>CM066988.1:17407500-18032500 GCA_033977485.1 Hydrangea macrophylla
AGTGCAGAGAGTTCTTCAAATTTTATAGAGAGAGAGAAGAGCTCAATCCTCCATAGCCAAAGCTTGAAATTGGAAATTCGTAATTGTATTTCTTTCTCAACAAACTTCTTCAATCTATATCACAGTGAGTATTCTAAACTCACTTGGAATGTAATCTCGTATTTATTTACTGTTAGTTTAGTCTAATTTGAAGAACACCATTGTTAATTTTCGTATGAAAGCTTGAAGCTCAAAAATGGTGATTTTCCAAACTTAACCAAAATGGATTTTGATAGATGAAAATGAAAGATTACAGTCCATAGATGCTATGTTTCAAGTTGTCGAGCTTAATTTATTCGTATCGCGACGTATATTAAAAATGAAATTTTGACACCTCTCGGTTTTTCGTAAAATCCGAGAGCTACGATTGAAATTAGTTAAAACCGATCGCGTATTCATAATCCTTGCGGAAAAATGAAGAAATCCATGTATTACATGTCTTGGTTGAAGCAGATTTCAGAAATGGGTCAATTTGGACCCTTAAACTGAAAACAGGGGATAACCAGTGAAGAAGACGAAGCTACTGCACAAAGAATTAACGGCGTTTGTCCTAAAGCGCCGGGAAATTAACGGCGTTTGTCCTGCAGCGCCGGGAAATTAACGGCGTTTGTCTTGAAGCGCCGGGAATTAACGGCGTTTATTCAAAAGCGCCGGGAATGATTCTGGCAGTTTCTAATTCTTGCTTGTTTCGTGTTTTAGGGGCTGTTTGGGTAGTATTTACGAACTGCTAAAGCCCTGGTTGGGAAATTTATTAAAACAGAATCTTAATTGGTTGTGATGGGACGAGTAGAACGATGTATTAAGACTTATAAAACCCCGTACGTACGTTGTTCTTTTAATTCAGTATTTTGCTTAAGTTTCAAGTGCATATCATTCATGTGGGGTCAGTGGTACATGCATGTGGGTGTCAGTCTGTGTGAAAAAGAGTAATGGTAGTATGGAAAAGAGTAATGGTAGTGTGGAAAGAGTATGAGTTTGAGTTGTGGTCGTGGTTGTGGTTGTGGTCGTGGTTGTGGCTGTGGTTGTGGTTGAGATTGTGGAAGAGGGTATCTTTGAAATGCGAAGGTGGCAAATATGGACACTCCCTGACGCCCATGGAAGCGTTAAAGTGTGTGACGCCGAACTTGGACACTCACTGGCACCCATGGAAGTGCTAAAGTGTGGCCTACGGACACTCCCTGATAACTCGAGTCTGGATACTGTGTGAGGGGTTGCCCCGGTATTTGCATGGCGGTTAGGGTATTCAAAGTGTGAGGCATTGGACACTCCCTGGTACCCCGGACCAAAGTGTGAGGCAAACTGGACACTCCCTGGCGCCCTGTTGCTAAAGTGTGGCTATCTTAGTGTTTCAAAGATACCAGGAGTAGGATAGTGGGTTGTTGGGTTTTGTCGAGAGAAAAGAGTCGGTCAGATGAGATGGTGCATCGTTCTCATACACGGTCACATATGTGTGAATTTATCTTTTAAATAATGTTGTGGTTGTTTTCTAAACGAGCTCTTTATCTTAAATATAAACTTGTGGTTTTTAAATGGAAATGGGAAAAAGGTAAATGAGTATGTTTTACATTCAAAGTTATGTTTTTAATACTCACCAGCTTCTTGAAGCTGACGGCGTTGATGCGTCCTGGACATTCGTGTTCAGGCTTTGCAGGTTATAATCAGGAAGAACCTTATGACTACGCTAATTGAGAACAACTGCTGGAAAGAGAATTTACTTTTATATGCTTTAAGTTTATATGTTTAAGTTATGACTGATTTGTAATAAGGATGACTGTAATAGACTTTAAGTTATTGTCTTATTTCAAGGCGGTCTGTGCCTTAGTTGACCCCGTATCATAAGATTTAATAAGTTAGAAAAAAAATTTATAAGCCCTGATTGCTCTACTCTGATTAAAGGTTTTATGTTGTTCGACATTTGGGACGGAATCGATCCTTCAAACTGTCGCGACCTACGGGTCCATAAAGGAAATTAAATGTTTTCCATATTTATGCTACGTCGGGGCGTGACAGGATTTAGTGGTATCAGAGCCAAAGGTTTCCTAGATTGACCAGGCTCAGTTATTCACGCCACAGATTAGTGACACAGGGTACCCTTAGGTTTTACTAAGCTATACAACCAAGTTTCTCTAAGAATAGTCTGATTTACCAAGCTCATATTTACCAAGTTCCAGTTTTAGTTTAGTACGGATTATCCTTAGTTCAGAAACTAAATTCTAGGTTGGTTTTGTCATAGAGATGATTACACGATTGTCTTGTCACATCGACAAGAATGATAGCAGTCGCCATATATCTTCAGACGTATCCATTTAGGATTAGCCGAGATGGCCATAACTTATGATGCCCCTACAGACAGATAGTAGCCGAGTTTCTAAGGAGTTAAAGCATACCATAGCTAGCTTAGGCACTGACAAACTTCCTGAGTCAAATCTCGGAACAGTCAGCATGGCCCACAGCCCAGAGTCTGGAGAATAAGAATACGACCTCTTTGCTATTAGACAACCCTAATTGGAATACGTGTTTAGTATATTCTGTGTACTTGATATATATTGCATATTTGGATTTTATTGTATACTTATGTTATAATACGAGTATGTGATATAGTGATATATACTCCTTTGAAAATTGTCGTCATAGTACTGTTGCATGCATGTTTCTCATTCTACTACCACTATCATGCATTAAGAATGGCTGGAAGACCAAGGAGGAACAGGAATTTGATTGAAGGAGCGCCCGAGGCTGCCGATCCCACGGGAATATTTGAAGCTTTCATCAGACGTCTCGAAAGGGTTAGTAATGCGAATGAAAACCAACGAGACCGCCAGACTGGAGATAAGCTGCTGGAGAGATTCCGTGCGCTCAGACCCGAGCAGTTTGCGGGTACCACGGAACCCTGGAAAGCGGAACAGTGGTTAAGACAGATGGACCGCATGTTCGAAGCTGTCCAATGCAACGAGATGGACAAGAGGAGATTGGCTACATTTCAATTAACCGACGACGCTGCAGATTGGTGGGACTCGGTCATAGCCACTATCGGAAACACAGCTGCTATGGGGATGACGTGGACTAGGTTCAAAGGGAGATTCCTGGAGAAGTACTTCCCGGCTACGGAGAGGCACAGAAGAGAGAAGGAATTCATGGATCTGATGCAAGGAATTAAGTCGGTGCAAGAGTATACCACACAGTTCGAGAGACTGTCTCGGTTTGCCCCTCATATGGTTGATACCGAGGAGAAGAAGATTCGGAAGTATAACCAAGGGTTGGCACCGCAGATTCGTCGCCTGACTCTCGGCCACCTAGACAAGTCGTTTGAAGGACTAGTCGGCCTGGCTACCGATCTGGAAGAAGATGCTCGAGTAAACCGTAAACAATTTGAATTCCGACCGCCTCAGAGGGGTAATTTTGGGAATAGACCGCCAATGAATCGTACCCAAGGGCAGAAGAGGAATTTTGACGGAAGCAAGAAGACCCAAGCTATTACCTATCCGACTCAACCCCGAGTAGGAGAAGGAAGTAGTGGTGGAAAGTGCTTCAACTGTGGCAACCCTGGTCATTTGGCTCGTGATTGTAAGGCACCAAGGCGTGCTACTCAACAAGGGATAGTCTGCTTCAACTGTGGTGAACCGGGTCACATCAGCAAGTTCTGCACTGCTCCTAAGCAAGTGACTTATGGACAACATGGTCAGACCCGCTTGAATGCTATTATTCCTGATGCCGCTGGATATGATGGAACTGTATATGAAGAAGGAGATCATGGAGAAGCTCAACCTGATCAGCAAGCAGTGGAAGGTACATTGACTCTATTTAACTCCCATGTTAAAGTATAATTTGATACGGGTGATGCTCTATCATTCATATCTGTTAATACAATTCGGAGATTGGGTATCTTACCTCATCGCTTAGAGAAAGCTTTGAAGGCTACATCACCATTAGGAGCTGCGGTCAGATTAGGACACGTGTGCACGGATTGTCCTCTACGGATAGGAGACCGTGAAATCCCTGCAAGGTTGATTGTCCTATCGATGAAGGAGTTTGACATAATCCTAGGAATGGATTGGCTCTCTCAGAATCAAGTGAAGTTGGATTGTGCGAGGAAGAGAATTACATTCTCCGACAATGAGAATCAACCCTTTGATTTTCAATGTAACCCTTCGGGAGATATGTTCCTCACAAGATGTTTAGCCAACATCGAAGTCGTCAGTACAGAGGTGACAGCTTCATCTATACCTGTAGTCAAGGACTTCAAAGAAGTATTTAAAGACATTTCTGGTTTGCCGCCCGAGAGAAGTATAGAGTTCTGTATTGAGCTTATACCGGGTACCGTACCGATCACCAAGGTTCCCTACAGAATGGCCCCCACTGAACTATTGGAATTAAAGGAACAAGTACAAGAGCTCGAGAACCTAGGTTTTGTAAGTCCAAGTACATCGCCTTGGGGAGCACCGGTGTTATTTGTAAAGAAGAAGGATGGGACGCTCAGGCTGTGTATCAACTACAGAGAATTGAACCGAGTGACGATCAAGAACAAGTATCCCTTGCCTCGGATCGACGATTTATTTGATCAACTACAAGGAGCTACGACATTTTCCAAGATAGACCTTAGGTCGGGATATCATCAGTTGAGGGTACGGAAGGAAGACATACCTAAGACTGCTTTCAGAACCCGATATGGTCATTATGAATTTCTGGTGATGCCGTTTGGAATGACGAACGCCCCGGCAGTATTTATGGATCTGATGAACAGAGTGTTCAAGCCTTATTTAGATCAGTTTGTCATCGTCTTCATTGATGATATTTTGATCTATTCTAAGTCAGGAGAAGAACACGAGCAACATCTACGGATTACGATGCAGACGCTTAAGGACCATCACTTGTATGCCAAGTTCAGTAAGTGTGAGTTCTGGTTGCAAGAAGTGAAATTTTTGGGACACAAGGTGTCATCTCAAGGAATTTCGGTGGATTCGTCCAAGACCGATGCTGTGTCCAACTGGGTTAGGCCAAGCAACCCTACAGAAGTTTGGAGTTTTCTTTGACTCGCAGGCTATTACAGAAGATTTGTTGAAGGATTTTCTAAGATAGCGGCACCTTTGACTGGGTTGACGAAGAAGAATTTGAAGTTCGAGTGGACAGAGAAGCATGAGCGAGCCTTTCTAGAGTTGAAAGAGAGACTCACTACTGCACCAGTACTAGCAATACCCAAACCTGATGAGAAGTTCACTATCTTTAGTGATGCATCATATCAAGGACTAGGGTGTGTACTTATGCAAGATGGTAGAGTTATCGCATATGGATCCAGGCAGCTAAAGCCAAA
This sequence comes from Hydrangea macrophylla, assembly GCA_033977485.1. Taxonomy (NCBI): domain Eukaryota; kingdom Viridiplantae; phylum Streptophyta; class Magnoliopsida; order Cornales; family Hydrangeaceae; genus Hydrangea; species Hydrangea macrophylla. The sequence continues at coordinate 17,412,848 of CM066988.1, forward strand.
TGAGTTGAACTATCCCATTCATGATTTAGAATTGGCGGCAGTAGTGTTCGCACTCAAGATTTGGAGACACTATCTCTACGGCGAGAAGTTTGATTTATTCTCCGATCACAAGAGCCTAAAATACTTGTTCACACAGAAAGAGTTGAACATGAGGGAACGTAGATGGATGGAGCTGATCAAAGATTACGACTTCATGTTAGAATACCACCCTGGTAAAGCTAATGTGGTCGCTGATGCTTTGAGTCGGCAGACTCGGGAGACAATCGCCTCCTTAATGGTTAGAGAATGGCGAGCATTGGAGACGTTGGCGGAGTTCGATGTACAGAGTGCTGAAAGAGGAGAAGGACAACTTTTTGGATGTCTTATCCTACAGCCTGTTCTTATCGACCGCATTATTGGAGCTCAGGAAAAAGATGAGAAGTTTCAATCATGGTTTGCGAAGATGTCAGAGAAGGACCCGACAGAATGGAAGGTGGGAATCGATGGAGGGTATCGTTGCAGGAATAGATTATGTGTGCCGGATGTTGGAGAGCTTAGAAAGGATATCCTGGAAGAAGCACATAAGTCAAGATATACAGTTCACCCGGGAGGGACAAAGATGTATAAAGATTTGAAGAGAAATTTTTGGTGGGAAGGCATGAAGAAGGATGTGGCCGAGTTTGTATCCAAGTGTTTGACGTGTCAGCAAGTCAAGGCCGAACATCAGAGACCGTCAGGATTGTTGCAACCGCTACCTATTCCTGGTTGGAAATGGGAGCACATTACGATGGATTTTGTTGTAGGATTGCCTCGATCACAGCAGAATCATGACATTATTTGGGTAATTGTGGATCGATTGACGAAGTCGGCTCATTTTATCGCTTACAGTATGACATACCCAATGGAAAAGATGAGCCGGATGTACATACAATAAGTGGTGCGACTTCACGGTGCACCTGTGTCGATTGTGTCATACCGTGACGCGCGTTTTACTTCTGGATTTTGGGAAAGTCTGCAAGAAGCTATGGGAACTTCACTCAAGATGAGTACGGCTTTTCACCCTCAGACAGATGGGCAAACTGAGCGTGTCAACCAGATCATGGAAGACATGCTTAGGGCTTGTGTGATTGATTTCGAAGAATCTTGGGAGACACACTTGTCGTTGGTTGAATTTGCCTATAACAATAGTTATCACACGAGTATCGGTATGGCTCCGTTCGAAGCACTGTACGGACGACCATGTCGTTCTCCGTTGTGTTGGGCAGAGGTTGGTGACACGAAGTTGTTGGGACCGGATTTGGTTAGAGAAACCAACGAGAAGATTTCCTTGGTTAAGGAAAGAATGAGAACCGCTTAGAGCAGGTATAAGAGTTATGCTGATCAACGCCGAAAAGATCTGGAGTTTAGTGTTGGAGATCACGTACTCCTTAAGGTTTCACCGACCCGAGGAGTGGTACGTTTTGGTCTCAAAAGAGGGAAACTAGCTCCGAGATTCATCGGACCATTCGAGATTTTGGAACGTGTCGGGAAAGTGGCCTATCAACTGGCGCTACCACCAAAGATGTCTGGGGTTCACAATGTATTCCATGTGAGTATGCTAAGAAAGTACATACGAGACCCCTCGCACGTGGTTAATTATGACGATATTGAGATGAGTCATAACGTTTCTTACAAGGAGAGACCCGTGAAGATTTTGGATCAGAGTATCAAGAAGTTAAGAAATAAGGATATCCCGTTGGTGAAGGTTCAGTGGAATCATCATGACGAGAATGAAGCCTCGTGGGAAGTTGAAGTTGATATGAGGAAGAAGTACCCGGAGTTATTTCATGACTAGTTCGTCTTGATTTCGGGGACGAAATCCTGTTTAAGGGAGGAAGGGTGTAATAACCTGCATTTTCTTGCATTGTCATATTTAAAATTAAATATACATTGTCTGCTTTTATCTTAATTTCAATTCTTATGTGAAAAAAATAAATAAATAAATAAATTTTATTTTTTGACTAATCTCATAATTGAAATTACTTTTGGGGTCAAAATGCGATTTTCATAAAATCTGGCAATACATGTCTTAAATTTCAAATCTGTAATTCCAAAACGGTGAAAATAATTACTTTGGATCCAATCAGTATTTTTATAAAACCAGAAAATCATTTCCTACGTTAAAATAAATTTTCTGTATTTTTGTGATAAACACCGTGTCACGAAAATACCAGTTTAGGTTTAAAACTGTCCGCGCAGTGCTAAACTTCCACAGAATTTTGGGAGTGACTGATTGGGCAAATTTCTTTATACCCAATTATTATTGCTAATGATTTTTCCTTAGGCCTTGTTTGGCAAATGCTTGTAGTATGTGTGTTGTCCTAATGCCATAAGCTTGAACTCCCATACACACCTTGACCCACATCATCTCCACCTACCCTTTCAATTATTAGTGGAGCATTATGTAATGCAGTGTATATCTACATCATTCTGCACATTCCTACTAATTAATGGAAGTTAGTGGTTAATGAGTGGGATGTTAGGCCATTGTCTCTAAGTGGGAGTTTGATTATTTATACACTCACATACACTCAAACACACCACACAATCTGCAATTCTAAACACAGAGAGATAAGAGAGTGCAGAGAGTTCTTCAAATTTTATAGAGAGAGAGAAGAGCTCAATCCTCCATAGCCAAAGCTTGAAATTGGAAATTCGTAATTGTATTTCTTTCTCAACAAACTTCTTCAATCTATATCACAGTGAGTATTCTAAACTCACTTGGAATGTAATCTCATATTTATTTACTGTTAGTTTAGTCTAATTTGAAGAACACCATTGTTAATTTTCGTATGAAAGCTTGAAGCTCAAAAATGGTGATTTTCCAAACTTAACCAAAATGGATTTTGATAGATGAAAATGAAAGATTACAGTCCATAGATGCTATGTTTCAAGTTGTAGAGCTTAATTCATTCGTATCGCGACGTATATTAAAAATGAAATTTTGACACCTCTCGGTTTTTCGTAAAATCCGAGAGCTACGATTGAAATTAGGTAAAACCGATCGCGTATTCATAATCCTTGCGGAAAAATGAAGAAATCCATATATTACATGTCTTGGTTGAAGCAGATTTCAGAAATGGGTCAATTTGGACCCTTAAACTGAAAACAGGGGATAACCAGTGAAGAAGACGAAGCTACTGCACAAAGAATTAACGGCGTTTGTCCTAAAGCGCCGGGAAATTAACGGCGTTTGTCCCGCAGCGCCGGGAAATTAACGGCGTTTGTCTTGAAGCGCCGGGAATTAACAGCGTTTATTCAAAAGCGCCGGGAATGATTCTGGCAGTTTCTAATTCTTGCTTGTTTTGTGTTTTAGGGGCTGTTTGGGTAGTATTTACGAACTGTTAAAGCCCTGGTTGGGAAATTTATTAAAACAGAATCTTAATTGGTTGTGATGGGACGAGTAGAACGATGTATTAAGACTTATAAAACCCCGTACGTACGTTGTTCTTTTAATTCAGTATTTTGCTTAAGTTTCAAGTGCATATCATTCATGTGGGGTCAGTGGTACATGCATGTGGGTGTCAGTCTGTGTGAAAAAGAGTAATGGTAGTATGGAAAAGAGTAATGGTAGTGTGGAAAGAGTATGAGTTTGAGTTGTGGTCGTGGTTGTGGTTGTGGTCGTGGTTGTGGTTGTGGTTGTGGTTGAGATTGTGGAAGAGGGTATCTTTGAAATGCGAAGGTGGCAAATATGGACACTCCCTGACGCCCATGGAAGCGTTAAAGTGTGTGACGCCGAACTTGGACACTCACTGGCACCCATGGAAGTGCTAAAGTGTGGCCTACGGACACTCCCTGATAACTCGAGTCTGGATACTGTGTGAGGGGTTGCCCCGGTATTTGCATGGCGGTTAGGGTATTCAAAGTGTGAGGCATTGGACACTCCCTGGTACCCCCGACCAAAGTGTGAGGCAAACTGGACACTCCCTGGCGCCCCGTTGCTAAAGTGTGGCTATCTTAGTGTTTCAAAGATACCAGGAGTAGGATAGTGGGTTGTTGGGTTTTGTCGAGAGAAAAGAGTCGGTCAGATGAGATGGTGCATCGTTCTCATACACGGTCACATATGTGTGAATTTATCTTTTAAATAATGTTGTGGTTGTTTTCTAAACGAGCTCTTTATCTTAAATATAAACTTGTGGTTTTTAAATGGAAATGGGAAAAAGGTAAATGAGTATGTTTTACATTCAAAGTTATGTTTTTAATACTCACCAGCTTCTTGAAGCTGACGGCGTTGATGCGTCCTGGACATTCGTGTTCAGGCTTTGCAGGTTATAATCAGGAAGAACCTTATGACTACGCTAATTGAGAACAACTGCTGGAAAGAGAATTTACTTTTACATGCTTTAAGTTTATATGTTTAAGTTATGACTGATTTGTAATAAGGATGACTGTAATAGACTTTAAGTTATTGTCTTATTTCAAGGCAGTCTGTGCCTTAGTTGACCCCGTATCATAAGATATAATAAGTTAGAAAAAAATTTTATAAGCCCTGATTGCTCTACTCTGATTAAAGGTTTTATGTTGTTCGACGTTTGGGACGGAATCGATCCTTCAAACTGTCGCGACCTACGGGTCCATAAAGGAAATTAAATGCTTTCCATATTTATGCTACGTCGGGGCGTGACATTGTATGCATCCGAATTTATGAAGAGTACGACAACAATCCGATCATGTGATCCTCCTACCCAAAGAATTTTAATTACGTCTTTGGAAGCAAATAGATATTTGCTATCTTTATTCCAAGGCATTCAATCACTCTTTCAAAAATCTTTGGAATTCACTTTTTGATTAAAATCTCAGGTCAACCATCTTTGAAGGAAGAACCCAAAATTTTGGAACCCAAAAATTTTGAAAAGTTTCACCAAAGAAACGCTTTTCAATGCATAATTTTGACCCAATCGCCTTTTGGTTGAGGAACATAATCCAAAATTCTTGAGAATTATATTTGAGAGATCTCCCCAATTAAAGAAATGCTTTTCAAATGAATTTCAAAGCAAAGTTTCAACCCAATCGTCTTTTGTTCAGAAATGTTTGCTTCAAAGGAAAGCTCCTTGAGAATTTTAAAAGACACCATCATCTGGGGGAAATACTTGTCAAATGGATTTCAAAAATTCTAAAATTTTCAAACCTTGAAGGGGTAAAGAGGATCACAATGAAAGGAGAAATTAGTGCACTCAACATGGATGAGGATTTTATGCGCTTATGTGTTTATGTGTTAGGATTAGAATTTTCTTTTCTTTGGCATATAGAATAGGCACACACACACACACACACATGCATCGCATCCGCATGACATATGAGCCATTCATAAGAATTCTACCAAGCATTTTCAAAATAAATAAAGTTGTTTGAAAATTGATTAAAAATAAAAAGTGGTTGTAGGCAAGATAGCATCGAACGCCAGGACAGTTTGGGTCAGGGATTTGAGTGCAAGGTTAGTACGAAGAGAGCCAGAGACAGAAAGAGAAATGGATCACAAACAACACGCTGCAGAAATAGCACAGTTGAAAGAGAGGGTGGACCAAATAATGGCCGTGTTTGAAACATTGACCCGTCAAAGGCTGATAATTGATCCACCGATAATTGACCCTCCTCCTCCACCTTTTTGGGGTGTAGAAGACGAATGGTTTGAGGATCCAGAACCACCTAGAGCTGATATACCCAGGGCAGAGAGAGAGAAAATTGAGAAAGCTGAGAAAGAGCGCATTGAGAAAAAGAGAAGGTGGAAAAGCTAGAGAAAGTTGTCCGCAAGTCCAATGGGGTTGATAGCTATGTACTAGAGCTAGAGGGTTTGTTTGAGGGAGCTCAAGAAAAATTGCCAGCCGGTTTCAAGATGCCTGGGATCGATAAGTTTGATTGTTCTGGCAACCCCAGAAACCATGTAAGGATGTGCATCGGGGCCTTTCAACCAAGTGGTCTGCGTCCTTCCATGATGGCCATGCTGTTTCAACAAACTCTGATTGGGGTAGCTTTACCCTAGTATTTCACATTAGAGCCAAGCAAAAGTCGCATATGGGAGGAAGTAGTGAAAGCCTTTGTCACCCAATATGAATACAACCAAGAACTCGATGTAACTGTGAGGGATCTAGAAACAACCATGCAAGAGAATAGAAAGTCATTTGCTGAATTCCTGGCGCAATGGAGGGAAAAGCTGCAAAAATGACCCAACGGCCATTAGAGAAGGAATAGATACGAATTGTAATCAAGAACCTGCAGAGTGTTTACCAGGAGAAACTAATGTATCAATGTATTCATACTTTTGCTGAGGTGTTTGAAATTGGGACAAGGATAGAAGACGCCATTAAAGACGGAAAGATCAAAAGAGAAGATTCCCAAGGGCATCGCCCTAGAAGACCATTCTATGGAGGGAATGTTGGAAATCAGGTGGCAACTGATGTTAATGTTCTAAGCCAGCCGGAAGAAGGGCAGAATTTTTCAAGAAAAGGTGGTGTGTCAAGACCAAAGTTGGAAGGACAGCTTCGTCGCTTCACGGATTTAGGGGTTTCTCTAGCTACCATTCTCAAGCGATTAAAGGAAAAAGGATATCTCAAGCCTCTAGATCCAAAACCAATGCCTAATCCACTTCCACTAGGCTTCAATACTAGCCTCTATTGTGAATTTCACCAAGTTCATGGCCATACAACTGACCAATGTATGAGGTTAAGGCATGAAGTGCAAGATTTGATCAATAATAAGACCATTTCCCCTCCGCCTGCAGCTCGACCGCATGTGACCCAGAACCCGCTCCCTAATCATCATGCTGTACCACCACCACGAAACATTAATCTCTTAGATATTGGGAAAGAAGTCTTTGATCCGTATGTGTTGATCATACCAGTAGGACAAGCTACCAAAGCTTATTTATTTCCAGAAGATCAGAGGATATGCCTTATAGTAGTCGAGGAAGAGGATTGGCTTATAGGAGGAGAAGAAGAACAAGCATTTGAGGAAGATATGGACAATGGAATCATCCAAATCAATTGGTGGGATCCAAACAATCCGACTAATGACTCCATTTGGGATGAGGAGGTGTACAGTGACACAGACAGTCTGTGGTCCGAAGAGGGAGAAGAGGGAAATGCTGAGGAAGTGATCAATCATGCTGAGGAGAACGATTTGGAAAAAGGGAAAGGGAAGGATCCTGAAGAAAAAGAAGAAGGTCATGCGTCGCATGAATACTTCATTAAGAAGGGAGGAGATTTCCCCTACTGCGGCTTTCTGAATCCATGGGTGGACTGCAAAGATAAATACTTGGAGCAAGGGTCTGAGATCTCTTTCTTACATGAATTCGCTGACTATGAAGATCCATGCCTACAAGCACCCACAAAACCAATTTCTGTCCAAGATTGGATTTGTGCACTGGATGGTCTGGCTATGAGGAACCTTTTGAATGAAGAAGGCAGTAAGACTGAGGAGAGCGGTCCAAAGAAGATCATAGAAGTCAAGATTGGGAAAGAACGGATGGGAGAAGTACTGAAGGAAGAGATCAAGGGAAATGGACTAGGGAAGGAGAAGCCAGATTACGGGGGAGAGACAGAACCAGGAGATTTGCTAATAGGTCCTTGAGTCTAGTAATCGTTCCCCTACCTCGGAAGTCTGTAATGTCTAGTATGAGCCAAAATTTTAATTCCCTACTATCAATGAAAATGTGATTGATTTTGCTTACTTGGTTGCGCTTAATAACTGTGAAAAAGCAAATGAACCTACATGCAAAATCATTGAGGAAACCTTGGCATTTGACTTAGAAAATGAAGAAGATTCTCGAAGTGGTTCTTTCCATATTTCACTCAATAAAGATAAAAGCATAAAATTGATCTCATTGCTAAAAGAATACAAGGATGCTTTGCATGGTCCTATGATGATGTGCCAGAATGAATTCAGAAATTATCCCACATCACCCCCTTTATACCAAAGCCTAAAAGGTGGGCATATAGTCCAAAGCCATGAACTTGGTCCTTAATGGTTGCTAGATATCTTAAATGAACTTCTTCTTCCTAAAAAAAGAGAGAGAAAAAAAAAGAAAGAAAAAAGCAACAGAAAAAAAGAGAAAAAAAGAAAGAAAAAATAAAAAAAAAAAAGAAAAGGAAAAAAAAAGGAGCTCGCTAGGATGAAAACCCGAAAGGGCGCCTAGGCAAGAATTAGAGCAAAATAAGATGCGTGTTGATTTGAAGATCCGAATCCTAGCCAGTCAAAATCATGAAGAGAATAAGAGATAGATAGTGAGGTAAAGAAAAGAAAGGAAAGAAAAAAAAAAGAGAAAAAGCAGAGAATAAATAAATTCTTGAGCACTTCAAAGCACATGAATTATCAAAGGTTTTGTGTTGCTCTCAACAAAGAAGAGAAATTGAAATTTGAAAGAGAGATTTGAAAGTATCAATTAGTATCAAAATTTTGTGAGAGGCTTATGGCTAAGTGGGCCTATAACAATGCAAAAGTATCTTTAAGAAAAATAAAGAGTGATTTGGAGGGTTAGTATTGCTTTATGAGTATGGTAGAGTATGATTTATACACAATGTGTTATGAGAGTTGTAAAGATTGACTGACTAGTGAAAAGGTGAAAAGAATCAACCGCCACAAAACAAAAAAAAAAAGAGAAAAAAGAAAAAAAAAAAAGAAAAAAAGAAAAGAGGAAAAGAAAAATGCATAAAAGGGAGAAGTAGTTCATTTTCTCATAATCTTGTTCAAAAGCTGCCACAAGGAATCTGTCTCAGAAAATCTACCCAGAAAGGGCACTCATTGAACCCAAATGAAAACATGGCTCGAAAAACCCACCAATTCTTAAAAGCCTTATTCTTTCAAATCCTCCAGAGTTGATGAACTACGTTTTGACCTGATTCCCATTTGGGGATACGTAGGCAACCTGCAAGGTTCGGTCACAATCAATCATTGCTCTTCTTTCAGGCTTCAGATGAACTACGTTTTGACCTGATTCCCATTTGGGGATACGTAGGCAGCCTGCAAGGTTCGGTCACAATCAATCATTGTTCTTCTTTCAGGCTTCAGATGAACTACGTTTTGACCTGATGCCCATTTGGGGATAAGTATGCGGGTCTTTCAAGGCCCTCGGTCCAAAGAAGAAACCCAACCAACTCATGAAATTACCTTCGCTTGCCCAGAGGCCGAGTCATCTCCCTCAAATCAGGGGAAAACTTCGTTTGCCCAGCACTTCCAAGCCCCCTATCAAACTAGGGGCAAACTGTTGTTTGCCAAATAAGATATCTCTGGGTTTGCTGGCTTTCCAAATAAGGATCAAGTTTGGACATCCTAAAAGTTCTTGAGGTTAAAAGTTGAAGTTTTCATGCATAAATCTAAAATTGATTTAAGATGGAAACAAACATTGAAAAGAAGAATTCATCATTACCTTAAAGTCAATTGTAAAGGAAGATACAATGAAAGAATACTATGGGATGATGATTCTCTAAAAAAAAATATAATCAGAAAAGCGCAAAGAAAAGAAAGCAGAAATAGTCAAGAAATGTGTTTGTCTCTGTTCAGTTTTGAGTCTACCTTCTTGGAATCCGAAAGATACATCCCTCAGAGGGATCAACAAGAGTTGAGAATTTCAAAAGAAGGGTAATAGCATGGAGGTCAGGGAGTCAGATTCTGCTCTGCTAAGGAAATCGAATAGAGGTCGAGTAATATCTTTAGAGAGAACAAAATCAAGTGAATATCCTCAGCAGATCAGGCTCCAAGCCGTACAAGCTAATCATCGGATGTACCAGAAAGCCTTTTCATTTATCCATAATCAAAAAGGAAATCAGTTAGTAGAAAAGTGGGGTTGTTGTGGAAGAACTGGGTCATACTTTTTCCTCTTCTTGCCCGAATCACCCAAACTACTGTTCATAAAAAGCAATCTATCAAAAGGGAATTTAAAAAAAAAAAAAAGAGATCAATCCGAAATGGTAAGCACATAAACATATCTTGGGCTAGAATAGCCCCAAGGCAAATCTTTTGAGGCTGGACCAGCTCTGATCAAATCCTCGGTCTTAGCAAAAGTCGTCTATCGCAGCCTATGAGTTATCGATCAAATCCTCGATCTTGGCATAAGTCGTCTATCGCAGCCTATGAGTTACCAATCAAATCCTCGGTCTTGGCATAAGCCGTCTATCACAGCCTATGAGTTACCAATCAAATCCTCGGTCTTGGCATAAGTTGTCTATCGCAGCCTATTATGAGTTATAGATCAAATCCTTGGTCTTGGCATAAGTCGTCTATCGCAGTCTATGAGTTACCAATCAAATCCTCGGTCTTAGCATAAGTCTTCTATCGCAACCTATGAGTTACTGATCAATTCCTTGGTCTTGGCATAAGTCGTCTATCGCACCCTATAAGTTACGGATCAAATCCTTGGTATTGGCATAAGTCTAGCCTATGAGTTACCGATCAAATCCTCGGTCTTGGCATAAGTCGTCTATCGCAGCCTATGAGTTACCGATCAAATCCTCGATCTTAGCATAAGTCGTCTATCGCAACCTATAAGTTACCGATCAAATCCTCGGTCTTGGCATAATTCATCTATCGCAACCTATGATTTACCAATCTAATCTGCGGTCTTGCCATAAGTCGTCTATCATAGCCTATGTGTCACCAATCAGAGCAAAAAAACTATAGGCATAATCCAGATCTTTGAAATGGAAAATGAATTTTTGAGTCTGCGCGACTCCAAATCGTTGAAAATGGATAATGATTTTTTGAGTCTGCACGACTCCAAATCTTTGAAATTAGAAAATGAATTTTCGAGTCTGCGCGACTCCAAATCTTTGGAAATAGAAAAATGAATTTTCAAGTCCGTGCGACTCAATTTCTTTCTAAAAATGGAGAACGGATTGTTAAGTGCACATGACTGTTCTGAAAAAAGAAAAGAAAGGGGATTTACCCTAGCAATACCAAGCTTCTTTTCTGTGATTTGGGGTCATTGAATCATGAGCGATTCTGACTTTTCTGCTATTTGGGGTCATTGAATTTGGAGCGATTCTGACTTTTCTGCTATCTGGGGTCATTGAATCTGGAGCGATTCTGACTTTTCTGCTATTTGGGGTCATTGAATCTGGAGCGATTATGACTTTTATGCTATTTGGGGTCATTGATTCTGGAGCGATTCTGACTTTTCTGCGATCTTTGGGGTCATTGAATCTGGAAGCGATTCTGACTTTTCTGCGATCTTTAGGGTCATTGAATCTGGAATGATTATGACTTTTTTACAATACATCTCATTTCTTAGAAGACACTGGAGTATAAGACGCAAAAGCGCATCTCAGTCTTTCAGCATACCGCCTGACTCGGCACAGGAGTATAAGACGCCAAGCGCATCTCAGCCGATCGTCATTCTCATAAAAATGACAGTCGCAATTTTCCCAGGATAGGATGTCATCGGCATAGAAAAATTTCGAGACAAAAAGGTACATTTTACCACTATAAGGAGTAGCATCGTCCTAAGTCTTTTAACCTGAGAACATGGAGCATAAATTTGTTTGAGCACGTACATCACGACAGGATAGGTGCATTAATCCGTGTGATTATTTCTGCTTAGGAGTTGTCCTTTGCCCGAACTACGTCCTGGTCTGATTCCCGATGGGATACATAGGCAGTTCACCATTGAGCACGACCAGCTGTTAGCCCTCTGCGCACCTGACTTCTTTTGCAACGCACTTTTGTTTTTACCTGGAATCGACTGCTTGGTCAAAGGCTTGTCTTTCACACAGGCTTCGACATTCACTTGTGATACGCGTTGCTTTACAAATTCTGCCAAAGAGGGACAAACTGTAGACACCCCGATTTTTACCAAACGTCAAATCCAGGGATTGGTTACCTCCAGAAGACCGATGATGACAAAGGCCGGTCAAATTGGAAGGTTTCCCAGAAAACTTAAGTTCTTCAAAGATTCTTCAAAACAAAATTCAAAAAATAAGAGAGAGAGAGAGAGAGAGAGAGAGAGAGAGAGAGAGAGAGAGAGGGAAATTGGGTACTCGGAGGGAAACCCGAATGTTGAAGAACATGTGAGAAAATCTGTCTAAAATTTTTTATTCAAAAAAAGGTTTTCAAAAGAAAAGGAAGAAAAGAAGTTTTCAAAAGAAAAAAAAAAAAAGAGAAAAAAGAAAGAAGTAAAAATATACCATGCATATAGGTGTATCTTAATAAAGTACACTACATATATAAGTATATTAGTATATACTTTGCTAATAATTAAGATTGTGGTAATGTAGGTGTTGAAAATTAAAAAGAGGGCAAAATTCTGTTAGCCCCGGCACGCGGGAGAGCCGGCGGCACTGCCCGGCATTCAGCGAGTGCTGCCCGGCATTCAGTGAATGCCGCCGACAGCCATCGAGTGCCGCGAACTGTAACAGACTGCTTTTCTCACATGTTCTAGAAGAAAGGTTTGCACATGGGTTTTCACCCGAATTTACCCATTTAACCTTGATGTGTTGGTCTATATAAACATGCCTTCATCTTCTTCATGGGGGTTGTTACTCTCACTTTCAAAAATTTTCACTAGAGAGGGATATAATAGAGAGAGAATTGGAAGAACAATTGAAGAATTTTGAGAAGAACTTGAAGATACTTGGAAGCATTTTCACAAGGAATTAAAGAAATCTTTGAGGTCTTGGAGGTAACCTCTCAATCACTTGGTAAATTAGGATATCTCAATCACAAGTTCATTGTTCTAGGAAATTTTACACATTTTCAAAACCTCTCTTCCTACCCCATTTCATCACACACCACTTAGAGCTTGTGATTGAATTTCATAATGTTTCATGAATTTGGATCCAAAATAGAGCTTTGGATTTATGAATAAAAGAGTTTTGACTTGAAATTTTCAAATAATATTTTTATTTCCTTTATTTTGTTTCTATTCTCCTCAAAAAATCTATGAGATCTTCAATATCTCAATAGATTTCTTTGATTTTGATCCTCTAATTCCCTATTATCATATGATTTATATGGGGATTAAAGTGGATTATGATCATCTCTACATGTGGCTTATTGAAATTAAGTTTTGGCTCATGGTTTGAAATCTCCTCACTAAAATCTTATGGAATTCATGCTATATTCCATCGAGGTTTATGTAGTTGGGATGTCATTTGTCTCCAAGAACCATTACCTTGGTAGGAGAAATAATAATATGACTCTATATTCTCCAAGGACCATTAATTTGAGAGGAGAGTAAGTTTCATGGATCTATATTCTTCAAGGATTATATGTTTGAGAGAGGAATTAGATGTAGATTTTCACAATTTATATTCAAAATTCATAAGATCAAGTAAGACCTTAAGATTCTCTTGCTAGATCTCCAACTATGTGATCTATGATACGAATCCATCAAGGTTAAATCTAGGGGTTTCTCCCTATTTCATCATTTGTCTTATTAATCATAATCAAACTTGATTCTAGTTCTTTCTCGGATCATGGATCAAGTTGGTTTTAAACTATGAACATCAACTTAACAAAGGTGCAGTGAATCCATAAACCAATTGTGATCAAAGATTTTTTATAGAGTCGTGATTCATTGGAAATAGATGAGACCAATTGGAGGATGTTCATAACCCATTTAAGTACCTCTGTGATTTTTGTTTTGATGAAATTCCATGCCTAAGATGGTTTGGTCTTATGATTTCAAAACATGCAACTCTCTGTCCAAAATTTCAGAACAACAAGTCCATTTTGAAATTCATAAATTAGAACCTTAGCGGAGTTTCCCGGGTCCCTAATAATTTTTTCTAAGTACCTTAATGTGTTAGGGAGATACCCTAAAAAGATCTAAGTGTTTCTTATTCTTCTACTATTTTTAGAAAATCGTACAAGATCTCTGGACAGAGAGTTGCAGATCCCTGAGTGATGTCTAGTGTTTTCCATATTCCCAGAGATATAACCGTTCAAACCTTAATTTTATTTTTGGGTTATAAACTAGACTCACAGAGGCATATCATATCCAAAAATCATTAAGATCCAACCGTTGGAACTATGGTGTTTCTAGCTTTGAATGTCTGGTCTGCTCTCTGTAATTCATAAAAACTGCTACTGTTTTTGTCTAATCTTATTTATTTCAACTTAGATGGTTCCCTAATGTCTTGGGACCCAAATCATGTTTTGAATAATGGTAATTTAGCTTAAATCCAGAGGCTAAGTGATCCAAATAAGTGAATAAATCCATGTTTTATTCTTGTTCATATTCATTCAATCATGTACATTAATGCTTATGATTAGAACTAGCTATTGGATAAAGTTGGATTTCATGCTTAATAGATTTAAGCTAGAGGATTATGATTGATTGTTTGATACCATATTATTGTGTGAAGCATGTGGACTAATCTTTGTTTTGTAGCGCATTTGAGGTACAATTTCTCATCTCTTCTCTGGTTTATTTCATTTGTTGATTTTATTGATTTTCGACCCCTTGCGCGGTACCTTAGCTTAGGTCTTGCCTTATGTGTTTATATGCATTATAGACCTTTTATTAGGTTTATTTTATATGTATGCATTGCACGTTTAAATTCGCAGCCGGTTCCCGGGTAAGTTTCCTAGTTCCCTATTTGCACATCATCTTGCCTGCTATTTGAACTATGTGGCTTATGAATGATATTTTGTCGTTAGCAATCTTGCACCCTTTTCAACATGCTTGTGTAATGTATTATTTATATATATGTATTAGTTGAGGGCATGCTTAAATTATTAATTCGATTAAATAGGGTGATGAGTAGAGGCCTATCACGAGATAGGATGAAAGGGGGTGTTTTAGTCCGCCGGACTCCTTCCCCTTTCATTCTATAATCCCCGGACCCAGATTATCTTTAGTTTCACAAAAGATCAGTTTGCTTTCAAAATAGGTTTCTTAATTTTCCTAAAAAAAAAATTAAGTGGCGACTCGTATTTGAAATGCTTTTTAAAAGTGTGCCCAAATGCCGGTATCCACAAGTGGCGACTCGTGTTTTGTGTTTTGAATTTAGAAAGAAATTTAAAAAGCTCTGGGTAAGAAAAATGCGGTATCCACACAAACACTTCAAGTTGCCCCCTATGAACCTATATGAACTCCTACAATTTGTGTACATACCTTATATACGTATATATGTGCTTTATATTTTGTGCAATTAGTAAATTGAAAAACAAATTTGATTTGAAGAGTAATGATTTATGTACTTGGCCTCTAAGTTCAAGAAGTTTATATATACACACACACACACACACTTTCTTCACATTCTGAAATTTATAGAGAAACACAGAGAGAAAGAGAGAGTTGTAGAGTGTTATAGGTTTACATAAATTTTTAGAGAGAGAGAACTCAAACTCCATAGCCAAAGCTTGAAGTGGGTTCCCCTATTTTAATTATATTTCTCAAAAAACCTCAAATCACCTATCAGAGTGAGTATTACTAACTCACTTGAAATGTAATTTCATGCTTAATTACAATTTATGTTGCTTGAGTTAGTAATTATTTGTATATTTTTGTTTAAGCTTATTCATGGCGTAAAAATGGTGGTTTTGTAAAACTCAACCAAAATTCACTTTGATAGATAATAATGAAAGGTTTCAGTCCATAGAGGCTCTGATTAAAATCTTAGAGCCTAATTATCTCGTATCGCGATGTATATTAGAATCCAAGTTTCGTCACCTCTTGGTTTTTCATAAATCCCCGGAGCTATAGTTCAAATTAGTTTAATATGATTACATATTCGTAATCGTTGCAGAAAGACAAAAAGAACCATATATTATAAGTCACATTTATAATCGGATTTCCAAATAGGTCAAAATCATCTTGTAAAGCTGAAACAGGGAAGAAATATGGGGAAGACGATGACCAGGACCGGTCGTGAAACATGGCCAGGACTGGTCCTGACCATGACTGGTCCCGCATAAATATCAGGACCGGTCCCGACCATGACCGGTCCCACCAAAAGACCAGGACCGGTTGCTCCCCTTTGAGATAGGATGACTAGTTACTCTTACTGTAATTTTATTAATTGCTTATTATAGTTGTACCCTCACTGCATGTTCATTTATCCCTTCCATTTATTATTTTACTTGAGTTATTAATGTAATTAATGAAATGCCCCCTATTTGGATTCAATAAAATACTGTCAGAGATAAAAAGTCAACTTTCCCTCTGAAGGCATTCGATTTTTGCACGGTGTATGATATTGGGGCATTATTTTTACTAAGTTCCCTTCCTTTTTAAAATTCTTAAAAATCACATTTGATATATGGGAATCTAGATGAACTATTCACGGGACTTTTAAACTCTTGAATCGAAAATCTTATTTTTGACTATACTTAACAATTTTGGCCTTCCTGGGTCAAGGTTGACTTTTTTGTACCAAGTTGTTTTAATTCGTAATAATCATACTTTAATTAGCTCTAATACCTTCTATGAAGAAAATGTGAAAAGAAAGATTAAAGACTGGAATTTCTCGCGTATACGTTGATGTCACTTTTTAGTAATTTACATTTTCTGCATAAAGTTATATGACATACATGTGGGGTCAAGCTTACATGCATGGTGAGTGATGGTAGTGTGAAAAGAGTAAATGGGTGATGTTGTGTATGGACACTCCCTGGTACTTGTGTACTATAGTGTGATGTTGTAATGATGATGGTTTAGGGTACCTGTGAAATGCGATGGTGACAAATTGGACACTCCTTGGCACTGGTGGTAGTGCTATAGTATGTGATGCCGACTTAGACATTCCCTGGGACCCGTGGTAGTGCTATAGTGTGTGACGCCGATTTGGACCCTTCTTGGCATCTGTGGTATGGATATAGTGTGTGGAAAACTAGACACTCCCTGGTACTCATGTACTATAGTGTGGGGAAAACTGGACACTCCCTGGTACCCGTGTACTATATTGTGATCACCTTAGTATTTCAAGGTACCGGAACGAGTGAGCTGGATGATGTTTTGTAGTCGAGGTGAAAGAGTCAGTGAGATGACATAAGTTACATTATTCATGCACGGTCACATATTGTGTTGGTGATGTTTATTGACGTTAACTATTTCCTAGTACTTCTTATCTTATTATAATGTTGATCTAAAGAAGGTATTCCTATAATAAATTGGATAATTAACCTGTGAATCGAAAATGGTAAGAAAGTATGATTTACATTACAAGCACATGTTTTGAATACTCACCATCTTCTTGAAGTTGACGGCGTTGATGCGCCCTGGACATTCGTGTCTAGGTTTTTAAGGTTATGATCAGGCAGGACAGTACGACAATGCTAATTGAGAACAACTACCTGCGAAGAGACATTGGATATTGCTACTTTGTTCACTTAGCTGAACTTGTAATAAGAACTGCTGTAATAGATATTATTATTATTTTTACAAGGCGGGTTGTGCCTATAGATGACTATGTGCTGTAATAATTATTATGTTTTGAAAATTTTATCAGCCTTGATTGTTCTTACTCTAATATAAATTATCATGTTGTTTGACGTTTGGGACGGAATCGATCGTTCAAATTGTCGTGACCTATGGGTCTATAAAGGAAATTAAATGCTTTACTTATTTATGCTACGTCGGGGTGTGACAGTGTGATAGCTTATTATAATTTGTTAAGCTTGCTAAGAGTGAAAATGCCCTATCCATTATAGCCTTCCCTCTCCACTATATCCTTTATTCACAAATCCACATATTCAATTTTAATTCACGAAGACATCCTAAGTCTATTGGAGTAATGCTATGCTTCCCAAATTTTGTAACCCAAATGCTTCTCAAATTCATGTGATAGTTTTACCATCTTAAACAATTGTGGGATCACTTTAACATCTTCCAATCAAAATCAAGTCGGCCCACTACCATATGAGTTTGGGATACAAAATTTGAGAAGCATAGCATTACTCAAACTATTTTGGAAGCTTTGATCATAGCCCCCTCAAATAAAACACTTCCATGCTAAAACTCATGCTACTTTTCTTTAACTTATAAGGTCCTTTTTATTCTCAAATTCCTATAACTTTTGTTCTACAAGTCTATTTTTCGTAAAATTTGATGTTTTGGAATTTGGAAAATGAGATCTATCAAACGAGATCAATCTTGATCGTGAAACACTAAGAAAAAAGAACTAAAAATTTAACAACAATGAAAAACTGCGTTTTTCACATAAATATAATAAATACATATTCCTTTATTAAAATTGGCACCATACACTTGAACTAAAAAAATTACAATCAGCCCCCGTTTGAAAAGTATAAAACCCCCCTAACATTATAAAATTGTTATACTAAGCCTCTCTCTCTCTCTCTCTCTCTCTCTCTCTCTCTCTCTCTCTCTCTTATGCTTTTGTGCTAATTACAAAATATGTATAAATAGGTCTAAAATATACACAAAGTATGTATAAATAGATGCAAAAATTTGGTCTCTAAGTTTCTGGATAATGCTCCAAGTGCAGTCCCTTATGCTTAGCTTAGCTAGTGTTCACCATTAACTAGAATTCAATGACAACAGTCTCGAGTAGTGCCTGCGAGGCTCGGTCACCCTCAAACATGTCTCATTGATTCTATCCATAGGAAGTTCATATCTAGTAACCAATGAACCGTTAATAGAAGACCGTGGGAGTTATATAAATATAAGTCTCTCTCCCACTAGATTTTTGTAAATATGGATTTTTTTTAAAAATTTTTTTTTTCCACACTAGCCATAAATATCCAATGCTTACTAATGTATCTAATACTTACTAATACATCAAACCATGTTTTCCTTTTATTTTAGAAAATTGTTTTTCATGGCAACATGAACATGCAAGCAATTATCATATCTCATATAATAAAACAAGTCCCACTAACAAATAAAACTAAAATAAAATATTGACACACAATGTGTCTTTATCTTATGGCTCTATCATCTATAGATCTTGGCTTCTTGCTTCTTGTTTCATCTTCATGGATAATGGCCAATGACTCTATCTTCATGGATGATCCTATTCTAGATTACATACAATGTCTTATACATTTTTTGAATTACAATTGTTCTAGGAAAAGGAAAATAAACAGGCGAGGGAAACGATTTTAATTCTCCTTTTTGCAGGATTGAAGCTACAACTCCATTTACATTGCCTTTAATAAACCAACATTTAAAGCTAAACTAATTTAAATGAGTGTGCCGTGAGAGTTAAGGCTCACAATAAAAAAGATTATCTACATGCATCCACGCATATAGCAATACAATATATATCCAGTGAAGCCCACATGATTTACATACTTCATTAAACTCTTTAATGAAGCTGTTTCTGTCACACCCGTCCCGGAATTTCATTATTTAAAATTTGCATATTTGAAATTTTGTGAGTTATCAATGTTATTTGATAATGGTGAATGGAGTTGACACTGCTCAATGGTGAGGTGTCAATGGAGATACGGGAACTTGAAAGTTCATTTTGCATTGGCATGATTAAATGACATTTATGTGATTTAAATGTTATTTGCAATTATCTGGTATTTTGTGAATAGTAAATTTACCTGTGTAGAGTAAATTTTTGGTAGTTTGGTTATCTTTTTAGCCTATTTTGAATACTGTGGTGAGAACGTAAGTGATACGTTACAAAAAAGGTAGGTGGTATAGAGATTCCACATTTAGTTTTCGGACGTGATTTTGGACCCAAACAGAGCTTAGTTGAAAACTTTTGTAGTTTATAGTTTTTACTCGTAAAGTAATAGAATGAACGTGTGCGACGTTTCAAGGATTCATTAGAAGTTTCGAGAACTCGTGGGGAGTTAAGTGTAATTCCCGAGAGTAGTGGCTATAAATAGAAACCTTAGGATATTTTGTCATAAATATCCACATCTAAATATCGAGAGAGAGAGAGAGAGAGAGAGAGAGAGAGAGAAGGAGATTTGGTGCCACGAACTTCACGACGCCAAACGACGAACTTCTAATAGTCAACTTTTTTCTAGATTTTTTATTTGGACTCCACGAGGTAAGATCTATGTTTTGATACCTCTTAGGCCTCATTTGGCTAACTTTTTCCAAAAAGCTAATTTTTAGGAATTTGGGGAAAACCCCTATAAACTTGTAGGAATCACCTAAAATTGGAGATCCGACGTTTATTTAGCTTCCTTGTTAATCCCTCAAAGTTTGAGAGAAATAGCACTAGGTATGAAGTTTTGACTTATGTTCTATAGGAAATATACATGTTTTGGTTTTGACGATAAAATTGAGATCCGGGCAAAATTCATGTGTTTATCTTAGGCCCATTAATCATGCACTTGATTAAATGTGAAAATCATATTTACTTTTACGCGAGCACGTTGAGTTGATTATGTGGGTCAAATGGGGGATATATACAATTTCATGCCGGAGTAAGCTTCTCGGTGTTTAAGAATTTAGTAGCGACAGCTACTGTGCATGGTTGATAGACTTCAACTTCCCATGGCACTTGAGGATGCAATGGTTGATAGACTTAGACTTGCCATTGGCATCGCAGTTTAAGACTTGGACTTACAGCGGATGAATGCGTATTTTTCTCCCTAGAGACCATTTGTTATGATTGTGAGATTAAGGCATGTTTTACCATGTTTTACATATGTTAGAACTTGTGTACTCAGCATATAGCTAAGCAGTGGAGCTTTACTCCATTGCAGGTGATAAGAAAAAGGGAAAGAAGAAGCTTGAAGAGTGAGGCTAAGTGGACAACGGGGAACACGCTTGCTTTTGTTTTTGTTTCTTTCCTACTTTGTAATAATAACTTTGAATTTGTACATGTTTAGTTAGAATCTTGGGAAGGATTTGTAGTATTGTAATCAGTTGAAAAACTATTATAATTATGGTTGGAATCTGAGATTATTAGTCCTGAATGTGTGGATTTCGATTTGAAGGACCATAGGTTAGAACACTGCAGAACATTTCGCAAGCTGATAGGAAATAGTCGACTGATCTTCGTACAGTCGACTGGACTCCTATTTTAAAATAAACACTGCTTTGAAATTTTTGTGGATCAGTCGACTGGGCTGATGCAGTCGACTGGTTTTTGCTAGGTGAAAATGTTAAGTTACATTCTGCTTTGGGATCAGTCAACTGGGTGACTACAGTTGACTGGATGATAATTTAAAAATAGAAAATTAATGGTTCAGTCGACTATAGACACTCCGATTTTGACCTAACGCCAAAATTGGGGGAGTGCTACCTCTAAGATCCGATGATGACAAATGCCCGACTAATCTAGGACTTCCAAAGGTGATTCAAGCTCTTTCGATTACTCTTTCAATTCAAGGCAAAAAAAAGAGAAGAAGAAAAAGAGAGGAAAAAAGGAATATAGGAAAAAACGGCACATGGTGAGGGTTACGGCAATCACGGGCTGCAGTTGCGGCACTCTATAGAGTGCCGAACGGCATTTAGTGAATGCCATGAATTTCACCAAATGCCATGAAAAATTGGATTTCCATAGAAAGCAGTAATCCCTGGAGTTGTCTGCGGCATTCTCTGAATGCCGGCGCGGCAATCATTGAATGCCATTGCAACATTCATCAAGTGCCGTTCTGGCACTCACCAATTGCTGCTTCCGTCTCTAGTGAGTGCCGCATTTTTGTGACTGCCAGCTATGAGATAGTACGCTTGTACCATTAAAAGGACATCTGAATTAGGGTTTCTTGCTGTGAATTTACTAGAATACCCTCTCAAAGTTTGCCTATATAAGAGAGGTGAATATCCCATTTCAAGGGATCTTCTCTTTGACTTGAAATAGAGAATGTTAGGATCCCAACATTAATTCTCCTTCAAATACTTTCTAAATTAAGAGAGAAGTAGAATTAGAAGAAGAAGCTAAAAGAAGAGCTTGATCATCATATGGAAGGTCCCAAAGCAACAAAAGAGTTGAGGATAATTAGAGGTAAACTCTAGAATAATTAGTTTATTTAGTAGTTCAATCACAATATTTAGATTCTTTTAGGCTCTTTACACATTTTCAAAAACTCTCTTCCTACCCCATTTCATCACACACCACCAATATTGATTAAACTTTCATTTCGTGAGTTTGGATCAAAATAGCTTAGGTTTTAAAGCTTAAATAAATTTTGAAGTAGAACTTTGGTCTCCTTCCTCTTGATTATGTTTATTTCTTAAGATTCATAAGACTTTCAATGTCTTACTTGAATCTTTCAAAAACCCCTAGCACTCGTATAAACTCATGATTTATGAGTGGATTAAGGTTGATATTAGTATATTGAGTTAATGAGTTTGAACTTTTACCATAGTTTGAACTCATTACTTTTAGGTTTTATGAACTTTCTTCATACTTCATTAAAATGCACAAGTGTAAGTGTCCTTAGTCTCCAATGACCATCAAATGGTAGGAGGAATAATTTGAGTCTAAACTTATATTCATGGTTTAGATTCATTGTGTTGAGGTTTTATGAAGTCTCTTTATACTTTATTAAAATCCACAAGTACAAATGTCTTTAATCTCCAATGGCCATCAAATGGTAGGAGAAGTGGTTTGGTTTAAGCCTAACTTCTTGGTTTAGTAGTTGGGGTTAACCAACAAAGATGAACTTGAAGAAAAGATGCAGTGAGTTCATCAACCACTTTTCATCAAAGATTTTTAGTTAAACATCAAACCGTTGGAACTGAATGAAACCAACGGAAAAGTGTCTATAACTCAAAGTTCTACCACTGTAATTTCTATTTTAGTGAGATTCCATGTTTTAAGTGGTTTGGTCATGAGTTTTAGGAAATAATAACAATCTGTCCAGATTTTCAGAACGGTAACACCTTTTTGAAATGAGTAAATCAGAACCCTAATCAAACATTTTTACCCTAAATAATTTTTTATATGAAGTTTTATATGTTAATGAGGTCCCCTAAAAAGATATAAGTGTTTCTGATTTTTTTACTATTTGTAGAAAATCATGCAAACTCTGGACAGAGAGTTATGAAGTCCTGAGTGACGTCTAGTATTTGTCTAATTCCCAGAGATCTAACTGTTGAAACATTGATTTTCTTTTTAGATTAAAAATTAGACTCACAGAGGCATCTAGTGTCCAAAAATCACCAAGATCAAACCATGGAAACCATGCCTTTTATTTCTTTGAAGCTTTGATCTGCTCTAAGCAATTTTCAGAATTCTGTCACAACTTTGGCCAATCTTGTGAATAATGGCTCAAATGATAATTTCATGAGTTAGGGTTAAACCATGCTTTAATAATGATTAGTTAATGCTTAAATCCATAGGCTAAATGATCCAAATCAATTAATAGTTCATAGCTTTATCTCGTTCATATTCATATATCCATATGCATTCATCCAAATAGACTGATACTTGTAATTAGAATTCATCTTAGGTTAGGATTCATTACTTAGGAATTCAATAAATGTATCTTGTTTAAAGCATGTGGACTAACCGTTTGTTTTGTAGCGCTATCGAGTTATGATTTCTCAAAACTCCTCTCTAGTTTATTCATTTATTAATTTTATTGATTTTCGACTACTTGTACTACACCTTAGAATTATGTTTTGCCTTGAGTGTGTATATGTGATTAGAGACCCTTTTATTAGGATTTATTCTTTTGTATGCATTACACGTTTAAAAATTCGGAGCTAGATCCTAGGTAAGTTTCCTAGTTCCCTATTTGCACAACATTTTACTTACTACTTGAATTATGTGATTTTTTTTTGAATGATATTTTATCATTAGCAATCTTACACCCTTTTATACATGCTTTTGTAATGTATATATATACATATGTATTAGTTGAGGGCATGCTTAGATTTTCTATTTGATTAAAAGGATGTTAAGTAGAGGCCTATCGTGAGATAGGATGAGAGAGGGTGTTTTAGTCCGTTGGACTCCTTCCTCTCTCATTCCATAATCCTCGGACCTAATTAATCTTTGGTTTCACAAAAGATCAGTTAGTCTTAAAATGGTTTCTTAATTTTCCTTTTAAAACTTAAGTGGCGACTCATTTTGAATTTGAATTTGGAAAAGATCTTTAAAAAACTGTGGGTAGGAAAAAATGCGATATCCATAATCTGGGGACTCTGCTGGGGATTGAACCTAGAATCTCTGGTTCCACAGACCAGAATTCTGATTTTGGGTTCACTTGAGGATTAGACTTTAAAGCACCCTTTTAATCAAATTAATTAATCTTTGTGTGCCTGTTGTATTTCACTTGCATGTCTTGCCAGTTGATTGAGCGGAACTATGACCTTGGAGGCTCGGGGCAACCCGGTCAGCCAAGTAATCATGGGACTATGTGATCTCCCTTGATCTCGTACCATGATTTGGTATATTAAGCATTCTATCGGATGTGTGTCAAGGGCCCCTTATTTGACCAAAACCTAACCTTTGCATAGTAGTTTCTGTAGAACCTTTCAAATCTTAGGAAATAAATTCTCGATTAAGGTTCTATGCTAGGAAGTTTTGTATGCCCGAAAGGGATTACTTGAGATGATGACGATGCTCACTTAATACTAGACATGTAAACTCTTAATCACTTTTGAGCAATTCCTCTTCATGTCACATCACATTTGGGGAACATGTTGAATCTTGATTATAAGATTACATCTCTTACATCATGTTTAGCTAAGCATCATTGACCTTGTCTGTATCCGAATTCATGGAAAGTACGGTGATAATCCGATCATGTGATCCTTCTACCCGAAGAATTTTAAATCCCTCTTTGAAAGCAAACGGATTATTGCTAAAGTTTTCAATCGCTTTTTCAAAAATCTCTGAAGTTCACCTTTTTGATTAAAGCTCCAAACTAACCTCTATTAAGATATACTTTCACATGATCATCTCCTAAGAAAAAATAAAAAATTTTAGGCATTGTTTTTTTTAAATGAAAATTTCAATCCAATCATCATTACTAAGAAATAGTTTCACAGCCTCATTTTTAAAGATTCAAAATCCTTGAGAATCGTTTTTGAAAGATCTCATCGGTTAAAATGAATTTTGAAAAATTTTGAATATCCAACCTTTGAGAGGGTAGTGAAGATCGCAATGAAAGGAGAAATTAGCACATTTGACATGAATAAAGGATTTTTTATATGCATAAATGTGTCTATTTGCTAGGATTAGAATTTTCCTTTCTTTTTCATAGAATAGGCACACACGCACACGTGCATTGCATTCGTGTGACATATGAACCATTTTATCTCACCAAAAGTCTTCCAAAAAAAGATATTGATGTGAACCCGTGGAATTGATATTCCGTGAACCCACAATCAGATTGTAAATAACCCAAGAAAGCCAACAATCAAGTCACAGGGATGATCTAGACCCGTTGAAATCCTGTTTCAAGAACCCAGATTTGGTTTGAACGCCACAAAGGGAATGCCTTTGATAAGTTCGGATTGTTCAATCAAGAACAAGCAGAGAAAACTGAATAGCTCTCCAGAAAATAAATTTCATTCACGTTGTATGTCCAAGCTGCTACAAAGTTCTTTCATTTAATCACTTCTAAGAAACCCTTGGGCCAAAAAGGCCTTCAACGAAAATAAAAGACATGGACTAAATACTCAAGCCCAAAACAACTTAAACTGCATGTTTAAAGCTAAATAAATGTCTACTTAAAAATAAAATAGGCCCACATGCCAAAACCATAGAAACATAAAAATTAAAGTCTATAAAAACATAATAAGCTATTCCACCCCTTCTGTAGCTTGTATCACATGAACTAGAACTGATTCTTCTTCCTTCAAGCCCATGTTAAATGTTGGGGCCTTGCATAATAAGTTTATGAACTTTGCCCAAGTGGATTGCACCAATCCTTGCATTGCTTCGTTGATCTTCTTAGCTCTTGACCTTGTGATTGGCCCATCTGGAACTTGCAAATGATCATCTTTAAGCTTTGGTCCACTATGGTTCCCATCATTCCCCCTCTCCTCAAAAGGATTCGACCTTGAATCGTCACCTACATCAAAAGGAGAAAGGTCAGAAACATTGAAACTAGCAGAAACATTTTACTCACCTGGAAGATCCACTTTATAGGCATTATCAATAATTTTCTCAAGGATTTGGAAAGGTCCATCCCCTCGAGGATGCAATTTAGTCCGTCTATGAGCTGGGAACCTTTCTTTGCGCAGATGAACCCACACCCAGTCTCCGGGTTCAAAGGTGACATGCCTTCTCCCTTTATTGGATTGGGAAGCAAACTTTTCATTTTTTTGTGCAATTTGAAGTCGTACTCTCTCATGAATTGACTTCACCAATTCAGCCTTTTGGTGTCCATCCAAACTACTCCTGACATCAACAGGTAAAGGCATTAAATCTAAAGGAGTAAGTGGATTAAAACCATAAACAATTTCAAAGGGAGAATGAGAAGTAGTAGTATGCATGCTCCTATTATATGCAAATTCGATAAATGGTAAACAATCCTCCCAAGTTTTCAAATTCTTTTGAATGACAGTGCGTAGGAGTTGAGTTAGAGTCCTATTAACTACTTCAGTTTGTCCGTCAGTTTGTGGGTGACAAGTAGTGGAAAATAAAAGTTTGGTACCCAATTTTCCCCACAAAACCTTCCAAAAGTAGCTAAGGAATTTGACATCCCTATCCGAAACAATACTCCTAGGCATACCATGGAGTCGTACTATCTCCTTGAAAAACAAATCAGCTATGTTTGTGGCATCATCTGTTTTATGGCAAGGAATGAAATGTGCCATCTTACTAAATCTATCCACCACCACAAAAATAGAATCTCTACCTCTTTTTGTCCTAGGCAGCCCCAAAACAATGTCCATAGATATGTCTACCCACGGCTCACTAGGGACGGGTAAGGGTGTATACAACCCATGTGGTAAAACCTTAGATTTGGCCCTTCTACATGTAATGCACCGACCACAGATTCTAATGACATCTCGCCGCATCCTAGGCCAAAAGAAATGTTCATGTAAAATTTCTAAGGTTTTCCTAACACCAAAGTGTCCCATTAAGCCCCCACCATGTGCCTCTGGCACCAACAATTCTCGCATTGAACAATGAGGCACACACAATTTACTTTCTTTAAACAAATAACCATCATGCTTAAAAAACTTACCAAATGCCGCTTTATCACATGCCAAATACACATTAGAAAAATCAGCATCATTGGCATACATATCTTTCACATATTCAAACCCAAGCATTTTAGCACTCATAGAAGTAAGAAGTACATGCCGTCGGGATAAAGCATCAGCAACAATGTTTTCCTTACCTTGCTTGTAACGAATGACATAAGGAAAAGTCTCAATGTATTCCATCCATCTAGCATGTCTCTTATTTAATTTACCTTGTCCCTTAAGATGCTTCAATGATTCATGATCGGTGTGGATCACAAACTCCTTAGGCCAAAGGTAGTGCTGCCATGTCTCTAGAGAGCGAACAAGAGCATAAAGTTCCTTGTCATAAGTAGGGCAATTTAGGGCAGCCCCACTTAGTTTTTCACCAAAGAAGGCTATGGGCCTCCTATCCTGCATCAAAACGGCTCCAATCCCTATACCTGAAGCATCACATTCAATCTCAAAAGTTTTGTTAAAGTCAGGTAATGCTAACACAGGTGCAGAACATAGCCTTTCTTTAATAGTAGCAAAAGCATTCTCTTGTTCAGTTCCCCA
This sequence comes from Hydrangea macrophylla, assembly GCA_033977485.1. NCBI lineage: Eukaryota > Viridiplantae > Streptophyta > Magnoliopsida > Cornales > Hydrangeaceae > Hydrangea > Hydrangea macrophylla. The sequence continues at coordinate 17,440,380 of CM066988.1, forward strand.
ATGAAACCCAACATTCCTCTTAATGATTTCAGTGAGTGGTGCAGCAAGTGTACTAAAATCCTTAACAAAACGCCTATAAAAGCTAGCTAAACCATGAAAGCTTCTTACCTCAGTGATACCTTTAGGCGTTGGCCACTCCCTGATGGCCTTGACTTTCTCTTCATCCACCTCAATACCTTCTGTGCTAACAACATATCCAAGAAAAATAACTTTTTCCATGCAAAAAGTACATTTCTTAAAATTAGCATACAACTTTTCAGATTTCAACACACCAAACACACATCTCAAATGTTCAATATGCTCATTTAAGTTCTTGCTGTACACTAGGATATCTTCAAGATAGATGACTACAAATTTGCCTATGAATGCACGTAATACATGGTTCATTAACCGCATAAAAGTACTAGGCGCATTTGTAAGTCCAAATGGCAAAACTAACCATTCATAAAGTCCATATTTAGTCTTAAATGCAGTTTTCCACTCATCTCCCTCTTTCATTCTTATTTGATGGTATCCACTTTTAAGATCTATTTTACTGAAATACATGAACCATGCAATTCATCAAGCATATCATCTAAACGAGGAATGGGATGGCGATACTTTACCGTGATATTATTGACAGCTCTGCAATCAACGCACATCCTCCAAGTCCCATCCTTCTTTGGCACTAGTAGCACTGGTACTGCACATGGGCTCATGCTCTCTTTTACGTACCCTTTGCTCATCAAATCTTCAACTTGCCTTTGAAGCTCCTTTGTCTCCTCCGGATTGCTCCTATAGGCTGGTCGGTTTGGAATAACAGCCCTGGGTACCAAATCAATTTGATGCTCAATGCCTCTAATGGGCGGCAACCCACTCGGCATCTCCTCTGGAAATACATCCTCAAACTCCTACAACAAAGAAACAGCCAAACTAGGAAGAGATTGGTTAGTTTCATCAAGATTAAGATAACATTCTTTGTAAACAAGAAGAATCACAGGCTGATTTGCTAAAAATGCCCTCTTAACCTCACTCTCTTTTGCATAAAAACTCAATTTTGTCTTTTCTTTTCTCTCTACAGACTCTCTTTCTTTTTTCTCTCTTGACTCCACTCCCTTTTCTTTATTCTCACCTATTTCTCTATTTTCTTTTTCACTCTCTCTTTGTCTTGAAATTTCTCTCTCACTCTCATTTTTCTTTTCTCTCATGTTTCTTTTTTGCTCAACCTCACTTTTTAGTTTCAGTTGGTCCTCATAGACCTATTTTGGGGTTAAAGGAGCAAGCTTGATTGTTTTCCCATCTTTTTCAAAGCTATATCGGTTCCTAAACCTATCATGCATCACTCTCCTATCATACTGCCACGGCCTCCCCAACAAAATATGGCCAGCATGCATAGGAACTACATCACAAAGCACCTCGTCACTATACCTCCCAATAGAGAAGGCCACCAAAACCTGCTTACTGACCTTAACCTCTCTACAATCATTCAACCACTGCAACTTATAAGGTCAAGGATGCTTCAGCAAAGGTAAGTTCAACTTCTCAACTAAAGTGGTACTAGCTACGTTGGTGCAACTTCCCCCGTCTATAATCATACTACACACCTTGTTATTTACATAGCATCTAGTATGAAATATGTTTTCTCTCTGCTGCTCCATATCATCTACCTTCATTTGTGTATTGAGAGCACGCCTGGCAACAAGAGACTCACCTTCTACTGGGTATTCCAATCCATCATCATCACTAGCATTAGATACTCCATCACTATCGTCTTCACCTTCAGTCATCACCTCCCCATTGTCATGCATAATCATCACCCGCTTGTTTGGACATTGAGATGCTATATGCCCCAAACCCAAAAATTTAAAACATTTGATATCTCTATTCCTTGAAGGTTGCATCTCTACCTTGGATTTGTTCTTGCTAGTCCCCTCATCTTTTTCTTTAGGTGGTTCGGTCTTTCCCTTTACTACAGCTCGGTCATTCCTTTTCCACTTTGGTTTCCAAGGAGTGCTAGAAACTGAAGTATACCTTGCTGCCCCCTTTCTTTTTAATTGCCACTCCACCTTCATAGCCATGTGCACCATGTCCTCTACCTCCACATAATGCTGGAACTCAACTACATTGGCTATATCCCTATTCAAACCACTTAAAAATCTAGTCATTGTGGCCTCTCGATCCTCCTCTACATTAGCCCGAATCATAGCCACCTCCATCTCCTTATGGTATTCCTCCACACTCTGGGACCCTTGTGAAAGGTTTTGTAACTTTTGGTAGAGGTCTCGGTAGTAGTGGCTAGGTACAAAACGCTTCCTCATGAGAGCTTTCAACTCACCCCATGCTTCTACAGGTCTTTCATGATTCCTCCTCCTATTGGTCACTAATTGATCCCACCAAATAATTGCATAATCAGTGAATTCAATTACTGCCAGCTTCACCTTCTTCTCCTCTGAGTAGTTGTGATAATCAAAAATCAACTCCATTTCTTCTCCCACTCTAAATACACTTCAGGGTCATTCCTCCCTTGGAAGGATGGTATTTTCATTTTGATGCTCCCAAGGTTCCTACCTACCCCATCTCGACCCCTTGGATTCCCCCTAGGTCCTCTTCCACGCCTACCTCCTCTATGTCTATCCATTCCTCCGCTACCAACATCAGATACTACATCTTCCTCATCCTCTTCATCTTCTTCAATCTCATACTCATTTTCAACTCTAGGCTCACGCCTCCTCCCAGCACGCCCACCTTGCAGATTTTGAATCACTACATCTTGTAGATCCATCCTATCCCTTACCTCACCCAACACCAAATTTAACCGTTCAAACTGTTGTTGTATGGCCTGCAGCATAAAGGTTGTGTTATCTGCCTCCCCTCTAGGTAGTGAGTCATCCATTTTAATGTGCGGCAAAACAAGAATATTAGTGGTAAAACCTCACACACTCCCTTACGTGTTTACGCTAAAAAATTGTCACTCCACTCATGTTTCACTCTGATTGGCTTTTTCCCGAAATTAGTCTCACACACTCTTGCCTTTTACCTCAATTGTTTTCCCTTTCAAGTTCTTTCAAGAACTAATTGAACTAAATCAAGACACAACCTTGTTTTATCCCAGCCAGCAATAGATTCTAGAAACAAGGAAGTAATAGAAGAAAAAAAAATGACACGGATCTGAAGAAAATATACGACGAGGGCAAACGAAACAAGAAATCAGATTTCGAGAGGAATAAAAGAAAAAAATCACGAATATTTTTTTTATTTTTTATTTTTTTGAATATGAGCCAATTGAAGATGGAAACAAAGTTTATCCCGGGAAACAGCGATCACAGAAGATAGGTTTCGAACAGCACAAAAACCGAATTTTTTCGGAAATTTTTTCACACTATGGAGTAAGATCAGTTTCGGACTCCTTAGACCATGGACAATGCAAAACGAACAAAAATATTTAAGACGAGTTTTTTTTTTTTTTTTTTTTTTCGGATCCGATCTCTTCTCTTCCCTTTTCTTTTTTTTTTTCTCCTCTTTTCTTTTCTTTTGTTCTTTTTTTTTTTTGAATAAACAGGGCGACTTCACAGTTCACGTTCGTGAAGCACCAAAATAACCCTAAATCACGAGGATGAACGAACACGAAGTAGCAAGAGAAAAAAATTGCAGATCAGATTCGCAACCCTAAACACAAAATTCCAGATTGTAATCAAGAACACGAACACGAACACAAACACGAACTAAAACAAGAACACGAAAAGAATAGAACACGAACTGAACAGAAAAAAAAATGAGAAACAGACACAAGAACACGAAATAAAATGGATAAATAAGACCTGATTTGGAGCCTAAGCTCTGATACCAAATGATGTGAACCTGTGGAATTGATATTCTGTGAACCCACAATCAGATTGTAAATAACCCAAGAAAGCCAACAATCAAGTCACGGGGATGATCTAGACCCGTTGAAATCCTGTTTCAAGAACCCATATTTGGTTTGAACGCCACAAAGGGAATGCCTTTGATAAGTTCGGATTGTTCAATCAAGAACAAGCAGAGAAAACTGAATAGCTCTCCAGAAAATAAATTTCATTCACGTCGTATGTCCAAGCTGCTACAAAGTTCTTTCTTTTAATCACTTCTAAGAAACCCTTGGGCCAAAAAGGCCTTCAACGAAAATAAAAGACATGGACTAAATACTCAAGCCCAAAACAACTTAAACTGCATGTTTAAAGCTAAATAAATGTCTACTTAAAAATAAAATAGGCCCACATGCCAAAACCATAGAAACATAAAAATTAAAGTCTATAAAAACCCAATAAGCTATTCCACCCATTCTGTAGCTTGTATCACATGAACTAGAACTGATTCTTCTTCCTTCAAGCCCATGTTAAATGTTGGGGCCTTGCATAATAAGTTTATGAACTTTGCCCAAGTGGATTGTACCAATCCTTGCATTGCTTCGTTGATCTTCTTAGCTCTTGACTTTGTGATTGGCCCATCTGGAACTTGCAAATGATCATCTTTAAGCTTTGGTCCACTATGGTTCCCATCAGATATAATAAGAGATTTTGATAAAAATAAAGAAAACTGAAAATCTTTTGAAAAATATTTTCCTTTGTAGGGAAAATATAGCATCCAGTTCGGGCACGATTTGGTTTAGAGGTCCAACTGCAATGTTAGTAAGAAGAGAAGAAGACAGAGAAATGGCAGATGAAAGGAATGATGGGAAAGTAGCAGAGTTAAGGACATTGGTAGATCAGCAAGCAGAGCAAATGAGGCGACAAGCTAAGAATATGAACCGAATGATGGTCATGATAGAAGCAATAGCATGTCCGCCGCCAGTTGTGAATCCGCCAAACAATGATCCACCAATTAAGGAAGAAGGCTAGTATGAAGAGCTAGAGATGCCAAGGGTCGAGGCCCCGAGAGTAGAAAGAGAAAGGTTAGAAAGGGAGAAGGAGAGGATAATGACAAAAAAGATAGAGAAGTTGGAAAGGGTAATGCGCAAGGCTCAGGGGGTCGATACTTATCTAATGGAGCTAGAAGGTCTGTATGATGGAGTTTGTGAAACACTGCCTGCAGGATTCAAAATGCCGGTCTTTGACAAATTTGATGGGACAGGGAATCCTCGCAGTCACGTGAGAATGTGTAACTGGGCTTTCAAACCGAGTGGGCTGAGCACTACCATGATGGCTGTCTTCTTTCAGCAGACTTTAACTGGAGCTGCTCTATCCTAGTACCTCACTCTCAAATCAAGTAAAACCTAGGTCTAAGAAGAAGTGATCAAAGCATTTGTGGCACAGTATGAGTATAATCAGGAACTGGATGTCACAGTCCAAGATTTGGAGACCACTAGGCAGGGAAACAAGGAATCATTTGCTGATATTTGAGTAGGTGGAGAGGAAAAGTAGCTAAGATGGTACAGAGGCCATCCGAGAAGGACCATATCTGAATTTCGATGAAGAACCTTCAGCCTGTCTACCAAGAGAAAATGAGATTCCAGTCGATCAACACTTTCACTGAAGTTTTTGAAGTAGGAACAAGAATAGAGGACGCGATTCAAGAAGGGGTGATTAAGAACGAAGAACAGCCGAATAGATATAGGAGGCCGAGTTATGGGTCGAATGGAGGACATTCGAGAGGTCACTCTGGCCCCACCGATGTCAATGCATTGAGCGGACTAGAGAGAAAGTTTGACATAGCACCAAGAAGAGGAATGGACAACAACCGAGGATGTTTTCAGATTTAGGGGTATCACTGTCAACCGCTCTTGATAGGCTAACAGCAATGGAGCATCTCCGTCCATTGGAGCCTCGACCTTTACCAAGCCCACTTTTACCAACCTTCCGAGAAGATCTCTATTGCAAATTTCACCAACATAAGGGTCATTCTACAGACCAGTGCACAAGGCTAAGGCACAAAATCCAGGACCTCATTGATAACAAGGTGATATCAGAGTCGCCTACTCCTAATGTTACTAAAAATTCGCTGTCGAACCATCCTGTTGTACCCCCACCACAGGGCCTCTATGTCTTGGGGATGGGAGATACGACCTTCGATCCATCTAGGCTAATCACTAAAGCCGGGACACCAAGGAAGCCTTATTAGGTGCCGGGGGATCCGATAATCTACACTCTGGGGGATCAATTGGATTGGTGGGACCAAGAAACTAGCAACACCGATGTGGGTCAGGTGGAAGATGACCTGTGGTACGAGAGTGACGGAGAAGGAATAGAGAAAAAAAGTTTGAAAGTCATTTCCGAAGTTGATAATCTGTGAGCAAAGGAAGAAGTTAGTCATCTAATCCGGTCAGGGATACATTTCAAGCCTCATGAGCTGGAGGAAGATCACCCAGGGAGAGAATTGGATAAAGGAAGAGGGAAAATGAATGAAGAAGAGGAAGAGGATAGGGTTCTAAAGCAAATGAGAAAGACTCAGGCTAACATCACCATCTGGGGTTTATTGATCGCTTATAAACATCACAGGCAGGCATTCCTAGATGCTTTGAACCATTCTGACATTTCTATTGACACAACACTAGAAGACCTCGTAGTAATGATCAGTAGGAGTCCGACTCTTACTATTACCTTCTCATCCGGTGACCTGTCTCCAGGAGGACCTATTTATAATAAATCGCTATATGTCATTGTTGAATGCCTGGGAAACACTATGCCCACTTGTCTTGTTGATAACGGGTCTGCTCTAAACGTGTGTCCATTCCGAATAGCTAAGCAAATAGGTTTGGATGAATCAATGTTCATACCGTCTGAATAGAAGGTAAGAGCGTATGATAACACTTAGAGGACGCTCATGGGGATAATCCTCCTTCATCTCGCTGTCGGGCCCGTGGAAAAGGAAGCCGAATTTTAGGTCATTGACATTCCCACTTCTTTCAATTTTCTGCTAGGGAGGCCATGGTTAGACAATCTGGGTGCCATACCATCTACAGTTCATTATAAAGTCAAGTGTGTCTGGAAAAGAAGGTGTGTGATATTCTCGTGGACAGTTGGGTCTGTCTGTCTGAAACTTCATCAAGCGCGCCGGTTCTAGAGGTACAATTTCAGGAGGTGGAGACAAGTTTGGGGGGGTTCGAGTTTATTAACATGTTGAGGAAGAGAAGCCGAGAGAGTTTTTGCCACTATATTTCAATCAGTACGCGAGTCCATTGGTCACTGGAATCATGAAGAAGATGGGTTTCTTCCCGGCTATGAGATTGGGTAAGAATCATCAAGGTCTGCCGGAATTTCCAAAGATCGCCACTTAGACTCACACTCACACTCAAGGCCTGGGTTATTAACCATCGAAGAAGGAGCTGAGAGATAAGAAGAAGGCAACTAATGCACCATTAGACCCTTACCTGAAGACGCTCAATGGATACTTTGTGAAGGAGGGAGAGGATTTTCCCTTTTGTGGCTTCCCAGAACCATAGGTGGATTAGAAAGACAATTGTTTGAAGCCAGGGTTTGAGATCTTTTTCCCCTATGAATTCTCTGAGTATCAAGATCCATATCTGCAAGTGCTCGTGAAGTTAGTAGCTGCTAAAGATTGGATTGGTGCGATGGATGGCTCAGTCGTAAAGAACCTGTTAGGAGAAGAAAGCACAGAAGCTGAGGGAATAGGCCGAGAAGAGGTCATAGACGATAAGGTCGAAAAAGAACAGGCTGAGGTTTGGTTGAAGGGGTATAGGAAGAAGGCAATGAGGATGACATGGAAAAATTGAAAAAAGAAGAGATGGAAGAGATTACCAAGACAGGGGATCTAGAAGAATGATTCATCACCGATATGGGAGGAGAAAGCAAGAAAGAGTGGGTTTTCGAGTCTAGTGATAGGTATCCCCCAAACCCAGAGTCTGTAATGGCCAAAATGAGGCGTCTTTCAATTTCCATGTCTGTTGTAATTGCTCCAAAGAAAATCAATGAAAGTATGACTAATTCTGCCTACTCGAATGCGCTTAATGAATGTGATGATCCTGAAATACCAAATGAATTGCAAAATTTAATCGAAAAAGAAAAAGATTCTGCATGTAAGATCATTGGGAACACTCTACCAATTAATCTAGGAAATGATGACAATCCTCAAAATGTTTTTATTGGCTCTATACTTGTCCAAGAAGAAAGCAAAGAATTAATCAACCTATTAAATGAATTCAAGGATGTTTTTGCATGGTCTTATAGCGATATGCCAGGTATCGATCCAGAAATAGTCCAACATCATATTCCCATTTTTCCCAATTCAAAACCTGTTAAACAAAAATTGAGGCGAATGAGGCCTGAATGGGCACTCAAAGTCAAAGAGGAAGTTGAAAAGTAATTGAGAGTAGGATTCTTAATGGTCACCGAGTACTCGGAGTGGATCACTAATATAGTGCATGTCCCAAAAAAGGATGGTCGTGTTAGGGTCTGTGTCGACTTCTGGGATCTGAACAAAGCCAGCCCTAAGGATGATTTCCCTCTACCTCACATTGATGTGTTAGTAGACAATACAACGGGACATGAACTCCTATCTTTTATGGATGGATTCTCAGGTTATAGCCAGATTCTAATGGCCCCCGAGGGTAAGGAGAAAACAATTTTCATCACACCATGGGGCACATACTGCTATTGGGTGTGCCATTTGGGCTAAAAAATGCGAGTGCAACTTACCAACGGACCGCTACAATGTTGTTGCACGATATCATCCACAAGGAGGTAGAAGTGTACGTAGACGACATGATTGTGAAATCTATGGAGAGGAAAGGATACTAGGATGTGTTGAGGAAGTTCTTCGAAAGATGAACCCTCAGAAGTGCACCTTCGGGGTCATTACAGGAAAGTTATTGGGATTTCTCATCACTCAGAGAGGGATAGAGGTAGACCCGACCAAAATAAAAGCCATAGTCGAAATGCAGCCTCCTAACAACGAGAAAGAGTTAAGGGGATTTTGGGTATAATACAGTTCATAAGCCATTTCATCTCGAAACTCACCTTAACATGTGACCCGTTGTTTAGGTTACTCAGAAAAGGAGAGAAGTTCGAGTAGGATCCCCTTTGCCAACAAGCCTTCGATAAGATCAAAACTACCTCTAAAACCCGCCTGTCTTATCACCACCCTCACTTGGAAAGCCCTTGTTGCTATACCTTTTCGTGTCCGAAGATTCAATGGGGTGTATGTTGGCCCAAGAAGGAGAAGAAGGGCACACAAAAAATCCATTTATTACTTGAGCAAAAGGATGACTGGATACGAGTTGAAATACTCACCCTTAGAAAAAACCTGTTGGGCTTTGTTCTGGTGCACTCGTCGCCTTACGCACTACATGTTAGCCTTCCCTATAACCCTGATATCCCGAATAGACCCACTCAAATACCTGTTTAAAAAACCTGTATTAACCAGTAGCATTTCCAGGTGGACCACGATGCTAGCTGAGTTCAATATCAAGTATGTTACCCAAACTCTGTGAAAGGAAGAGCTATCACTGAGTACTTGGCTGACCTTGCAATAGAATCAGAAGAAAAGGGTGAATTTTAGTTTCCAAACGGAGTAATGGGGATAGAGGAGAGTTTGTGGAAAATGTACTTTGACGGAGCGACTAATCGGTTAGGCTATGGGGTCGGGGTCTTCCTTGTGGCACCAGATGGAACTCCTACACCGTTAGCTGCCAAGCTTAGGTACAATTCAACCAATAACACAGCGGAGTACAAGCATGCATAATAGGAATAGAAGCGGCATTGGCTTTGTAAGTCGAGAGAATTGATGTTTTTGGAGATTCTAACTTAATCATATATCAAGTTCGAGGTGATTGAAAGGTGAAGCACAAGAAATTAAGACCTTACCATGACTATCTGGAAAGTTAAAAAGTGCAGTTGAAGAAAAGATTATTCTATTACCTCCCCGCTAAGAGAACCAATTGGCAGATTCCCTAGCGACTTTAGCCTCGATAATCCAAATTCCCTCGGGAGTCACCATGATCCCACTATCCATAGAAATAAGGAATCAACCCTCATTTGATATGATCACAGCTCTAGAAAAGAAAATGAAGTGCCATGGTATATAGATGTCTGGAATTTCATAAAAGAAGGAGAATACCCCGATTGAGCCTTGGAAAAGGACAAAAAAGCGTTGCGACGATTCTCCGCTCAGTTTGTGATCTACGTGGATAAGCTGTGGAAGAAATCCTACACCGGGTATAATTTGGAATGCTTGTACAGAAGGGAGGCCAAGAGAATGATGGAAGAATTACATGAAGGAATATGTGGGCCCCACATGAACGGGCACATGCTGGTGAAGAAGATAATCCGGCAAGGGTATTATTGGACGACCTTGGACAAAGACTGCTGCGAATATGTTCGAAGGTTCCATAAATGCCAAATCCATGCGAACCTGATGCACACCCCCCTGTCTCATCTCTATAACATGACTACGCCTTTACCGTTTCTCCATCTGGGGCATTGATATCATTTGTGAGATAGTTTCGAAGGCCTCCAATGGACACTGACACATAATTGTAGCCATTGATTACTTCACTAAGTGGGTGGAAGTCGCATCGTATGCGACTTTGAAGGCTAAGGATGTGGTGAGCTTCATTGAAAAGAACATAATTTGTAGATATAGGGTTCTAAATGAATTTATTTCATATCACGACAGTCATTTCCAAGGGGAAGTCATCCCGTTATTAGAAAAATATAAGATCACTCGTCAGCAGTCATCTCTGTATAGGCCGCAAACGAATGGAGCGGTAGAGGCAGCAAATAAGAACGTCAAAGCAATCTTGGGGAAAACGACAGACACATATAAGGATTGGCATGAGAAGCTGCCATTTGCACTATGGGGATACTGAACTTTCGTGAGAACTTCTATAGGAGCTACACCGTATTCGCTGGTTTATGGGATGGAAGCCACCTTCCCGTCGAGGTAGAGATACCCTCTCTAAGGGTTTTGGTCGAATGTGAGATAACTGAATTAGAATGGACATGGGGAAGGTATGAATAATTGATGTTACTCGATGAAAAAAGGTTGGCTGCAATAAATCATACATGGGGATATTAGAAAAGGATATCTCGTGCTTTCAACAAAAAGGTCCACCCAAGAAAGCATGTTGAGGGTGACTTGGTCCTCAAAAAACATAAAGTGCCTGTTTATGACCCTAGAGGAAAATTCAAGCCTAACTGGGTCGGGCCATACATCATCAGGACTCTCCTCTCTGGAGGAGCGGCCTATCTTATGGACCTAGATAGGGTTGAATTTTAACAACCAATTAACCTTGATCGCCTCAAGAAATACTTTGCTTGAAATCCCTTTCTTTCAAAACCTCCTACATTGATGAACTACGCTTGACCTGATTCCCGCTAGGGGAAACGTAGTTAACCTGCCCAGTTCGGTCACTATAATTGCCTAAAAAGGCATTTTCCGTCAAACCTTAAACCGAACTACTGCGGACATGATACCCATTCGGGGATAAGTAGGCAGGCTCTCAAAAAGCCTTTGGTCTAGGAAAACCTAAAGAAAAACCCTATGTTAAACTAGGCGCAAACTAGCGTTTGCTCGACACCACTTCGAAGCCCCAAAACTAGGGGCAAACTTCGTTTGCTATCCGAATAACCCAGATATCTACTTTAAACCTGTCTTTGGATCTCCTAGCTATTAAAATAAGTACTGTAAAAAAACAAATAGAAATTCATGGTATGGAATGATTAAAACTTTAGGCAAAAGCAAAGTAAAAGAGCCAAGAAAAGACATTAAAAGGAAAATTTTCATAACTCAAAAGATTAATTGGAAGAATGAACACTTTAATTAAACATGTTATAACATTTCCTAAAAATGAAAACACTCTTTGGGGAAGAGAAATAACAGCAGTCACATTAAAAGCGTAGAAGGAAGGTAGGACTTGTCAGAAATTTTGAAAAATAAAGCTTAGTCCTGTTATTTTACTTTCGTCCGTGGATGTCTATGAAATCTATCTCTGGATCAGAGTCTGGATCTGAAGAAGGTACGCAGTAGTAGGCACGATCGAAGTAGGGACCCTCCGGAAAAGGGCTGATACTCTGTTATACCAAGCCTCAATGACACCCTTCACAATGGAAGGGCGCATGATCAAACCCCTTGTGAAATCAGTAGTAATAGCCTTAGTAATATCCTGGAGGAGCCCGTACTGATGGACCACCTGGCCAGGAATATAGAAAGTGGTAGCATGCAAGCTAAGCAACCAGATACCAGGTTGCCCAGGAAGCTGTACAGCAACAGAAAGGTAAGACCATTGCGGGTAGACCCAACAGATATCACCAGCAGAAAGGCCTCGGAGCCAACCAAACCAAGCATCGATAGAGCGAAATAGGCAATGAGCCTCCATATGGTCATAAGGAAGTGGCCCATGAAGATGTGAGGGGTGTATGAAGAGATCAAGGAGTTCCATGAGCCAAACCTGTAAGACGAAGGGTGCCCCCGAAGATAACATAGCCTTGGAAGTATGGACACAATGCAAACCAATGAAGGTTTCACCAAGGATCAGCATAACGTGTCACGCCCCGGCGTAGCCAAAATATGGAAAAATTTTAAATTTTCATCTTGGACCTTGAGGCGCGTGACTGGTTGCAGTGCCGAATTTTCCATGACCAAACAATAATAACTAAACGATATAATAATAGGATAACTCCATCATTTACTTACTGGAATATATTACAAAGAGAAGTCAAAGTACCAGCTAGTTAATACATCATTATAAATACATCAGAGTCTTATGGCTCTCGGCCTTACAAAACTATTACAAAATATATGCTAAAACTTCTGGTTATAATCAAAACATTTACAGAGGATAAGTGCTAGTCTTCTCTCTAACTAGCATAACCATAGCCATCTTCGGTGTACTCTTCCTCCACGTTCTCCGCTTGCGTAGCATCATAACCCGTGTACTCGTTACCTGGATAAGCTGGACATGGGAATGTCCAGCGACATGAACGCCGTCAGCTTATGAAAGCTGAGGGAGTAAGCTAAATCAAATGGAACGTATATAGTTAAACACAATAGGAATACATTTACTACCTTTCAACATATCTTTTAGGATCTTCACGTTCTCACCGTCGAATTATAACTAGTAGCGTACCCGACTACGTATTAGATAGGAATACAAACAATTCAGGAGACCCGTCTAGACATTCTTAATGCCGTTCCCATTCATTTCTAACATCCGACATCATTTACAAACCCAAAGTGTCTCTTGTTAACCAAACCATCTTTCATCAACCACTTCATCTTTCATCAACCACTTCGTCACAAAGAACCGAAGTGTTACGGAGTACAAGAACATCCATTTCATCATGAAGAACCGAAAGGAGTCTTTACTCAAAGAATCACCACTTCGTCACGAAGAACCGAAAGCGTTATGGAGTACAAGAACATCCATTTCGTCACGAAGAACCGAAATGAGTCCTTACTCAAAGAATCACCGGTTCATCACGAAGAACCGAAAGTGTTACGGAGTACAAGAACATCCATTTCGTCACGAAGAACCGAAAGGAGTCTTTACTCAAAGAATCACCGCTTCGTCACGAAGAACCGAAAGCGTTACGGAGTACAAGAACATCCATTTCGTCACGAAGAACCGAAAGGAGTCTTTACTCAAAGAATTACTGCTTCGTCACGAAGAACCGAAAGCGTTACGGAGTACAAGAACATCCATTTCGTCACGAAGAACCGAAAGGAGTCTTTACTCAAAGAATCACCGCTTCGTCACGAAGAACCGAAAGCATTACGGAGTACAAGAACATCCATTTCATCACGAAGAACCGAAAGGAGTCTTTACTTTAAGAATCACCGCTTCGTCACGAAGAACCGAAAGCGTTACGGAGTACAAGAACATCCATTTCGTCACGAAGAACTGAAAGGAGTCTTTACTCAAAGAATCACCGCTTCGTCACAACTCAGCAACACATCCCTTTTTCTTACTATCCTGATCTCCGTTACCCAGATTACCTATCCGACAATTATCCTTATCATAATCTGCTTCTAACATAGCACAACCGACCCTTACGTTTTCCCCGACTGCGCATTCGTCACTCATTTCGGAATTCAGTTCATTAAAGGACTTCCGACTATACTTTCGAAGTTACGTTTATACATCCGTCATCCTGTTTTATGTCGTAATATACTTACAATGAAAACTTATCCAATCACTATCAACGCAATAATCATGCCGTACAATATACTTATAGCTTGGGTATGAACTCTCTATGGTCATCACACTATATTCATAACAACGAAAACCTAGCGTGTAGCACGTGGATTTAATATAAATAATATATAGATGAAGCCCCTTACATACTCATCTACTTGATAGCACTACCATAGCACAAGATATCCATAACCACACAAGTAGTTATACAATCTGACAGAATTTAATTTTACTATATCGACTGAATTGATATAATTTATTTGGGCATGATAAATTGATTTGCAGATCAAACTCAAAACTAGAACATTATAGATAATTGGATTGTCTTCATGTACAAAAAAATCTAGCTTCAATTGCATTTTTGAGCTTCTAAAAATATTTATTTTACTTAGACATTTCTATATTTTTGGACTGCTCTGTCCCAGATTTATAGTACTGCGTTGCATGTGCATTTCACCTATCAAGGAGTCATTTTTAGACCAGGCTATAGAAGAGTTATTTGTAAATAAATGAGTTAGCTTTCTCCACAAAAACTCTTAGCTTAATTCAAATTTCGGAGCTGCTTGAAACACTCATTTTACTAAACTACATTCTGCTGGAGGTTTCTGTTTCTCAGACTTAAAGTACTTCGTTGCATGTACATTTCACCTATGAAGAAGTGATTTTCAGACTGAGCTATAGAAGGGTTATTTGTAAATAAAGGAGTTAGCTTTCTCCACCAAAAAACCTAGCCTCATTCCCATTTTTTAACTACTCGAAATATTTATTTTACTAAACAACATTCTGCTGGAAGTTTCTACTTCCCAGATTTGAAAATTTATCTTGCATGGCCTGGATCACTCAAACTATCAACATCAAGCACTTAATAAACATTACTACATACTATATAGGTTCTAAAGTGAGTTAGAATACTCACCTAAACTTAAAATTGAGCTTGGGCTTTGGATTTGAGCTTAGGAAGCTTGAACATAACCTTCAATGGTGGAGACTTCTTCTTCTTCTAACTTCCTTCATCCCACCATGGAGTTCATCTCCTAGCTCCCTCTCTTTATGCAGATTGTAATGGCCAAAAAATGGTATGGAAGAGTATATGCATGCTTATATAGAGTCTTGCAAGTGCTAAGTGTCAATGTGCATAGGGTGCATGCATTGACATGTGTCAAAGTGGTGGACAAGTGTCCAATGGGTGGACAAGTGTCATGGGAGAGGGTGACATGTGTCTTGAGAGTTGCATGGGCTGTCATGTGGCCGGCCATTGTGGGGCCCATCTCGGGTTTTGTGCTACTTTCTCAGTTTGTGTGCATAAGTTCCTCGTTATGCGTGTCGATCTCGTTTTCCGTGCAGACAGGTAATATTTCTGATGTCCGGGTCCAGGTACGGGACTAAGTTAATTCTAATTACGGTCGAGTCGGTGCAGTGATTATTGTCTAATTAGTAATTACATTACACTGATATAGTCACACAAATAAAATAATAATATAATAATAGACCAGATATAGAAATTCATAAAACTCGTATTATTGCACGTAGAGAAATTACAGGCATTACATCTTCTACCACCTATTACAGGATTTCGTCCTCAAAATCTGAGCTATCTAGGCACTAAAAAGAAAAGGAAATTTCTCTCACATTTCGGATTCCAGCTCCCAAGAGGCTTCTCCTTCGTCATGGTGTTTCCACTGAATCTTTACCAGCGGAATCTCTTTGTTTCTCAACTTCTTGATTCCATGATCCAGAATCTTTACAGGTCCTTCAATAAATGTAGCATTGTTATTTACTTCGATATCTTTGAAGTCGATCTCGTGTGCCGGGTTATGAAGACATTTCCTTAGCATGCTTACATGGAATACGTTATGAACTCCCGACATCTTGGGTGGTAACGCCAATCTATAGGCGACTTTTCCTATGCGATCCAGAATCTCAAATGGTCCAATGTAGCATGGCGATAGCTTTCTCTTCTTCTGTCCAAACCTTACCACGCCTCGAACCGGGGAAACTTTCAGGTAAACATGATCTCCCACTTCAAATTCTATGTCTCGACGTCGTTTATCCGCGTAGCTCTTGTATCTACTTTGTGCTGCCTTCATTCTTTCCTTTACTGTATTGATTCCTTTATTGGTCTCCTGGACTAATTTGCCATCCCCAATTTCAGCCCAACACATAGGGATCGGCATGGCCTTCCGTATAGTGCTTCAAATGGTGCCATCCCTATGTTCGAATGAAAACTGTTGTTATAAGAAAACTCAACCAACGGTAAGTGAGTTTCCCACAAACTTTTGAAATCGATTACACAGGCTCGAAGCATGTCCTCCATTACTTGATTCGTCCTTTCTGTTTGTCCATCAGTTTGTAGATGAAATGCAGAACTTAACTTCAGAGATATTCCCATCGCTTTCTGAAGACTCTCCCAAAATCCAGCGGTGATTCTCGAATCTACCGGTACCCCATGTAACCGCACAACCTGTTGCAGATAAAGTCGACTCATCTTCTCGACAGGATAGGTCATATTATCTGCAATAAAATGGGCTGATTTGGTCAGTCGATCAACAACTACCCAAATGGCATCATGGTTCTGCTGGGATCTTGGCAATCCCATAACAAAATCCATGGTGATATGCTCCCATTTCCATTCGGGGACTGGTAGAGGTTGTAGTAATCCTGGAGGTCGTTGGTGTTCCGCCTTGACTTGCTGGCAAGTAGGGCATTTTGCTACATATTCTGCGACTTCTCTCTTCATGCCTTCCCACCAAAAGTTCTTTTTTAAGTCTTTGTACATCTTGGTTCCGCCAGGGTGTATAGTCATCCTTGACTTGTGGGCTTCATTCAGAATGTCTTTTCTCAAATTATCCGTGTTGGGTACACATAACCTGTCCTTACATCTGAATGCCCGGTCTGTTCCAATATTCCATTCAGTCGGATCCTTTGCTTTTGCCTTCTCAAACCATTTCCTCAATCCTTCGTCCTTCTTTTGAGCTTCGAGTATTCGGTTAATGAGGGTTGACTGTACTATAAGACATCCAAAAGGTTTTCCAATACCTGGTCTTGTAGTCTGAAAGTCAAATTCCGTTAAAGCTTCTAAGGCTATCCATTCCCTGATTAAAAGTGAGGCGATTAACCTTTGGGGTTTTCTGCTTAGAGCATCTGCGACTACATTTGCCTTACCGGGGTGGTATTGCAAATTAAAGTCGTAGTCCTTAAGTAGCTCCATCCAACGTCATTGTCTCATGTTTAATTCCTTTTGAGAGAACAGGTATTTCAAGCTTTTGTGGTCTGAGAACAGGTCAAACTTCTCTCCGTAGAGGTTGTGCCTCCAAATCTTAAGTGCAAAGACAATTGCAGCCAATTTCAGATCGTGTGTAGGGTAGTTTAATTCATGTAGCTTTAATTGCCTAGATCCATAAGCGATCACCTGACCATTCTGCATAAGTACACATTCTAGTCCTTGATATGAAGCGTCATTGTAGATAGTGTACTGTTCACCACTCTTGGGTATAGCTAGCACTGGCGCTGAGGTCAACCTCTCTTTTAATTCCTGAAAGGTGCGTTCGTGCTTGTCCTTCCACTCAAACTTTATATCCTTCTTTGTTAGTCCAGTTAAAGGAGACGCTCCTTGAGAAACCCCCCACGAATCTCCTGTAGTATCCAGCCAATCCAAGGAAACTTCGTACTTCCGATGCATTGGTTGGTCTTTTCCAACTAGAAACTGTGTCCGTCTTGGTTGAGTCCATTGAAATTCCGTTCTGTGAAACTACATGTCCCAAGAATTTGACTTCTTTCAGCCAAAACTCACACTTACTGAACTTAGCATAGAGACGATTTTCTCTAAGTGTCTGAAGTGCAATCTTTACATGCTTCTCGTGTTCTTCATCACTCTTCAAATAAATAAGGATGCCATCGATAAACACGATGATGAATTGATCCAAGAAGGGTCTGAACACCCGATTCATCAAATCCATGAATACCGCCGGGGCATTAGTTAATCCAAAAGGCATAACTAAGAACTCGTAGTGCCCATATCTTGTTCTGAAAGCTGTTTTCGATATATCTTCCGGCCTGACAAGTAACTGATGGTACCCAGATCGTAAGTCAATCTTCGAAAAGGTCGTCGCTCCTTGTAGTTGATCGAACAAATCGTCTATCCTGGGAATCGGGTACTTGTTCTTAATAGTAGCCTTATTCAACTCTCTGTAGTCGATACAAAGTCAAAGATTTCCATCCTTCTTTCTAACAAATAGAACCGGGGCTCCCCAAGGTGACGTGCTTGGTCTAATAAATCCAAGATCTTCTAACTCTTGTACTTGCTTCTTCAACTCCATCATTTCTGTTGGGGCCATACGATAAGGAGCCTTGGATATCGGTGTCATTTCGGATATCAACTCAATACAAAAGTCGATCTCGCGCTTTGGTGGTAATCCAGAAACGTCCTGAAAGACATCCTCATAGTTTTGGACTATCGAAATCTGAGCGATCATCAAATCTGAGCCTGTAGTTTCCATAGTGGCTAAACGACTTGTAAGAAAGGCGTCACTAGTGGGGTTGCATTGAAAACTAAAGGGTGCACTTCCAAGTACTGAAAATGTGATCGACCTACCAGCACAATCTAACTTTGCATGATACTTAGTAAGCCAGTCAAATCCTAAGATTACGTCGAATTCCTTCATTGACAGAACAATTAAGTCTGCATATAGGTTCCTATCCTCCAATGTCAAAGTACAGTCCTTGCACACCTTTCCTAGCTTTACGGTCACTCCCAAAGGTGATACCGCGTTCAAGGCTACCTCAAGTGCTTGGGGTACTAAACCCAATCGTCGTACAATCTCAAAGGCAATAAACAAATTCGTAGCACCCGTATCAAAAAGTACTTTAACTCTACTAGCATATAATGAGAGTGTACCTTCCAAGTTCTACTGTTCCTTTTCATCATAGCCAGCTGCCTCGGGTATGATAGCATTGAGTCGAGCCTTACCAGCTTGGCCTTGAGTAGTAGGCCCATGATAGTTTCCTTTTGGTGCCTTACATTCTCTGCTCATGTGTCCCCTTTTGCCACAGTTGTAACAAACAACATTAATTCGATAATTGTCCCTGGGGACTGTGCAGTCTCGAGCCATGTGTCTGGGGATCCCACATTTAAAGCATCCTTCCCTGTTGTTCTCGATAGTAGTGGTCGATACTTGTGGTGCAGGAGGTACTACGTTCTTGTCCCGGGGAAGTGTGGGTCCTGGTTTCTTACTGCTGTTCCATGGGCACTTGTTTCCTTGGAACTGAGTCAAAGGTCTTCCTCGTGGTCCGTTCCTTGGCGGGGGTGGTCGGTATACCATTGGCTTCGGGCCTTGGCAGCCATCTCTTTCCAAACCTGCTGTTAACCTGACCAAAACCTCAAAAGTTTGATTCAAGTGTCCCAATGTTAGATGCCAGAGGTGCGGATTGAGTCCTCGGTGAAACTTCTTGATCTTCTTTTGAGGAGTGTCAATCATGTGAGGGGTAAAGCGGGACAGACATTCGAATTGTGTCATGTACTCTCTTACACTCCTATTTCCTTGTGTCAAATCGATGAATTCTTTCTCTTTCTGATCCTTTTCATCGTCGGGGAAATACTTCTCCAAAAATTCTCCCGGAAGGTAGTCCATGTCATCCCCCTTGAAGCTTCTACTCTAATAATTGCTCGCTCAGCTTCCCACCAATCGGCTGCCGCATAAGTGAATTGGAAAGTAGCAAGACGGTGCTTCTCTGTCTCGGGGCATTCGATTGATTCAAAGATACGATCCATATCCCTTAGCCATTGCTCTGCTCGCCAAGATTCACCGGTGCCGTCGAACCTATCAGGACGCAAAGCCCTGAATCCTTCCATCAATCTGTCGCGTGTCTGAGGTGGTGGTCTTTGGCGATTGTCGTTGTTGTTGCCGTTTCCATTGCCGTGGTTGTTGCCTATCTGATCCAGATGCTGCAGAAATGCGCCAAAGATTCCAGTAGGATCGATTCCTTCAGGAATAGAATCTGGTTGTCCTCCATTACGATTTCTTCTTCGTCTTCCCGCCATTGTGCTTGTGTGCTTATGTACCTACATGAATATCTATCGGTTACTCTCCAATCCTAAACAGGGATACGAGATATAAACGGCTGAATGTATAGATAGCAATTCTAATATAAGTACATAATATATCAAGTATTCACATTATCATGCAGAGCATCATATAAAAGAAAAAAGTCTTTAATGATAACTTCAAATATTTTCATAGTACAACACAGCTACAAAGAAAACATTTACATAGAAAAGGCGTACACATTACTATTAACACGTGTCACAAGCCTAAATACAGCTATATACATAAAAGATGGGCTACTAGCCCTATTACAAGTAAAGCTCTAGATATTGGGAATCCTATCCCAAAAGTCTTCCACATCCATTCGTGATGTAATAAGGTACCATGCTAATCACAAAACTATCTTAAGGTTCATATCTTAAGTGTGTAGGACAATCGGTGCACACTTCATAACCTAAGGCTTTGATACCAAAAATCCCTGTCACGCCCCCCGCGTAGCCAAAATATGGAAAAATTTTAAATTTTCATCTTGGACCCTGAGGCCCACGACTGGTTGCAGTGCCGAATTGTCCATGACCAAATAATAATAACTAAACGATATAATAATAGGATAACTCCATCATTTACTTACTGGAATATATTATAAAGAGAAGTCAAAGTACCAGCTAGTTAATACATCATTATAAATACATCAAAGTCTTATGGCTCTCGGCCTTACAAAACTATTACAAAATATATGCTAAAACTTCTAGTTATAATCAAAACATTTACAGAGGATAACTGCTAGTCATCTCTCTAACTAGTATAACCATAGCCATCTTCGATGTACTCTTCCTCCACGTTCTCCGCTTGCCTAGCATCATAACCCGTGTACTCGTTACCTGGATAATCTGGACATGGGAATGTCCAGCGACATGAACGCTGTCAGCTTATGAAAGCTGAGTGAGTAAGCTAAATCAAATGGAACGTATATAGTAAAACACAATAGGAATACATTTACTACCTTTCAACATATCTTTTAGGATCTTTACGTTCTCACCGTCGAATTATAACTAGTAGCGTACCCGACTACGTATTCGATAGGAATACAAACAATTCAGGAGAACCGTCTAGACATTCTTAATGCCATTACCATTCATTTCTAACATCCGACATCATTTACAAACCCAAAGTGTCTCTTGTTAACCAAACCATCTTTCATGAACCACTCCATCTTTCATCAACTACTTCGTCACAAAGAACCGTAGTGTTACGGAGTACAAGAACATCCATTTCGTCATGAAGAACCGAAAGGAGTCTTTACTCAAAGAATCACCGCTTCGTCACGAAGAACCGAAAGCGTTACGGAGTAAAAGAACATCCATTTCGTCACGAAGAACCGAATGGAGTCTTTACTCAAAGAATCACCGCTTGGTCACGAAGAACCAAAAGCGTTACGGAGTACAAGAACATAAACTTTGTCACGAAGAACTGAAAGGAGTCTTTACTGAAAGAATCACCGCTTTGTCACGAAGAACCGAAAGCATTACGGAGTATAAGAACATCCATTTCGTCACGAAGAACCGAAAGGAGTCTTTAATCAAAGAATCACCGCTTCGTTATGAAGAGCCAAAAGCGTTTCAGAGTACAAGAACATCCATTTTGTCATGAAGAACCGAAAGGAGTCTTTACTCAAAGAATCACTGCTTCGTCACGAAGAACCGAAAGCATTACGGAGTATAAGAACATCCATTTCGTCACGAAGAACCGAAAGGAGTCTTTAATCAAAGAATCACCGCTTCGTTATGAAGAGCCAAAAGCGTTTCAGAGTACAAGAACATCCATTTTGTCATGAAGAACCGAAAGGAGTCTTTACTCAAAGAATCACTGCTTCGTCACGAAGAACCAAAAGCGTTACGGAGTACAAGAACATCCATTTCGTTACGAAGAGCCGAAAGGATTCTTTACTCAAAGAATCACCGCTTCGTCATGAAGAACCGAAAGTGTTACAGAGTATAAGAACATCCATTTCGTCACGAAGAACTGAAAGGAGTCTTTACTCAAAGAATCACCACTTCATCACGAAGAACCGAAAGCGTTACGGAGTATAAGAACATCCATTTCGTCATGAAGAACCGAAAGGAGTCTTTACTCAAAGAATCACCGCTTCGTCACAACTCAACAACACATCCCTTTTTCTTACTATCCTAATCTCCGCTGCCTAGATTACCTTTCCGACAATTATCCTTATCAAAATCTGCTTCTAACATAGCACAATCGACCCTTACGTTTTCCCCGACTGCGCATTCGTCACTCATTTCGGAATTCAGTTCATTAAAGTACTTCCAACTATACTTTCAAAGTTACATTTGTACATGAAACTTATCCAATCACTATCAACACAGTAATCATGCCGTACAACATACTTATAGCTTGGGTATGAACTCTCTATGGTCATCACACTATATTCATAACAACGGAAACCTAGCGTGTAGCTCGTGGATTTAATACGAATAATATATAGATGAAGCCCCTAACATACTCATCTACTCGATAACACTACCATAGCACAAGATATCCATAACCACACAGGTACCGGAAAGAAAGCGTCATCAATAAACACATTATACAAGTAGTTATACAATTTGCCAGAATTTAATTTTACTATATCGACTGAATTGATATGATTTATTTGGGCATGATAAATTGATTTGTAGATCAAACTCAAAACTAGAACATTGTAGATAATTGGATTAGCTTCATGTACAAAAAAACTAGCTTCAATTGCATTTTTCAACTGCTCAAAATATTTATTTTACTTAGACATTTCTATATTTTCGGACTGCTCTGTCCCAGATTTATAGTACTGCGTTCCATGTGCATTTCACCTATCAAGGAGTCATTTTTAGACCAGGCTATAGAAGAGTTATTTGTAAATAAATGAGTTAGCTTTCTCCACAAAAAAACCTAGCTTAATTCAGATTTCAGAGATGCTAGAAACACTCATTTTACTAAACTAAATTCTGCTGGAGGTTTCTGTTTCTCAGATTTAAAGTACTTCGTTGCATGTACATTTCACCTATGAAGAAGTGATTTTCAGACTGAGATATAGAAGAGTTATTTGTAAATAAATGAGTTATCTTTTTGCGCAAAAAATCCAAGCCTCATTCCCATTTTTTAACTGCTCGAAATATTTGTTTTACTAAACAACATTCTGCTGGAAGTTTCTACTTCCCAGATTTGAAAATTTATCTTGCATGGCATGGATCTCTCAAACTATCAACATCAAGCACTTAATAAAAATTACTACATACTATATAGGTTCTAAAGTGAGTTAGAATACTCACCTAAACTTGAAATTGAGCTTGGGCTTTGGATTTGAGCTTAGGAAGCTTGAACATAACCTTCAATGGTGGAGACTTCTTCTTCTTCTAACTTCCGTCATCCCACCATGGAGTTAATCTCCTAGCTCCCTCTCTTTATGCAGATTGTAATGGCCAAAAAATGGTATGGAAGAGTATATGCATGCTTATATAGAGTGTTGCATGTGCTAGGTGTCAATGTGCATGGGGTGCATGCATTGACATGTGTCAAAGTGGTGGACAAGTGTCCAATGGGTGGACAAGTGTCATGGGAGAGGGTGACATGTGTCTTGAGAGTTGTATGGGCTGCCATGTGGCCGGCCATTGTGGGGCCCATCTCGGGTTTTGTGCTACTTTCTCATTTTACGTGCATAAGTTCCTCGTTATACGTGTCTATCTCAGTTTACGTATAGACGGGTAATATTTCTGATGTCCAAGTCCAGGTACGGGACTAAGTTAATTCTAATTACGGTCGAGTCAGTGCAGTGATTATAGTCTAATTAATAATTACATTACACTGATACAGTCACACAAATAAAATAATAATAGACCAGATATAGAAATTCATAAAACTCGTATTATTGCACGTAGAGAAATTACAGGCATTACATAACGACACTCTTAATCTCCCGCAGACCACAAGCAATGGGAATGAGAACATCAAAAAATGACTGAAAGAGGAAGTAAGAAAGCATGGCTATCGATAAAGCACTACGCCGAATGACTTGATACCCACCGTCGTAAGGATCCCCCGTCGGAGAGTGGACGGAAGAGAGGTGTTAAAAGTTCTTTTGTCAGTCTCAAACGAAAGAGCCTACTGCGTTTTGAGATATGTGAAGGAGAGCAACGAGGTCCTGGACATACCTGGCCTGTGCTAGAGGAACTATCGGATCCGCAGAAGGATCAGTGTGCAGAATGGCGCTAAACTCCTCAAACAAGGGGCAGATCTCTTGGGAGCCAAAGTGAAAGATTTAGAGAGAGGGATCCCAACATCGAATGGCAGCTTGAAGCGAACCTTTGTTTAGAATCATCTGTCAGAAAGAGAATAGGTCATTTAGTTTGAAACAATCAATGTTAAGCCTGTCAATGCCAGAAAGAGTATCCATCCATGGGAAGAGGATTTGGGAGCTAATGGAGGCCATTTGAAAAAGAAGTGGAGGCAAGGAGAAAGTGTTTTGTGGAGTATTGATGAAAGGAGGCTATAAATAGGAGTAGATCTACCCAGAACACAGGTCGGCACTCTGTAAAGTAGAACGACACTCAAGTAAGTGTCGCGCAATAGTCTGTAACTGCCATCGCGGCAGTCACTGACTGCTGTATCGGCATTCTCTGAATGTCGCAGAAACCTAGCTGAGTGTCGCGTGGGGTTTATTTTTGGCCAGGGATTGTTTGTAATGTTTTCAGCCCACCTGCAAACAAAAATGAATAAAAACAATAAAAACATGCACATCATGTAGCACGTAGAACAAGACCTAACTTTTATCACAATCATCCACGACCGAGCATCTGGACCGTACAGTAGAATCCTCTGAGGGTTTTACCCAGCCGACTCCCGTATCCCCTGGGAAGTCTCAAGAAGCAAATCAAGCCAGGGCTACCATCGAACGTGTGGCTCTCGTAGATTCGTTAGGAAATTCTTAAACGAGATAAAATCATGAGCCTGGGTCTTCCACCCGACCCGCTCCTTCGACCACTTTAGTCCCTGAGGCATGATAAGGGCATTCGCTTGTCGTATCTCAGGCGACATCATGTGTGAATACTCGTGGGACCAAATCTGCAAGGAAGAAAGAAAAATCATGAGTTTCGGGATTCATAATTAAGAAACTGAAAGGAAAGTGCAAGGTTTAAGTAAGAATCAGCAAAGAGGAGAAGTGTACCTCCCACGCCTCCAGAAGCCGCCGGTGGACGCTGGACGATCTTGGGAAATGTCCCCCATGTGCTTGTACAGGATGCTATTCCTGCACCAGCCCAGTCATACTGGTAAATCTCTCCCATCTGCTCTAGGGATCCTAGCAGCGCCACAGATATCCGATCACCCTTGGAGCTCAGTAGAGAGCACCCCAGCTCATACATGATAATGCCCCGGGCCATCTGCTTATCCGTAAAGCCCTGCTGGCCCCTGAATATATCCATGAACCACTTGGCTATGACCAAGGGCTCCTCTGGAGCGACTCCTAGAAGCAGCTCGACCTGGTCCCACTCCATCACCATGTCCAGGTAACGGAGGCAGTCCTCCCCGAAAGGGATCCCAGTGATCATAGAAAAGTCCAACAGGGTCATCGTCATCTCCCCGAACGAGAAGTGGAATGTGTTGGTGGTGTCCCACCACCGCTTGGAGAGAGCGTGAATCAGCCTCAAATCATTGGAGCTCTTCGTCAAGAGTTTGACGAAGTCCCCAAAACCCGCCGCTTTTACGAGCCCCTTCACGGTCTTGCTCAACTCATCATACCAGGCAAAGCCGTGACCTAGGCTACTGTGTCCTTTCATCACGTCGGGCTGAAGCTGCAAAAAAAATTGCAGGGTTCAAATTTCAGCAAGTGAATGAAAGAATGAAAGGAAATAAAGAAACAAAGAGTGATAAAAAATAATAAAAAATAACAATAAAAATAATAATAATAATGAAAGATCAGTGATAATAAAAGAGGATTAAATAAGGAAAGGAGTGAAGACGAAAGCGCCTAAGTGCTTGGGAGATTTCACGGGTTTAATTTCTTGAGAAACGTGTGTGTTCCTAATAAATATGACTAACGCCCACAAACCTTGTGTGAGAAGGCTTGAAAGGAGCGTAGTTTCAAAAGAAATATCAACTCACAAGCATTCAAATCGATTTTGAAAGGGCGTTCGTAACACTCGGAAAATTCACAAGCATAATGGTCATTATTCATGAGGAATGTTTTGAAATTTTGGTTAATATGCATCGCCTTCAAAAGTCTTTGAGAAAAGTTGAAGAAAAAAAATAACGAAATTGATACAAGTGAATCATTCCAAGAATTCACAGGCATAGCATTCATTTTCACATGAAGTTTTGTCCCTACATGCATAAAGTTCATAGAAAAAAAGGTAAAGAATACGAAAATTGAATAGACATGGAATAAAGCATTTAGAACTCTTGAGAGCACTACAAGCACATCAATTGCATTCACAAAGAGGCATTTTGAAGTTGTGTTGATCACACATTGCATTCATAAAATTTCATAAGGAAGACAAATTACAAAAAGGGGAACCGGAGGAGCCATGTATACCTGTCGCTGGAACGCCCATGCAGAAAGATGCTCGTTCGGATTCTGGAGCAAGACTGTAGGATCGGAATAAGGAGTGGTCACATATGACACGACTAAAAAGTTGTGCGCTCTTATGCAACACCCAAGTGTAGGTGATCGTGCAAGTAATATAGTACTGGAAGTCCAGGTCGATCCCACAGGGAAGGAATAGGTAGAATGTCTACTAAGTTATAACCTAAAGCAAAAGAAAAGAAAATAAAAATATGAAAGTGGAGATTCTACGAATCCTAATGAATTAAATTAAACTAAATAATAAACTAAGCATACAGAAACATAACTAATTAAATAAATAAACTAAAGGAGTTGGAAATACGAGAATCCACATTAATCCTAACCATCTACCATGCATACTCATTAACGTTCGATGGAGTTCATTCCTCTTCAGTATTCCGTATTTTTCTAAAGATATAGAATCAATAGCCCTTTCATGCCCGGGACTATATCATCACAAGTGAGTTAAAATACATGAAAAACGGTTTAAAACAATGGTAATTACTTGCACTCTAAATGGTGTTAGCATTCAAAGTGGTTTTCAAAAGTCATTGAAGAAAAGGCCTTAAGGCTTCAAGTTCTAAAAACTGTTTTGACAAACTGAGCTTATTGGGACAATTTGATGACAGAATTCTAAAACAGAAAGTCATGGGATACTTAAAAGAATCATCTCAGGAATTTACATGTTCGATCGATCGAAGCGCTCTCGATCGATCGAACAACATCATCCTTCAATCGATCGAAATGTCTTCGATCGCTTGACTGTCCCTGGTTCGATCGATCGAAATACCTTCGATCGATCGAGCCCAGGTTTTCTAAAGATTGCATGGCAGAGGCTAAGAATCGATGTTTCATCACATATTTCCAACGTCTAAACTACGAAAACATAATAAAACTAATGCAGGAATAGAAAACTAAAGTAATCAAAGCATCTAAACTAATAAACAATCAAATAGAGGGAAAGGAGAAGAAAAACCTGTAAATAATCTGAAATAAACTTGTAAATAACTTGTAATACAGTTGAATCATCAATAATCTTCAATGAATCAATGGAAAAGATGAAAAATAACATGAATCTAACCTAACCTACTCCTAATCTAACCCTAAAACTACCCTAAACTGCTGTTTTTCGCGTTCTGGAGCGTCCTCCTTTCGTCTGGCGTCAAAACGACGTATTTATAGGGTTCCCACAGAGTTTACGCAACTTTTGGGTGAAAATAAGGTTCGATCGATCGAGCTCAGTTCGATCGATCGAAGGTTCGATCGATTGAACTCCCTTCAATCGCTTGAACTCTCTGATTTTGACAGCTCTGCACACCGATGGGAGAATGGCCATAACTTTTTACTCGAACCTCGGATTGACCTCCCGTTTGCGGCCACGCGACCGTAACTCAAAGATCTACATTTTATATTTGTGGGAAAATCTTCCAAATCTGAAGTCATCATTGTCAAAATTGGCGTTTTCCCAGCTACTTCTGTTGTTCTATCCACCAGAATCACTTTTCTTTAGCTCCACTTCATTGATTTACATCCTAATACCTATAAAATCATGTAAAAACATACATTTTAGCATTAACACAATAAAAAGATCATTGTTATTAGAATGTACCTAAATGTAGGGACTTTGGGGATAAAAGTATGCATAAAAGACCATATAATGCACTATAATATGCACTTTTCACCTCGAATCACACCCCCCAACTAACTCGTTGCTAGTCCCTAGCAATGAAGCGAACTACAGCAATGTTTATTTAACTCTAAAAATTGAAAACAAAAGAAAGTAAAAATCCTAAATCACTTTCGCAGGAATCGCGATTGCATTTAGCGTATGCAACAAGCCTTTAAACCCCTAGGTTCCCCCTAGTGGACGAGTGTTGTCTCGTGAGGGTTTGCAGTGAATTTACCCACAAAATTCATGTTTAAGGTAATGGTTCTCATTTAAATATTTTCAAGAAATTTTCCTCTCATTTAACAATATAGTTAAGCTCAACAATCTCATGAAACTCTCTAGTATGCCATAGCAATGCAACACACACATTATAGTTAATCTACTATCAAAGTCATTAGAATATTCCATACTTGTTAATCTTCAAGTGTGTGTGTGAATGGACAACCAAAATACAAAACATTAATTTCAAAGCTCGCATAACCTAAGACACTATCAAGACGTTCATTTTGACTCAACTCTCACCGGGATTACACTCTCGAGATGAAATCACTCCGAATTGGGTGTAATAATTATCACTCATGATATGGAAGCTATAACGAGTAAATGTAAATGGAATCTAATGCTTCTCATATCTAAATAGAAAAACGAAATTTTATAGTGCATAAAGTCTCATGAATGGATACTTTTCACTAGAAGAGCGAGATACCGTGGAGAACTCTCTCATTACCTTAACTTCAAATCCAATTTACTTAAAATCATCAGGACTTTGAAAAAGAGGTGTTTGATTAAGAAGAAAAAGGCTTGTGATATTCAATTGGGTCAAAGGATGTGATTGGAATGTCTGCTATAACTTTTCAAACTTCCCACATCTCCAATCTCTCTCTTCTTTTTTTCTTTTATTTTTTTCTTTTCTTTTCACACTCTTCTTTTCATTCCTTTTTTTTTTTCTTTTGTAACAACCATTGGCATTTTTTTTCATTTTCTTCTCATGCTTTTCTTTTTTTTTCCTTTCATTTTTTCTTTGCCAACTTTCCCTTATTCACACTAACATACTTCTTGTTAACGCAACACATCCCAATCACACCTAAATAAAGAACTGATGCTTGAACTCCTAATTTGGAGTTTGGTATAGACTTTAGGATTGTGAGGACAAAGCGATTATGATAAGCTCAAGAGGTGAAGTAAAGGAATAGCATAGAGGTAGGCCAAGGCTGTATTATCCATGTATGGTCAAAAGATGGCCTAAATCATCTTCTAAGTTAATAGGATATTTCATTTCAGTAAATTCAAGAGCTCTAAAGTTTGGTAAATCCTGAACATTCTCTTCTAGTGATCAGTCAAAATGAAGAAAATTGAGACTTACAACGAATTAAAACGCTTTTCAAAAAGTAAGAGTAATTTAATAAAACCCTCAAAAACAAAGAATGGCACAAAAACTCACTTGGGTTATTAGTCTCCACTACAGTCTTTCAAGACACTTAAACTATGCTTACTAATACATTTTAGCTAAGTACAAGGTTGTCACAACGTGCTCAAAGTATTTGAAGATTAAAAAGTATAAAACATACTATAACTAAGATAGTAAACCAACTATCATAGTGTATCACATACTAATAACATAGAGAAAAATAACACTAATGCATCATAACTAACTACATTAACTAAGAGAGAAATACAAGAACCATTAAAATTTTTAAAATTTTTGCAAATTTTAATTTACTGAGTTACATGTTGCTAAACAGGTATATGACACTAAAGTACAACAAAAAGATATGAGGCATGCAATGGCTCACTCCCCCCAACTAAAACTAAACATTGTCCCCAATGTTCTAAACTAAGCACATGGACATGTAAAGTAAAGCGAGGGAAGGAAAGATTTTACCTCGAGGCATTAATATCCAATTTTTTTTCAAGTTACCTGCAAAATCATCAGTAGCAACAAGGAAAAATAGAGAACATAATATAACAACTCAGTTAATAAATTCGGTTAATCAAGATACTTATCATAAAGTAACAACCGAAATTTTTGAGGATCTTCCCAATAAAATAATTTAACAGTGAAAAGAATGTAGGGATCCTCATAAATTTGCAACTCCCCCCAACTAATGTCAGGCTCAAGATCAGAGGAGATAATGCAAAACCAATGGCTTCCAAATTTGTTTGAGAGAGTTATAAGAGATATACCACACTTTTTAGGAATTATATGCAAGAAACGATCTTTGGTGTTGGTATTTCCTATAACAGCCTCTATTTTAACACTAAAAACAAGGGGAGGCCATGGTTCAATAAAAGGGGCAGGGTCGAAGTGATGTTCTAATGAAGCTTCACTACCCTCCGCTTGTCCTAGAACAGAATCTATGGAGATAAAATCATAGGAATTGAATTTCTGTTCTATGCACATGGTTTTGGACTGGACTTGGATAAAGCTATCTATTTGGGCCTCAATGTCATAATCACTCAAGAAGGTCAAGCAGTCTAGAAGATTGCTAGCTTCTTGTTGAATTTTAAGATCATCTAAAGTGGGCCTAATATTTTCCAAGTCTTCTCTCAAAGAATTTTGAAAGTTAAAATTTTGTGAAGAACATGTGCTAGTATCCTTACCATCCTCTTCCACAACACATTCTGTTTGTTCACGAATGGGGTACACATAACATTCAAGCTCAGGACGAGAGCTTTGATTGATAGCAAGGATAGGTGATGGGCAACTTGGTGACACCACCTCTTCGGTTGAAAGAGGTGAGGGTTCATGAACATCACAAGAATCTAAATCAGATTTAGATTTTTCAATTATGTCCTCTCTAGGGTCACTTTCAAAGGTAGGGGTAGAGTCAACAGGGGACTCTTCCTTTCCTAATTGCGTGCAATCACCTAAACTCTCGTCATCTTTTAAAACCTCATTCTCATCCTTGTAACTCTCCTCACTATATATGTCATCTATTGAGGTGCTCTGGACAAAGAGATTGTGAAGTTTTATCCAGGCAGTGAAGGAGTTGATGTCTGGGGTTGTATGTTGAGGAGAAGATGGTTCTACAACTTCACGCTCAATGGTTTGGTTTTGGAGTTCTTGTTGGGTTATCACTTTCTCAAATGAGTTGTTAACCTCACTCGGTATGAACCCATCATTGTCCTCTAATTCCATTCCATTGTTAGTGCCTTGAAATTCAGGTTGTAGCGTTGAAGGACTGGTATAGTCTTCTAAAGGTTGGCTATCAAATGCTTGTTGATATCTAGCTCCTAGTTTATCAATTGCACTCTCTAGCCTTTTCATTTCACTAAGCAGCAATTCTAACATACCATTATCCTCAACTTGGTTATTCTCCTCATTATAACTATATGAAGTTTCACCCCATTGTTGTTGGTAATAGTCCCCTTCCCATTGTGTTTGTGTGCAAGACTCCCCAGAAGGAAAGTCTTGGTGCATTTGGTGATCGTGGGAACTACTACTATATCCTACACTATCATTTTGGTTATATCCCCATTCCAATTGATAGAACTCTCCAGGTGGAGGTTCTTGATACGTTTGATAACATGGGGGACTAACACGATGGTTTTCCCATTCTGGTGATTGGAAGCACTCAGGTTGATAATGTGCATCATATGTGGGTGCTTGCCAACTCGGGGGATAGTTCTCATTACCTAATGTGTACCCATTCGTGGTATTTGTGTTGTATGGAGGGTAATATAGATAAGACATGTTTACCCAAAATATTTAAACAAAAGAAAATTTTTTTTTCTTGTGAGAGAAAAAAGTCCAATGATTTTTTTTTTTTTTTTTTTTTTTTTTTTAAAGAAAAGAAAAAAAAAATGGAAATAACTTAGTAAAATCCTAACCTAGTTGCCTTCCCCGGCAACGGCGCCAAAAACTTGACACGACTAAAAAGTTGTGCGCTCTTATGCAACACCCAAGTGTAGGTGATCGTGCAAGTAATATAGTACTGGAAGTCCAGGTCGATCCCACAGGGAAGGAATAGGTAGAATGTCTACTAAGTTATAACCTAAAGCAAAAGAAAAGAAAATAAAAATATGAAAGTGGAGATTCTACGAATCCTAATGAATTAAATTAAACTAAATAATAAACTAAGCATACAGAAACATAACTAATTAAATAAATAAACTAAAGGAGTTGGAAATACGAGAATCCACATTAATCCTAACCATCTACCATGCATACTCATTAACGTTCGATGGAGTTCATTCCTCTTCAGTATTCCGTATTTTTCTAAAGATATAGAATCAATAGCCCTTTCATGCCCGGGACTATATCATCACAAGTGAGTTAAAATACATGAAACACGGTTTAAAACAATGGTAATTACTTGCACTCTAAATGGTGTTAGCATTCAAAGTGGTTTTCAAAAGTCATTGAAGAAAAGGCCTTAAGGCTTGAAGTTCTAAAAACTGTTTTGACAAACTGAGCTTATTGGGACAATTTGATGACAGAATTCTAAAACAGAAAGTCATGGGATACTTAAAAGAATCATCTCAGGAATTTACATGTTCGATCGATCGAAGCGCTCTCGATCGATCGAACAACCTCATCCTTCAATCGATCGAAATGTCTTCGATCGCTTGACTGTCCCTGGTTCGATCGATCGAAATGCCTTCGATCGATCGAGCCCAGGTTTTCTAAAGATTGCATGGCAGAGGCTAAGAATCGATGTTTCATCACATATTTCCAACGTCTAAACTACGAAAACATAATAAAACTAATGCAGGAATAGAAAACTAAAGTAATCAAAGCATCTAAACTAATAAACAATCAAATAGAGGGAAAGGAGAAGAAAAACCTGTAAATAATCTGAAATAAACTTGTAAATAACTTGTAATACAGTTGAATCATCAATAATCTTCAATGAATCAATGGAAAAGATGAAAAATAACATGAATCTAACCTAACCTACTCCTAATCTAACCCTAAAACTACCCTAAACTGCTGTTTTTCGCGTTCTGGAGCGTCCTCCTTTCGTCTGGCGTCAAAACGACGTATATATAGGGTTCCCACAGAGTTTACGCAACTTTTGGGTGAAAATAAGGTTCGATCGATCGAGCTCAGTTCGATCGATCGAAGGTTCGATCGATTGAACTCCCTTCAATCGCTTGAACTCTCTGATTTTGACAGCTCTGCACACCGATGGGAGAATGGCCATAACCTTTTACTCAGACCTCGGATTGACCTCCCGTTTGCGGCCACGCGACCGTAACTCAAAGATCTACATTTTATATCTCTGGGAAAATCTTCCAAATCTGAAGTCATCATTGTCAAAATTGGCGTTTTCCCAGCTACTTCTGTTGTTCTATCCACCAGAATCACTTTTCTTTAGCTCCACTTCATTGATTTACATCCTAATACCTATAAAATCATGCAAAAACATACATTTTAGCATTAACACAATAAAAAGATCATTGTTATTAGAATGTACCTAAATGTAGGGACTTTGGGGATAAAAGTATGCATAAAAGACCATATAATGCACTATAATATGCACTTTTCACCTCGAATCAACATACTTGGCCTTGTTTGTACTCCGCAAGCCACTAGCCATAACTTGTTTAGGAGAGAGGGTGAACTAAGAGTTAAACTTTGGAATCAATCGAGAAAACAACCAAAATAAAGAGAATTTTAAGATTGTCATCGAGAGGAACTGGCCTGTAGACCCTCTAGATCAATGCAAGAAAAATGGGAAAATCCCCAGAGGATTTCGGATTAGAGAGATTATGGAGATTGAAATGAAAATGGGTTAAAAACATACGGTTAAGCAATCTGCCGCTTAAACGCAGCACTGGATTTTTGTGCCCAGCAGTTGGTAGAGCGTCGTGCGGCACTCGCTGAGTGCCGAAGTCGCATTCTGTGAGTGTCGTCTGGCAGTTATGGACTACTGTATTTTCAAGCATGTACCGCGATTGAGGCGGTTAGAAGATATTTTGTTTCCCCCCAAAATTCAAAATTGGGTCCCGAAAATTGAATTTAAACCCCCCAGAATTTGCCCTTTGCTTTTTGCCCCCAAAGATGATTCTCAGGACCAAATTGCTTCCCGAATTTTGAAGATTGAAATAAATTTGAGTCTGTTGACTCCAAAACTTTGAGAATTTGAGTCTGTGCGACTCCAGGCTTTGAAAATTAAAGTGAATTTGAGTCTTTTCGACTCCAGGTTTAATCTAAATATGATTAACTTCTAAAAATTTTGAGAATATAACAGATTTATATTCTCGGTTCTCGTAACAGATTTGCATCGGTCCCATATTTTTGGAATATAATAGATAAATATTCTCGGTCCTCATAATAAATTTGCGTCGATCCCGTATTTTATGAATATAACAGATTTATATTCATGGTCCTCGCAACAGATTTGCGTTAGTCCCGCATTTTGGGAATAAAACAGATTTATATTCTCGGTCCTCGCAATAGATTTGCGTCGATCCCGTATTTTGGGAATATAACAGATTTATATTCTCGATCCTCACAACAGATTTACGTTGGCCCCGCTTTTCGAAATATAACAGATTTATATTCTCAGTCCTCACAATAGATTTGCGTCGGTCCCGTATTTTGAGAATATAACAGATTTATATTCTCGGTCCTCGTAATAGATTTACATCGGTCCCGTATTTTGGGAATATAACAGATTTACATGCTCGGTCCTCGCAACAGATTTGGGTTGGCCAAGTGTTCGAGAACTTCCCTCTAATCACCGCATCATGTATCACACCTTATGTAATAAAACGCATAGCATAGAGCAAACATGTCCGACAAGGCCGAGTGACTATGGACTTTTAGAGCAAACCCGCATTGACACCGGGGTTTAAGTCGTGAAGCACCACCTAGTCAATTGCATTCGTCCTTTGGCCGGAACAGCCATGTGCCTTGAAAAGAAAATAAGGCATGGATTACATCTAAAAAAACACACGTCGGGATTGCATGTTTCAAATTGCATCCTTTGTAGAGCATGTGGCTACATCATCAGTCATCATTACGTGAGTACGTGCGTTATGATACGAAAGGTGTATTCATCCATATGTCTACCAGCGCTTGTGTATGTTTGACCCTGGTCCGAACTACGTCTCAGTCTGATTCTCAAAAAGGATACGTAGGTAGCTCATCGTTGAGCACGACCAACACAAACCGTTCACGCAACCATTGTTTTGTAATGCATTTTGTTTTTACCTAAATTCGGCAATCTGGTTAAAGGCATATCTTCACACAGGCTTCGACATTCACTTGTGACACGCGTTGCTCCACAAGCTCTGTCAAAGTGGGGCAAATTTTAGACACTCCAATTTTGACCTAACGTCAAATTTTGGGGAGTAATACCTCTAAGATTCAATGATGACAAATGCCCAACTAATCTAGGACTTCCAAAGGTATGATTTCTCAAAACTCCTCTATAGTTTATTCATTTATTAATTTTATTGATTTTTGACTACTTGGACGACACCTTAGAATTAAGTTTTGCCTCAAGTGTGTATATGTGATTAAAGACCCTTTTATTAGGATTTATTATTTTGTATGCATTACACGTTTAAAAATTCACGACTGGATTCCGAGTAAGTTTCCTAGTTCCCTCTTTGCACATCATCTTGCTTACTACTTGAATTATGTGATTTTTTTTAATGATATTTTATCGTTAGGAATCTTACACCCTTTTAGACATGCTTTTGTAATGTATATATATACATATGTATTAGTTGAGGGCATGCTTAGATTTTTAATTTGATTAAAAGGATGTTGAGTAGAGGCCTATTGCGAGATAGGATGTGAGAGGGTGTTTTGGTTTGTTGGACTCCTTCCTCTCTCATTCCATAATCCCTGGACCTAGTTAATCTTTGGTTTCGTAAAAGATCATTTAGTCTTAAAATGGTTTCTTAATTTTCCTTTTAAAAATTAAGTGGCGACACGTTTTGAATTTGAATTTGGAAAAGATCTTTGAAAAAAGCTGTGGGTAGGAAAAAATGCGATATCCACATCGACGGGAAGGTTCCAGTCGACTGAGGAATTTCTACCACAGTCGACTGGGCCTTCGACATAGTCGACTGGACGACTCCTGAGATTTTAAAACCTATGCATCTTGCATCTCCAGTCGGCCGGACCCGCGATCATTTGACTGGATGACTGTTTTCAAGCAAGATGTTTTCTTTTAAGTGTTTCAATTGGGCAAAACTTTTTATAACTCCAAATTTTATTGATTTTACATATGTTTTCCATTGCTGTATAAACTTTAATGGAATTGGATGAGCCTTGATGGCTTGCCACGTGTCCTATTTCTACGCGTAACAGGATGGGTCGTGATATTTAGTGGTATCAAAGCTATAAGTAACAAAACTTTGGGAACAATCGATCACGAGTGGAGTGTTGAGTGTTTTGACACATATTATAGATTACATTCATCCATTGTAGAGATGTTTGATGCATATGTATGTTATTGTACATACATGCCTATGTTGATTGTCATACATGCATAGTGTTTATACATTGAGAATTACGGTATTATACGATCATGAGTGACGATGACCAAGATCTATTACCACACACTCGACAAATGAATCAAATGACCAAAATGATTGGAAATATGGGAGACATGATACAGAATATAGCGGAGCGATTGCCTCCAACGCCTCCATTTGAGCCAGCACTAGTAGCGGTGATACATGCACCTAAGAATAGGGGTAGAAGATCTGTATCTAAACAGTTTACTAGGAAGATACCAACGGAATTTCATGGGACGTCTGATACGACGCTGGCAGAGCATTAGGTTATGGACATGGAAAGGATTTTCGATGTATCCTGATGACCAATAGGGAAAAAATTGAGAATACAAGTGACATACTGAAAGGGGAAGCCCAAAATTGGTAGGTAAATGTTTTGGTCCAAGGGGCACCGATAACTTGGGAGGGGTTCAAAGCGGAGTTTAATCGCTGATTCTTTTCGCGAGCCACGCACAATGCAAAAAAGAGAGAGTTTGATAACCTGAAGTAAGGAGACATGGTGGTAACCAAATATACTTCCAAGTTCAATGAGTTATTAAGATTCAGTAAGGGTTCAGTACCGGAGGTGGAAGATTGAGCGAGAAAGTTTGAGGAAGGGTTAAGAGAGAACATCTGTTTAAGGGTAGAGACCTATAAGCACTCAACCATCACAGCAGTCCAACAAATGGAACTTATAGCTATAAGTGGGATGGAATGGTCGAGGTAAAATCAGCAAGGCAAGTGAGGTAATGAGGTATAGACCAGAACCAAGGCGGGACTTTCAAGAGACCGTTTGCACAAGGCTCTGGTTCTAGCTTTAGTGATTTTTGAAGGACCCCAAGTAACATACCATTGTGTTCACTTTGTAATAGACCACATACTGGTTTATGTTTTATGATGGACTTCTAGAACAAAACTCAAGACATGAACAGTGTTGGTTTAACACCAGATACGAGGGAA
This sequence comes from Hydrangea macrophylla, assembly GCA_033977485.1. NCBI lineage: Eukaryota > Viridiplantae > Streptophyta > Magnoliopsida > Cornales > Hydrangeaceae > Hydrangea > Hydrangea macrophylla. The sequence goes on from CM066988.1 coordinate 17,478,227, forward strand.
AAATGTTATGATTGCGGGATAACTGGGCATCAATCCAGGAATTGCCCCAGGAAGCGTCCTCAGGAAGGAGCTAGTTCTATGGCTTCCAGTGGTTCGAAGCCTAGACAGACCAACGACGGGGGATAAAGGATGGAGCAATGTCAGGGAAGATCATTTCAGATGAATCCAAGAGACATGGCCGCTTTAGAGATAGTAGTTTCAGGTATGGTGCCCATATGTTCGCACTTAGCAAGCATACTTGTTGACTTAGGATCTACGTATTAATTTGTATCGCATAATTTTGTTGAATATTTGAATGTTGAGTCAGCACCTTTAGGATATGAATTATCTATTACTGTACCCCTTAGTAAGCCAAAAGTGACGTCTATGGTGTATAAGTTCTGAGATCAAACTAGATAAGAGGTTAATGATTGTAGATCTTATACCGATTGTAATGAACCATTTTAATGTGATACTAGGGATGGATTAGTTAACCCTTAACCAAGCCACAATAGAGTATAAATGGAAGGGAGTTAATTTTTGATCACCTCTATATGGGAACTTTTGTTTCCAAGGAAGTTGGGTTACACCACCACCGTATCTAATTTCAACTATCCAAGTGGTAAGTTATTGAGGAAAGGATGTCAGGGATTTTTATGTTTGGCAATTGATGCTTCGGCAACTGAATTGAAAGGAGAAAACATTTCAATAGTACAAGAATACCCAGATGTGTTTCTCGATAAGGAAATTAAGTTCACCAATGAGACAATACCAGACTCAAGACCTGTATCGAAAGCATCGCAAAGAATGGCACCAGTAGAATTGAAAGAACTGAAAGTCCAGCTACAAGAATTACTTGACAAAGGTTTCATTCGACCTAGTATATCACCATGGGGAGCTCCAGTATTGTTTGTGAAGAAGAAAGACGGTTCGATGCATATGTATGTTGACTACAGGGAACTGAACAAGTTAACAATCAACAACAAGTATCCGTTACCTAGAATTGATGATCTATTTGATAAATTTCGTGGAGGACAAGTATTTTTAAAGATAGACTTGAGATCGGGTTACCATCAGTTAAAAGTACAGGCCGAAGACGTAGAAAAGACAACTTTCTGAACTCGCTACAGGCACTACGAGTTTCTAGTCATGCCATTTGGAGTTATAAATGCACCAGCCATGTTCATGGATCTTATGAACTGAGTTTTCAACGATTACTTGGATGACTTTGTGATTGTGTTCATAGACGACATTCTTATCTACTCATTGAGTGAGATGGAACATGAGAACCACTTGAGGTTGAAACTTCAGAGATTGCAGGAGAAGCAATTATTCGGGAAGTTTAAGAAATGTGAATTCTGGTTGTCTAGAATTACTTTTCTTGGTCACATGATTGATAAGAACAGAGTTTCAATTGATGCTCACAAGGTAGAAGCTGTATCTAATTGGTAGAGACCAACTTCAGTGTTAGAAATTTAGAGTTTTTTAGGATTAGTGGGATACTACCGCTGTTTTATTGAGAATTTCTCAAAGATTTCATTGCCAATGACAAAGTTAATGAGAAAGGGTGTTATTTTTTAATGGAATCAAGAATGTGAAGACAGTTTTCAAGAGTTGAAGTCATGATTGACAAGAGCGCACATTCTGATGATACCATCTGGAACTGAGGGATTTGTCATCTATAGTGATGCTTTGCATCAAGTTTGGGGTGTGTGCTTATGAAAAGTGGTAAGGTGATTGCTTACGCTTCAAGATAATTGAAGACACATGAGGTTAATTCATGCCTTGAAGATTTGGAGACACTATTTGTACGGAAAAAAGTGTGAAAATTTCATAGATCACAAGAGTTTAAAGTACATATTCACGCAACGAGATATGAACATGAGACAGCGAAGATGGTTGGAGTTGATGAAGGATTACTATCTTTCAATAGAATATCATCCGGGGAAGGCTAATGTAGTGGCAGACACTTTAAGCTAGAAGATGACAAGGAACTTAGCCGACGAGCTAACCAAGCAAAATGAATTAGGATTAGTTTGGCCCCCACGTGGCTTTTTAAAAGGAGCTTATGAAAATTATTACTAAGTTCTTTGATAATTTTATACAAGTGACATACTACTCTTAAAAAAGACATAATAAAACCAAAATACTACCTTGAGCTTTTAAAAGCTCCATTCTAGAGCTTTTAAAAGCTCCTTCCAAAAATGCCATAAGTTCAATTTTTGCAAAGCTCATAAACTAGTTACTAAATGAATTAACATGAAATTGGGCTTTAAAAAAGGAGAAGCACCACGTGGGGGCCAAACTAAGCCTTAGTCGAAGAAATGGAACGTTTGGAGATAAATGTGATTCCTGAGATGAATGGTGGTTTAATGATGGCAATCATAACTCACCCAGTTATTATTGATGAGATCAAGACGGAACAATTCAATGACCACTACTTGTGTAAGATAAGAGATGAGATACCTTTGGGAAAATGACCCGACTTCACGTTGAAGCAAGGGGTATTGATGCTTGGGAACCAATTGTGTGTACCAAATGTGAAAGACCTGAAAGAACGACTCTTAGAAGAAGCTCATAGTACGAAATGTTCAGTTCATCCAAGAAGTAACAAGATGTACCAGAACTTCCGAGAAAATATTTGGCAGAGAGGCATGAAGCAAAAGTCGCCAAGGTTGTTTCCGAATGTTCTGCATGTCAACAAGTCAAGGTAGAAAGATAAGTACCTGCGGGATTATATAACCATTGTCGGTAGCAGGGTGGAAATGGGATGAGATACAATGGACTTTGTTTCTGGATTTCCGCGATCTTCCAACAAGAACGATAAGATTTAGGTTATAGTTGATAGATTGACAAAATCAACGTATTTCCTTCCAATCAAGATGACTAAGCCGTCCAAGTTAGCAGAGTTGTATGTGAAACAGATTGTAAGATTACATAGGGTTCCAGCAATGATTACATTAGATCACGATAGTAGTTTTACATCTAGGTTTGGGGAAGTCTACAGAAGGCTATGGGTACTAAACTGAGTTTTAGTACCACATTTCATCCTCAGACCTACGGACGGTCTGAATGAATGAATTAGACACTAGAAGATAAGCTTAGACTTTGTGTTCTAGACTTTGGGAGTGATTGGGAGAAATACTTACCGTTGATTGAATTTGCTTATAACAATGGATTTCAGTCCAGTATCAGAATGGAACCTTATGAAGCATTGTATAGGCGTAAGTGTCGATCACCGATTTGTTGGACCGAGGTTGGGAAAAGGAAGTTGATGGGGCCAGAGATAATACAATTGACTACAAAAAAAGGTGAAGTTAATCCAGGAGTGACTTAAGGTAGCTCAGAGTCATTATAAGAGCTATGCCGACTCTAAGCGACGATCGATGGTATTTGAAGTAGGGGATTTGGTATACTTACGAGTATCACCTTTGAAAGGCATTGTCTGATTCGGGAAATGGGAAAAGCTTAACCCGAGATTCGTAGGACCATTTGAGATCCTAGTGAGGGTAGGAATAGTGGCTTATCGATTGGCTTTATTATCTAAGCTGAAGCATGTGCACAACGTATTCCATGTGTCGATGTTACGACGGTGTATGAAAAATGTGAACAAGATCATTGTACCAGAACCGTTGCAAATCCAAGAGGACTTAACATACATAGAGCATCCAGTAGAAATCAAAAGGAACAAGTACTAAGAACGAAGACAATTCCAATGGTGAAAGTATTGTGGTGAAGTCATTCAATCGAAGAAGCAACGTGGAAGAATGAGGAAGAGATAAGGAATGAGTATCCATACCTTTTTGACGTATGAGGTATAAGTTTGGGGACAAACTTACTTTTTAGAGGGGACAGTTGTCACACCCGTCCCGGAATTTCATTATTTAAAATTTGCATATTTAAAATTTTGTTAGTAATCAATGTTATTTGATACTGGTGAATGGGGTTGACTGCGAGTCAACGGTGAGGTGTTAGTGGAGACGCGGGAACTTGAAAGTTCATTTTGCATTGGCACGATTAAATGACATTTATGTGATTTACACGTTATTTGCAATTATCTGGTATTTTGTGAATAGTAAATTTACCTGTGTAGAGTAAATTTATGGTAGTTTGGTTATCTTTTTGGACTGTTTTGAATACTATGGTGAGAACGTGAGTGACATGTTACATAAAAGGTAGGTGGTATAGAGATTCCACAGATTTAGTTTTCGGACGTGATTTTGGACCCAAATAGAACTTAGTTGAAAACTTTTTTAATTTATAGTTTTTACTCGTGAAGTAATAAAATGGACGTGTGTGACATTTCGGGGATTAATTAGAAGTTTCGAGAACTTGTGGGGAGTTAAGTGTAATTCCCAAGAGTAGTGGCTATAAATAGAAACCTTGGGATATTTTGTCATAAATATCCACATCTAAATATCTAGAGAGAGAGAGAGAGAGAGAGAGAGAGAGAGAGAGAGAAAAAAAAAGGAGATTGGGTGCCACGAGCTTCATGACGCCAAAGGAGGAACTTCCGATTGTCAACTTTTTTCCAGATTTTATATTTGGACACCACAAGGTAAGATCTAGGTTTTGATACCTCTTAGGACTCGTTTAGATAACTTTTTTTGAAAGGCTAATTTCTAAGAATTTAGGGATAACCCCTGTAAACTTGTAGGAATCACCTGAAATCGGAGGTTCGGCGTTTATTTGGCTTCCTTCTAATCCCTCAAAATTTGAGACAATAGCACTAGGTATGAAGTTTTGACTTATGTTCTATAGGAAATATACATGTTTTGGTTTCGACGATGAAATTGAGATCCGGGCAAAATCCATGTGTCAAGATTAGGCCCGTTAATTATGCATGCGATTAAATGTGAAAAGTATGTCTACTTTTAGGCGAGAGCGTTGAGTTGATTATGTGGGTCGAAGGGGGGATTTATACAATTTCATGCCGGAGTAAGCTTCTCGATGTTTGAAAATTTAGTACCGACGGCCACTGTACATGGTTGATAGACTTGAACTTGCCATGGCACTTGGGGATGCAATGGTTGATAGACTTGGACATGCCATTCGCATCGCAGTTTAAGACTTGGACTTACCGCTACCGGATGAATGCGTATTTTTCTCCATAGAGACTATTTGTTATGATTTGTGAGATTAAGGCATGTTTTAACATATATTGCATATGTTAGAACTTGTGCACTCAGTATATAGCTAAGTAGTGGAGCTTTACTCCATTGCAGGTGATAAGAAAAAGGGAAAGAAGAAGCGTGAAGAGTGAGGCCGAGATGACAACGGGGAACATGCTTGTTTTTGCTTTTGTTTCTTTCCTACTTTGTAATAATAACTTTGAATTTGAACATGCTTAGTTGGAATCTTGGGAAGGATTTGTAGTATTGTAATTAGTTGTAAAACTTTTATAATTATGTTTAGAATCTAAGAATTTTAGTTGTAAATGTGTGGGTTTCGATTTGGAGGACCATAGGTTGGAACACTGCAGAACATTTCGCAAGCTGATAGGAAATAGCTGACTGGTTCTTGGTACTGTCGACTGGACTCTTGTTTTAAACTGAACATTGCTTTGAAATTTTCGTGGATCAGTCAACTGGGCCGACGCAGTCGACTCGTTTTTGTTGGGTGAAAAATGTTAAGTTACATTCTACTTTGGGATCAGTCGACTGGATGATAATTTTAAATTGGAAAATTAATGGTTCAATCGACGAGAAGGTTCCAGTCGATTGAGAAATTTGTACCACAGTTGGCTGGGCCTTCGACACAGTCGACTGGACGACTCCAGAGATTTCAAAACCTGTGCATCTTGCATCTCCAGTCGACTGGACCCGCGATCAGTTGACTAGATGACTATTTTCAAACAAGATTCTTTAAGTGTTTTAATTGAGCAAAACTTTTTATAACTCCAAATTTTATCGATTTTACTTATGTTTTCTGCTGCTATATAAACTTTAATGGAATTGGATGAGCCTTGATGGCATGCCACGTGTCCTATTTTCGTGCGTAGCGGGATGGGTCGTGACAGTTTGTCCTTTAAAACAACGTCTTATGTTCTCTTTTTAACACCAATCAATTACCAAACTAGCAATCGATTGGTTAAAGACATTAGTAAAAAGAGATAAAAAAAATTCAGAATGATTTTAAAAGGTTTAATATAAAATTTTACAACACAGAGAACACTATTAAGAAAAGTTACCTGCAATCGATTAGATCAAGCACCTATCGATTGCTAATGAAGCAATCGATTGGACAATAAATTGATTGGTCCCACTTTTCATCCTAAAATAGACATCTATTTTCTATAGTAAACCCACTACAGAAACATGTCTTTGTCCACACGATTTCATCAAATTCTAATAAGCTTGTCTATGATATTAATTCAAGGATTTTATTTATGAAAATCAGGTTTGCTGCAAAAAATAAAATATAAAATTTTTTGATATTACAAGAATTACTTCTTATTGAATCTAGGAAAAATTGTGCGCGTTGTTTTCAAGAACCAGATCCTAGCCAGTCAAAACTTTAGAGAGAAAAGAAAAGAGCAAAGTGAAAAAGCAAAAGGGGAAAGAAAAAGATTGAGAAATCGAGAACATGAATTGTCCCAAAGGTTTGAATTGTAATTTCTTTGACTAAGCCCAAAAATTGAAGGGCTAATCTTGCTCTGTAAATATGTATGATGTATGATGTATGATGAGAGATGTAAAGTTTATTGGCTAGTGAAATGGTGAAAAGAATCAACCAGAAGAAAAAAAAAAGAAAAGAAAAGAAAAAGGAGAGGTAGTCCAGTTTCTTTCAAGGCTGCAACAAATGACCTGCTTCAAAAAATCTTTCTAATGACATGGCTTGAAACATTGATTTAAGGATTTATCTTTATTTTGGTATTTGAAGTACCTAGACTCATGCAGGACTTGAGGTTTTGAATGGTTAGAAATTTAAATTTATACCGGAAAGTGGAAAATGGTTTTATGGAGCATGGCTAAATTGACATTAGTGAATGAGATTAATTGAGATTAACTCTAAGATTTGCATCTTGAAGGATATGTGATTGGATAGTGAAACAACAATTTTTTTGTATGTTGGGATGTATAGAAATGCCACTATGTGAATGTGAATAATGATATTGAGAGTTGGAATATGGGTAATTTAATCCAAGATTGTATTTATTGAATGGAAATGTTTAGTAACCAACATGAATTCGGAATAACAAAGTGTTGACTTATGAAAGGTAATGGTAATTGGGTAAGGATTGATGTGATGGTTGTAACTACAATCAGTATGTGATAATATGTGTGATAGCCATTATTTCATTGATTCCATAGCCATTAAAATTAATGTGAATGAATGTTGTGAACTAAAAGGATTATAAGATTGGAATCGTGGCCGAACGGGTAAACTGAGATCTTAAAGGATAAGCATATGTACTAGATTTCAAGTATGATTGAGGAAAACATTTAATGCTAATTAAATGGGTCGTGATACTTTTTTATCCAATCGATTGCTTGTTGAGGCAATCGATTGAAACTCAGCAGAATGTTGTTTTATGGTCATCATGCACTGTTTAGTGGATGTAGACTTTATAAGACCTTGTGCATGTTGAACCACGTTGATAAAGAGAATAATTGGAATAATGTGATATGTTGTACAACGAGAATAATGTGCTTAAGCGATTTGAACTTTGAAATCATATAATTGCGAGAACGCATAACATTATGACCCAAGTTGGGTTTTGTTGTTTATTTTGTTATCCGTTTTTTTTTCGAATAGTTACTACGTGTGGAGTCGTGGGTTGCCTTTTATACTGTGGGTAGTGGGAATGTAGGGGCAATGTTATCTGGAGCATCCCGCTGGTGATCTGAGTCTTTCATGTCATGCGATGGGCGACAAATAGTCCTTGGAAATAATGAATTATGGGTCACTAGCTAAGTGCTCTAAGATAGTTCATGATGGAACCGATCATATCATACGGTGGGTGACGAACAATCCTTGAAAGCGGTGACTGGAGATCATAGACCAGTGCCCTGTAATGTTAATAACCGGGAATTACTCATGTCACGAGGTGGGTGATGTATAGTCCTTGAAAGTGGTGAGCCGAAGGTTATTATTTAGGCCATTGATGTAATCGGATGTACTTATGTAATGTGGTGGGAGACGTATAGTCCTTGAAAGTAGTGAGATGAGATTACTGGCCGACATAAATCGTGGTAGTTTAGATGGTTGTGTTCGTCTCTTGTCCAAGATGCGGTTGACGACGTACTGTCATGTAAGAGCTGCGAACATGAGCGAAAACACATTGTGTTAATGTACCTATAGAGTACTTTTATTAAGTTCTCAGTCTTTGTTGTAGATTGTAATGCCCCACATCCCGGACATGGATGTTAGTGCGGATATATAAAATGAAACTACAAACTTTCTTGAAACTCTTTTGGAGAATCCGATGATCTTAGGTAGACCAATCCATAGAGGAAGAAGTAAACAAAAAATCCAACGAGGATTCTGGATAAGTCCAGAAAAGTCAACCGTTGACCAAAATGGCCAAAATGGCTAAGTATGGTCAAAAATGAAACTTTCGATCTAAGAGTTTAAAAGTCTCGAAAATAGTTCATCTAGATCCCCATATATCAAATATAATTTTTAAGAATTTTTACAAGAAAGGGAACCTAGTGAAAATGATGCTCCAACATCATACACTATGCAGATAATCGGCAATTTTGCCTTCGAAGGGAAAGTTGACTTTTTTTTCTGTAAGGAATTAAGGTTTGAAAGTATTTTTATTGGATCCAAATGTGGGGGTGTTTGTTAATTACATTAGTAACTTAAGTAAACTAATAAATGAAAGGGAGGAATCAGTGAATGGAATTAACCTGCAGTGGAGGCAAAATGCGGTGTAACTGTTCACAATTTTCAAAAAACACTATTCACTGGCAGGGGGTAGTTCGACCAGTCGAGATGCCCCTTTCGACTGGTCGAAAGGGACCTGACCTGAACTTTTATTTAAAAACACTTGAAAAATGTTTAAGTCTCAAAATCCTTAAAGAGTTGGGTGTCACACCCCGATTTTTGGAAAGCCAAATAATCAGCATAGAACTAAATCTAGACTACTAATCGACTGCCCAACTATCGGAGTGAACACCACGAAGCCCATCCTAATAAAACTTTTTAATAGAAATAGATGTTCTTAAAAACCTGGTTAAAACATTTGTAATCAATCTCCATTTATGTTTTTAAAACAAAACCACCACATTTCCATTTTAAAAAAAAACACTCATGCGGTTCCGAAAGTACTCAAATATATTTGATTAAAACTACAACTACTAAATCACTTATATTGAAAAGCGGAAGCTGAATAAACATTTCTAAATTCTCATTAATAATAAAAATCTTTTCATTTACAATTAAAACTTTGAAAGAATAACCTCTATTACAACCTATGGTTAGAGCTACTAAACGTCCCAATACCAACTACAATAATGGTCCACAATGCCAAATAAATAAAAATAGCAAATGAACAGTAAATGTCTTCATGGCCTCAAGCAAATCCATGCAATCCAATAGTCATACCGGCCTACTCCTTAATCTGCAAAACGGCTACGTTTCCTGAGAAACGCCCCCGCATGATAAACATCACACGGGTCAGTATTGTATAACAACACTGGTATGAGTAAACACGCTCCAGTCTCAAGGATCACTCGTGGTCCCCTCAACTTCAACCCAAAAATAATCAATTAACATAATAATACACAATAAATTTTCCGGAGGTTGGGAATCCGCTGGACTCCCTCCCTCTCTTGACCACAAACACATACAAAGTTGTAGGCAAAACTGTAGTTCCACACGTGAGTGAGGACAAGCGGTAGTTTCCTCGAGTCACAGCGGCAGTTTGTTCAACCCACAAAGTAAAAGAAACACTTACTCTTAAATGACATGGTGAGCCAAAGCTTGCATACAATGGTTAGTGGGCCCACCATCCTGCAACTCGAGAGTTAGCACAAATCCTAGTATCATAATAAGCAATTCTCCAATACCAAATCATTATATCAATTTTCTTCGCATTATACCACGGTAACCATTTCGAGTTTTCAATTTCATGTTTCGCAACAGTTTATCCATTTGCATTTAACGCTCTACAATCACTGTCATTTTTTTTTCCTTGCCCTAGGTTCACCACTAAGGTCACCCTACTCATGGTCAACTTAATTTTTTTATGAAGGACTCATTATTCAATTTCCTAGCTTCACCACTTGGTCACCCTCCATGGTACACCCACACATATATCCCATGTGTGCCCGGACATACTACTCACATCCACTCTGGTGCTAGTTTGGTTGGGGTATCAACCAAACCAGGTATACACACAGAAGGCCAGTCAATATGCCTAGACGTCTAACAAATAAGCCGAGCATAAGGCTTAGGCCAGCTTGATCACGAAGCCACTGGCAAAAGGGTACACTCAGCAAGTCAAGCTACCAAAAAAATATATCACATAACGGGGAGCGGTGAACGCTAAGGAACTTGAAACCACTTATTTACCATCTACGTTAATTCACACAAGTACCATTCATGAGGATTTAATCACGTCATTAACCACTTTGGAAATTTATCATTTATTACATGGATTATCATTATTCGATTATTCACAATAAGGCCTTTGCGCCAAACTTCTATTCACGTCTCTAACGTAGTATTTCCACAATCATCATTTAATACCGCACATAGCATAAGTTATAGCATTTAAAATCGGCATTCAACAGCACTATTTAAAATTGTCCCAAACAAATCTTATATTAAACAGCCCCAAAACTACCATGGGTTGAAATTGTTCTTCATAATAATACCGTACAAAGAAACATCTCTAACAATTTTCATAAACATAATTCAAAATTCGGAGTTAACATTTACTGCTACTGTAATATGAATTTTCTGCCCAAACGGTGCAGATTTGAGAAAAATACCATTAAACGAAAAACGTGCAGAATCGCGTTTTACATTGGGCTATGCGAACAGTTTTACCAAAAACAAAATGTATGAATTAATATGAATTAATTTCTAAAACAGATCTGAGAGTTTTCTTCATTTTTACCCAAATCCGAATTTGGGTTAGTCTTCCTCCTTTTTTTTCGTCAATTTTCTAAACAACTTACATCTAACCTTTGAGATATATATATAAATGTATATGTATACATCACTATAGATCCGTATTATATAAACACCCATCCATACGATTTATTCAAACTATAATGAACACAAATCGAAAATCAATCAAACTACGATTAATCAACCCTACAAATCTAAATGTTTACTCACCAAATTGGGAAAAGCAAGATGATGTTGATGATGGTGAACTCCCTTCTTTTCTCTTCTCTTCTCTTTTTCTTCTCCTTCTACGTGGCTAGGGTTGCCTCTTCTCTCTTTGTCTCTTGTTCTCTCTCTCCCTCTCTCTCTCTCTCTCTCTCTCTCTCTATTGCGGCTGACAATGGGATTCTATTACTGTTGTGTTGAAAAATCAACTAACCCTAATATAATATAATATTATGTATATAACTATGGTACATACACTCAACATATAATTGTAACACTCACACAAACATTACTGTAAAATGCATACACACATGTATAGAAGACGAGTATAGGTCGTTTACCTTGCGGAATAACTCGTCGGATCGTTGGAACGGCGTTGTTACGAACCCTTTACTTGGACCACGAGATGGATACCTCCGTGCACTCTCTTGTATCTCGTTCAGTCGCAGAGAATACCTCTTGGGTGTTCTCCGATGAAACCACGTTCTAGATCTCTAGCTCGTTGGTGAATAGCTAGAGAGAGAAAGCTTTGATGAGAGAGAGAGAGAGAGTAGTAACGTGAGGGAGAGAGAGATTGTGAGGCTGCAGAATTATATTGCTCCTTAGGTTATTATTGTGTATATACATAAGTATATATATAGGCACAATAATAACCTACTAGGCTTAGGACTCCAAAAGCCCGTTACTTGGTGTCCAAGCCTTCTCTCTCTCTGGACCCAGTCCAATATCATGTGGGTGCCCGTATGGCTCGACCACAATATTTGTTACATCTCCCACTCACCCACATAGGGCTAGTACCAAAACCAATCTCTCGAAACAGAACTTCTCATCTCTTCATACAGAGAAATAGAACGTGCGACCTTACGAAAAGAAAGTACAGCGACAGGAGTGTAATGCCAAATCATCACCATAACCAGCAAGACACATCACTCGGAAGCTTCTCGTATATGCCTTAGACGATTCAACCACACCAGATACAGCATTCTCAATCCCTCGGTGAAAAGAATTGCTGCACCACCTCAATGTAATGTACTCATGACATATCAGTAACAAAATACGATTGTCGCAGGCCTGCTAATGAGTCACAAAAACATGGTGTGTTATTGAATGGTCTTCCCTGAGCCCACATGTCAATCCGACTAACTTGACCGCTTGCCCAGACACGCCCCATAGAACGGAATTGTCTTGTCGTCCTAGGATAGCATGCTAAAGTAGCTGTCATCATGCGTCCTCTTCATGACATAGTCTCAAGTCGTGAAGGCAACCAGTTTGTAGGATAACCAATGTCTTGGATATGCTACATGGCTCACACAGCAATGAAGAGGAATCCATTCATTGCTCCACAATCGATCGCAAAAGCACATACAGTATGATATGTATGCTATGGCGTTCTTCCATAAAAATGGGCATGTCACTCTGTGTTTCAAAAAACAAGTAACGCCATACGAATCTTAGTCTAGACGTTACACCAAACGTCTAACCTGAGTCTCTAGCACAGTCGCTCTTCTTAGCGCCCATCTGAAAACTCACATTCGGCTGTAAACAGGCTACATAGAGTCGTGGGATCTCTCTATGTTCGACCAAAAGAAAAGGTCTCATCTTAGATCCTTCTAAGGCGACATATAGAAATAATAGGGTTTATATCTAGCTCGCTGTTCTTATACTGCGTAGATATAAGTGTTCAAGCTCGCTTTCTAAGCGCTATGGACACACATGTCCTAGCTTGCTATCTAAGCGCCATAAACACAAATGTCTCATCTTGCTCGCCATCTAAGCGCCGTGGACATGCATGTCCTACCTCGCTATCTCGGCGCCAAGGTGAATCACCCGTGTGAGCAGGTCGATTCAAGCCCGGTGACATATTAGAAATGTGCATTCATTCCATTCATACAACAATTATATATATGGAAATCAACGAATTTATTATTAACTGGATAATAATAATAAAAATAATAATGTCAAATCCAATACAAGTGTCTAAGCATATCAAATCCTACGAAGTCCCATGCTACTAATGTGGGACAGAAAAACATCTCTGGCTATGGGCTTAGTCAATGGATCAGCCACCATACTGCCAGTGGAGATATGCTTCAAGACAACTTCCCCTTGCGCAACCATGTCTCGAATGTAGTGATGACGGATGTCTATGTGCTTTGACTTCCCATGGTACTTGGGGTCTTTTGCATAGGCCAAGGCTGATGTGCTATCGCTGTAAATGAGCACTGCTTCATCCCCATGAGGCGAAGAGCCTAGGCGTCGCAAAAACCTCCTCAACCAGACAGCTTCCTGAACAGCTGCCGAACAAGCCACATACTCTGCCTCCATCGTGGATAGTGCGATGCATGACTGCTTCTTGCTACACCAAGAGATCGCTCCACCTCCTAGTGTGAATGCGTAGCCAGAAGTGGACTTGCGTTCATCCTTATCGCTAGCCCAATCAGCATCACTGTATCCTCTCAGCTTCAAATCTCCTCCATGATAACAAAGGGCAAGATCCATAGTCCCGCGAATGTATCGCAGGATCCGCTTCACTGCTCTCCAGTGATATGGACCAGGGTTACTCTGGTAACGACTAACTAGACCCACTGCATAGCAGATGTCTGGGCGAGTACACAACATAGCGTACATCAGACTCCCTATGGCAGATGCATATGACACGTTGGACATCTGTTCCTTTTCCTCTTCATTCTTAGGACAATGATCTAAAGTCAAGTGGAATGCCTTATCAACTGGAGTGTCAATGGGTTTTGAGTTATTCATGTGAAAACGCTCAAGAACCTTCTTTAAGTAAGTCTCTTGAGACAAACACAGAAGTTTCTTTGACCGATCTCTCACAATCTTAACTCCCAACACATAGTTGGCCTCACCCATGTCCTTTATCTCAAACTGAGAGGACAACCACTCTTTAGTGGCGACAATGGCACTCATGTCATTTCCAGCTAAAAGGATGTCATCGACGTACAAAGATAGAATCAGAATACTCTTCTTGGACTGTTTGATGTACACACAGTGGTCCTCCTCAATCATCTCAAAACCAAAAGAGGTGATTGAATCATGGAACCTCAAGTACCACTGCCTCGACGATTGCTTGAGTCCATAAATAGATCGCTTGAGACGGCACACTTTGCGCTCATTCCCTTTGGTTATAAAACCAACAGGTTGATCCATATAGATCTCTTCGTCTAGTTCTCCATTGAGAAACGCAGTTTTGACATCCATCTGGAAGAGTTCTAAGTCTAAATGTGCGACGATTGCTAGAATAAGGCGTATGGAGGCAAATCTCACCACAGGGGAGAACGTGTCTCCATGGTCTATACCCTCTCGTTGGGTATAACCTTTCGCCACTAGGCGCGCCTTATACTTGTCAATTGATCCATCTGCCTTACGCTTGACTTTGAAAACCCACTTGTTTCCAATGGTCTTACGGTCAGGCGGAATATCAACTAACTCCCAGACTTTATTCTTGTCCATAGAGCTCAACTCCTCTTGCATAGCAACCATCCACTGAGATTTGGCAGCAGAAGAAAGCGCTTCCTTATAGGAAGCAGGCTCATCGTCATCTACTGTACACATGAGAGCTTCTTCCTCAATATCAAAACGCCGACGTGGAACTCTTCCTCGTCTGCTTCTGCGGTGCGCTACCTGAGAATCTTGAATGTCCAGTGGTGTACTCCCACTGTCTGGTACACTCCCACTAGTGTCTAGCGGTGTACTCCCACTCGGCTGAAGACTAGTACCATTTTCAGCGATTACTGGCCCACTCGGCTGAAGACTAGTACCATTTTCAGCGATTACTGGATGTGGAATTTCCCCACCCTCGCCTAAAGATGGCGATATTAGGGAAGTCACTCTCAATGAAATCAACATCACGTGACTCAATTTCTGTCATTCCTCCATCCGGATGTTCACCATACATAACATAGCCTTTTGAGCTGTCAGAATATCTTATGAAGATATGCTTTCTAGCTCGCGGGCCTAGTTTCCCATGCTTATGGGAAGTACTGTGAACATATCCTGATGAGCCCCACGGGCGCAAATGCTCCAAATTGGGCTTTTCGCCTTTCCATAGCTCATAGGGGGTGGGAGGAACTGACTGTGAAGGCACTCTATTAAGTATGTAGGCAGCAGTTAAAAGTGCATCCCCCCAGAATGATATTGGGAGGTTAGCTTGCGCCATCATAGATCTAGTCATATCTAGAAGTGTTCTATTCCTTCTTTCTGCAACACCATTTTGTTGCGGAGTTCCAGGAATAGTTAGTTGTCTGCGTATCCCCTTTTCCTCACACAGTTCCTTGAACTGATCAGATAAGTACTCGCGTCCTCTGTCTGTTCGAAAAGTCTTTAGGGACTTTTCTAGCTAATTCTCAACCTCTGCTACGAAGCGTTTGAAACAATCTAGAGCTTCATAACGGTGAGAAATCAAATAGACATATCCAAATCGCGTGTAGTCATCGATAAAGGTAAGGAAATAAGAGGCGCCATGACGTGCCTTCACATTCATTGGTCCACATATGTCTGAGTGTATTAGTTCTAATGCTTGGGTTGCTCTTTTAGCCTTACCAAAAGGCTTACGGCATGCTTTACCTGCTAAGCAAGACTCACACGTAGGTAGGTTAACCTTAGCGAGTGGGCCTAGAAGACCTTCTCGAGCTAATCTAGTCATCCTATCACGTCCTATGTGTCCAAGTCTAGCATGCCATGTTACAGAGTCAATATTTCTATTTGAATCAGCAACTAAAGAAGTAGAGGAAAAAGAATCAAACAGATCAATTTTAAATAGATTATTCCATAAAAAACCATGTCCAAAAGTAACACCATTCAAAACAATATCCAACTTATCACGTCCAAACTGAAAAATAAAACCTAAATCAAGAAGTGCTAAGACCGAGAGTAGATTATATTGGATTCCGGGTACGTAGAGCACATCATGAAGAAGTAATGTGCGCCCTGTGCGCAAATGAAGTTGGTATGAACCTACTCCCGCTGCTTCTTCACAAGTGCCGTTCCCCATGTATACCCTACTGGTGCCACTTGGAATCTTATGATAATCTACGAACCCCCCTCGATCTCTGGTCACATGCCTTGTTGCTCCTGTATCTGCAATCCAATCATGGAGCGAATGAGCGATTAGGACATGAGAACTCACAAAAGTATAGAGAGAGTAGGGTGGGAAAGTTACCTTCTTCGGCTCAGTGCATTCACGAGCGAAGTGTCCCAATCCTCCACAGTTGAAGCATTTTGATTTGGAAGCATTTTTCTTGCCAGCGCGCTTACCCCTGCGCTTCTTTGGTTTATCAGCCTTTGGAGCCAACATATTAGCCCCACCCTTTTTCTAAGCCCTTTTACCCTTGGCATTGCGCTTGGACCCACTAGTCCTGCGCTCACCTCCACCTATGGAAGTTCTCGCCATGAGTGTAGTAATGCGGTTCGCCTCTTGGCGCTCCGCCTCCAGCTCTACATGTTTAGATATATCAGCAAAGTTTTTGATATTTTCATTATGTGTCAAAATTTGCTTCATATGGACCCAAGTTTCAGGCAGTGACCGAATCACCGCTTGAATCTGTTGTTCTCCAGTGAGGATGTTCCCAGCAGCACCAAGATCTCGAATCATACCAGACATCGTCCTAAGATGTTCAGTCATCGATTGCTTGGGATCTTTCCTATACACCTCGAACTTCAACACCAGGCTTCTGAGCCTAGTGGTTGATGTTCCACCAAAAGCAAATTTTAGCTGGTCCCATAATTCTTTGGCACTGGAGTATTGGAAATACTCACCAAGGAGGTCATCATTCATGCTGCTTAACAATATATTGCGCGTGTGATGATCCTTCTTGACCCAATCATTATAGGTGTCAAGGTCTCGGCGATATTGGGCCATGGGCCCATTTTCTGGCAATTCGGGTTGGACCATTGACTGGGTTAGATGGGGAAGCAGTTCTTCCTCAGTCAACAGGAGGGTTACTCTACGTTGCCATGCGTCATAGTTTTTCCCATTAAACTTGTTATCTTTGTTCAAATCAACGACAATTTGCTTTGAAGCCATTTCTACATTCAAAAAAAATATGCGCAAAAGGTTTTGACGTTATTATTTGCACATTTCATAAAATTTTGTTTTAAAAATCCAATTATAAATGATATTTCCCCTTTTTACAATTTTAAGACCAAAAAACTTGCTATTGCTTATTAATCAAATCCTAAATTTTGTAAATTAAGGAAAAACTTTTATAATTGATTTTACAAACAAATATCAATTAGATGGTTCTTCAACCTTTCTAAGATCATCCACAATTTATATAAGTGCGCCATACAACAAAATTGCGCAAGGACCTCACGTGGGTCCAAATTGACAATATAGAGCTCATGTTAAGATAATTCAAGTTTATGATATACAAACAAAGAAAACCATCCCTTTACAAAATAGGCTTTTCCAAATACAAAAACTCTCGTCCTCACATTACATTTATAGCCCAATAAAACTAGGGATGCTTTGTTTATAAACATATACAAGAACGACCTTAAACATACATCGTGAGGACACAAGCTCTTTAAGTTGTCAATTAATGTCCATTCATTTGAGCCAGATTAAAAATATATTAATCACACACATCAAGCACTCATGAGGTCTTATTTAAAATGAATGGACTCATCCGTCACTCCACTTAAGGAGGAGGAATTAGAGGTCATAGGGTCAATCAATCACAAACAGCAGTAATTAAACGTGACCATAAATGCAATGAGCCTCTAAAAGTTGCAATAAGAATAAATAAGCAGCCCTAAATAGCTCCCATAAGCCAAGGAAGAATTATGAAAAAACCTTGCTTTTTCATCAATTATAAAGATAATTTTGGGTTTTAAACTAATATAAAACCAATTCTTTAAGGACCTTTAAATTACCAAAAAAAAATTTAAAGACCACATGGAAATTTTAAATACATGAAAAACTTATTTTTCATTATTAACAAAATTTCCAGAAATTATGGGAGCATAATATCCAATTTTAATCAATTTAACAAATAAAATTGATTTATCCACAATTAATTAACAATAATGTATTAAATTCCTTAAAAATACAATATTTTAAGGAGTGAATCTTTCCAGCAGTCTTACATGGCCCAAAACAGTGTCCCAACCATATAATATCAATTTCAATAATTAATAAATAAATATTGATATTTTAAGCAATTAAAATAATGGTTAAAAACATGATTTAATGCCTCAAAACATCAAATAAATATAGGAGATAGGCATGCAACACTACCACAACACCCCCAGCAGTGTAAAGTATATCACATATCAATTTCAAGAATTAATAATGTGTTTTGGATATTTTAAGCAATTTTAAAACACGTACAATAACATATTTTATGCTCTAAAATACCAAAAACGGTAGAATAATTTCTCAAGAGATTATTCTGGG
This sequence comes from Hydrangea macrophylla, assembly GCA_033977485.1. Taxonomy (NCBI): domain Eukaryota; kingdom Viridiplantae; phylum Streptophyta; class Magnoliopsida; order Cornales; family Hydrangeaceae; genus Hydrangea; species Hydrangea macrophylla. Next base: position 17,496,912 of record CM066988.1, read on the forward strand.
TCCCACTTTCTGCCCACAAGTTGAGAAAAATAAAAAAATATTTTTCTACAATTTTCAGAATTTTATAGCAATTAAAAACACTTTAAAACATTTAAAAACATGTTTTTAATTACCAAAAACTGTTTTAAATATAAAACAATTACAAACTCTTCTGGAATATTTTTTTTAAAAAATATATTAAAATAGTGGACTAAAAAATGGACCCACACTCGCCGGAGGGGTGGCCGGCCGACCACCGGCGGCGGCGCACGCGCCACACGCGCCGTCTCTGCGCGTGGGGGTGGCCCACAGGGTCATCTTCTTCCCAGAAAAAACCCTAAATCGCAGCTTCTTGGCTGCGCGACCCCCCACCTTTGCACGCCTATATCTCACTCGTTTGTGATCCGTTTTCAGCAAACTTTATATGGTTGGAAAGATCTCGTGGAGTACTTGAAGTTTGAACCCAAAAACAGATAGATTGCACGTCTCAATCGTCCAGAAAAGTGGTTCAAAAATTGAAAAAAAACTCGTTTTCAAAACTTGCAGAAACTAGGGTTTGCGATTTCTTCCACTACGGAGATATTTAGGCCATGAAACTTTATGGGTAGACTCCATAGACATATTAGAACATACCCCTTCAAAAAATTTCGAAAAATATTAGGGTTTTATAGTAGACCCATTAAGAATTCGGTTTTTGAAGTTTATGAGCACAAAACTTGATCCAACAATGGTGGATCTGTTTTGTGTTCATATGAGGGTGAACAAACGTCCTAATGGCTCTGATACCAATGTAAAATGCATACACACATGTATAGAAGACGAGTATAGGTCGTTTACCTTGCGGAATAACTCGTCGGATCGTTGGAACGGCGTTGTTACGAACCCTTTACTTGGACCACGAGATGGATACCTCCGTGCACTCTCTTGTATCTCGTTCAGTCGCAGAGAATACCTCTTGGGTGTTCTCCGATGAAACCACGTTCTAGATCTCTAGCTCGTTGGTGAATAGCTAGAGAGAAAAAGCTTTGATGAGAGAGAGAGAGAGAGTAGTAACGTGAGGGAGAGAGAGATTGTGAGGCTGCAGAATTATATTGCTCCTTAGGTTATTATTGTGTATATACATAAGTATATATATAGGCACAATAATAACCTACTAGGCTTAGGACTCCAAAAGCCCGTTACTTGGTGTCCAAGCCTTCTCTCTCTCTGGACCCAGTCCAATATCATGTGGGTGCCCGTATGGCTCGACCACAATATTTGTTACAATTACTAATCCCGTTTTTCTTTTTATGGGCTCACAAAAGAGACCCATATGAGGCCAGAATGTAACTCAAACCACTAAAATGGCTAGTCCAAAGGATACTTATGCCCCAGGTACTTAATTTTAATACCAGATACACTATTTGACACATTCGCGGGCCTGTAAATACTATACAAAAAAAAAAACATATCAACCCTTCACTTTTTCTTTTTAACAAATATAAATTAATAAAATATAACTCTCAAACTAAACTCGCTCACTCATGATTTAATTGATACGTCCACCAAACACTTAAATTTTTCAAACACATGTCTTACATAGGCACACTCATATATTATTGCTAAAAAAAATTAATTAAAATAATTATTTACACACTTAAAATTTTTAGGGTTGTTACATTGGGGTTCCATAACACCCCCAAACCCATACTAATCTCCCATAAACGTCAGCAAACAATAAAACTTCACCAAGTGATGTAATGCACAACTTTAAACATGTTTTAAATCGAAAATCAAAATTAAAAGGATTGAAAACTCGAATACATTTTTACCACAAAAGTTGGAGTTTGAAACTTTTAAAGGGCTAACACGTGCCCAAAGCCAATCTGAATGAGTTCTTAAACTCTGATAACACTCAATACGAGTCGAGTATGCTACTTCGACTCTGAATACTCAAGTTATACAAGTAACTAACTTCCAATCCTCTAATTATATAACAGATTGAAACTGAAACGCAAGATAAGTTATTACATGAATTAATCTCCCACATCTACGATCATTAAATAGAAATCAAATGAATTATAAATGATACAACTAATAAACGCTCTCTATTAAACTCCACATACGGAACCTTCAATCTTCGACTCCACGAGTCATCACCTTCGAGCCTAGCCCGTCAACGAGTACCTAGGAACCATGAAAACACGTAGTTCCTTGAGCACAAATGGCCCAGTAGAAAACATATAGTTAACACAACCCCTTGTATTTCGTATAGGAGTGCAATGAATGAAATGAAGAAGTTGCCAAAGCAATGCAATGTCACCCGTAGGCCTTTTCATGAGTTTTCCAAGCACTCACTCTCAACACAGCACCCGGTCTATGGTCCATCACGTTATGGGGGACCTTTAATCACCTCATACGGGTCTTTAGCTTACGATTCATATGGTTTGCAAGACCCAGAGATCACATTTGTAATGGATCCAAACCTCACATTCATACCCACAACCAGGATTATCTAACTTTAAATCAAAATCCTCACAAATGGAGGTTTTTTTCATTTTAAAATCTTGGAAGTCCCACACATGGAGAGCATTCCCTTTTCAAATAGAAAGCCCCACACAAGGAGGTCTTTCTCTCAAAAATCCTTTCATGTTCATGCTCAAGAAAGACAATGTACAATTTATATGTTAATATCAATGCATGTTAACAACATTTCATAATATCAAGGCATAGGCAAAACATTATGAAATTTCAACTAAGAATGCTATCAAAACTTGTAGTAAAGCTTATAGACATGTTTTCAATCACTAAGTAAACACATAAGGCACATAACCACTTAGTGGAAACACATAAACACCAAGAACACATAGGCACATAATCAAGAGAGCTAAGTTTGAATTAAAAACATAGCAAACATGCTTGAAACTTCGTAGCGTTATGGATTTACACTAATTTACTCACAATGCATGTTTGGTGAGAGTTATATCAACATTAAAGAAATCTCCCAAGAAAGAAATTTGGGGGAAACGCAAAATAAATGCATCCCCAAGTGCTCCTTGATGGCAAGAATGATAAACTCTAAAGAGGCAAGGCTAGAAGTGAGAGGAAGCGAGTAGATCCGAGTTTGAAAGCTTGAAAACCTTACTTTTTCTCTCCAATGATGTTTTGTCATTGGGGAAGATGAAGTGAGGGGAGAGAGAGATATAGATGAAATTAAAAAAAAAAACTCACAACTTTCTTTTTATAGCAAGTGGCTTGATACACCTCGTAAACCACAATGTACCACCCCCTAAAATTGATATATCTCACTAATCGTAGCAGTTATTACAAAAGTTATAGCACCAGAAGTGAATCATTTGAGCATGCGCTCCTTTCAGTCCATAAATCTCATTTTTGAATTTTCTAGTCAAGACTTACATCTCATGTAAAAATTACCGAAATTCCCCTGTGACTAAAAATCCAAACATAGTTCGAAAAATTCTAAATTTTCACTAGAGTTCTGAAATCTGATATTAAATCATTATTTAAAACCTCGGGTTATTACATAGACACCCCATTTTTGCCCAGAAAAAAATAACAAATGATGAAAAAAAAATTGAAAAAAAATAGAAAAAGAGTTATTTTTCTTACTTGTCTTCAAATTTTTTTTTGAGAAGAAAAAATGTTTAAAAAAAGAGAGTTTTAGACTTCTTTTCAAAATTTGACAAAAAAAAAAAGGAATTTCATGTAGGATTGAATCATCTGAAATATAAAGAAATTAACAAAAAATTTAAAAAAAATCGAAATGAAGTGCACATGTGAACTCATTCTTTTAGGAAGAATGATAATTATAAAAAAAAACTAGTTAATGTGATAATGTGCTTGCATGTTTCATAGATAAAGAAAAAAAAAAGATGTGTGTGCATTCATGAACTTAGCAAAAAAAAAATGAATAAATTCTACATATGCATGTGTGTGAAGGTGGCATTGAATCAACTATAAAAAAAATGTGCACTAGTATGTTAGTGTAAGTATGTGTTTTTGATTCATGAAAATGCATGTGATAGTATATTGTGCATGTTTTTACAAAGAAAACTAAAAAATGAAAAGAAAAAAAATGAAAATGCATTGAATCAAAAAATAAAAAAATAAATCATCTAAAATAAAAAAAAAAAAAAAAGAAAAAGATAAAAAGAGGAAAATAGTGCATTTTGTGTGTCTTATAATCATAAAAATAAAATGTGTTAGTGCATGTTGTGAGTTGTGTTTGCATACCAATGAAAGGAAATAAAAAGAAGCACACACACACACACACAAACACACAAAAAAAAAAAACCAAAGTGCATGTGTTTCATTCACAAAGGACAAAAAATATATATAAAAAACAATTAATTTATGGAATGTACAGTCACCACTACCGCAAGATCGTCGGTCTCCATCATGTTTGCTTGATTAGGCTTCTTATTACTTTCGTTAGACCCTTTCTTGTTTCGACAATCGTTAGCACGATGCCCGATTATTCCACAAACCCAACAATTCCCTTTGATTTTCTTGGAATTGTGATCTTTGGAATTATTGTATATAGACTTCCTTTTGTTTCCTTTACCACTATTTTTATTCTTAACCTTTGAATACTCACCTTCAACAAGATTAGCCTTAGACTCTATAGAACCTTCTGCCCATTCTTATCTCCTTTCCAATTGTCTTCCTCTATTCTTAAACGGACCATCAAAAATTCATTTCTCTTATGCTTGAGATAGCTTTTGAATTCTTTCCACAAAGGCAGCAATTTTTCAATTATAGACGTCACTTGGAACGGTTCACTTATAGCCATCCCCTCGAAGATGATTTAGTTGATGATCACTTGAATCTCTTCCAATAGCTGGACCACCAGAATCGAATCCACCATTTTAAAATCTAAAAATGTACCCAGAATGAACTTCTTTGTACTTACATCTTCGGTCTTGTACTTTTTCTCCAAGGACTCCCAAAGTTTTTTTGTTGTTGAAATTGTTGCATACACATTGTAGAAAACATCTTCAACCCATTCAAAATGTAATTCCAGCATAGAAAGTCAGAATGGTTCCATGCCTCCATCGCGACTTATTGGGTTTGGAAGAATTAATGGTAGGAACCACCGGCTTCTCTTGTCGTAGGATGTGAGCAATATTAAGGGTGAAAATATAGAATAGAATCTTCATTTTCCATCTCTTGAAGGTTTCTCCCTTAAACTTCTCGGGGCTTCTCGGCATGAGTATTCTTCACAATGGTAGCAGTTGAAGAGGATGAAGGTTCTCCAGCCATCTTTCATGTAATAATTTTGTTTCGATTGTTGGATATTTTTTATGTGTGAAAGATGACTCAAGAAAGTAGAAGAAGGAGAGAGTAAAACTCAATAGTTTCAACAACCATTAAAGTAAGTAAAACAACATATATATAGGCCTACAGAGGTGCCTGTTGGGTAAGAGGTGTATTTCTTTAAAAGTTGTGTCCCAACACCATAAGACATGACTATATACTGAAAATTTACATTTAGAAACCATTGGAACAGATCAAGTTCGTTCAATTTCGAAGTTTCAAATGAAAAGATGTAACTCTTCATTCCCAAGGCCCGTTCGACCGATTGAACTGCCCCTGTCGACCGGTCGAACTACACCTCTGGAATGTACTGAATTGAAAAATTAAATTCAATATTTGTTGCCCGGTCGAACTACCCGGTCGACAGGTGGAACTACCCCTTATCCCAAACTTAGAACTAAGCATTCCAAGCCTTATCCGGGGTATTGAGCTTGACCGTATCAAACCTTAAAACCTCCTGGAGCTACCATAAGTTCACATTCACACCTAAAATCTAACAATTTCTATGTTGTACACTTTCTTTCATGTGTTCTGAATAGTGCTAGTTTCCTTCTTTATTTGTTTAATTTTTATTTTGTGTAGGGTTATCATAATCCATTTTGGAGGGTGGATTATGATTTCACAAATATGCATCCATCATCTTTAGACAGAGGATTAGGCCCTGAAGAGAATGAAGAAAAAGGTGTTTAAATCACAAACACCATTGAAATTAAGTCTATGATTCAAGATTTCAAATAAGTAAAACACAGGTGGATGTCAACCTAATATTTTTTAAACAATTTTTTTCCATATCCTTGAAAATATCAACAAAAAATGATTTTTTTTCTTTATAATGATAAAATGCATAAGACAGATTAAGTAATTCTAGAAGAACTAAACAAGAAGTGGAATAGTAAACACCAAAAAGTTTCAAAATTGGTGACAATAGAAGTAGAAATTTGAATATGAATTGGGCCACCCGCCGCAGCGGTACTGGCTTCCCATGCATTGGTGTGCTTGTTTTGAACATGCCTTTTAAGTGTGCTATTTCCACCACCTTTATGAGAAAAAGCCTATTTTACAAATTTCACATACTGCTTTATTTTCCTCCTTAATTCTCGTAAAAAATACCAAACTAGTGATTTTGTTTTCCTTTCAGTGGTGGTGGGATCAGGACTTGTAGGAGAAGGCTTCTCCATATTGTTCTTCCCGGGCTGTTCTTGCTATCGCTTACTTCTGGAAAGCTCGTCGCGTACATGTCTAGGGTCTTTGGTCTTTAGAAATTCTTCAGTGTCAATGTAATTGTCCAACCTTCTCTATAAGTTCAACCAAGGTTGCCAGTCAATTTTTGTGGAACGATGTGGTGCACTTGGTATGCTGAACTCCTGAGCAGAAGGCTGTAATAATAACGGCTTCATCAAGATCATAGATTCCAAGCTTCTCTTGATTAAACCAATCGGTGAATTCCTTGAGGGACTCATGATTCCTTTTCCTTACTGTCAGTAACTGTATGTCAGGCTTTGGCCGTTCATGCGTGCCGATGAACTAGTTGCTGAGTTGCATAAAATTGCTGATTGATCGAAGCTTCAAGGATTAGAACCATTAAGTGGCCGGGCCTTTCAAAGTACTGGAGAAGGCCAGGCAGTATAGTTCGTCGGTGCATGTGGCCAGGGCCATTCGAGCCTTTGTTAGGAAAATTGCGTTCCCAGAATCCGTTGACAGTGCATATAAGTTGGTACTGCAAAATATTTTGTGAAATCTATTATAACCCTACAAGGGCGGAACTAGGGTTACCTTGAACTGTAAAAACAGATTGTTGTAGTAGACGAATTGAGAACATAGGCTCAATAACAGCTCACGATCTTCTACCGTATTCCTCCACTGCCAGAATAACGACCTGAGTGTGGGCTCTATCAAAATCCTTTCTATTTTTTGCTCTCCCTCTTTTATGTTCTATTCTCTATTCCGAGTTATAGTACTCTTGATGGAAAAACGCAAACTGAAAGGAGAGCCCAAGCAACATATATATAGGCTACGATAGGGACCATAAGAAGTCGATAAGGAAGTGGCTTCCTTATGGAATTAGGAAACCCCAATTCGAACTGAATCAGATTCCTATTTCCATAAATTATAATTCATACCACAAAAGAATTATAATTGCACTCCTACCCTTATCTCAAAAATATATTTCGAGCTCCATGTTATTAAATGCTTATTATCTTCCCACGTTAAGATTACAGATATCCATTAATTAAATATAATTACTGACAGTCATATTTAATTCATCTCTTAAAATTTCTTGAGATCCTCTGCTCAACTTATCTGATATGTCGGATACAAAATCCACCTGCAGGGTTTGACATAATCAAAACTTATAAGCTTTCTCAAGGGGATATCATCAATCCCAAAAATTGAGACATGGATTCTATCATTAATTTATATCCACCACACAATCAATATTATCATCCAATCCAATAAGATATTGACCCATTTAAGGATCTCACCCTTTTAGGTATCAAAGTGTAAATATCAAATGTACGTGTCTATAAATTAACTTAGAATTTAGAGCATAAGCACTCATAATAGCAATGAGGTATTAATTATCTTATAAGTCAGTATAAAAATAATTACCCCAAGTCGGTTCTGTTTAATGCACAAAGTGTACCACCATAGTGAGTTGAAACTATATCGTTTCTCATAAACATGACAAACCTACTACAACACCATGCTGTAGTCCTACAGATGGTAATACCTGATGGTCTGATATTCAGTGTATAAGTCGAACTCTACACACCAAATTACCTACTATGTAGAATGAGACACACACATGCATAATATTAAATAAACAGTACAATACAAACATTGCCCACACAGATTCTCATAAAAATGGAATAACTGATTTTATTAAATGAATAATAAATTAACTAAATAAAGCATGGCGTTTAGATATATATCGAACAGCCTTATAGGTCCGAACATGGTCGATTGGGCTTCCCGAGCCGTTATAAGAATCTAGATGGGGTTGTTTAAATTTACGCGGGAGGGCAAACTTCGCGATTCGGCTGGAGAATGGTGACACTGTCTTAGTATTGATATGAGTAGCATCCCGCCCAGGTCTTTGGCCATGCCATCGATCTGTTTTTCCAAATTCTTGATATGAGCCACCATGCCTTCTCGATCAGTATTTGGGACATAGGTCGGGTTTATGAAAGAGGCTTCCTTCTCATGGCAGTGTGCTGTTCCCTGGCCATACGCTCGTGCCTCTCATCTTGGGCACACGCCTACTGTTGATGTCTCTAGCATCCTCAACGCAGGACGGGTTGGCTCAAGCACGTTGTCTGGTCAAGATTGGTTCCCAACCGTATGCAACATTCCTGGCCTGTTTCCCAGCTATAGGAGGATTGCTTTGTTGCCCAGTAGGGCTTCGATCTGCTGCCTAGTTTGACGCTGGACTTTCAAGAGCTGTGCAAAGGTCGCGGTGATCTAGTCCAGTGTCAAGATCGTTGCAGCCAGTGTCGAGGTCGACGGAACATCCCGGTTGGCCTGCTAACGTAACCTTTTTGTTGGGTTTGTGCCCTCAAACCATTACTTTATGTATTAGACATTGACATTTTAATATATGGATATTAGCTTTACATTTCATTATGTATGTTTCTTTCATGAGATGATTGTTTAATCCATAAGTATCATAGTAAGTATTTCGTGTGTGTATGAGATACATACAATGAGATACGAATTACTATTCTTTGATACTTAAAGCTTGTCACAGTGGATGATGAGACTGGATATCTCACCAGGTATACACTGTAGCATCATTAACTACCATTGGATGGAGTGATAAATCTCAATCACTAGAGTGTGACTCTTGGTTAATATGCTAGTGCTTATAGTGCATTGACGGACCTGAGTTTCCTATTGACGCTCAATGCTGTCAACAGTCAATAGGAACTCATAACTTGTATAAGGTATGTGTTCTCAATCTTGAGACGATTATGAACACAGACTGCGGATATGACTGCTTTGACTTACCAATCAGTGAGGTCTATTGAAGATCAACACCTGGGTATCTTGGGTATGTCATGTCCATAGGGTTGTGAACATATATTGTCAAGATAGAATCTACCCTCTGATTTAGAGTAAGCATTCCCTTGAGAATGTCACCAAGTTGATTACTGAGTACTGCAGTCTTGTTGATAAGAGTTATCAACATGTTTGGTAATCATGAGTAGTGAATGGGACTCAAGGAATACAAGAAGTAATCATGATTCAGGTTGACAGTAACAGTTATCCGACTACCTGAATATGATTACGAATGCTGACGGTAGAAGGACATTAGTACAACATACAAGTCTAGTTATCGCTTCGGATATGTTCTTTTGCGTTGGAGTTCAGTTATCGTTTTATAGTGGAGTAAACGTTAACTGACCAGTTGGTTAGTTTGCTGATCAAAGAGTTTGGTCATGGTAATTAATAAACTGGTCTGAGCCAATAATAAAGAGCCTAGGAGGTCCCACTCTTAGCTCCGCAAGGATGCTTGGAAAGACGCTTGAGGAAACTGTCCTGACAGGTTCGATCGATTGAAGATAGTTCGATCGATCGAAGGCATCAGGTTCGATCGATCGAGAAAGGTTCGATCGATCGAATGTTCGATCGATCGATCGAAGGTTAGGTCGGTTCTGGGAATCTATAAATAGGGCAGCTGCGTTCTGGAAAAAGTTGTTCGTCGTTTTGAACGTCAGAAGCTGCAGAAACTGTTTTGGAGCCCCAAAACCCTCTCTATCCTCTCTATTAGGGTTCCCACCAACCCTAGTCTTTCCGGCAGGCATCCGCAGGAGTCATAAGGGTGAAGATCATCTAGTGGAGGCTGCTGAAAATTGAAGTTCAGAATTGGGTTCAAGACACTAAGGTATAAATCTTGCACCCCCCCTTGTACGCTTCTATGGAGTTGACGGGTAGTAGATCCGGGCATGCCAATAAAGTTTTATAACTTGATTTTTCCGCTGCGCGTTTAAACTTTTCTTTTTAAACCTGTTTTTCCAACACTTTTTACCCTTCTTCGAAGGCATGACAATCAGCTAAGTGATTTGCTTCTGGAAAATTGTCGTTCCCACAAACGGCGCCAAGCTGATGATGGCATAATTTGGTTAGAGATAAACTAGAGCAGATTAAGGAGAGAGAGAGAGAGTGAGAGATCATTTTTTGTGTGTGGTTCGGCCCTATTAATGAAGAAACCTATGTCCTCGTGTGTGTCTAAGCATGTTCACTATATTGTAAAAAGTCGAGGACCTTTGGTGAGCCAACTGCAGTTTGAATCTACAGTAGGTCGGTCGGGTGTGATGATGACTGCTGTCGAGGTGTTGTATACACTGAAATATTGATCCCTTTCTATGGGGTGAGTGGTCTGTTTTATAGATACAAGAAACCTACTCGTACAAGGAAGCTAATCGGATTAGGTAATACAATCCTGATTAGGATGTGACTTACATAAATCAAGTCAATTTCCTAGGTGTATTAGGAAACCTTCTATTCCATCAGTCTTCTAACTTGAGTAGGAAACAGTCTGGAATATTCTGGGGCGTATCCCATGGGCCTGACTGGACTATACCCGTACGAACCGAGTCCGTATTGAGCTCCTGACCTGTTGGTCGGGCCTGTTGACACTGCACGTACCGCTCGGGGCGGGACTGCTAACCTATTTTGGACTGTTTGATCGGCGTTGCTACCCCGACCCAGGTGTTGGTCTTCCCCTCTGGCAGAGCCCTGTGCTATAGGATCAGGAGGCCCAGGAGAGTCCTCAACCGCTCGGTCATAGAGTAGAGCCATGTTTGGGTTTATCAGGTAGAATTAGTGTCAAGTTTTGAACTGTAGGGTGTATGTGCAACTAACCCTAAATACTGTCTATGTGCAACTGACCCCAGGTACCGGGGGTGTATGCAATTTTGTCTATTGTGATTCATTTGTTAAGTTGAATTTAATAAAAAATTTGTTCTTTCTCTTTCATTTGAGATTGAGACTTTACGATATACTCCCCCATCCCAAAATAAGTGTCCACTTCATTTTTCCACATTATTTACGAAATGTGTACTATATTATTTGTTCTGGTCCATTGCATAGTCAATTTCCTAATGTGAACACTTATTTTGGGACAGACGTAATATGTTACAATCACATTAGTATTGGTCGTTTATATAGTTGACCAGAATTAGTTGGAGACATGAATTAGATGAATAAGGAAAGAGGATATTTTATTTTAATTTTTGAGGAAAGATGAAATTTTATTACCAAGAAATTTGGCATACATGAATTATCTGAAAGTCTTCCCCCTCCCCTAAAAAAAAGAAGAAGAAAAAGAAAAAAAAAACAAGAAAAGAAAAGTAGCTAAAAGCTAACTATAGAGATGATCGAATTTTACATCAACTAACCATTTTAGACCCTGAGTTATCCAGAGCCCAAAGCAAACTCCAAAAATGGGGTCTTATACATATTCAGATATTTTGTTTTTACATTTATATTTTGGAACCTACATTAAAATTATCAAACTATCTTCAAAAAAATGTTTACATTAATTAAGGAAAAAATTTAATACATGATGTATCAAGATAAAATTTTCTTTTATTACTTCTTATTTCAACAAAACCCAGTAAACAGCAAGGGCACTTTCATGGTGTGCCTGTGTGATGTTTAAACTTTCACCAGAGGGGATAATTGTCAATGGTGAATGTGTGACACTTTCATTGTGTGCTTGTGTGATGTTCAGCTCTCATGTTCTTAGTGATGGACTATATGTGATGATGCTTGGTCGTTCAAAAGCGAAAGAGATAGATAGTGAACTCTCTGGAATTCAAGTTCGAATGTTTTTGTGTTTCTTTTTCTTCAAATGCTATTGATTTATTAGTCTAAACTTACCTAATTTCTTATTTTTATGTAGGACTTGGACCATTTGGGCTTGGGTGAGCCAATGTTCTAAAATTCACTATGCGGTATGCAGACTGTGGAGGGGTGCCTGGGCGAGGCCTAGGCAGAAAATTTATTTTTAGCCAATTTACAATATAGAAAATTCTCATATATATATATATATATATAAAATAAACAAAAGAAAAATCACATTATCAACAAACTCAATTTTTAACTCTTCTTTTCCATATCCCTTGAATGATTTCTCTCCATTGGACTCATACTTATACTTATACACTCATCTCCCTCTTCTTCTGTATCCTCATCCGATACAAAATTGACTTCAACTTTTCCATCTTTTCCAAAAACACACTTGATTTAATTTCATAATATTTTACTAAATTACAATCTCATCCCCATGTTTAAAAAAAATTATTTTAGAAAAGATCCGCCTAGGTAGTGTCACAGAAAACCAGTTTGGAGGGCCAAAGCTTGGTCACATTTCATGGGATTGCTCAGCGTGAAAGATGTTGGTGGAGGCTTAGGCGTTCTAGAAGGGTTCGGAGTGTTCTAGAGTAGTTCGAAGTGGTTTGGATACGTCTCAAAAAGTTTGGGAAGTCCTAGAGAGCTTCCAAAAGGTTTCAGAAGAGTCTAGAGGAGTCTAGGAGATTGGAGACATGTTTGCAAGATCGTGGAAGGTTCTAGAAGGCTTTAGAGGATTGTGGAAGGCTATTATGGTCTAGGAGTAAATGGAAGACTCTAGAACCTCGTTGGCTACCATTGGATCAAGCACATTGTATATGTCCATTAGGGAGGGGACTGCTATAAAAGGCGGTAGGCTTCATTTATACATATACACAAAAAGTGAGAGGACTTCAATTGTAGAGTGAGAGCAATTGAGAGCTAGTGGGGTGGAAAGCCTAAAGTGACTTTTCCTGTAAACATATACGTATAAGGGTATAACTATTGGAGTTAAAAATGGGCCCTCAAATTCATCCAAAATTTGGGGGCCTAAAGCGGTTGCTTTGCCGGCTTGGGCCCAGGGCCAGTCCTAGTCCTCAAGTATCAACCTATTGTTGCACGCGTACGGTGGCACAAAACCAACACATCGTTTAAGGATTACAGTGGGGGTACTAAACCAACCCTTGGTTTTTTTACAATGTAAACACAAAATTTTAAATTCTACAAATATGATTTAAATATACAGAGACTATATCGTGCCCCTAAAGTGCCATTGGACCCTTACTCTTGGTATTCCAATTTTGACGATATATATGACTGATCATGTTATTATTATTGTTGGCTGCGGAAGCGTCGGAAGAGACAAATACTGTATTATCAAAAACTCGTGGGGCTTGGAATGGGGTGTGAATGGCTTTGGCCTTGTCCAAAGGGGAGTTTTTGGATCCATGGAGCTATTGGGAATCAATTATAGTGTTACTTATCCTATTATTCACGTGGGATGGTGAAAATGTTCTTCATTCCTTTAATCTTCCCTTAGAACTCTTTACTTTGATCGTGAAAATTACACTTCACTATATTGGTGAATGTGGAACTTAGCATTCTTTTTTTTTGTTTGGACAAATTATCTCTCATGTTAGTGCACAAGTTTTTATATATATTTTTGTGTACATGTATATATATACGGCCAGGCTCTAGAGTGAATATACTCAGTGAAAATTTTATTTTGCTAGAAAAAACCCGCGGGATTCCCTGCTGACCCACTGACCCGTGTGCGCCCCACTGACCTGTGTATTTTTTCAATCAAAATAAAATGTTCACTGGGTATGTTCACTCTACCCTATTCATTCAAGAGCCTAACCGTATATATATATATATATAGAGAGAGAGAGAGAGAAGAGTTTACCTTTCTAGTGTCTGGACAATAAATTAGATTTCAAAGAATGAAAGAAAGAAAGAAAAACTCAAACTGGAACCAAAGTGTTAACTTAATACTAAGTTGACCATCTTAATGACATAGATAATACTAAGTATGCAAACGCACGCTGTGTTGGGGGTTCCTGGTGCATGAAAGTAGGCACATAAGCTGTTAAATGAAGTGAGTTAGGTAACAGAACATAGTGATCATGCATAGTTTGACATAATTAACAAAGCAGGAGTTTACAACATAACATATGCATCATCCGTACTTCATCTCATTTACAGAATTTTGTACCAAAATTGTTACCGCACCAAACTTTGAGCTTGTGTAGCCTATACATAAAGAGTAGTAGAAAGGCTTATGGTATTACTCAATCACATCACCATTATATAGTGTCTGGTCAAGAACAACTTCTAACCTTAGTAAGTCTTACTGTACTATATCAAATACACACCTCAATGTCTAACATAATAGATGACACGAGAATTTTTCTGTGTGTGCTTGTGTGCTATGCCTAAGCGTAGGTAATCGTGCAAGTAGTAATCTAGTTAAGACCAGGTTGATCCCACAGGGAAGGTGTTAACCTAAATACCTAGATTAATCTCTAATAGGAAAATAAAAATTAATATTTAAAAGGGTGTAGAACACAAAGTTCCACAAGGTAACTACAAGAATTAAAGCAACTAAAGTAATTTAAACTAACGATTAACTAACTAACTAAAGCAATGTTTAAAAACATGTTTTTCTTAATAAAGGGAAATGATGGGATTACACGAATCCACCGCGACCTAGCCATCTACCATGCATTTACGTTGAAGCTCAATGGAGTACATCTTCTACAGTATTCCATATTTCTCTTAGGATAAAGAATCCATAGCCCTTTCATGACCGGGACTATGTCATCACAATTAAGTTTGAAACACATAAAAGCGGTTTAGATCAATAGTTAAGACTCGCACCTACAATGGTGTTGCCATTGAGGGTGGTTTGCAAAATGTATTGAAGAAAAATGCCTTAAGGCTTTAAGTTTAAAGACCGCTTTGACAAACTGAGCATTGGGGACGGTTTGATAACAAATCTGTAAAGCAGAAAGTCTAGGGATACTGCATAGAATGTTCTTAAGAATCAGAGGGTTTGATCGATCGACGCGCTTTCGATCGATCAAATATCTTCATCTCTCGATCGATCGAAATGTCTTCGATCGCTCAAAAATGTCTCTGGTCCGATCGATCGAACTAACTTTGATCGATCGAACACAGGAATTATTCTGCTGCATGGCAGAGGCTTAAGATCACGGTTTCATCATGATCTCCCAACCTGGTGACTACTCAGACATAGTCTGGAGTGTCTTAGATTCGTTTTTAAAGTAAAAGTCCATTAAGGTGTTGTTTGGTTGTGATTTTATCATGAAATATTTAGAAACTAATGATTGAACACTACCTAATCGTGTAAAGCTACGAGATTAACAAACTAAACTACACTAAACTATAAGCAGAATGTAACTAAAATGATAATAGGTAACCTGGAATAGAGAAACTTGTATTAAACTAAGAAAAATGATCCAAAAGCATTACTCAATCTTCAACACCTACAAAACAACGTAAACTCTCTATCCCTCTCTCTTAAAACTGATGAAAAAGTAAAGTGGGCGTCTCTTAGGACGTATACAATATGACTATATATACACAAATCTATTGCTAGGATTAAAACTTTGTTTCTGTTGCGTGCGCGTAAAAATCTGATAAAAGCCATGTTCGATTGATCGAACATCTCTCGATCGATTGAACTTCTAGGATCCTCGAGCGCTTGAACTGTATTCGATCGATCGAAACCTCGATCGCTCGAGACCTCGTCGATCGTTCGAAACCTCCTTTTTATGGTTGAGTTGTCTTCATTAAAACCAAGCACTTCCTTTTATCATTCTCATCCAATTCTTCACACAGCAATAGTAATCTGCATAAATAACCATTAAAACAATACCACTTATCATAGTTTAATCAAATTGTGAACAAACTGGCATTGCAATTCAAATTGCAGATAAACAAAGGAATTGTAAACTAATTTAGTGTCTTTTCTTCTTTTAGCACGGTTGCATTTTACTAATACCCCTGCTTGTCACAATCCCCAACTAGCGATTTGCTAGTCCCTAGCAATAAAGCGAAAATAAAACAAGCTAGCTATTACTACAATGACTAAAATAAAAAATAATTAAACTCAGGCAAATTAAACTAATTAAAATAAAAAGAAAGAAACTACCTAACTCACGTTCGCAGGAATCGCGGTTGCATTTAACAAATGCAACAAGCCGTTAAACCCCTAGGTTCCCCCTAGTGGATGAGTGTTGTCTCGTGAGGGTTTACAGTGAATGTACCCACAAAATTCTCTGATTTTAAGCTCAAAAATATATAGAATAACTTGTAAACACTCCCTCCCATACAAGTGTAAACTTAACTCCACAAAACATATCATCCTCGTTCAAACCATGAAAGAAATACACGTGCTCCTTATGTCACCAAGATAAAAATAACATATGCATTCACATCCATGTATCCGTGTGTGTGTGCGAAGTTAACAGCTATACATCAACTTTATTTGGAGTTGTTTAGACTATCATACTCTTAAAACTCGTAGTTTTAACTCAATTCTCACATGGTTTTACACTCAAGAATGAACATCTCACAGAACTTGGTTAATAATGATCGCACATGGTGTGAAAGCTTTGATAGGAATGAAATTTTAATTACTAACGCTTTCATATCTGACTCAATAAAGGACGAACATTTAGAGTGTATAGTCTCAAGAAAGGAATACTACTTCCGAGAGGAGCGAAATATTGTGGATAACCCAAATTACACATTCATATTCAAACTAAGTTGTCAAAAATCATTAAGGCTTTGACTTTTTGGGTTTTTTTTATGTTGTAGGACAGAAAGGATAGGGGTAAGAAATTGCACATCTTTAACATGTGATTAAGTTTAGTAATTGTACTTTACTTCATTCCAACCATCCTCTAGTCTCATTTTTTTTTTTAATTTTTTTTTTTAACCTGCTCCTTCTTTCTTTTTTTTTTTCCTTTTACGCGGTCCCTCCCACAACTACTCCCTCCTCATCACATACTTCAATAATTTAATCACATTAGACATGCAATGGGGTTCGTTGAGGTCGAAGTAAATAATTAGGGATGTGGATTTTCATAATAGACTTTGCAGTATTTACTAGGTGTGGGGTTGAGAACAACGCATTTTCTGGAATGTTGATACAGGTATATGGAAAAGTAAGGAGCGAATAACGATGGCTTAAATCATTTTTCCAACTTCTTAGTTTTAACACTTCAATGTTCATTGAGTTTTGTTGGTAAATCCTGAATGTTCTCCTCTACTAAGCAGCCAAAAATGAAGAATTAGAGACTATCCAACGAATTTAATACGCTTGTTCAAGAAAAACCAATTCGAATAATGTGATAATTCCCTCAGAAATGAAGATTGGATTCAAAAGCTCACTAAGGGTGACTAGTTTCCACTACTTATTCTTTAAAGTACAAAAGTCATATTAACTCTTATTTAGGTTTTCTGCATAGCTATTAACATGTGCAAATGGATTTTTGGATACATGAATGGTCAACATATGCATTCATCCTAGAGAAACTAGAAAAACACGTGAACTTCATTCATAAAAGGATGAAAATAAAATGATTGTGTCATTACTTGATAGCAGCTAAATATGAGTGAATATTTAGAGTTATTCTACTAATTTAATTTAAAACTTGCTTAATAGTTTGAAATTTTTAACTTTAACATTTTCATTTAACATTTTCAAATTTTCCTGTTTCTGTAATTTATTTGTTTTCAAACTTCTAATCGAGATTGTATGACATGTGCAATAAAGTGATCGAGATTGGTAAGTATAAATATGCACAGATGATTATCTATCTACATCTCACCCCCAACTGAAAATTGTAATGTCCTCAGAAGTCGATTTTCAAAAATAGATAGAGAGATATCATCTGATAAAGCATTGTAATAACCACAAGTGTAACAATCTGTACAGAAAGCATACAAACTCAAACAGCAAAGATCAAAAGAGATATGAAAAGAAAAAAAATAGAGCATGAGATCCAACATAAAATAGAACTAATCACTGGAAAGATAATAGAGTGAAATAACTGAACAGTGATAATATAATCCATAATACTAAAAACCAAAATACCTAAACTAACCAACAATAAACAAACCAACCAAAAAGTCTAAAATATCCAAGATCAACCACAAACACAACCACTAACAGGGAGAGAATAAAAACAACCAATCAAAAATCCAGAGACTCAAAAATGGCATGAGCTAAGCATCAACAACAACATCGGGTAAAATCTCGATCAGCACGTCTGGAGCATCCACATCTCCACCCTCAACAACAGTAGTAGCCGTTGTTGGGTCACTCGCAATCGTGGCAGTTGGTGTAGATAATGATGTGTCAGCCGCGACTGGAGGTGGTGGAAGTGGTGTCTCAGCAATAGGCGGTGTCGCCGATGTGGATGGAGCTGTATGGCCAACCGGTGGGGGTGGAGTAATAGCAGTAGTAGATGGTACAGAATGAGGAGGATCAGTAATAGATGGTGCCTCTGATGTAGATGGAGCAGAACGATCTACCTGTGGAGGTAGAGCTGAGGATGAAGGACCGGTAGTGGGTGGTGGAGGTGTATGTAAAGACTGGTCGACCCCTATCTGAATCAATATAGCCTTAAGTAGAGTCGTCATGTGGTCCATCTTGCCCTCGAGTCTGATCTGGGCCTCTCTCTCCTCTAATAGTAACTCATGAACAGTAGGGAGAGGCACAGATGAAGAAGACTCTCCCTGGGCGAGAGCCTGAGACCGTTGTCTCAGCTCGAACTGTGCAACCTCAATACGAGGATGAACCTCGTCATCAGAATCTAGCTCTTCAACCTCTGTGGGTGTCCCAGAAGCTGCACCCTCTGTATCGGTGCCTCCTCCCCTCTTCCTATTCACCCCTACCTTAGCTGTCTCGCCAAACCGACTCGAGGCCTGAGAAATTGTGTCAGTGGCCGATGGTATCAATCCAGCCTGCTCAATCACCCTATAGATGGGCCAAGCACCATTCAGATGACGTTTGGCGGCAATGTACCGCGTAGGCTGGACAAAGAAGTCGATATATAGTCGAGGGAGACAGACACTTCACCCCGTCCCAATAGCATACAGAATCTGAGCATACCATGGCGCTACCTTTTCATGGTAAGATGTCATCAATATACAATTGGCGAGCGCCAGGTGGAGGAGATGGTATTGCTCAGTCAGAAATCGGTCCTCAATTAGGGAGATGCCATTCCAGATCTAAATCGCACTGCCGGTAATCTCCTGAATGATGACAGATGGCAAAGACTCGGGTGTACTAGGTATGTGTGGGTAAAGTGGTCGGGCGTCTCTGGTACACCCAAAGCTGTGGCCACGGTAGCCAGGTTTAAAATAATCTCGCGACCCCGAAAGAATGATCTGTAAGTGAACGGAGCCGTAGAATCCTTAATCATAGTCGCATACGCCTCTCGTACCGATGTGATGTTGATTCGCTTAGATTGCGTCAACATTGTGAACCAACTAGGCATGGCACGGAGACGTGTGAAAAACCACAAAGCGGACAGCCAAACTGCCTCGAGGGGCCGCTCTATCATCACCTTCCTCATCTGGAAGTATCTAGTAAAACCAAACACGCTCCTCCTCATTTCTGAGCCCGTGATCTGGTATGGGGTCTGGTATAGTGATGTCAAGCGGCTTGGACTTATGGTACCCTGTGATAGGGTTCATCGCGAAAGCCCTAAAATGGAAGAAAAACAGAAAATACATTAAAACAGGTAAGAAATGGGAAGAAACTACTACTCCTGTTGTTCGATCGATCGATGAATGTTCGATCGATCGATGAATGTTCGATCGATCAAAAAGGTATGGGGTTCAATCGCTCGAGCCTGTCTCGATCGATTGAACTGTGCTAAACTTAGATCGATCAAACTTGGCTCGATCGCTTGAGCAAGGTTCAGTGTCGATCGCTTGAGCCCAGCTCGATCGATCGAGCATAGAAAAACAGCAGTGGCAAGAAACGAGAACGGTAATGGCCCGTAACACAAAATAGAAGAGAAAAATTAACTAGACATGGTTTAAGAACCAATGGGGGGTACCCCCACAATAATTCCAACGAAATGAATGAGAGGGGGATTTCGTGGACTTTACCTCAGGTAAAATGCGGTTAGAGGATGAGGGGGATGATGATGGTGATCAGAGGGGTCCGAGAAAGTTTGATCGATCGACCTTTCGATCGATTGAGACCTGCTGAAGCGCTTGAGGTTGTGATAATTTCGATCGATCGAAGTGATTTCGATCGATCGAACCTGGAAATTCTACAATATCACTGAATTGAGAAATTATACACCCCCAACTAACCAACATTGGTCTGGACATACAGGAAAGTGATAAAAACAGTTCATGGATAAGACATGTAAGCCAAAAGTCATCATCAAAATAGAAAATTGCAAATTTTTATAGATAAAACATTGTAATAGCATCCATTTTGCAACATTATTGCCCCCAACATGGTATTTAAAACCTTATTGATAAAGAAAAACTAAAATAAATTGAAACTCATAAAACCTTATCTAGGAATACACTTCAATTGATGAAAGAAAGATGAAATGACATAATACAATTGAAGTGAAGCACTACTCTTCAAGCATGAAGAATTCATCTTCTGCAACTGCTTCTTTTTCCGCAACATCTTCGAGTTTGGATTCCAAACCTGATGATTCCCTTTCCCAAAACAGACGGAAGGTAGCAAGGATATCATCAAGTGAGGCTGAAATCTTTGAAGAAATGAGTGCATACGCAAGAGGTGAGTCAGATGGAGACAACGATAACGGAGTTCAATTTCCCAATGGACTTTCCTCTTGCGGCGGAGTGCCCGGGGGCACTATGTGCAATCCATGGAACAGCTGATGTGGAAGGAACAACGGTGGTAATGGATGATTCATAGTGAAAATCCTGACAAAGGAGAAACAAAAGACAACGAAGAAATAAATTAAATAGAACAAAAGAAAGAACTAATAGAAAGAATTAAACAAAGAAAAATGAAAAGAGAAAGGAATGTGACCAAGAATTAACCTCACTATTGGCATGATATCACCATGTGCACTAGCAGGTAGGGGGCATTGAAGTTGGAATAACAAATAACTCATGTGCACGTAAATGTAGGGAACCAATTTGATGACAAGGAATTCATCAACATAAGTGAAGACAGCGTTATGGCGTTCAGGCACCACATCCTGTAAATCTTCTTCTTCCCATGGTTCCCACATCGAATCATTCTCCCATTGTTCTAGAAGGGCATTATCAACTTCCCCAACAAAGTACCCTTCAGGTTCTCCTTCCTCTTCAGGAAATTCTATGTGCTCAAAGGGATTGATATAGAGGAGAGCAGGGTTAAAAGGGATGTACCCATGGGTCAGGTCCACTACATCATCTGCCCCTAGTCCTTGATAAGGAGAAAAGCGGATCGCTATCTCGTCGGCAGTCCAAGGAGGGTTAGGATATTCTGAATCAGCCCATGACCCTATGGAATGAATAATGTCGTCCCTCATATTTAATATCCTGTAAGGGAGAATCAGCAAGGAATATCAGATGAAGAATCGAAGTCACATTAAAAAAAATAAAAAAGAACAAAACAAAATGAAATGCAGTAAAAGAAAGAGTACCACAATAATATGTACACACGCTTTCGTGTCTTAGGTGGAAGGATAGGTGGGCTCATCTAGCTCGATGTGCTCAGCTTCTGGTAAGAAGTTCTGCAAGAACGATTTTAGTCTTTGGCCGTTAACCTTGAAACAATCATCATTCTTAGGATTTACGAGCTCAACAACCCCATGTGGAAAAATAGATTTGACAAGGAATGGACCTGTCCACCGGTATCGGAGCTTACCTGGAAAAAGGTGGAGGCGAGAGTCGTACAATAAGACTTTCTGCCACAGCTTGAAAGATTTTTGAAAAATTGTTCTATCGTGGCGAGCCTTTAACCTTTCCTTGTGTAGTTTAGCATTGTCGTATGAATCTCGACGTATTTCTTCCAATTCAGCAAACTGGAGTTTCTGGAGATGACCTCCCACTTTAATGTTGAAGTTCAATGAGCGTGTCACCCAATATGCTTTGTGCTCGATTTCGACAGGAAGGTGACATGCCTTGCCGTACACTAACCTATACGGGGACATGCCCAAGTTTGTCTTATAAGCGGTATGGTATGCCCATAGAGCATCAATCAGTTTATAAGCCCAGTCCTTTCTATTGAAACTAATCGTCTTTTCTAGTATATGCTTGATTTCGCGGTTAGCCAACTCTGCCTGCCCATTTGTTGTGGATGGTAGGCTAGAGCGATCTTGTGGTTTACCCCGTATTTCTTGAGTAGTGATTCCAAAGGCCTATTGCAAAATTACTTGCCTTGGTCACTGATTAACGCTTTTGGGGTTCCGAAACGTGACAGAATATGTTCCTTAAGAAAGGACATTACTATTTTGTGGTCATTGCATCTAGTCTGTATTGCTTTTACCCATTTTGATATATATTCTATAGCTAGGAGTATGTATTCACGGTTATTAGATTTTGGAAACTGACCCATGAAGTCTATGCCCCAATAATCGAATATTTTAATTGTGATAATTGGAGTTAAAGGCATAGAGTTCCTTTTTGAAATTGTACCAAGCTTTTGACAGCGTTGGCACATTTTGCAAAAAGCGTAAGCATCTTTAAACATGGTGGGCCAGTAGAAACAACTGTGTAGAACTTTTTGTGTTGTCTTTTGTGAGGCAAAGTGACCTCCGCAGGCTTCAGAGTGGCATAAGGCTAAAATTAGGGTTATCTCCTCATTAGGGACGCAACGCCTAATGACTTGATTAGCATAATACTTAAATAAGTAAGGGTCATCGAAAAAGAAATGATGTGCGAACGAGAGGAACCATTTCCTGTCTTGATTTGACCAATGTCTAGGAGTCTCTCCCGTAACTAGGTAATTTATTAGATCCGCATACCAAGGCAAACTGAAAACAACTATCAGTTGCTCGTCTGGGAATTCATCTTTGATTAATACGGGTTCAGTGTTGTCAGTAAATGTCAACCGAGATAAGTGGTCAGCGACCACATTTTCCACTCCCTTTTTATCCTTAATTGTGATATCGAATTCTTGGAGTAGGAGTATCCAACGAATAAGCCTCTGTTTCGCGTCCTTCTTAGATAGCAGGTACTTGAGGGCCGAATGGTCTATAAAATAGACAATTGGGGCCCTATCAGATACGATCTGAATTTGTCTAGAGCGAAAACTATTGCCAGCAGCTCTTTTTCGGTAGTCGTATAGTTCATTTAAGCTTCGTTAAGTGTTCGGCTGGCATAGTATATTACATAGGGCTTATTATCCTTCCTCTGTCCTAGGACAGCACCAATGGCATAGTCACTAGCACCGCACATTAGTTCAAAAGGCAAACCCCAGTCGGGTGCCTGGATTATTGGTGCGGAGGAAAGGTGTTCCTTTAGTGCATCAAAAGATGATTGATAGTTTTCTGACCACTTGATGGTGCGTCTTTGACTAAGAGTTGGCATAATGGTCAGGAGATCGTACAAAAGTTTTGGATAAAACGACGATAAAATCCTGCGTGCCCCAGAAAAGATCGAATGTCTTTAACTGTACAGGGGACAGGTAGGTTCGAGATTATGTCGATTTTTACTTTATCAAATTGGATACCTTTATCAGAAATAATGTGGCCGAGGACAATTCCCTTGGTCACCATGAAGTGACACTTTTCCCAGTTTAGTACTAGATGTTTGTCCTCGCATCTTGCTAACACACGTTCCAGATTATCTAAGCAATTTTTGAAACTATGGCCGAACACTGAGAAATCATCCATAAAGACCTCGAGTGTTTGTTCGACCATATCACTGAATATGCTCAACATGCACCGCTGAAAGGTAGCAGGTGCGTTACATAAGCCGAATGGCATACGACGGTAGGCGAATGTATCGAATGGACAAGTGAAGGTCATTTTCTCCTGATCTTCAGGAGCAATTTCTATCTGGTTGTAGCCACTATATCCGTCCAAAAAGCAATAGTACTTGTGACCCGCCACTCTTTCTAGCATTTGATCTATAAATGGCAATGGAAAGTGGTCTTTCCGAGTCACAGTATTTAATTTTTGATAATCAATACACATCCGCCATCCGGTGGGGACTGTGTTGGTACTAACTCGCCATCTTTGTTTGGGATAACCATTACACCAGCCTTATTGGGCACCACCTGGGTTGGACTAACCCAAGGGCTGTCAGAAATAGGATATATAATCCCAACGTCAAGAAGTTTTAGGACTTCCTTTTTGACAACTTCTTGCATATTGGGATTCAGACGCCTTTGAATTTGTCGCGAAGGTTTAGCGTCTTCCACCAGATATATCTTATGGGTGCAAACAGATGGGCTTATGCCTTTTAGGTCGACAATAGTCCATCCTAATGCTCCCTTATGCTATTTAAGCATTTGAATTAACTTATCCTCTTGTTCAGAATTCAACGTGGCTGAGATTATAACCGGATAAGTCTTTTCAGTCCCCATAAAAGCGTATTTGAGCTCTTTCGGAAGCTCCTTTAATTCTAAATTGGGAAACTAAAAGTTCGAAGGCATGGCTAACCTCGTTTTTGGAGGCAAGGGTTCATATGGTGTGACCCACATACATTCAGCTCTGTCCTTCTCTTTTGCTTCCATCATGAGGCAAGCATGATTTAGGGTAGCGTGCAATGGAGTTGAATCGTTAGGTTTGTAGACTGCATCAAATTGTGACACCACTACTTCCAAAGGATCTTTATAGTCAACAAAATTGGCCTCATCTTCAATGACTGTCTCAATGTAGTTGACATCCTCTTCGTCCTCGTATTCGTCAGGTCGGGGATTTGAAAATATCTTGACATTTAAGGTCATGTTCCCGAATACGATGGTCATGATACCACTTCTTATTTTGATCGTGGCATCTATGGTGTTGGGGAATGGACGTCCAAATATTACCGGGATTTGTAAGCAAGAGTTAGACACCAGCTCAGTGTCCAAAATCACACAATCGACCGGGAAGGCAAATGTGTCTATTTGTACAAGGACATCTTCCAGTATTCCTCTAGGATATTTGACTGACCTATCTGCCAGTTGTAACGCAACTCGGGTAGGTTTGAGTTCACCCAACCCTAGTTATTTATAAACTGAGTATGGCAGCAGGTTTACGTTTGCTCCTAGATCAAGGAGTGCGTTGTCTATCCTTTGATTTCCAATACGGCACGAGACAGTTGGAGTGCCGGGGTCTTTGAGCTTTGGAGGTAATTCATTTTGAATAATTGCACTTGCTTGGCAAGTGACGTAAGCGTGTTTCTTTACACTTTGCCTCCTTTTTACCGTACATAAGTCTTTTAGGTATTTAGCATAGGCCGACACTTGTTTGATTGCATCAAGGATTGGAAGATTAATTTTTACTTGTTTAAATAATTCCAAGAACTCCTGGTTCTTTACCTTGTTTTGGGGTTTCTTAAGCCTTTGAGGGTAAGGCGCAGGAAAAGGGCACTTAGGTAATTTATCATTGATAGGTTCCTTTTTAGGCCTTCTCTCAAAGTCTTCTACTTCTCTAGGAGCGTCATCATTTGATTCTACTGGTTTATCATTAGTGGATGACTCCTCCTCTTGAGTGGATGGTTTGTTCCTAGTCACCACTTCCTCCTCTTCATACTCCTCAGGAGTAGAATGAGGCATGTTTTTCCCTATGACCTTGCCGCTTCTCAGAGTTGTCACGGCTTTGGCATGCTCATGGTTATTGGGACCATTGTTGAATCCCTTAGGGTTTGAAAGTGGTTGAGCGGGAAATGTTCCACTCGAACTCTCATGTCGTGCATCCATTCTCTCTAATGTTACAGACATTTTACTCATCATTTGAATTAACTGTTGTGTAACATTCGCATTAGAGAGTGGATCTTCCTCTACCTTCTTAACTAGTTCTTCATATTTACTCATTAGATGATCCTCACTTTTTAATTGATATAAGCTCTTCTTCTCTACATAGGATATCTGTGAGCGTGGGACATCTTCTGAATTAGACCATTCATGGGCATGTTCAGCTAGCCACTTGAAGTGAGCTTCAGCTTCTTCAGTGTTTTTGCGAAGAAATGGCCTTGAACTCATGGTTTCGACCAACTTTTTAGTTTCACCATTTAACCCTTCATAAAAGTAGCTTATGGTTCGCCATTTTTCATACCCATGATATGGGCATGATAGAAGCAAATCCTTAAAACGCTCCAAAGTTTGGGTGAAGGTTTCATTGCTCTTTTGTTTATAAGAGTTAATTTGTCGTTTAAGCTCAGTGGTCATGCGAGGTGGAAAGAATTTCTTTAAAAATGCAGTGTTCATCGCATGCCAGGTGTAGATTGAATTTGGCTTTAGAGTGAGTAGCCACGCTTTTGCTTTATCCTTCAAAGTGAAAGGAAATAGCATTAGACGTGTCACGTCTACAGGACAATTTTGTGAAAATGTTTTACAAACATCCTCGAAGTCCTTGACTTGTAGATATGCCTTCTCGCTATCCATTCCATGGAATGTTGGAAGGAGTTGAATCATTCCATTGCGAAATTGAAATTTGCCCGCATGAGGTGGAATGAGAATACAAGAAGGTGTTGGAGCACATTCAGGTGGCATGAGATCGCACAAAGGACGAGCGAATCATCAATTGGTACAACCACATTCTCACCATTTTAACTTTGTTTGTCGGCCATTAAATCTATTGGTGTTACTACGGGATTAATAGAACTAGATGAATTGGATGAATAGAGTGGGTTTCTGTAAGTTCCTGCAAAGGAATTGTCAAACATAAAAGGAAAGATCCTAAGTAGTTTTAATCTAAAGAATAAAAGACAAAAGAAAACAGAAAGAGATAAGGATAGGTTTAGGTAATCGAAGCGTTAGCTAGTCGCTTCCCCGGCAACGGCGCCAAAAAACTTAACACGAGAATTTTTCTGTGTGTACTTGTGTGCTATACCCAAGTGTAGGTAATCGTGCAAGTAGTAATCTGGTTAAGCCCAGGTCGATCCCATAGGGAAGGTGTTAAACTAAATACCTAGATTAATCTCTAATAGGAAAATAAAAATCAATGTTTAAAAGGGTGTACAACACAAAGTTCCACAAGGTAAATACAAGAATTAAAGCAACTAAAGTAATTTAAACTAACGACTAACTAACTAACGAAAGCAATGTTTAAAAATGTGTTTTTCTTAATAAAGGGAAATGTTGAGATTACATGAATCCACCGTGACCTAGCCATCTACCATACATTTACGTTGAAGCTCAATGGAGTACATCTTCTACAATATTCCGTATTTCTCTTAGGATAAAGAATCATAGCCCTTTCATGACCGGGACTATGTCATCACAATTAAGTTAGAAACACATAAAAGCAGTTTAGATCAATAGTTAAGACTCGTACGTACAATGGTGTTAACATTGAGGGTGGTTAGCAAAATGTATTGAAGAAAAATGCCTTAAGGCTTTAAGTTTAAAGACCGCTTTGACAAACTAAGCATTTGGGGACACTTTGATAACAAATCTGTAAAGCAGAAAGTCTAGGAATACTACATAGAATGTTCTCAAGAATCAGAGGGTTCGATCGATCGATCGACGCGCTTTCGATCGATCGAATATCTTCATCTCTCGATCGATCGAAATGTCTTCGATCGCTCGACAATGTCTCTAGTCCGATCGATCAAACTAACTTCGATCGATCAAACACAGGAATTATTCTACTGCATGGCAAAGGCTTAAGATCACGGTTTCATCATGATCTCCCAACCTGGTGACTACTCAGACATAGTCTGGAGTGTCTTAGATTTGTTTTTAACGTAAAAGTCCATTAAGGTGTTGTTTGGTTGTGATTTTATCATGAAATATTTAAAAACTAATGATTGAACACTACCTAATCATGCAAAGCTACGAGATTAACAGATTAAACTACACTAAACTTTAAGCAGAATGTAACTAAAATGATAAGAGGTAACCTGGAATTGAGAAACTTGTATTAAACTAAGAAAAACAATCCAAAAGCATTACTCAATCTTCAACACCTACAAAACAATGTAAACTCTCTATCCCTCTCTCTTAAAACTGATGAAAAAGTAAAGTGGGTGTCTCTTAGGACGTATACAATATGACTATATATACACAAATTTGTTTCTGCTGCGTGCGCGTAAAAATCTGATAAAAGCCATGTTCGATCGATCGAACATCTCTTGATCGATTGAACTTCTGGGATCCTCGAGCGCTTGAACTGCATTCGATCAATCGAAACCTCGATCTCTCGAGACCTTGTTGATCACTGGAACCTCCTTTTTATGGTTGAGTTGTCTTCATTAAAACCAAGCACTTCCTTTCATCATTCTCATCCAACTTAACTACTATAATACCCTGTATTTTTGAAGTGTATAATAATATATAAGATTTTGTATACATCCCTTGACCATACTTGAAGTTTCACTTTCAAGAGATCGAACTCTTTTTGAGTGATCGAGAAGTTCTTTGTTCAAACGATCGAACTCCTTTCGAGTGATCGAAACCCTACCGACCTGAATTTATGATGTGGTCCCCACTTTAATCGATCAAATCGGTCTCAATCGATCAAAACTGGCCAACCTGCTCTCACTCGATCGAAGTAGGTTCGATCAATCGACCGCGATGGAATTTTTATTCCATAGTTCACGCAAACACTGCCACCTTTCACTCTCCCACTTCTATATGTATGTGACCCATTGGTGTGTGGGGGGTTTCTAAACCAGAGAATTTTGAGAGAGAGTGAGAGATTGTGTTATACAGATATACTCACACTCCATACATACATATAAATACACACATAGATACTCTATATATACAAAAATATGATCAGAGTGAAGATGAAGAAGATGGAAAATAGAAGAGGAAGAGAAGAAGAATGAGGTAGAGATAGAGAAGGAAATAGGACAGAGAAGTAGGAAGCCATTAAAGCTTAAAGCTTTACGTCTGCCAAACGTGCCCTTGACGATATTTAGTGAGTCTTAAACTCACTCGGTAGCTTAGTTATAATGTTTTACATGTGTTGGACGTAAACAAATGACCCAAACACTCCCTAACAGATTATAGACATTCATTGTCAAAATTTGGGGAAAACAACTTTCGAGCTATTGAAAATTGAACTAGGTTCAATCGATCGAACTTTAATTTTCTTCAATCGATCGAAATGGCTTAAATTAATCGAACCTCACTTTCCTCAATCGGTCGAAATGGCTTCAATCGTTCGAACTTTACTTTCTTCAACCGATCGAAATGACTTCAATCGATCAAACTTAACAGAACTTGGTTGGTTCTTTTGAGGTTGTTATTTCATAATGCTATCGTTTAATGTTGTTTACATGTTTCTGTTATGCGATACTATGGGTTACAGGGATAATGAGATACGATAATGATATTGAGATAATATGGTGATGTAACGAGATAAGATCTGAGGTACAATGGTCGGTATAATTGGATAACACGGTGATCAAGTCAATTGGGTATTAGTTACTTTTGATGCAAGTATGTCAGTGTAAGGGATCCGTCGTGAACACATTTGCGTGGGATCTGAGCGTTATGTATTGTACTCACAAGAAGTCTAAAAAGCAGTGAACAAGAGTACTAATACGTATTGATTATGAACGGACGATACTCATAAGTGTTCTTAAAAGCGGTGAACAGTAAGAGTTCTTAAATGTGGTGAACAAGAGTATTGGTGCGTCCATAAACTAGTATTGGAATGATGTGTGGTGATCATGAGTGTTCTTGAAAGCGGTGAATAGTAAAAGTTCTTAAAAGCGGTGAACTGGAGCACTAGTATGTCCTGATGATATAATTACATCATCTCAGCCAATCAGGGTTGGTAATCATTCTTAGGGTTCGAAGGCGATAAGAATTGGATAATGATAGTTCTGAATAAAAGAGAAAAAGATATTATTATTATCACTACTTTATATCATGCATAACAAGTAAGGACTTTATACCTATTATAGACACCCCATTTTGTCGGGTATCAGATTTAGGAGGCCCAGAGCTTGGTGGTTCAAAATTAAAAAAAAAAAAAAAAAAAGACTCAAAAGGACTCCCGGAAGTTAGTTCTACCTCTCAAAATGCTCAGAAAGTGGTGTAAATGACCGAAATGCCCCTAAAAGCCCAAACACTCCCAGATTTGGAGCGAAAGTTCTGGAAACATGCTGCATCATAAAAAGTACTAAAAAATAAGTTTTCAAGCAAACTCAGAAGAAATCATCGGCTCCCAGAGACCTCCGGAAGTCCCGGAAATTCCCAAAAAGTCCCAATTGAGCAGTTTGACCAAAGTTTGACCAAGATTTTACCGCAATCGTCCAAATTCATCGAAAAGTTCTGAGATCATTCTAGATCATGTGGAAAGTACTAAATCGAGTTTTAAAAGGAAATCGAACGATAACGTCAGCTCTTGGAAACTCCCAGAAGTTACCAGAACTTCCTAAGGAATCCCAAGTTTGACCAGCTTGACCAAAAGTTTACTTTAAAATTGGAGCACCACATTATTTTTCAAACATTTTTCATGGATACTAGAGATCAATATCTTTCCAACGGTATATTGCACATAATTCCTGGATTTAAGACGAATTTATTATGAATTTCTGAATGTGAAAAAGGCGATCAAATTGGCTTTTATCGTGAATACAACAAAACTTTTCAAATTGACCTATCTCAGAACTATTTTTTATGTAAAGTCGACTTCATTACCTTTCCAATAGTATATCACAACCTTAGTTTGGAGTTCATACGCATTTTCTATGAATTTTGGACGAAATAGGGCCTTTCACGAATACCATAACCTTTGGGGGCCTAAATGGAATTATCTGGACATCAGAAGAGTAGTACCGCGGCGGCACTGGCCCACTGCCGTTGCGGCACAGTCCAGTGCCGCCGCGGCACTCTCCTACAGAACAGTCTATTTTTACAATTTATTTTGGTGGTCCATTTTGAGTAATTAGAAACTAAAACGACATAGTTCCTTGTTCACAGACATTTGGAGCCAATGGGAGCACTCTTTTAATCCCAAAACCACCCCAAATTAGCCTATATAAACCCCCCTTGACTTCTTATTCGGGGGGTGCAAATACAAAGCTTAGAGAAGTTATAGAGAGAAAAGTTGTAGAAGATAAGGTTAGGAGAGTGAAAGTGAGCTTCTTCCTTTGATTTTCAACAAAAAAAAGTGAGTTCTAAACTTTGTTTTCTACTTCATTACTCCCATTTACTTCACATTCAATACACCCAACCACCATTTTAGTGAGCATTTGTGAGATAGGAAGCTTCTTCCATGTCCAAAGTCACCATATATGAGTGAAACACCAAGCTACAAGTCCAAAATCATCATGAATATCATCTATTGATTACTTATTTGCTTGTTTAAATATTATGCTCATCTCTCCTTAATCTCATTTCTTTTTTATTTTATTTATTTAATTACTAGTCTATCATCATCTAGATGATGACATCAAGTTTGAGGTGAGTGAATCCTTATGGATAGTAGCTCTTGACCTCAAAAACATGTTTGATAGATGATGATTTCAACTTCAATACATTCCTATATACTCTTAAAGTTGTCTTCAAAAATGAAAACAATGTCTCCAACAATCTTGGAGGTTCTTGATATGAGTTCAATAATGATATTTCAAGTGGTCATAATCTCTATTTAAGTACTAAAAATATACTCTCAAAACTTTTATTTCAAAACCCCTCTTAAACCCCTCATTTAGATTTCAAATAATAAAACCTTAGCTCTTTCCAAAATCTTTAAAACAGTGAACAATCTGAGTTCAATGATTTCTCTAGGACTCAATATTCAAAATATTAACATGTGACCACTTGGAAAGCCTTCTTAACTCATTAGAGAACATCCATGATTTTTGGTTTGACTTGGAAACACTTGGAAGGGGTCCATTTGGACCCAAACATTCCTTCCAAAGATTCTGTTTTTGCTGTCACAGCAGCTTGGTTGACTTTCAACTTGTTTTACAGAACACTTTTCCAATAAGAGTGGCCCCAAGTCATTTTTCCCTAGAATTTCAGTGTCTTAGGGAACTTTTTGTATATAATGTGCCCCCAAATGTTTTGTTTTCACTTTCTAAGATATTTTGACATTTATGTCGACAGTACGGATTCTGCTTCTGAGGAACCTCTATTGTTTGCATGATTTCTCTCATTCTGTAATAGTTATTGAGGATTGGCTTTTTGAAATGTGTTCTAGACACAATAAGGATGATCTACAAGAAAAATCATTCATTAAAAATATTTCTATCCTCACTTTCCAATTTCCACAAGATCAAGTCGCTGTTCTGTCCACTATTCACAGCAAGTGTACTTTTACTTTCATCCTTTGGTTTGATGCTTACATACAATCTAAATTAGTTCATCTCTTAGGAAGTAATTCATACTACATTTGTACATATCCCATGATGATTCCCTTCATGCATTCATTCATATTATAGATTTCTATGTCACTTTAGAATGTCCATGTACACAAACACACTACAGCATTTGCACATTTTAGGATCATACAATGCATCCATACAAGCTTTGGGGTTTTTGTGACTCCCAATCTAAGAAGATTATAAGGATTGAACTTGATCACACGTCCATGCTTCCCCTCGATCTAGTCATCCTTTCTCATCCGTCCCGGGGATTGAGAGGTCTTCTTTTCTCAAAGATTAACATGCATCATTCTAACTTGCTAAGCATATTTTGATCCCTTTGATTATTTGTTTCAAGAACAATTCACGTCCCCTCCTAAATTAGGAAAACTTGATTACTTGATATATGATTAGATGATTTTTCCTAGGTTTATTTGTGTGTTCTTTCACTTTACATTGTATGATATTTGGTTTATTTGTGTGTTCTTTCACCTTACCTTGGAAGCTTCCAAAACTCAAGCATGGGAAGACATCGTTCGGGTATTTTTTGATCACCACTCTTACAATCAAGAGTTGGATGTCACAATTAGGGATGTGGAAACTACTCGGCAAAACAACAATGAATCCTTCGCCGCTTTCTTGAGCATATGGAGGAATAAAGTGGCCCAAATGACCCACCGACCAATTAAAAAGGAACAGGTGAGGATGTTAATCCCAAATTTGTAGCCGTTCTATCATGACAAACTGTTCTATTAATCCATCTCCACCTTCGAAGAGTTATTTCAAGTCGGGTCTCGAATTAAAGATGCTATCAGGGAAGGGAAGATTCAGAAAGAAGAGCCTCCAAGTCAGTCAAAAAGGCCCAGCTACTCTCGTAACCCTCCAGATGTCAATGCTCTTAGTAGTCAACCTATGGAATACCCTTGTAGACTGTACCAACCCTCCAACCAAGCAAACTCCTCCAATCTTCCTTTCCTAAAAAAGCCCCCTGGCAATTTCGCCAAGCTAGAAATCTCACTCTCCTTAGCCTTGGACTGCCTCCTCAAAAAGGGCCATCTCCAACTCCTTCAGCCTCAAAACACCCCGCTACCGCCAAGCTGCGATATGTCCAAAAGATACACCTACCACCAAGCGCCTGGCTACAACACTGATGATTGCATACGCCTTTGCCATGATATCCAAGACCTCATTGACCAGAATATCATTGAGCCACCTCCCAAGCAACCCCATGTCACCCAAAATCCCTTGCCAAACCACTGAAATATCAGCCTCATTGAATCCAACCCCAATACGTTCAATCCTTCTACCCTATAATCCCTATAGGACTTCCCTTAGCCCGCATTGACATCCCGGATTCTAAAAAAGTCCATCTGATTGAAGGAGAAGATGATGGGTGGCAGCAGTAGCTAGATGATGAACAACATTTATTCTTCCTAGAAGAACATGATCTAGGGGCAGTAGATCTTAAATGGTATGATCCTAACAAAGAACCAATGCCTCTATATGGGGTGAGCCAGAAAAACCATTTGTGGGAACAGATTACGAGTGGTTCAAAGAAGACGGGATTGTAGAAGGACCTACTCCTGCTGAGATCAATCATCTTACTAGGTCAGGCCATCATTATCAGCCTCCACCACATGTCATGAAAATAATTAAGAAAGGGCCAGTCAAGGACAAGGGAAAAGGAAAAATGGATGAGGTCATCGAAGAGGACAATGAGTTGATTAAGTAGTTAAAGAAGACTCAGGCGCATCTCTCGATGTTGGACATCATGGTAACATCTTATAAGCACAGACAAGTCGTGTTGAATGCCTTGGCTGGGATTGAGGTCCCTATTGATGCTGCACCGGAAGATATGGTGGCCTTCTTGGGTACACTCAGCCCTGATTAAGTCATCACCTTCTCAGATGAGAATTTTCCACCAGAAGGATCTGCGCATAACAAAGCTCTGTACATCACCGTCGGATGCAAGGGGCAATAGGTGCCATTCTGTCTAGTCGATATAGGCTCCGCCTTAAATGTTTGTGCTCTAAGAACCGCCTCTGCCTCGGGGGTCAACATCCTTGACATCACACCATCTGCGCAATCTGTGAGGGCCTACGAAGAGGACAATGAGTTGATTAAGTAGTTAAAGAAGACTCAGGCGCATCTCTCAATGTGGGACATCATGGTAACATCTTATAAGCACAAACAAGCCGTGTTGAATGCCTTGGCTGGGATTGA
The DNA here is from genome assembly GCA_033977485.1 of Hydrangea macrophylla. Lineage (NCBI taxonomy): Eukaryota > Viridiplantae > Streptophyta > Magnoliopsida > Cornales > Hydrangeaceae > Hydrangea > Hydrangea macrophylla. Next base: position 17,531,709 of record CM066988.1, read on the forward strand.
GGTCCCTATTGATGCTGCACCGGAAGATATGGTGGCCTTTTTAGGTACACTCAGCCCTGATCAAGTCATCACCTTCTCATATGAGAATTTTCCACCAGAAGGATCTGTGTATAACAAAGCTCAGTACATCACCATCAGATGCAAGGGGAAGTAGGTGCCATTCTGTCTAGTTGATATAGGCTCCACCTTAAATGTTTGTGCTCTAAGAACCACCTCTGCCTCGGGGGTCAACATCCTTGACATCACACCATCTGCGCAATCTGTGAGGGCCTACGATAACACCAAGAGAAATGTGATCGGGACTGTCTATCTCCAAATCTGGGTAGGGTCTTTGGTTGGCACCGAACTCTTTCAAGTCATGGATATAATTGCCTCATTCAACTTGCTAATTGGGAGGCCCTGGCTACATGTCAACAAAGTTGTGTCATCCACTATGCACCAAATGATCAAATACATTCATGAGAAAGAGGTGAAAATCATCCTTGGCAATAGTTGGGGATATGAGGCCTTCCCAAGCTATGCTTCTGTCTTGGAAATCAAAATACCTGAACTAGAAGAAGGAAAAATCAAAGGATTCTTCATGGAAAAGAGCAATATGATTAGTGATGGCGAAAGGTTCCCAGAGGTCCACTCCGCGGTGGTCAATATCGTCCACAAAATGAACTACTTCCCTTGAATGGGATTGGGCCGACGCCAACAAGGGATTCGTGAGTTCCCTCAAATCAAAGGACAAAAAGGCACTTTTGGATTGGGGTACAAGCCCACCGAAGAGGACATCGAGCTACAAAATCCATGGAAGAAGTGAGTGAGGAGTCTCCCACCATACCGCAAGACCCTGAATGGGAAATTTATCAAAGAAGGGGACGAGTTCCCCTATTTTGGGTTCCTTGAACCTTGGATCCACTAGACCACCAGAAAAAGGAAACCCGGGCTTGAGATCTTCACTGACTGTGAAAGGCCCACCTATCAAGATTCGTTCTATCCTAAAGAAGTTGTAAAAACCCTAGAGGAGGACTGGTTGAAGTACCTGGACACTGCAGCCATCGAGAAAATGTGGGAAGAGTTCGCTGAAGAGAAGGAAGGAAAGAGGGTCAAGAGCCAAGATGATCAAATCATGCCAACTGAGGAGAGTCTGAGCAACCAGGCTGTAGAGTCATCTGTCTATGTCTCCCTATCCCAGCCTTGACTCTATAGCCTGGTTTCTCAGACTCTCCTCAGTTGGCATGATCTGATCATCTTGGCTCTTGACCCTCTTTCCTTCCTTCTCTTCAGCGAACTCTTCCCACAGTATATCTAGAATGGGTTGTCAACATCATGCAAGTCCCCAAGAAGGATGGAAAAGTTCGTGTGTGTGTCAACTTCCATGATCTAAACAAAGCCAGTCCAAAGGATGACTTCCCACTTCCCCACATTGATGTTTGGTAGATAACACTACAGGACATTAGCTAGTGTCATTTATGGATGGTTTTTTGGCATACAATCAGATTCTAATGGCACTGGAAGATTGGAAAAATATGATGTTTACCACCCCTTGGGGGACCTACTGCTATAGGGTGATGCCTTTCAGACTCAAGAACGCTGGAGCAACCTATAAAAGAGTTGCCACCACTCTGCTGCATGACATGATTCATAAGGAGGTGGAGGTATACGTAGATGACATGATTGTGAAATCCAAGGGTAGAGAAGGGCACTTGGTGGCACTAGAGAAGTTTTTCGAAAGATTGGACAAGTACAAGATGAGGCTGAATCCCAAGAAATGCACTTTTGGTGTGACTTCGGGGAATCTCCTAGGTTTTCTCATCACACAAAGAGGGATAGAGGTCAATCCCTCCAAAATTAAGGTAATTCTAGAAATGGCGCCACAACAGAATGAAAAAGAAGGAAGGGGATTCTTTGGGTGGATCGGTTGCTGAGGAAAGGAGAGAAGTTCCAATGGGATGACCAATGCCAAGCCGCATTCGACAAAATAAAAGCCTACCTTCAAAATCCGCCTGTCCTTTCACCACCCATTCCTCGTAAACCCTTGTTTCTTTACCTATCTGTCTCGGAAAATGCCATAGGTTGCATGCTAGCCCAGGAAGAAGAAGAAAGCCGCTCAAAAAAAGCCATATATTACCTTAGCAAGAGGATGACTGGGTATGAGCTCAATTACTCTACCCTCGAAAAAACATGTTGGGCCTTAGTTTACTGCACATGCCGATTAAGGTACTACATGCTAGCCTTTTCGATTGTGCTCATATCCCGTATGGATCCTTTAAATTACCTCCTCGAAAAACCTGCCCTGACCGATTATATATCCCGTTAGCTACTTTTAATATCTGAATTCGATATCAAGTATGTGACAAGCAAGTTGGTAAAAGGGAGAACTATAGCTGAGCATCTTGTGGAACATGCCGTTGACTCCGAAGAAAATGGAGACTTCCCGTTCCCAGACGAGAATATCATGGAAATTAAAGAAGAGCAGTGGAAGTTGTACTTTGATGGGACAGTCAACATAAAAGGATACGGAGTAGGAATGGTTCTGGTATCACCAAATGGGGACCATACCCCGCTGGCAGTCAAGCTCAATTATAACTCCACCAATAATACCGCTGAATATGAGGCATGCATTTTGGGGATGGAAGTAGCCATAGAATTGAAAGTTCAGAAGTTGGATGTCTTCGGAGATTCAAATCTCATTGTGTCACAAGCCAGAGGAGAATGGAAGGTGAAAAAAGAGAGGTTGAAGCCCTACCATGACCATCTCGATGGACTCAAGAAACAATTCAAGAGCATAACATTCTTTTACCTACCCAGGGAAGAGAATCAGTTAGCAGATTCATTGGCTACCCTAGCCTCTATGGTCAAAATTCCTGTGGGAGTCAAAATGATGCCTCTGGTAATTGAGCAGAGATACGAACCGTCATTTAGCATTATCGCTGCAATCAAAGAAGAAGAGAATGAAACACCATGGTATCAAGATGTCTAGAAACTTATAGAAAAGGGAACATACCCCCAAGAGTCTACTGAGAAAGATAAAAGAACAATTTAAAGGTTCGCAGCACAGTTCATCATTTGTGTTGGAAAAATTGTTGAAGAAGGGGTACAATGGTCACAACCTGACTTGCTTGTTCGGGAAGAATTCTAGAAGGATGATGGAAGAAATACACGAAGGGGTATGCAGTCCACACATGAATGGTCACATGCTAGATAAGAAGATTGTAAGGCAAAGGTACTACTAGACAACATTGGAAAAAGATTGTTGCGAATACGTGAGAAGGTGCCACAAGTGCCAGATCCACGCAAACATGATGCATGTACCACCATCTCTGCTCTATAGTATGAACTCCCCATTGCCATTCTCAACTTGGGGAATTGATGTCATTGGCAAAATTATTCCAAAGGCCTCAAACGGGAATCGATACATTTTAGTAGCCATCGACTACTTCACAAAGTGGGTAGAAGCTGCGTCCTACACCAAGTTGGGAGCCAAGGAAGTGGCCAAGTTCATCAAGAAAAATCTCATATGCCGCTATGGAGTCCCCCAAGAGGTTATTTTGGACAATGGAAGTCATTTTAAAGCAGAGGTCAGGGATCTGTTTGAGGAATACAAAATCACTTACCATAAGTTGTCGCCATACAGGCCACAAACCAATGGGGCAGTTGAACCTGCAAACAAGAATGTCAAGGCCATACTACAAAAATTGGACAATACTTACAAAGACTGGCACGAGAAACTACCATTTGCGCTTTGGGGATATAGAACATCAATAAGGACGTCTACTGGAGCGATTCCTTATTCACTGGTATATGGCATGAAAACAATACTTCCAGTCGAGATAGAACTACCATCCCTGCGTGTGATGGCAGAATGTGAATTTTTAGAATCCGACTGGTTAAGGGAAAGGTACAAAGAATTGGCTCTCATAGATGAAAAGTGCCTAGCGGCAGTCAACTACGTCCGAATCTATCAAAAGAGGATAGCCCGTGCTTTTAACAAGAAAGTTTGTTCGAGGAAAATTGTCAAGGGTGACCTTGTCTTGAAGGAAAGGCGAGCACCGATCTTCAACCCGCGTGGGAAGTTCAAACCCAAATGGGTTGGCCCTTACATCATCAAAACTATCCTCTCCGGAGGAGCGAACTATCTCATGGACCTCGACGGTGTCAAATTCAAAGAACCAATCAACATGGATCGCCTAAAAAAGTACTATGCTTGATCTTTTTACCAAATTCCTTTTAAGACTTGCCCTGAACTACGCTCAACCTGATTTCCACTCGGGGATACGTAGGCAACCGCATCGGTTCGGTCGCTCCACCCACAAAAGTAGCCAATTCCTCTTAAGCCTTGCCCTGAACTACGGTCGACCTGATTCCCCCTCGGGGATACGTAGGCAACTACTTTGGTTCGGTCGACACCAATATCAACCCACTTCTTTCTTACCTTGGCTGGACTACGTTGGATTTGATCCCCACTCAGGGGGTAGGTAGTCAGACTTTTAGAAGAGAAAAGAAGGATGGCTTGTTAGGTCGAAAATCCAAAAGGACGCATAGGTAAAATTAGAGTTAAATCCAAAGTGAGCAATAACAAAAGGGAGAAAAGAGCTCACTAGGTCACCTAACTAGTGCCTAGGCAAAATTATGAGTGTATGAGAGAAATAAAGTCGTGGTCCTTACCATAACCAAAAAATCACCCTTTACACTAGGGGCAAACTTCGGCCACCCGCCTCGTTTGCCTCACAACGATACATATCCCAAAATAGGGGTAAACTTCAGCCACCCACCTAGTTTGCCTCTAATCGTCCCAGCGTGCCCAAATAAGTACCAAAAACAAACATCTGATCGAAATCATACTACAAATGTTTTCAGAAAGCCAAATGCATAAAATAAGGCTCTCCAAGTAACCAAGGTTCACCGATAAACAAAACCTCGAATATTGTGTAAGTAGGAATAAATAAAAGTTTTTCATTCAGAAAGCAATCACAAATTAGAGGAAAGAAGCAGAATCAGTGAAGTCTAGTTTTATTTCGTGTCTTTTATTTCTTCAAAGGTCTTTAGAAGTAGGCTTTTACTCGACAGGCGCATCCACTGATGAAAGCAACAATGGTGACAGCTCTGACTCTGGAACCAAAGACCCTCTCAGTAAACCCTCGGGAGACCTCCTGAACTCGCCCGTACTATCTGGCCAATCGACGAGGATGATAAAAAGAAGTCTCTCTCAGACCCATCAACCACACTCTATGGTAATCCTCGAGGCTAGTGGTCACAGCATGGAGGCCCCAACGCCCCACGATCCAGCAAATATAGGCCTCAGATAAAGCACCAATCATGCTAACCCAATCGGTAGAAGTGTAATGAGAATGAAGCACGGCCCTGCGAAAGCAAACTAGCGGCACACCACCAGTCCATAACTGAAGGCGCTCGTAGAGCCAAGCCTGTAACACCAAAGGCACCTCAAAAAGGAGGAGAGTTCCTTGATTAAAAGCACGATCCAAACCATTCAGGGTTTCGGCTAGAACCATGGCCATGGGGTTCTTACTCAATTTTAGCCCAAGGCACACATGTACAAAGTCACTAGAAGTACTCGAGAACAGGAAGTGTGAAGTCATGCATAATATCATAGCGGCCCCACGGGTGGCATCATATATGCTGGAATTCCTAGGACTAGCATACCGGGCAATGACGGAAGCAATGTCAAGAACCTCACCATGAATCAGTCGGCGAGAGATAGTAGTAGAACAGTTCAAGTATTCAGCCAGGCCTCGCGTAGGACTGGGGGTATCAGCAGAAGGAAGGATCAAGTCTGAATTTGGATCGAAACCAAGGATAGCACAGAACTCCTCAAACAGGGGGCATATCTCCAGGCCGTTAAAATTGAAGACATGATTTACCGGGTCCCAATGGGCAATGGCAGCACACATGAACTCAGCATTCAAAGCCATCTGGCGAAGAGAGAACAGCTCGGTCAAGCCATAGCTAAAACGGTTGATCCGTTCCACGCCATCTATGATGCTCAGCTAACCCGTAAGCTGAGCTGGATCATACAATGCCATGTTTTTGTTCTGCTTTAGCAAAATTCAAAATTTTGGCAGCACCTCCCTGTTTCACGGACTATCCCACCTGTAAGGAAAACACACTCACTATCACAAAGCTACTCATTGCAGTAACATCAACAATCATAGAATCACAGTGCACATGTATCGTTACACGATCACCAACCAAAATAAGCACACAACTGTGCCTTCAAATTGGAAACTATTCGGCTCAAAAGGCAAAACATCATAATACTCTGTCAAAGGTGACACATCATCCTATACATCATCCTACACATTGTCCATTATTCACTAGTATAACCCAATCAAAAACATAAAATGGAGACAAAACAAAAGTCCCCGCTTAGGAGGCCTCAGTCCTCGTCTTCATCCTCTGTCGGACCACCCGTAGTATACGTCGGCGATGGCCTCTTCCCGTAACCCCTGCACCTTGGCCTAGTTCTTGATGAGGCAGCACTACCTCCTCGACACTGCACACACAAAATAAAAGTAATCAGTCAAGAAATAATAAAAGTACAAAAAAAATAGAGTCCAGTCAGAAACTTACCAATGATGCCATTTGACTAGTGGCGAACTGCCGCATACCGTCCATCTGCCAAGGGTAAAATATAGGGTTAGAACCTCGTAACCTTAAGCGCTCAAAATTAGAGACATACCCAATGGTCCCGCGTGAGGACCAAGGATCGTAAGCTAGCTGCCAAGGCGTGACCCTCCTCAGCATAACTCCAAGGGACGTTGACGACACTTGCTGGCTGGGTGGGATAATCATATGTTACTCGCGGCACCTCCATGACCTGTAGAAAGACAACGGCATCCAAAACATTAACGGTCCAATCCCAAGGGGGGATTGGATCAGAAGCTAGGGGAGCCTGTCTCCTATACATCTCGCGAAGCTGTAGGCACAAGATAAGTTAGGAAAAGATAAGTCCAAATGCATAAGTGACAAATAGAGACAAAAATGTAAAAGAAACTCACATCTAAGAGTGGAAAATTCGGCATCAGAAAGCAGCCACGGTAGGTCTCATATCCTGTCTTAGAGTAAAAGTGATCTAAAGCATTAGTACCGGCCAAAGCTGCCAGCAAAGCAGCACCAGAGAGGTTATCAGTATCCATCACAGGAGGGGCATGAGGAACGCAGTACCTCAGACCACCAACCACCTGCCGAGACACCCACTCACCAAGATACCACTGCATATGCTCAGTAATTTCCGTCAGAAGTCGGCAAGAAGCAAGAGGCCTCAGCGCCTGTATCTCCTCTGGGGCAGCATAGCAAACATGCTCCCAAGATGTCCAATCAATGCTAGCAACTATCAGCTCGGATAAGAAATTTCTCAAGAGGACGATCCGGTAGGCCCCACTCTTAATCCCAACAACATCCCTTCTCCATCTCAAGCCCTGAGGGAACAGAGGCACAGGAGCCATGCCATCCTCATCTTCACCCGACTCATCGGTGAGAGTAGGAGCCAACATTTTTAGGTACTCGAAGCTACATAACTGCACAAAAATGTGAAAGTCAGAAAACAGAAACAACAAAGGACCAAAAGGAAAAGAAAAAGTCACAGAACATAGGTTCCCAAGCCCGCCAGAACCCTCCAGTTGATTTAACGCCACTATGAAAAACCTCACCCATGTGCTTATAAAGATGGGCCAAGGCATCACCGCCCCAGTCATAAGAAAGAATCTCGTCAATGGTCGCCAAGAAAGAAAGGAGCCGCAAGCTCACCCGGTCATTCCGTGTTGCAAAAATCGAGCAACCGAGAACATACAGGAGAAAGACCCGTAGAAGCTGCTGGTTTGTCAGAGTGTGCCTCCCCTGCCATATGCCCAATAAAGCCAGCCATATTGGAATCGATGCCCCTCTAAACTTGGAGGAACAGCCCCAAACAGCATCTTAACAGCTTCAGGATCAATCTCATAAAAATAATCCAAGATTAGGCGCTTCCCGCCAACTCTCAAACCAGTGATCATGGAAAAGTCGAAGGGTGTCATCGTAATTTTGCCAAACGACAGGTGGAAAGAATTCGTCGTGTCCCACCATCTCTCCACAAGAGTATAGAAGTGGGTCAAATCATTTATACTCTTTGAAACTAGGCAAACAAAACCACCAAACCCAGCATCGTCTACTATTTTCTTGACAGTAGGCGAAAGTTTGGTATACGACAGGAAAGCGTGGGCATGACTACCGTGGCCCTTCAAGACCACCTTCGGCACCTACACACATAAAAAACAACAAAAATGATCACAAAATCACTATTCATGACCCGAAGTCCAACTTCACAAAATCAAACTAGCACCAAATGGAATTCCCAACGACTTCTAGGTGCACACTATAATTCACCAAACTAGCATAATACACATAACTATCCAAAGTTTTACATAACTAATTTGCTAGAGCCGCAGTCGTAAGATGATACGAACCCCGCCCACGAAGTGATGGAACCCGTACGAAATTTGACCCCAGATCGGTTCTCTAAGAAAAGGAATGGATGGAATGTGTTGACGCCACAAATAGTTGTGAAAGACTGTTTGATAAGTCGAAGGTTGAACGCCACAGATTAATCTGATAAGTTCAAATAGTTCTAAAAGAACCAAAGATATTACTCTCACTTTTTATCTCCAAATAGTCTGCCTTTTACATTACTAGAATCAGCCATATATAATAGGTTGGAACATCCTTCCAACCATAAGATTAAATGCAAAGTTGGTTGGAAAAGTAATAAAAGCAAGTAGTTGGAACATCCCACCAACCTTAGGATTAGATACAATCTCGTTTTTCAGCATAACTAATACAAAAAGGACTACTTTAACTTATCAAAAGGTTGGGAAACATGCATAAACTCCCAACTAACAGTCATAATGATCAAACTCTCAGCCAACAACCAATTTATTTGATGAAATTGGTCCAAATCAGCCCTTATTATCATAAGCATATATTAGGTTAATGAATTCTTCTTCCCTATTTAGGCCACTCTTGGAAGTCATGGATTCAGCAAAAATTTCTCGGATCAGCCCAATAAGTGCTTCTTTGAACCTTTTAGCCCTTGCCTTTGTGATTGGCCCAACTGGAACATGTAATGGATCCTTTGGTGCTCCTTGTTCCATATCATTCCCTCCCTCTTGAAAAGGATTTGTCCTCAAATCATCACCTACAACAAAAGGACTTAAATCAGTAATATTGAAAGTAGCACTAACATTGTACTCACCTGGCAAATCCAACTTGTATACATTGTCATTGATACGCTCCAGTACTTGAAAAGGGCCATCGCCCCTGGGAAGTAGCTTAGAACGCCTTTGTGCTGGGAATCTTTCTTTCTTTAGGTGCAACCAAACCCAATCTCCAGGTTCAAAAATCAGTTATCGTCGCCCTTTATTAGCATGTTTTGCATATTGCTCTGTCCTCCTCTCAATGTTGAGCTTAGCTTTCTCATGTATCTGCGAGAAAGTGCATCTGCCACAATGTTTTCCTTACCTTGTTTGTACCGAATGATGTATGGAAACGTCTCAATGAACTCCACCCACCGTGCGTGTCTCTTGCTCAGCTTGTGTTGGCCCTTCAAATGTTTCAAGGATTCATGATCAGTGCGAATCACAAACTCCTTAGGCCATAGGTAGCACTGCGATGTCTCTAAAGCTAGAACCAATGCATACAACTCCTTGTCATAAGTAGGGTAGTTCAAGGCTGCCCCGCTCAATTTTTCACTAAAGTATGCAATTGGTCATCCTTCTTGCATTAGAACAGCGCCAATCCCTAAACTTGAAGCATCACATTCAATCTAAAAACATCTTTGAAAAGTTAGGGAAAGCCAATAAGGGTGTATTGGTCAGCTTTTGTTTGATCAACTGAAATGCCTTCTCTTGTTCTTCACCCCATTTGAACCCAACATTCTTTTTGATGACTTCAGTGAGTGGTGCGGCTATGCTGCTGAAATCTTCCACAAACCGCCGGTAAAAACTAGCAAGTTCATGAAAACTTCGAACATTTCCTACACTTGCGGGACTCGTCCAATCTTGTATTGCCCGCACTTTCTCCTCATCAACCTGTAGACCTTGTGCACTAACAACAAATCCCAGAAATACAAGTTTATCGGTGCAAAAAGTACACTTTTTCAAATTAGCAAATAACTTTTCTTCCCTAAGCACATCTAAAATAGATTTCAAATGTACTTCATGATCAACCAAGTTTTTGCTATAAATGAGGATATCATCAAAGTAGACAACAACAAATTTGCCTACAAATGCACGCAAAACATGGTTTATAAGTCTCATAAAAGTGCTTGGAGCATTAGTCAAACCAAAAGGCATGACTAACCATTCATACAAACCATATTTTGTTTTAAAGGTAGTTTTCCATTCATCTCCTTCTTTTATTCGAATCTGATGATAACCACTCTTTAAATCAATTGTAGAAACACATAAGAACCATGCAGCTCATCTAACATATCATCTAAACGAGGGAGAGGATGACGATACTTTACCGTTATGTTGTTGATGGCTCAGCAATCAACACACATTCTCCACGTCCCATTCTTCTTAGGTACTTACAATACTAGAACTGCACATGGACTAATACTTTCTCTCACGTACCCCTTTTCCATCAGTTCACTAACCTGCCTTTGAAGTTCCTTCGTCTCCTCTGGATTACTCCTGTAGGCTGGTCGATTTGGAATAGTTGCACCGGGCACGAAATCAATTTGATGCTCAATCCCTCGGATTGGAGGTAAGCCATGGGGTGTTTCCTCGGGAAAGACATCCTCATAATCCTGCAAAAGAGTCACAATAGAACTAGGCAAAGAGGGGTTAATTTCGTTAGTGTTCAAAAATGCCTCCTTGTATATAAGTATAAGTATAGGCTGATTTGAAAACAACGCTCTTTTTACCTCACTCACTTTTGCATAGAAATTCTTTTGTTTTCCCTCTTTTTTTCTCTCAATGACTTCACTTTTCTTTTCTTTTTCTCTCTCAATCTTCTCAATCTCTCTCTTTTTTTCACTCTTTTTCTCTTGATCACTCTCTTTTTGCATCCTCACTTGATCCTCATAAACCTGTTTTGGTGTCAATGGAACAAGAGTGATTGGTTTTTGATTGAGTACAAAGGAGTATTTGTTGGTGAATCCATCATGCTTGACTCGCCGATCAAATTGCCATGGTCGGCCCAATAGTAGATGTCCTGCTTGCATCGGGACTACATCACACAAAACTTCATCTTCATATTTTTCGATGCGGAAAGAAACCATCACCTGTTTAGTAACTCTTATTTCTCCAGAATCATTGAGCCATTGCAATTTGTAAGGCCCAGGGTGTGTAATTGTTGGCAGCCCTAATTTCTCCACCATTGTAGTGCTATCAACATTTGTACAACTACCTCCATCAATAATCACACTACACACCTTGTTTTGCACATGGCATCGAGTATGAAAGATATTTTCTCGTTGCACCTCTTCCTTTTCTTTAGCTTGCATATTCAAAGCCCTCCTTGTTACCAACAAATCACCATGAACCGCATACTCCTCACAACCCACGTCCTCCAATGGTGGCATAGAGTCAGTATCGTCTTCATCCTCGGTCTCAATTTCAGCATCATCTCACAACACCATAACCCTTTTGTTTGGACATTGGCTCGTTATATGACCCCTGACTTGGCATTTAAAACACTTGAATCACAATTTTGAGTGTTGGAAGAATCGGATTTTCCTTGATTCCCATGGCTAGTCCTTTCTTGCATTAGTTCAGTTTTGGGCTTAGAAGTGACTTGCTTCTCTTCCTTTTGCACGAAACTCGGCGTCCAAGAAGAACTCGAGGTAGGATTACGTCGTGTGTTGCTGCCCCCCCTCTTGAGTTGGCGCTCAATCTTGACAGCCATGTGTACCATATCTTCGAGTTCCACATAATGCTGCAATTCTACCAAATTGGCAATTTCTCGGTTCAATCCACCCAAAAACCTAGCCATAGTTGCCTCCCGGTCCTCCTCTACATTTGCCCAGATCATAGCCATTTCCATTTCCATTTCCTAATAATAATCATCTACACTCCGGGTACCTTGTCTAAGGCCTTGCAATTTCTGGTACAACTCCTGGTAGTAATGACTCAGCACAAATCGCCTCCTCATTACAGTTTTCATTTCTTCCCAGGTCTCAATGGGTCGATCTCTATTTCTTCTCCTGTTTAACACCAATTGATCCCACCGAACAATAGCATAGTCAGAAAACTCAATGGCTGCAAGTTTGACCTTTTTAATCTCAGAATAGTTGTGACAACCAAACACCAATTCCATCTTCATTTCCTATTCAAGATAAACCTCTGGATCGTTTTTACCTTGAAATGACAGAATCTGCATCTTAACACTACCCAAATTGTTATCTTCTCGATTCCTAGCTTCTCTAAACTGCCCACCATTTCTCCTATTGTTGATAACTGGATCCCAATCATCTTCATCATCGAACCCTTCCCCAAAGTATTCCTCCTCTTCATCTCCCACTCCCCTCGGATGAACTCTCTCCCTTCTTTGTGCATTAGGAGTAATTCGTGGCTGCCCCCGTTGTGTCCCCTCTTCTACCCTATCCAACCTATTATGCAACTGCTCTAGTTCTGCCCTCATCATCCGTCTCATTTCCCCCATTAAAGCTTGGATTTGCAGATTTGGAACAACAGGTTGTTGAACTTCATCATTTGTGCCTCTTTCTTTATTTTTTTTCCATGCTTTCTCCAAGAATAGGTTAGAAAGAAAATTGAACAGATCCTCACTACACTCCCTTACGTGTTTCACTCAAGAATACAATTCACTCAATTTCTCTCGTGTTTAACTCAATAAATTTGGCTTTTACCCTCTAATGCGCTCACCACTCTTGCCTTTTTCCACTCGTAGTAATTCTCGCTTGGTTCTTATCGAGCTAATCGAATAAAAATCAAATTTTTAGTGGGAATTCACAAAGGTTTATACCAAAGGAATTCTGATTTTGAAGCAAGAGAATAACGATCTCGAAAAATTAGGTTCCAAAAGCACACGATACCAAAATTTTCAAAAAAATTCCGCTGTGGAGTAAAGTTGGATTTGGACTCCCTAAAACATAAATAATGAGAACACGAATAAAAATTTTAAGTCGGGTTTTTGGTACTCTTTTTTTTCGGATCCTTTCTGTTGTTTTTTATCCTTAGCTTTCGTTTTTTTTTTTTGATCCTTAGCTTTCTTGTTTTTTTTATATATATCAAGCACCCGAATATTGACTGAGACACACAAAAACTAAAAAATTGAAATTCGAAAGTAAAGCTAAATTCGGACTCAATTCAAACAAGAAAAGGGAAACTAATATTAGGATTTAATGATCCTAAACAAAAGAAGACTCAAGAAAATTGGCAGTAAATAAATAAAGATAGCAAACCTCACTTAGAGCCAAGCTCTGATACCAACTAATACGAACCCTGCCCACGAAGTGATGGAACCCGTACGAAATTTGACCCCAGATCGGTTCTCTAAGAAAAGGAATGGATGGAATGTGTTGACGCCACAAACAGTTGTGAAAGACTGTTTGATAAGTCGAAGGTTGAACGCCACAGATTAGTCTGATAAGTTCAAATAGTTCTAAAAGAACCAAAGAGATTACTCTCACTTTTTATCTCCAAATAGTCTACCTTTACATTACTAGAATCAGCCATATATAATAGGTTGGAACATCCTTCCAACCATAAGATTGAATGCAAAGTTGTTTGGAAAAGTAATAAAAGCAAGTAGTTGGAACATCCCACCAACCTTAGGATTAGATACAATCTCATTTTTTAGCATAACTAATACAAAAAAGACTACTTTAACTTATCAAAAGGTTGGGAAACATGCATAAACTCCCAACTAACAGTCATAATGATCAAACTCTCAGCCAATAACCAACTTATTTGATGAAATTGGTCCAAATCAGCCCTTATTATCACAAGCATAAATTAGGTTAATGAATTCTTCTTCCCTATTTGGGCCACTCTTGGAAGTCATGGATTCAGCCCAAATTCGGATCAGCCCAATAAGTGCTTCTTTTAACCTTTTAGCCCTTGCCTTTGTGATTGGCCCAACGAGAACATGTAATGGATCCTTTGGTGCCCCTTGTTTCGTATCAAAAGATAATGTTGAGGGTCACGTAAAATCAACTCAGGGGGTTGACTCTCAGCTCTCAAAGTTCTTTGGCCTTCTTGGAGAGCCTCCTCGAGCTTGAAAAGCCATGGATCTACAAAGAAAATGGATGTGAACCAAACTTTCTTCTTGAAAATTAAAAGAAACTAAAACACCAATCAAAATTCCAATCATGGGGAAAGATTACTCACTTGAGCGTGCACAAGCTGCGTTTTGATGGATTTTGGCGCACAAAACACCTGAAAATGGCCAAAAATGAGCATTTGGAGCTCAAAACCTCAAGATATACAAACATGGAGTCCGGCCACCCAGTGCTGCCGTGGCGCTGGCCAAGTACCTCCACGACAATGGCCTAGTGCTGCTGTGGCACTGCTCCCCGCGAGCCCCGCTTCCCTCCATTTTGCTCCGTTTTAGCCCGTTTTGGCCCGTTTTGGCCTTTTTTTTAGCCCATTTTTGGCCCCGATCAGCTGCAGTGGCCCATTTTAATCAAGGTTTACAACATTTTATTCCCAGTAGATCCAACTTATCCCTAGAGGATAGTTACAGAGAAAAAAAATTAATGAAAAGGCTCCCAGAAGCCCGAACAGGTTTTTTGTCAGAATAACCGACGCAAAAGTTGATCAACCGTAAAGATTCAGATCTAAGTCCTGGTATGCGATTGACAGTCAAGAAAGACTCTCAGAAAAGTTTCCTACTATCCCTAGAGGATAGTTACAGAAAGAAATCAGCTCCCGAAGTCCCTAACCGGCTCTTTCAGATTAAGCCCTGGAAGGTTCGATCAACCGTGAAAGATTCAGAGATGGTTCCTGGTCCCTGGTCGAGAAGCACTTGAAGAGAGGTTCTCAAATAATCCAACACTATCCCTCAAGGATAAAATCAAAAACATACTAGCTCCCGGAGGCCCTAACTGGCTCTCTTGGATTGAGCATTGCAAGATTTGATCAATCGTGAAAGATTCGGTGATGGATCCTAGTTCTCGGTCAAAGAAATTCGATCAATTGTGAGAGATTTAGAGATGGATCCTGGTTCTCGATCGACAGTCAAGAAAGATTCTTGGAGAGTCCAAAACCACCCCCAGCGAACAGATATAGATAGAAATTGGCTCGCGAAGGCTCTAACCAGCTCTTTTGGATTAAACATAGTAGAATTTGATCAACCATGAGAGATTCAGAGATGGATCCTAGTTCTCGGTCAGAAGTCATGAGGGGTTCTCAGAAAGAATTCCTCAATATCCCCAACAAAAAATAAACGGAAAACCATAACCAACTTTTACGTCCCTGCGTCCGTTGATAAGCTTCCTCATCTATCATGTTGATGTGAGCTTCCTTACTTGTCAACTACCGTGAGCTTCCTCACCTGTCAGTTATCGTGAGCTTCCTCACTTATCGAGAGCTTCCTCACTCCATTTATCTCACCTATCAGTGAGCCTCCTCACTTATCATTAACTTTCTCACCAAATCGGTCACCGTGAGCTTTCTAATTTGTTATGAGCATCCTCACTTCGGTCATCATAAATTCCCCTGGTTATCGATCTTTATGAGCCCTCTCACCTCTCAGCTGTTATCCTCAAAGTCCCTATGTCTAATCTACTCGCCAGCATATTTCTCGAAATTCAAGAAGTTTTCCCCGAAACCCAGAGTCTTCCAAACCTTGATGTCGTTATCCGAGTCAGCCACCACATCACAGTTGTAAACACTAGCACAACACCAGCCCACTCGAAGTGCCATAACTCACAGCAGATGCTCATACCAGGATCAGAACACTAGACATGATAGGACCCAGGACGCAACTCATATCACATCCATGCATGTCATAGCATAGGATATGTCGGTTCTAACGATGCATTTGCATGTTGTTTTGTTCCTTATTCTCCTAAACTACGTCTTGGTCTAATTCCCTATGAGATGCTTAGGCAGCTCACTCAGAGCATGACCAGCACTAACCACAACATCATGTTTTTATCATTGCATCCTTTGCAACGCTTTTATCCTAAATCTATAGCCTCAAAATGACCTGTCTCTTCGAAGCTTTGGCACCCGCTTGCGACATGCGTTGCCTCGCAAGTTCATACCAAAGAGGGGCAAACTGTAGACACCCCATTTGGTCAGCTATTAGATTTAGGAGATCCATAGCTTGGTGGTTCACAATGATCAAAAAGACTCAAAAGGACTCCCGAAAGTTAGTTTTACCTCTCAAAATGCTCAAAAAGTGGTACAAATGACCGAAATGCCCTTGAAAGCCCAAACACTCTCAGATTTAGACCGAAAGTTCTGGAAACATGCTACGTCATAAAAAAGTACTAACAAAAGTTTTCAAGCAAAATCAAAAGAAATCATCGGCTCCCAGAGACCCCCGGATGTCCCAAAAATTCCCGAAAAGTCCCCGTTGATCAGTTTGACCAAGGTTTGACCAGGTTTGACCAAGATTTAACCAAAATTGCCCAAATTCGCTGATTATTTATAAAGTTCTGAGATCATTCTAGATCATGTGGAAAGTACTAAAACAAGTTTTAAAAGGAAATCGGACGATAACGTCAGCTCCTGGGAGCTCCCAGAAGTTCCCAGAACTTCCCGGGAATCCCAAGTTTGACCAGTTTGACCAAAAGTTGACTTTAAAATTGGAGCACCGTATTATTTTTCAAACATTTTTCATAGATATTAGAGGTCAATAGCTTTCCAACGGTATATCGCATATAATTCGTGAATTTAAAATGAATTTATTATGAATTTTTGAAGGTAAAAAAGGCGGTCAAAGCGGCTTTTATCGCGAATACAGCAAAACTTTTCAAAGTGACCTATCTCTAAACTAATTTTCATGTAAAGCAAACTTCATTACCTTTCCAATGGCATATCACAACCTCAATTTGGATTTTATACGCATTTTTTGTGAATTTCGGACGAAATATGGCCTTTTTGCGAATACCGAAACCTCTGGGGCCTAAATGGAATTATCTGGACATCAGAGGAGCAGTGCTGCCGCGGAACTAGCCCATTGCTACCACAGAACAGGCCCGGTGCCACCGCAAAACACTCCTCTAGAATAGTCTATTTTTGTAATTTATTATGGGGGTCCATTTTGATTAATTAGAAACTAAAACGGCGTAGTTCCTTGTTCACAGATATTTGGAGCCAATGGGAGCACTCTTTTAATCCCAAAACCACCCCCAAATTAGCCTATATAAACCCCCCTTGACTTCTTATTTGGGGGGTGCAAATACAAAGCTTAGAGAAGTTATAGAGAGAAAAGTTGTAGAAGATAAGGTTAGGAGAGTGAAAGTGAGCTTCTTCCTTTTATTTTCAACTAAAAAGTGAGTTCTATACTTTATTTTCTACTTCATTAATCCCATTTACTTCACATTCAATACACCCAACCACCATTTTAGTGAGCATTTTTGAGATAAAAAGCTTCTTCCAAGTCCAAAGTCACCATATATGAGTGAAACACCAAGCTACAGGTCCAAAATCATCATGAATATCATCTATAGAATACTTATTTGCTTGTTTACATATTATGCTCATCTCTCCTCAATCTCTTTTCTTCTTTATTTTCTTTATTTACTTACTAGTCTATCATCATTAGATGATTACATGAACTTTGAGGTGAGTGAATCCTTATGGAGAGTAGCTCTTGACCTCAAAAACATGTTTGATAGATGATGATTTCAACTTCAATACATTCCTATATATGTATTCTTAAAGTTGTCTTCAAAAATGAAAACAATGTCTCCAACAATCTTGGAGGTTCTTGATATGAGTTCAATATTGATATTTCAAGTGGTCATAATATCCCTTTAAGTACTGAAAATATACTCTCAAAACCTTTATTTCAAAACCCCTCATTTAGATTTCAAAGAATAAAACCTTAGTTCTTTCCAAAATCTTCAAAACAGTGAACAATCTGAGTTCAATGATTTCTCTAGGACTTAATATTCCAAATATTAACATGAGACCACTTGGAAAGCCTTCTTAACTCATTAGAGAACATCCAAGATTTTTGGTTTGACTTGGAAACACTTGTAAAGGGTCCATTTGGACCCAAACATTCTTTCCAGACATTCCGTTTTTGATGTCACAGTAGCTTGGTTGACTTTCAACTTATTTTACAGAAAACGTTTCCAAAAGAAGTGGTCCCAAGTCATTTTTCCCTTAAACTTTAGTGTCTTAGGGAACGTTCTGTATAATAATGGGGCCCCAGATGTGTTGTTTTTATTTTCTAAGATCTTTTGACATTTCAGTCAATAGCATGAATTCTGCTTCTGAGCAACCTCTATTGCTTCCATGATTTCTCTCATTCTATAATAGTTCTTGAGGATTGGCTTTTTGAAATGTGTTCTAGACACAATAAGGATGATCTCCATGAAAAATCATGCATTAAAAACATTTTTAACCTCACTTTCCAATTTCCACAAGATCAAGTCACTATTCTGTCCACTATTCACAGCAAGTGTACTTTTACTTTCATTCTTTGGTTTGATGCATACATACAATCTAAATTATTTCATCTCTTAGGAAGTAATTCATACTACATTTGTACATATCCCATGATGATTCCCTTCATGTATTCATTCATATTGTAGATTTTAAGTCACTTTAGAAAGTCCATGTACACAAACACACTACAACCTTTGCACATTTTAGGATCATACATTGCATCCATACAAGATTTGGGGATTTTGTGACTCCCAATCTAAGAAGATTATAAGGATTGAACTTGATCACACGTTCATGCTTCCCCTCGATCTAATCATCCTTTTCATCCGTCCCGGGAATTAAGAGGTCTTCTTTTCTCAAAGATTAACATGCATCATTCTAGCTTGCTAAGCATATTTTGTTCCCTTTGATTATTTGTTTCAAGAACAATTCATGTCCCCTCCTAAATTAGGAAAACTTGATTACTTGATATATCATTAGAAAATTTTTCCTAGGTTTATTTGCGTGATCTTTCACTTTACATTATCTAATATTTGGCTTAGATCTTGTGAATGATATCTTATCTTTTGATCTTCCATTTCAAGATTCTTATGAGATGCAATATACTATCATAGTATTAATTGTCGAACCAAACATAGTATAAGATGATTATTTGGATGCTAATTGAGGCATGTCGAAAGATGGGGTGAGTTGAGGGAGGTTTAGTCGTGACAAAATCTCCTTCCTCTCTCATACCAAAACCCCAAGCCAAGTTCTTTGGTTATGAAAGGCCAGTGCCCTTTATCCGTTTGGGTGAGTCAAATTGGGTTTCTTGGTTGTCAAAAAGACCAAGTGCCGACTCTGTATCTGTTTTCAAAAGACCTTTTCTTTTTCTCTTTCAAAACAATCTCAAATCAAAACAAAGAAGTGGAATTCTGCGTGGCCACTTAGGTCTTTAACTTGACATTTGGTAGTTTTGGAATTAGATTTGGTAAAATATCTATGTAATTCCCATATTTTGGATGTTTATGTGAAAGTTGTCGTGTTGAGCCGGTTTGGCAAGTTCGTATCATATCGCTAGCATTTTGGACAAGTTCTCGATGTATTTGATGTTGGTTTGAAGTTCATATTCAACCACATTCCATGAGATGTTAGTTTTTGATAAGAATTGAGTTCCAAAACTTATTTTGGATCAAAAGGAGTTGAACTCATGGTAGATTGATTCAATTGTTATTGTGTTTATGTCATACATGCTTGGTTTATGTTTAAAAATGTTTGGGGTGGTGTTTGGGGTGATTTCCTAAAGTTTTATGAAGTTTGGAAATGTTTTGGTTGTGTTTTGAACTTGGGAAGACAAGATTTTAGCAACAGGATTCTGTTCTACAAAAATCGAATAGATATGGGTATAAAGGGTGGATCGATCCGAGCTTCTTCGAGGACATTCTACTGGAAAAATGCAGGTTAGGATCGATCCGGCCCTAAAGGGTGAATCGATCCGCCCTTATTTACTCAACCATCAGATTTTACAGAAATGTACATATCTCTTTCTACAAAACTCGGACTCGCGCGCCATATTTTTACTTTGAAACCGGGACTCAAAGACCTATCTTTTGGTATAAAAATTTGATATACTTTATTAATTACCATTTTGCCCTTGGGGCTATTTTTGTCACAATAATGTTCTTTTAAGTAGTTTAACTCATGTTTTTCTTTCTAATTAGTGTAATTTGGGTGCGTATAGTCTTGTTACACGTGTCCTAATGCACCGATGTGGGTTGGGGTGTGACACGGCTTGTTGAAATTTTGACAGATAACATCCATTCGGCGGTTAACCCTGGGGGTTGTGCAGAACTTGGCAATGTGCACTTACTTTTGGCAATTAAAACATCCCCTGTCACCTGGCGGCGGGCTAGTAAGCAGTGGCTGAAGATATAGTCCCTACTGGTGATATTGCTGGGGTAGAGGATAACTTTGCTGTGACTTCTTTGCTCCATCCTAGGTGCGCTTGTTCCCTTGAAAGTTATCCTGAGGTCTCCCCTATTGGGTATTCCTAGGCGGCGGCATCTGAAAATTCCTCTGTTGTTGAAAACTTCTCTATGGATGGGGTCTACCCATTTGCTGTCGTTGCACTGGATTGCATCCTTCTCTAAACTCACACCAAGTCTAACCAATACTACAAAACTTTGATTCAGGTGCCCAAACATCATATGGACCAAGTGAGGGTTCAGTTCTTGATGAAGCCTTTTCACCTTCTTTTACGGGGTATCTATCATGTGTTGAGAGAAACAAGACAATTGCTCAAACTGGGTTGTATATTCTCTCACCGTCCAGTTTTCTTGAACAAAACAAAGAAAATTCTTCTCTTGTTGATCTCTCTCGTCCATTGGGAAATATTTCTCCAAAAATCTTCTCTTAAATGTTTCCCATGACATCACTCTTGCAACGTTCATTCCGATTAGACCATCCAGCTGAAGGTTCACTGGTCACTTACAATCAGCCTCCTACCAATCTACAGTGGCATAAGTCAACTGAAACGTAGCAAGGCGACGTTTCTCCTGTTCATTGCACTCTATGGCTTCAAATATCAGCTCCATCTCACGTAGCCATTGCTCGGCTCTCCATGGTTATGTTAATCCATTGAATTTCTCCGGGCATAGATTATGGAAATGTTCGAGTAGTTTATCTTCGGTGTGTTTTGGAAAAAATGGTGCAACAGGGGGTTGGGCATGTCATTGATTAGTAGCATGGTTATAGGTGTCACCTAAATGCCTCAAAGACACCTATTGGGTCCATGCCTTCAGGAATAGGTGCACCTAATCGTGGTGGATTTCTTCTTGCTCCAACCATAGTGCTTTGGTGATGTGTACCTACAAAAGACCTATGGATTAGCTGACAATCTTCTCGGTGAAACAAAATCAAGATAGGGTGGTAAACTATAAGAAATAATAGTTCTACTAATCAGCATATACCAACTCAAATATACCATCAATATATCAAAAGTACTACTATTAGGTATAATCAAAAGATGTACTGCATAGTACACACTAGTCAAACTGTGTACCATATGGGACATAGGCTAATACAGTACTAAGGTCAGCTATTTACGATGCTACTACTACTAATAATATCTATACAAAAGCTATGGTCCAATAACTATCTCTCAAGTTCTGAAATATCTGGTAGACAACATGTCCTGATAACACTAGAAAATCTAAACCTCTCCAGATCCTGACTCAATAGTCGTCAACTTTCGATCCTACTGGTGGAGCCTCATCCTCAAGTGTAATGTCCATCTCTATAAGTGGATCTTCCTCTACGGGTGCCACCGCTCCTCCTACCACCACTTCAATATCCCAGTTCTTGACAATCATTTCATCAACATTCATATCCTCAATACCGAATGCTAACTCGGCGATATCGACAATCATCTCGGCAAAATCCCCAACTATAGCCATAACTTCTACTAGCTCAGCCTCTCCTATCGAAAGTCCATCTGGCTGTGCAACCATCCCTGCTACCCACTCTGTTGCCATGTTTGCAATGGTTGCCATGTGTAATATAGGCCCCGCAGAAAATGCTGGTACTACAGGTATCCCAAGCTCCATATTCTCCTCAGGATCAATTGCAACATCCTCTATACCCTCATTTCCTACGGCCCCTATACCATCCTCTCCAGCCATAACATCCTCATCAACTTGCTCATGATCCTCCTCTGGCTCCTCGTCATCATCGACGGGCTTAACGTCCTCTGCAGGATCCTACTCTGGGGTCAGCATCTAATATCATCTCGGTCTCCAGTAACTCTCGAACGGGTACTGGTGACGGTGGTGCTACTACGGATATGTAGACACCCCAATTTTGACCGACCATTGAATTGAAGGGAAGATTACATCTAAAATTGATGACGACAATATTAGACAGAATTCGAAGATCCTTAAAGTGATTCAAGCTCTTCGGAAGGTTCTTCAGTCTCGATAAAATTTTTGAGATAGATAGAGAGACGGGAATTCTTGGCTGTACAATGCGTACGAGTGAAGTATAAAATAATAATAATAATAAGTTTGAAAAATAATAAAAATGGATGTTTTTTTATATAAGAGAATGAAAAAAGAAAAAAAAGAATTTCAAAAGAAAAAAGAATTTCAACAGAAAAGAAAAGAAAATGAAAAAAAGAAAAAGAATTTCAAAAGAAAAAGTACATATATAAAGACAAGGCGACAAACGGAAAAGCCGACGACACTCATTGGGTGCCGCACTGGCACTCACTAAGTGTTGCGCCGATAGTTCATGAGTGTCGGGCTGGCACTCACTGAGTGCTAAGGACAACTCAGTGAGTGTCGCCCGAGTAACAGTTTGTTTATTAAAAAATATGTATTGAACAAACAAAGATGCCATTGCACAAAGATTTTTACCCCAAATTTATTAAATTACCCTCTCAAGATTGGTCTTTATAAAGAGATGCTTATCTCCATTATGACAAAAAGAACAATTGGGTGATATAAGAGATACAATTGAGAGACCTTAGAGAGAGAATCAAGAGAGAATGGAAGAAGAAGGTTTGAAGAACTTGAAGAAGAGCTTGGAGAACATTGAAGATCTCAATCAAACAAGAAGAATCTGAGGATATTAGGAGGTAATCCTCTAATCCTAATTAGTTAGTCTAAATGCAATAACAATTCATAGAATTCTAGGATTTTGTTCTACAATTTTCAAAAAGTCTCTTTCCACCTCATTTCATCACACACAACTTGAATTGTGATTGAATTCTTTCTTGTGTTTGTTGATTTGGATCTAAATAGCTTTGGGCATAAAATAAAATAAGTTTTTCAAAGTAGAATTCAAATTAGATCATCCATTGGATTTTGATTTCATCTCTTTTGGTCATGCTCTTATCTTGGGATTTCATGGAGTCTTCAATATTCCATTTGAATTCCTTGAGTTAGATCCTTTCATTTTTTGTAAATTTATATTTATATGAGGATTAGAGTTGATATATGTTGCTTCTATGAATAACTGATAGATATAAGCTTATATTCATGGCTTTGGTTCATTAGTTTGGAACTTATGAAACTTTTCATGTTGCAAGTTCTTTTAAATTTGGGTTCTTAATCCTCAAGGATCATGTATTTGTGAGAGGATTTTATGATTTGGGTTCTTAAATTTGTTTCATATCAAGTGGATTTTATGATTTGATTATTAGATTCAAGTGAATTCAAGTGTTTTAGGTTAATTCACGAGATTGAGTAGGACCATAGAACTCATTTCTAGAGTCTCTCATAAGATCTATGATGGGATTCCTTCAAGGCCAAATCCAAGAATCTTTATAATAAGTGAGTGTTATTTTGTTGATTACAATCATACTTGATCTATATTTTCCATAGAGTTGTAGATCAAGTTTGGCTTGAATCATGAACATTAATTCATCAATGGTGCAATGATTCCAACAATGACCTGTGATCAAAGATTTTTAGTTAAGTCATGATCTATTGAATTTGGATGAGACCAATTGGAATTTATTCTTAACTCATATATGCACCACTGTAATTTTTGTTTTGATAAGATTTTATGGTTAACATGGTTGGTCATGGGTTTTGCTACCCTATTACTCTCTGTCCAAATTTCCAAAATAGTAAGTTAGTTTTAAATTGGTTAGATCAGAGCCTTTCATGAAGTTGAATGTGTTAATAAGATCCCCTAAAAAGATTCGTTTACTATTTTTAGAAAATCACACAAAATCTATGGACAAAGAGTAGATAAATTCTGAGTAGTGTCTGGTCATAGTCCAATTCCTAGAGATTGGACCATTTGATCATTGATTTTCTTTTAGGTTATAAACTAGACATGAAGAGGCATTACATACTCAAAAATCATTGAAATCAAGCCATGGGAACTATGTTTTTTTTTCCTTTTTTAATCTCAGGTTTCTTCTCTGTAAATTCTAGAAACTTGGGGCAGATTTGGTAAGTCTTGCTAACTTTTCCAAATGGTTTCCTAATGCCTTAAAGCTTGAAATGTGTTTTGATTATGATTAATTGAACTCAAACCTAGAGATTGAATGATCCAAATCAATGAATGGTTCATGTCTTATCTTTTCTCATGCATTCATAATCATCACGTCTAGTAGTAATACTTGTATCTTAGGATATTAGCTTGTAAATCATAAAAATAAATTGTTATGGGTTGAAATTAGTTATGAATTCTCTTCAACCATGTCGAGGATATGCAATTTCTATATGGACATTACAATGGTTTCCCATTGAGACTTGTATATCCATAGGAATGTTCTGACTTCGACGGTTGGGAAGAATTCATGATTTTTGTCAATCTTCTCTATTTTTGTAAGTTTTATAAGAGAATTTGATATTATTTTCAAGCACATGGACTAACTTTTCTTTTGTAGTGCTATTGATGTATGATTTCTTGACTTTTCATTCGTTTATTTCGTTTCTTGATTTTATTGATTTTCGACTCCATGCGCAATACCTTAGACTAGGTCTTGTCGTATGTGTAATATGTGAATTAGAGACTCTTTTTCTAGTATTTTCTATTTTTCGTATGCATTGCACATTTCTATATCGCAGCTGGATCACGGGTAAGTTTCCTTGTTCTCTATTTGCATTTCATTTTGCTTGATATTTGAATTATGTGATTTTGTATGCCGTTTTATTGTTAGCAATCTTGCACCTCTTTCGACATGCTTTTGGAATGTGTATATATATAAATATATATTAGTTGAGGGCATGCATAGATTAATTATTCGATTAAAAAAGATGTTGAGTAGAGACCTATCATAAGATAGGATGAGAGGGGGTATTTTAGTCTGCTGGGATCCTTCCCCTCTCATTCCATATTCCTCGGACCTAGAAAATCTCTGGTTTCCAAAAGATCAGTTTGCTTTTAAAATGGTTTCTTAATTTTTCATTAAAAATTAAGTGGTGACTCGTATTTGAATTTGAAATAGTTTAAAAAGCGTGGTTAGCCTGCAATATCCACACGGTGCTGCCTCAATAGGTCCTCAAGAATAGCTCGTAGCTCTATAGCGCCCATCTCTAGCTTACTCTGGATCAACCGTATAATCTCCTAATAAATATCCCTACCAATCCTTGCAGAATGATAATCATCCATACGCATCTCCGTAGGGTGAGTCTTCCCGATCACATAGAAAGCCTTCTATATATCCTCCTCTAGATACTAACTAGCTATCTGACGTATGCGCTCATGGTAGAACTCCGGGTCAGCTAGCTCCACGGTATCCCTATGGATCACGTGTCATCTGTATGCATAAGTCACAAACTTATGAATCTTTGGATCCATGATGGTAACTTGAAAAGGAAACTCTCTATCGTTAGAAGGATGATCTTATCTTAAACTCATATCTCTGGGAATCTTAATCTTAACATGCTAGGACCAGATGGTGTGGGACAACGTGCGAATGAAAGTATCATAACCTGAAGCTCTGATACCAAAAATCCTATCACACTCCGAAACAACAAAAGTAGAGAAAAATAAATTTCATTTTTGGTTCCATAGGGAATGACGGGTGAATGTCACTAATTGTCTACACCACACAGTACTAGTCAAATTGAAGCAACAAGAATAGTAATAATATCAAATTGAATATATTACAATAGTCCTAACTATTACAACAACATCAGAGTCGCTACAAGAATATAAAAGGTCTAAAAGTAACAAATGCCCAAGTACCTGTTATTATAAAGTCCAACAGTAATGTAAAGTAGGAATACAAGCTAATGTCTATATTCAGGTCTTTAGTTAGTAAACATAGTCGTCAGCATAATAGTCTTCCCCGGCATAACCATCCTCAATGGGGCCACCCTCAGTGTACTCCCCTTTCGGGTAATATGCCATTGTCATAAGCTTCGCTACCTATAGCAATAGGGACAGGGTAGTCTGGACGGAAAATATCCAGGAATAAACGTCGTCAGCTTACTTCAATTGAGTAAATGGAAACTCCCACAGTATCATAGGTGTGGATACAGCCCAAGTACTAACTTTGCCATAAAAGGACCTATAATTTACAATATTTTACAAGTTGAAAGAAAGTTCATAAGCACAAGTCCCAAATCTCCCCCATCTCTCCCATCTCTTTCATTGCACATCATTTCTGCTCTGGTATTGCTTTGAACCTGTGGTGGTTGTTATTTACCACAATAGAAAAAGAAAAAGGTTTTCTTAAGCATTACGCTTAGCGAGCAATCTCAACATGATTGAATGCTTAACATGTGCACTGCTACAATTAACACATAAATCATAACCATAATCACCGAGTCATCGGTTCTATGGTACATTCAGACCCAAAGACCTCCCTTGGTCCCGTGGTCACTTCTATTCCTTGGACTTCCATATTTATCGGATTCTTTCTCCTCATCAGCCTTATTACTCCCAACAATGAACCATTTCCCTGGTGCTCAATGATTACCACATAAGCATAGAAGCACATAAGCATGATAACTTTTCACATAATTGACATGAAGTTCACAATTTAACAACTTCATAGCTTCTAAGTATAATTTACCTTAAACCACAATCACTTTTTAGTTAGAAAACTCACCTTACTCAGATTATACCCAATTCAAGCTAGAGAAATGCTGAATTTACCAAATCCATGCTCAATTCCTACTCCAAAGAAATTCTTACTCGTTTTTGGCAAACTGCGTGTCACTGATTAGAATGAGCTACCAAAATCCAATGATTAAAACATAAATTATAGGTATAGAAACGATCGTCTCACCTCCACAAGTCTGAAAACGGCTTCGGTTCGCGAATTGGATGAACGGCGGCGACAGAACGGCGTAAATACGGTGTCGGTGACGATTTCTCCGAGCTCCCTCTCTCTTTTGTTTTAATTTTCTGTAAATGAGAGCCTCCCTCTCTCTTGACACCTACATATGCATGTATATGAGGTGTCTTAACCTCATTTATCCCATTTTTCATTTACACCCCCAGAACTCTTAAGTTCTTATTATGAAATCCCCCAAACATTCCATTAGCTACCCAATTATCTAAGTGGGTGTTTGTCTAAGTCCCACATGGGTCTCAATGTAGGTCCCAAATATTTTGTGAAATTACTTTTGCACCTACTAATTATGAATCTTTTCAGTTATCCCCTTATTTAGGTATCCAAACTAATACTAAATGCTAACACACATCTCATCATATAATATGAAAGCATTTAAACAAATAGTCATGTAATTATATAAATGCATTTAATCACATAAAATGTAAATATTATTATTCGACCCATCGCTGGGTCTTACCTCCAAATCTGTCCCTCGTCACTGGGGACTTTTCCACTGGCGAGTCCAAAGCCTCCCCTTAACTATTATATATACTAATCACATGAATTAATGCATATTAACAGGTTAATTAACCCTTTTTCCAGGTACAGGTGTTACAAGCTGGGACATTTGAGCAGGGATTGTCGTGCACCTCACAGAGGGTACTATGTGCACCAGTTCAAGGAATGCAAGGACCCTAAGATCATATCCAAATGAATGCCATCATTCCCCCAGGAACAGGTTTTAATGCTGATGAGCAGCAGCATCTGGAATGTATGCTTATACTCTTTCACAATCAAGTTAAAGCTTTATTCGATACTAACATTGCACGTTTGTTTATTGCGGTTAAGATTGTGCATCAGTTGGGTTTAGAACCCCAGACACTTAAGCCAGCACTTAATGTTGTGTCACCTTTGGGAGTGACTGTTAAGTTGGGTAGAGTATGCAAAGATTTAGCATTGACTCTAGAAGATATGTCGCTCCCGGCAAACTTTATGGTAATGGCTATGTCAAAATTTGACATTATCCTAAGGATGGATTGGCTTACCAAGTATGGTGTCAACTTGGACTGCCCTACTAGGACGGTTGTATTTCAAATACCAGGACGACTGACGATCATATTTCAGTGTCAACCGACGAGTTACCTATTTCTGACTAGTTGTTTGGCTATGATTAGAGGTACGAGTACGAAACCTATGATGGATCAAAATTCCTACCGTATAGGATTTCAAGGACATATTCCAGGATATCAAAGGATTTTTACCGAAATGAGAAATAGACTTTTGTGTGTAGCTAATACCTAGAACCTTGTCGATTTCCAAGACTTCGTATTGGATGGCACCAACTGAGATGTTAGAATTAAAGAAACAAGTTCAGGAACTTGAAGATTTGGTTTTTGTTTGCCCTAGTACGTCACCTTAGGAAGCACTAGTTCTGTTCGTGAAGAAGAAAGATGGAACGCTTCAACTCTATATAGACTATAGAGAGTTGAACAAGGTTATGATTAAGAAATAGATATCCACTTTCTCAAATAAATGATCTATTCGACTAGCTGCAAGGATCGAGAATCTTTTCCAAGATTGATCTACATTTTGGATATCACCAGTTGTTAGTTCGACTGGAGGATGAGTCGAAAACTGCTTTCAAGACAAGATATGGGCATTACGAGTTTCTGGTTATGCCTTTCGGATTAACCAATGTGCTGGCAGTATTTATGGACTTAATGAGTAGAGTATTCAGACCATATCTAGATTGAATCATAATAGTGTTCATCGACGACATCTTGATCTACTCAGAGGCGGAGTAAGATCACCAGGAGCAACTACAAATTGCTTTGCAGACACTTCGAGATAGTAAGTTGTATGCAACCTATTATTTTGAAGTGTACAATAGTATATAAGATTCTATATACTTCCCTTGACCAAACTTGAAGTTTCACTTTCAAGTGATCGAACTGCTTTTGAGCGATCGAGAATTTCTTTGTTTAAGCAATCGAACTCCTTTCGAGCAATCAAAATCCTACCGACCCAAACTTATGACATGGTCACCACTTCAATCAATCAAATCAGTCTCAATCGATCAAAATTGGCCGACCTGTTCTCAAGAGATCGAAGTTAATTCGTGTTAGGAAAATGCGCTCCCAAGCATATAAGTTGGTACTAGAAAAAATTACGTGAAAACTATATTGACCCTACAAGGGCGGAACTAGGGTTACCTTAAACTGCTAAAACGGATTGATGTAGTAGACAAATCGAGAACACGGGCTCGATAATAGCTCAGGATCTTCTACCGTATTCCTTTGCTGCCAGAATATCGAGCTGAGTGTGGGCTCCTTCAAAATCCTTTATGTTTCTGCACTCTCTTTTTACACTCTCTTTTCTATTCCGAGTTATAATACTCTTGATGGAAAAATGCAAACTGAGGAGAGAGCCAAAGCAGCATATATATAGGCTACGATAGGGACCATAAGAAGTCAATAAGGAATAGGCTTCCTTATGGAATTAGGAAACCCTAATCCGAACTGAATTAGATTCCTATTTCCATAAATTATAATTCATACCACTAAAGAATTATAATTGCACTCCTACCCTTGTCTCAAAAATATATTTCGAGCTCCATATTATTAAATGCTTATTATCTCCCGATGTTAAGATTATAGATTCCATTAATTAAATATAATTACTGACAATCATATTTAATTAATCTCTTAAAATTCTTTGAGATCCTCTGCTTAACTTATTTGATATGTCGGATACAAAATCCACCTGCAGGGTTTGAAATAATCAAAACTTATAAGCTTTCTCAAGGGGATATCATCAATCCCAAAAATTGAGACATAGATTCCATCATTAATCAATATCCAACCACACAATTAATATTGTCACCCAATCCAATGAGATATTGACCCATTTAAGGATGTCACCCTTTTAGGGATCAAAGTGTAAATATCAAATGTACGTGTCTATAAATTAACTTAGGATTTAGAGCATAAGCACTCATAATAGTCATGAGGTATTAATTATCTTATAAGTCAATATAAAGATAATTACCCCAAGTCGGCCCCGTTTAATACACAAAGTGTACCAGCATGGTGAGTTGAAGCTATACCGTTTTCCGCAGTCAAGACAAACCTATTACAACACCATGTTGCAGTCCTACCGATGGTGTGTCCAATCCATCTAAGACTGTAAACCAAAATCTTACATTCTATAAGATCCGATGGTCTGATCTTCCGTGTGTAGGCTGAACTCTACACACCAAACCACCTACTATGTTGAATAAAAGACACACATGCATAATATTAAATAAACAATATAATACAAATATTGCCCCACACAGATTCTCATAAAAATGGATGAACTAATTTTATTAAATGAATAATAAATCAACAACATAAATCATGGCTTTTAGTGTATATCCCTAACAATCTCCCACTTCGACTCAAAGCCATGATGCGATACACCTCACTCCTATCCCTTCTACATGACTATTAAAAGTCTTGGCCGGTAAGCTCCTGGTGAAAGGATCTACCAGGTTATTGCAGATGCTATTTTGGTCACTTCAACATCCTCTTTGTACGATCTCTCATATTAGGTGATACTTACTCTCAATGTGTTTTCCGTTCTTATGTACCCTAGGTTCCTTTGAGTTAGCAATCGCTCTGGTATTATCACATTAAAGGGTAATAGCCGATTGTACCACAGGTACTACTATTAGATCCATAAGGAAGTTTTTGAGCCAAACGGCCTCCATAGAGGCTTTTAAAGCAGCCACATACTCGGCTTCCATGGTGGAATCAATAATACACGACTACTTGATACTCATCCAACTAATGGCTCCACCTCCTAGGGTAAACACATATGCTGAGGTAGACTTTCTGGAATCCCTATCTGACATGAAATCAGAATCTGTGTACCCAATGGGTACAAGACTGTCTGCTTGGTAAACTAACATATAGTCTCGAGTCCTTTTCAAGTACTTGAGAATATTTTTCACCGTAGTCTAATGTTCTTGCCCTAGATTAGACTGATATCTATTAACCATGCCAACAACAAAGTAGATGTTAGGTCTAGTACATAGCATAGCATAGATTAGGCTTCCTACTGCCGAGGCATAAGAAACTGCCTACATCTTCTCTATCTCATCAGGTGTCTTAGGACACTGATCCTTAGATAGAGTAATTCTATGTCTGAAGGGAAGGAATCCCTTCTTGGAATCTTGTATGCTAAACCTTGCAAAAATATTATCGATATAAGTGCCTTATGAGAAGCCCAACATCCTATTCTTGCGATCTCGCATAAGCTTGATCCCTAGGATATGATCGGCTTCTCCCAAGTCCTTTATATCGAATTGACTGGACAGCCATACCCTTGCAAAAGATAATGCCCCCATATCATTTCCGTTTAGCAAGATATCATCCACATATAGTACTAAGAACACCACCACGCTTCCATCATGTTTCTTGTACACACAAGATTCATCCGCACATTTATCAAAACAAAAAGACTTGATTGCTTTATCAAAGCGGATATTCCAAGACTTAGATGACTGCTTAAGTCCATAAATGGACTTCTTAAGCTTGCACAACATATATTCTTGGCCCTTTGCAATGAACCCGTCTGGTTGCATCATATAGATGCACTCATCAAGTTTTCCATTAAGAAATGTTGTCTTGACATCCATTTGCCAAATTTCATAATCAAAATGTGCACCAATGGATAAGAGAACTCGAATAGACTTTAGCATGGCCACCGGCGAAAAGGTTTCCTCATAATCGATTCCCTCTTTTTGAGTGAACCCTTTTGCAACAAGCCTTGCTTTAAAGGTTTCCACCTTACCGTCTGCTGCTCTCTTCTTCTTATAGATCCACTTACATCTAATGGGTTTTATTTCTTTCGGTGGTTCTACAAGATCCCAGACTTGATTGGAGTACATGGACTCCATTTTAGACTTTATAGCCTTTTACCAAAGATTTGTATATTTATCTTGGAGTGCTTCATTGTAGTTACAGGGATTGGTACCTTGTTCATCAGGGACCCGATCATAAGACTCTCCTAAGAATATATACCGGTCAGGTTGAATAATAACCCTTCCACTAAGATGAGGCATAACCCGCGTCTGTGTATCACTGATATTTTGTTATAAAGATTCTGAACCTAATACACCATTATTGCACATTGTACTGGTTCCAAAATCTGCGTGTTAATGGTTGGTTCGGGATCTATACAAGTTTCGATAATCCTCCCACTACGACGCGGTAATGGAATATCGATAACTCTGTCTTGTGATGTTTCTTCTCATACCAATGGTATCGAAGAAGTATGTGTTAGTGTCTCTCCTCTCATTTCCTCTAGAACAATACGGCTTCTAGGCTTGTGGTCCATAACATAGTCCTCTTCTAAGAATGTGGCATTGGTGCTAACAATAACCTTCTAATCCTTAGGACTATAAATCAGACCACCTTTAGTTCCTCTTGGATACCCAACAAAGAAACATACTTCTGTTCTTGATTCCAACTTTTCTGCATTCCCATTCAGCACATGTGCTGGACTACCCCAGATTCCAACATGCTGCAGACTAAACTTTCGCCCAGTCCACAATTCCATGGGAGTAGTAGGTACTAACTTAGATGGTACCAAGTTTAGAATGTGTGCAAATGTCTCTAATGCGTGTCCCCAAAAGGAAATATGTAAATCCGAATAACTAATCATAGATCTTACCATGTCTATGAGAGTCTTGTTCCTTCTTTTTGCTACACCGTTCTGCTGAGGCATAAGGGGTGCAGACAACTGGGATGTAATCCCTTGATCTAATAAGTATTCCCTAAACTCTCCCAAGAGGTACTCTCCACCACGATCAGATCGTAGTGTCTTGATACATTTACCTAGATGCTTCTCCATTTTAGCCTTCAAGTCTTTAAATTTCTCAAAGCATTCAGACTTACGCCGCATCAAATAAATGTACCAATACCTTGAGTAATCATCGATGAAAGTGACAAAGTACTCAAATCCCCCTCTTGCTTGGACAGTCATAGAATCACACAAATCAGAGTGAACCAGTTCCAACGGCTCCTTTGCTCTATAGCCCTTGGCTGAGAATGGCCTCTTGGTCATTTTACCTTCCAAGTAGAATTCACAGACTGGAAGTGCCTCCACTTCCAATGAGCTTAATGGCCCATTTTGAACCAGTCTTTGAATCCTTTTCAAATTAATATGACTAAGGCGTAAGTGCCAAAGCTGTGTTTGGTTCATCCTTGAAGGTTCTTTACTCTTAAATGGCAAACTATTTGTGTTGTTAAATTCATGAAGTTGCAGTATAGGAGAGACAGGATTTATAATATAAAGATCATCCACCAATTGACCAGAACAAATAAAATGTTTATTTTCTTTAATAACTACTACTTTATTAAAATGAACTGAATATCCATTCTTTACTAAACTAGAAACTGAAACTAAATTCCTTCTAATAAAAGGTACATAAAGGCAATTTCTTAATATTAAAATCCTATCTCTATCAAAACTAAGATGTAGATCTCCTACTGCAATTGTTGCTACTCTCGTAGCATTTCCCATATACAGATAAATCTCTCCATCACTGAGCTGCTTGGTTCCCTGGAACCCCTGCAAAGAATTGCATCCATGATCAGTGGCTCTCGTATCTACACACCAGGTACCGGTAGATCGGACCTCTAAACACGATTCAACAACTAGTAAATGAGATTTACCTTGATTGTTCTATCTGGAAAGATAAACCGGACATTGCTTCTTCCAGTGTCATAGCTGCTTGCAAACAAAACATTTGCCTTTAGGCTTTCCCAATTGTCTTCTTGGCCTTTGGATTGGCGGAGGACCCACGGCCTTCTTTTGAGCCTTTTTATTTTCTTCTTGCCTTTCGGCTTTGAAGAAGAACCTTTCTCAAACACAATAGCACTCCCTGAATTTCTGTTGAGACCCTCAACTGCCTGGAGTTCTTTAAGTAGCTCCGCCAAGGTATATTTAAATTTATTCATGTTATAATTGAGGCAGAATTGCTTAAAAGACTCTAGTAGTGACTGGAGTACGATATTGATCTGGGTTTCCCCGTCGATTTTAGCTCCAAGGATCTCTAGTTCATTAAGAAGAGATATCATCTTAAGAATATGATCCCTTACAGGCGTCCCCTCAGCCATAGTTGTGTTCATCAAGTCTTTCATGGAAACATACCTAGCAGCACGACTTTGATCCTCGAACATCTCTCGGAGGCTCTCCATCATGTCATAGGCACTGGCCATTGACTGATACTGATGTTGTAGAACATTCGACATGGATGCCAAAATGTAACACCACACCATCTCATCAGCCTTGACCCATTTCTTGTGAGCTTGGGTTTCCTCAGCGGTTGACCTCTCACCAGGTTGTTCAGGACATTCTTGAGTATTCTTCAGCAGTTAACACAATATCCAAATTCCTTTTCCAGTCTATATATTTTGGTCCAGTAAGTTTGTTTTCTTTAAGTATAACAGCGAGTGGATTGAAAGAACCAATTTAAAAGCCTGAGAATCACATAATATAAATAATTATGTTTGGGCAAAAAATTACTATGGATTCAAGTTGAAAATATTGGTTCCCTCTACCATATTTGAAAAGAATCCGCCAGCAACCTGATACACCACGAATAGTATGACTCGATGGAAAGCCATATACTATCCATCATTTGTTCAGATAGGCAATTGCTTTTTAATTTTACTATCTAGGCGATGCACCTTGCCTAGTAAAATTAAACTGCTGACTTGCTTTGGTCCTATAAATAACAATAGTGCCTCAGATGGAGAGGATATTACTATTTATAGCTAAGTGTATACCATCACTTAATTCGAGGTCAAGAGTTCCGTGAGGAACACCTCTGATGGAGAGGTGACCCACACTAACAATCACCCAAAATATTCTTTTAAAGATGTTTGTACCGATGATTCCATGATCAACTGCATCCGATGGGGAGGATGACACTAGAGCCATCACACAAAAATAATCATATCATCTACAAACTAGTGATGGAGACCTTGAGATTTATACTTGATAAATTCTCTCTCTCACTTAGAATTTTTAAAAATTTGAGGGTTATAATTTTGAAGAAAACCTTTTAATTTAATTAATAAAAAATAATGGAATACTTGGCAAGGGTAAATTCATCCTTACTTGTCAAACCCACATGTGTAGATAATAAAATTATTCTATTCTTATGATTATAGAAAATAAGTACTTATGTTTTCAAAATATAGAATTAGTTTTATTTCTAAATACACATGTAGTTGCCCATCATTTTAAATTAATATAAATTAAACATGCAGCTAGACATCTGAAATAGTTCTAGGAACAATTATCCATGTTGTTCCATTCATTAAACATGAAACAATAATAATTATTTAATCACACATGAATAAGGAAACCACAATAAAATAGGAATCCCACTATTATGGTCAAGCTGCAACACTTGTGAATAATACTTCATTGAACCCGATTAGCTCTATGTCGCCACTACGCACGGGGGTCGAGCAGCCCGATTAGCTCTTGCGAAGAAAATCTTCCAGAACCGTTTTCTGAAACAGCCTTCTGAAACTGCTTCTAGATTACTCTCTGAAACTACTTATAAACTGTCTTCATGGATTTACTTGAGATATTTTACATAAACCCTATGCCTCCATGAAGGAGTTCACATACTATTTCTTTGCAATAAATTAACCACACATCAATCAAGCGTGGGATCCAATACACACAAAATCCTATGCCTCTATAAAAGAGTTCACATGCTAAATTAAAACAGTTGTATTAACCACGGATAAAACCATCGTGGGATCCAATCACACAAAATCAGTGACCATAATAGTGGAATAAGAACGCTGCAAAACAAGGGTTAGCACAATTTTACGTTCTATCCATCCATCAAAACACGCATAAGATCTATTTTACTGGACAAGATGGTTGCGTCCAACTCATTATGTAGAATCAATGTTGCTCTGATACACTGTTAGGAAACTGCGTTCCCAGAATTCATTGACAGCGCATATAAGTTGGTACTAGAAAATATTACTTGAAAACTACAATAACCCTACAAGGGCGGAACTAGGGTTACCTTAAACTGCTAAAACGGATTGTTATAGTAGACGAATCAAGAACACGGGCTCGATAAAGCTCACGGTCTTCTACCGTATTCCTTTGCTG
This sequence comes from Hydrangea macrophylla, assembly GCA_033977485.1. NCBI lineage: Eukaryota > Viridiplantae > Streptophyta > Magnoliopsida > Cornales > Hydrangeaceae > Hydrangea > Hydrangea macrophylla. Next base: position 17,568,255 of record CM066988.1, read on the forward strand.
CCAGAATATCAAACTGGGTGTGGGCTCCTTCGAAATCCTTTATGTTTCTGCTCTCTCTTTTTACGCTCTCTTTTCTATTCCAAGTTATAATACTCTTGATGGAAAAACGCAAACTGAGGAGAGAGCCAAAGTAGCATATATATATATAGGCTACGATAGGGACCATAAGAAGTCAATAAGCAATAGGCTTCCTTATGGAATTAGAAAACCCTAATTTGAACTGAATCAGATTCCTACTTCCATAAATTATAATTCATACCACTAAAGAATTATAATTGCACTCCTACCCTTATCTTAAAAATATATTTCTAGCTCCATGTTATTAAATGCTTATTATCTCCCCATGTTAAGATTACAGATATCCATTAATTAAATACAATTACTGACAATCATATTTAATTAATCTATTAAAATTCCTTGAGATCCTCTGCTTAACTTATCTGACATGTCAGATACAAAATCCACCTGCAAGGTTTGACATAATCAAAACTGATAAGCTTTCTCAAGGGGATATCATCAATCCCAAAATTGAGACATGGATTCCATCATTTATTAATATCCACCACACAATTAATATTGTCACCCAATCTAATGAGATATTGACCCATTTAAGGATCTCACCCTTTTAGGGATCAAAGTGTAAATATCAAATTTACATGTCTATAAATTAACTTAGGATTTAGAGCATAAGCACTAATAATAGTCATGAGGTATTAATTATCTTATAAGTCAGTATAAAGATAATTACCCCAAGTCGGCCCCCATTAATACACAAAGTGTACCAGCATGGTGAGTTGAAACTATACTGTTTCCCGTAGTCAAGACAAACCTACTACAACACCATGTTACAGTCTTACTGATGGAGTGTCCAATCCATCTAAGACTGTAAACCAAAATCTTACATTCTACAAGATCCAATGGTCTGATCTTCCGTGTGTAAGTCGAGCTCTACACACCAAACCACCTACTATGTAGAATGAAAGAAACACATGCATAATATTAAATAAACAATATAATACAAATTTTGCCCACACAGATTCTCATAAAAATGGATTAACTGATTTTATTAAATGAATAATAAATCAACTACATAAAGCATGGCTTTTAGTATATATCCCTAGCAGTTCGATCGATTGACCGGGACAGAATTTTTATTCCACAATTCACACAAACACTACCACCTTGCACCCTCCCTCTTCTATATATATGTGACCCATTGGTGTGTGAGGGTTTCTGAACCCAGAGAATTTTGAGAGAGAGTGAGATATTCTGTTATATATATATATATGTACTCACACTCCATATATATACACACATAGATACTCTATATATATACGGTCAGAGAGAATAGGAAGAAGATAGAAGACAGACGAGGAAGAGAAGAAGAAGGAGGCAGAGATAGAGAAGGAAAGAGGATAGAGAAGGAGGAAGCCATTAAACCTTAAAGCTTGACGTTTGCCAAACGCGCCCTAAATGACATTTAGTGAGTCTCAAACTAACTCGATAGCTTAGTTATAATGTTTTACATGTGGTGGACATAAACAAATGACCCAAACACGCCCTAACATTTTTTGGACATTCACTGCCAGAATCTGGGGAAGACAACTTTCGAGCAATTAAACTAGGTTCAATCGATTGAACTTTACTTTTCTTCAATCGATCAAAATGGCTTAATTTGATCGAACCTCACTTTCCTCAATCGATCAAAATAGCTTCAATTGATTGAACTTTACTTTCTTCAATCGATCGAAATGACTTCAATCAATCGAACTTTTTTGAACATGGGTGCTTCTTTTGAGGTTTTTTATTCATAATGCTTAATCTTTTAATGTTGTTTTCATGTTTCTGTTATGCGATACAATAGGTTATGGGGATAATAGGATACGATAATAAGATTGGGATAATATGGTGAGTAACATAGTCAGGTTTGAAATATTAGTAATAATATGATGCAATATAACGAGATAAGATTTGAGGTACAACGGTGGGTATCATTGGATAACACAGTGATCACGCCAGTTGGGAATTAATCAGTGTCAGGGATCGATCATGAACAGATCTACGTGGGATGTGAGCGTTCTGTATTGTACTCGCGAGAATTCTTAAAAGTGGTGAATAAGAGTACTAATACATATTGATTATGAATGGACTATACTCATAAGTGTTCTTAAAAGCGGTGAACAATAAGAGTTCTTGAAAGCGGTGAACACATCTGTGTGGGATGTAAGCATTCCATATTTGACTCGTAAGAATTCTTAAAAGTGGTGAATAAGAGTGCTAATACATATTGATTATGAACAGACTATACTCATAAGTGTTCTTAAAAGCGGTGAACAATAAGAGTTCTTGAAAGCGATGAACTGGAGTATTGGTGCTTCTATGTACTAGTAGTCATATTGGAACGATGTATGGTGCTCCTGAGTGTTCTTAAAAGTGGTGAACAGTAAGAGTTCTTAAAAGCAGTGAATTGGAGCACTAGTATGTCGTGATGATATAATCGCATCATCTCAGCCAGTCAGGGTTGGTATAGTCAATCCTAGGGTTGGAAGACGATAAGAATCAGATAATGATAGTTCTGAATAAAAGAGGAAAAGATATTATTAGTATCACTATTTTATGTCGTGCATAATAGGTAAGGACTTTATACCTATAATACTATGGGAGTTTCCATTCACTCAGCTAAAGTGAGCTGACGGCGTTTAGACTATCCTGTTCCTTTTGCTACAGGTAGCGTTGCTTATGATGATGGCTATTACCTAGAGAGGGAGTGTGTTGAGGGTGGCCCCACCGAGGATAGTTATGCCGGGGAAGACTATTATGCTGACAACTATGTTTATGCCAGCTGAAGACTTGAAAATAGACATTAGCTTATATTCCTACTTTACATTACTGTTGGACTTTGTAATAACGGGTACTTGGGCATTTGTTACTTCAGACCTTTTATATCCCTGTAGCGACTCTAATGTTATTGTAATAGTTAGGACTTTTGTAATACATTCAATTTAATATTATTATTATTCTTGTTGCTTCTAATTGACTAGTATTGTGTGGTGTGGACAATTAGTGACATTCATCCGTCGTTCCCTATAGACCCAAAAAGAAAATTTATTTTTTCTCTATTTTTGCTGCTCCGGGGTGTGACAACTACTATATCGGATTATAGATCAAAAACATTAGTTAATTGCTCTTTAGCAATGAATAACAGATCTAAAGATGCCTTATTTAGCAAGTGTAAGAAATTATGCAGATGGTTAATAGAAGTACGAAAATATTGGAGTTACGCTATGTCTGGTGCGCAAAATATAGGAAGCATGAAACGATTTGCCAACAAACTAACAAAGCATCATTAATTAAAAGTAAGTAAAGATTTGTCTCTAACATTGACTGCTTCTCAGGAATATGAGTTACATACTCGTACACACCTCTCATAACTTTACCACCAAAATTTTAAGCACCATTCTTTTGAGAGTAAACATGTATGTTTATTTGGGTAACTATCTCTTCTAACTTGGTAAAAAGAAAAAATCCTGGCATTTTTCTAATCTTTAGTCATTGAATGTGTTCATATTATGGACGGGTTCTTAATGCTATCTCCATCCCATATAAACTGCATATAAACTAAAGTAAAACACAGTAATTCAAAAGCATGGGGTACATACAAACATACATGTAAAAGTAAGGAGATGAAGAGCAAAGTCTGGGGAGTCAGGCGGCTTCTTCAAGCTCATTCCAAATGTCACGAATGTGTTTGGGCCTCTCGAAAAGATAATAGTTGTCTGGGCTGTGTGCGGTCAGCAACAAACTTTACCTTTCTCTTTCCTTTACTTTGGTTCAAGCCTTTGAGAAAAGGTGAGACTAAGAGATTGAGGTTGAGGCTGTTGAGTGGAGGAGGTGGTGATTGCTGGAGCAGTTGAGTCTGTAGGAGGTGGTTCGTCAACATGGGGGTAGGGTTTAGAGACGAACATAGAGAGGTTTGAGAAAGGGAGATCTGAGAGACAGAAATCTGCAGCATGACTGAATAAATTTTTAAAATAAGAAGTTGAACCCAAAATCATGTTAAATCACTGCTTTTCTAAGGCTGCCCAACCACTTTTTTAACATTATCTAGAAACAAAAGCATTGGGTAACATTGGTAGTGACCGTGCAAGCATGTTCTGAATTTCCTCACAAACAAGATACCTAAAAAGGCAGATTGGTCAAGAATATGAAGAAAAGAGAGAAATTAAAATGTGGAAAATTTTGAAAAATTAGGCAATACCGTCATATGACATTTGTCTATTGAGGCCAAAACCTTCCTAGTTTCAACACATAATCGCTGTAATGCTGAAACACATCTGGTTGTCAAAATTTTCCCACTGTAGATAATATTGAGATGTTCATAATGCAAATGGCACAATCTAAACCTGATAATGAGAATATAGTAAAATTGATAGTTATAAATTTACAAGAGTTCCAAATTTAAGAAAGAAAGTGCTAACATAGACCATTCAAAACTATCACCGAAACTCTAGCATAACCAATTGCTAGGAATCTGATTTGAGTCACAAGCCTCAAATGGTCATACTTTACTTCAATATTATTACAAGAAATGTAGACAACAATTTTACAATATTGCTTCAGTTTTGTTAGATTCCTGGATTCTTACTCTTTTCTTTACCCATCAAGAAATCACTCAAAAATCAATCCGTAATGAATTAGAACTTCAAAATACCTTAATGCTTGTAAACTTTCTTAATCAAAGCGAATGAGAGTAGGCTAAATGTAACGCCCTGTATTTTATTATCATTAATAAATAAATATTGCATTTTATTTCCATGAGTATTTTAATTTAATTTCTCTTTGTAATAATTATCTGGGGTCAAACCGTAATTTTTAAAACATTTTCTATGGTTTCAAAATCGATATTTATATTTTTGTATAACCGGGAATTGAATTCCTACATTAATATAATTTTCTGTATTTTTATTTCAACCGTAAAATACCAGTTTTGGGAATGGGCAGTATATTTTTACCTGTGTGTGTGTATCATTGCGTGAGCTCAACACACACAAGGGTATCTTGTGTACACATTAGTGCAGTGTGTGCTGTGTTTAGTGGAATGTGTGTGTAGTGCTTTGTGAGTGTGTGTGGAGTGTCATGTGTGTTTTATATGCATAGTGCTAAGCACTTTACATATCATTTATACACCCACTTATCCCCCATTTGATTCATCTCTCTCTCGGCAGCTCTCTCTCTCAATCACTCACTCACAGTCTCTCATCTCTCACTCCCAAACTCTCTCAAATTCTCTTAATCACTCTCTTGCTCTCTCAAGATCACACAACACACACATACAGTTTATATATATATAATCAGTCACATACTTAGACACACATATATATACACATATTGGGTTACCAAAATCAAGAACGGAGGAGGAAATTCTCAACGACGGATTATTACGGCGGAAGTTCTCGGCCTTTAAATTTCTGTATAATCGTCTCTGTGAGTATTATAAACTCACTCGCCATGTTTATATATGTGTATTTCTGTATGTATATGTGTATATATGTGTATATATATATGATACACCATTAGAGCTTAAAAATGGAGCTTTGAAAAAGTTAATCAAAATCGAATCCGTGAATTGTAATTGAAAGATATTGATCCCAATAGGCTACGGTTCGAATCCTACGGCTTAATTCATCCGTATCGCGACGTACCGTTGATTTAAAGTTTTGTCAACTCTCGGTTTTACGTGAAATCCGAGAGCTACGATTGAAATTAGTTAAAACCGATCGCGTATTCGTAATCCTTGCGGAAAAACGAAGAAATCCATATATTACATGTCTTGGTTGAAGTAGATTTCAGAAATGGGTCAAAAACAGGTTCTAAATTCGTAACAGGGAAGATACAGCTGGTTCCAACCGGTTGCATTTTTTTACAACCGGTTGCATTTTTTTGTTCCAACCGGTTGCACTTTTGTTCCAACCGGTTGCATTTTTTTTTTGTTCCAACCAGTTGCATTTTTGTTCCAACCGGTTGCACTTTTTCAGCACTGACGACTTTTAGTAAAACGACCATAACTTCCTCTAGGAAACTCGAAAACGCGCACGGTTTGAAGCGTTGGAAACTAGACTCAAAGAGCTTTCGGTTGATATGTAATTCATGTATACAAATTATAACTCATTTTTAATGGCATTACTTCAAAGTATATTAGAAATTCAATCTAATATTTTCTCTTTTAATTTTAACAGTAGCAGAATTTTGTTTTCAGACTTTTGTTAGGAAAACGAATGAAATTTAAGGTTCTGCCCGCTTTGTCCCAAGTAAAACTCGATTCTGCACACTTTTCGTCTAATGCAATTTTCTCAGATTCTGCACCGTTTGGACAGAAAACGAGGATTTCAGTAGCAGTTTATTTAGAATGCTATTAGTTATGTTTAAAATGATTAAGGCAATGAATTACGAATTTTCAATCCCCGTACGCGTATTATTTCTTTAATTCTGTGAATTTCTTTATGTTTAAAGTTTGATGACATTCATGTGATTTATTAATGGTGTTATTTATGAAACATTGACATACATATTAGGGTTGAGGTTGTGTCAACATGCATGTGTGTGAGAAAGTGTGAAAAGAGTAAAGAGTGGCGTTCTAGTTGTGCGACCTCAATATCGATCGGATATTATTCTTGGTATTTGGAGATGATAGTGTTGTGTACGACTTAGATATCGATCGGATAATATTCCTGGTATCTAAGGCGCGCGTTTCGGATATTGATCGGATAGTATTCCTGATATCCGAAGCGATGGTGGTAGTGTTGTGTACGGCTTAGATATCGATCGGATATTATTCCTGGTATCTAAGGCGCTTGTTTCGGATATTGATCGGATATTATTCCTGGTATCCGAAATGATGGTATTGAGTGTGGCTTAGATATTGATCGGATATTATTCCTGGTATCTGAAGCGATAGTTTGGTGTGCTGTTTTGGATATTGATCGGATAGTATTCCTGGTATCTGAGATAATGGTTTGTTTGTGTTGAGTTTTGTTGAGAGAAAAGAGTCAGAAAGATGAGATATTACATTGCTCATGCATGGTCACATATTTATTGCTTTCTTTATTTTCCCCCGTGGGTTATGTTGGAATTGGAACCTTGAATATATTACTGTTAAGTTAAAATTGCACCGTTGATTATATGCTTATATATACATTGCGAGCACTTGTTTATTTTGCTCACCAGCTTTCATAAGCTGACGGCGTTGATGCGTCCTGGACTGTATGTCCAGATTTTCAGGGTCAGGAGCAGCTAGGGTATTTTGACTATGCTACTTAGAGTCAGGAGACTTTCCAGGAGGCTGCTTTATATTTTCCTATGTCTTTTAAATTTGGGTTTTGTAATAAACTAGTTTAGACTTTTGAATAAGGCGTTTTGTGCCTAAGACTATGACTGCTGTAATAGTTTAGTAAGTTTTTTTATTTCGGAGCTTATGTTCTGTTAGTATCCTTTGCTTTAGAAATGTTGTTAAGTTATTTGTTGCAGGGACAATTGGTCATACTCACTTGTCACGACCTACGAGTCCATAAAGGAAATTAAATGCTTTCCTGAATTATGCTACGTCGGGGCGTGATAGGCTTTTTGGTATCAGAGCCAGGTTATGGCTCGACCAATTGTCCAGAACACATAGGATCTCCCGTTAAGATAGAATTGAGATAAGATAGTTCGACTTTATTCCGTGTCTAGTCGCTTTCTATCGTTTAGAATTTTCTTTCTTCTCAAGAGGTTGACCGAATTCTGTTGATTGATGGATAGGTACCGTTCTCTCGATCAGATGGCTGGAAGAAATCTCAGGAATCGTCCCGCTATTGAAGATGCACCGCCAGTAATAGATCCAACCGGGATGTTCGAAGCTTTTGTAAGGAGGTTGGAGAGGGTTAGTGATCAGAACGCAAGAAACAATAATCAGAATGGGGATTACAATGGGAATGGGAGGCAAGCCCACCAGACTGGAGACAAGCTTCTCAAGGAGTTTCGCGCTCTACGACCTGAGTATTTTGCTGGAACTGATGAACCCTGGCAAGCGGAACAGTGGCTACGTCAGATGGAGCGTATCTTTGAGACCATAGAGTGCACTGATCTGGAAAAGAAGCGTCTGGCTATCTTTCAGTTGTCTTATGCAGCGGCTGATTGGTGGGATGCAGAAAAGGCGACCATAGGGGAAGAAGCTGCAAGGAGAATGCCGTGGGTGGTGTTCAAGGAAAGGTTTCTCGAGAAGTATATCCCCGAAGAAGAGAAGGACAAGAGGGAGAAAGAGTTTATGGAGTTGACTCAAGGGAATCTGACTGTCCGAGAGTACACTACTCGATTTGAGCGTCTGTCTCGCTTTGCTCCACATATGGTGGACACACCCCAGAGGAAAATCAAGAAGTATCACCGAGGTCTCAACCTGTCTCTCAGACATTTGACTATGGGGCATCTGGGCCAGTCATTTGAAGCTCTGGTGAGATTGGCTACGGGGTTAGAGAATGATGGGTGTCAGAATTCGAAGCCGCTTGGAAATCGACCTCCGCAGAAGGGTTATCCCGGACAGAAACCAGGGTACCCTCAAGGACAGAAAAGGACCTGGGATGGAGGGAAGAAACCTCAACAGACACAAGCAGTTCAGCAGTATCAGCCTCTAGCAATAGAAGGGGCCAAAAACAACAACTGCTTCAATTGTGGAGTTCCCGGTCATCGAGCTAAAGATTGCAGAGCACCTAGGCGTACGGATCGTTCAGGAGTTGTGTGCTATAATTGTGGCATGCCAGGTCACATAAGTCCAGAATGCAAGGCTCCTAGGAAAGGTAACTATGGTCAACAAGGACAAGCCCGTCTGAATGCTGTCATTCCCGAGGCTGCTGGCTATGAGGAGACAGGGTATGAAGAAGGTACCAATGAGGAGGGACCGCCCGAGCAACGAGCAGTGGAAGGTACTCTAACTTTGTTTAACTCTCATGTTAAAGTTTTATTCGACACGGGTGCTACACATTCTTTTATATCTGTTAAGATCGTTCAGAAGTTGGGTATCATACCGCATCGTTTAGAGGAAGCTTTGAGTGCTGTCTCACCCTTAGGGACCACAGTCAAGTTATTACATGTGTGTAAGGATTGTCCTCTTCGGTTTGGAGACCACGAACTTTTGGCGAGATTGGTGGTTCTGTCGATGAAGGAGTTCGATATAATCCTGGGAATGGATTGGCTCGAGAAGAATCATGCGAAGTTGGATTGTGCAAAGAAAAAGATCACATTTGCGGACAAGGGGAATCAACTCTTCGATTTCCAATGTAACCCTTCGGGTGACATGTTCCTCACTAGATGCCTAGCAAACATTGAGGTTGTCAGTGCAGAGGTGACAGTATCATCTATACCGGTAATCAAAGAGTTCGAGGAAGTATTCCGAGATATTTCAGGATTACCGCCGGAAAGGGACATAGAATTCTGTGTGGAATTAGTGCCAGGTACTCGACCTATAACCAAGGTTCCCTACAGGATGGCCCCTACAGAGTTGTTGGAGCTGAAGGAACAAGTTCAAGAACTTGAGAAGTTGGGTTTTGTTCGTCCAAGTACTTCACCCTGGGGAGCACCAGTGTTGTTTGTGAAGAAGAAGGATGGGTCAATGCGGCTGTGTATTGACTACCGAGAACTGAATAAGGTTACTATCAAGAATAAGTATCCTTTACCTCGGATAGACGATCTGTTTGATCAGTTGCAAGGAGCCACGACCTTTTCTAAGATTGATCTACGGTCAGGGTATCACCAGTTGAGGGTGCGGAAGGAAGACATACCTAAGACTGCTTTCAGGACGAGATACGGACACTATGAGTTCTTAGTAATGCCGTTTGGGATGACAAATGCTCCAGCTGTGTTTATGGACTTGATGAACAGAGTATTCAAGCCATACTTAGATCAGTTCGTTATTGTCTTTATTGATGATATTTTGATCTATTCCAAGTCAGAGGAAGAGCATGAACAACATCTGAGGATCGTGTTGCAGACTCTCAAGGATCACCGCCTGTATGCTAAATTCAGCAAGTGTGAATTCTGGCTTCAGGAAGTTAAGTTTCTCGGGCATGTGATCTCTCAACAAGGAATCGCGGTTGACTCATCAAAGACCGATGCAGTGGCGAATTGGACTCGGCCGACCAATGCTACAGAAGTCAGAAGTTTTCTGGGACTAGCTGGTTACTATCGGAGATTTGTGGAAGGTTTCTCAAAGATAGCAGCCCCGTTAACTGGTTTGACTAAGAAAGATTTGAAGTTTGAATGGACTGATAAGCATGAACGCGCTTTTCTGAAATTGAAAGAGAAATTGACAACAGCGCCAGTGCTTGCGATACCAAGGGATGGTGAGAAGTTCACTATTTTTAGTGACGCCTCGTATCAAGGATTGGGATGTGTCCTTATGCAAGACGGAAAGGTTATCGCCTATGGTTCAAGACAGTTGAAGCCGAATGAATTGAACTACCCAACTCATGATTTAGAGCTGGCAGCAGTAGTGTTCGCGCTTAAGATCTGGAGACACTACCTCTATGGGGAGAAATTTGATTTGTTCTCAGACCACAAAAGCCTTAAGTATTTGTTTACTCAGAAGGAGTTGAACATGAGGCAACGTCGGTGGATGGAACTGATCAAGGACTACGACTTCACATTAGAGTACCACCCCGGTAAGGCAAACGTAGTCGCTGACGCCCTAAGCCGGAAACCTCAAGGAATGATTGCTTCATTGATGTTGAGGGAATGGAAAGCCTTGGAGACAATAACAGAATTTGATGTGCAGATTTCTGAGGGAAGTATCGGGCAACACTTTGGATGCTTGGTAGTACAACCAACACTTGTGAGTCGAATCATCGAAGCCCAGAAGGAAGATGAGAAGTTTCAAGCATGGTTCGCCAAGATGTTAGAGAAGGACCCGACAGAATGGAAGGTTGGGGCCGATGGAGGATACCGATGTCGAGACAGATTGTGTGTGCCAGATTCAGGAGGTTTGAGAAAAGAAATTCTCGAAGAAGCACATAAATCAAGACTGACAGTACACCCAGGAGGAACAAAGATGTATAAAGACCTGAAGAGAAACTTCTGGTGGGAAGGGATGAAACGAGAAGTAGCCGAATTTGTGTCTAAATGTTTGACTTGTCAACAAGTGAAGGCCGAACATCAGAGACCCTCGGGATTGTTACAACCCTTACCTGTCCCAGGATGGAAGTGGGAGCACATAACTATGGATTTCGTGGTTGGATTACCCCGGTCACAACAGAATCATGACGCGATTTGGGTAATCGTGGATCGTTTGACGAAGTCTGCACACTTTATCGCGTACAATATGACTTACCCAGTAGAAAGGATGAGTCGAATGTACCTACAGCAAGTGGTGCGACTGCACGGTGCGCCTGTGTCAATTGTATCAGACCGCGATGCACGTTTTACCTCGGGATTTTGGGAAAGTCTGCAGAAGGCTATGGGAACTTCGCTCAAGATGAGTACTGCATTCCATCCTCAGACCGATGGGCAGACCGAGCGTGTTAATCAGATTATGGAAGATATGCTCAGAGCTTGTGCAATTGACTTTGAAGAATCTTGGGAGACGCACTTACCTTTGGTTGAATTTGCGTATAACAACAGTTATCACTCGAGTATTGGAATGGCGCCGTTCGAAGCTTTGTACGGACGGCCATGTCGATCTCCATTGTGTTGGGCTGAAGTGGGAGATACAGAACTTTTAGGACCAGATTTGGTGAGAGAGACCAATGAGAAAATTTCACTGGTCAAGGAAAGGATGAAAACTGCACAGAGTAGACACAAGAGTTATGCGGATCGACGTCGAAAGGACTTGGAGTTCAGTGTTGGAGATCACGTACTCCTTAAGGTTTCACCTGTTCGTGGAATAGTACGTTTTGGTCAGAAGAGAGGGAAGTTGGCACCTCGTTTCATCGGACCGTTCGAGATTTTGGAGCGTGTTGGGAAAGTGGCTTATCGGCTCGCGTTGCCACCAAAGATGTCTGGTGTTCATAATGTGTTCCATGTCAGTATGTTAAGGAAATACATACGGGATCCTTCACATGTGGTTAATTTTGATGATATTGAGACAAGTCAGAATGTTGTCTACAAGGATAGACCTGTGAGAATTCTTGACCAGAGTATCAAGAGGCTGAGAAGAAGAGACGTTCCTTTGGTTAAAGTTCAGTGGAGGCATCATGACGAAGGAGAGGCGTCGTGGGAGTTAGAGTCAGACATGAGGACTAGATACCCCGAGTTGTTTCAGGATTAGTTAGCTCAGATTTCGGGGCGAAATCTCTGTTAAGGTGGGTAGGGTGTAACGCCCTGTATTTTATTATCATTAATAAATAAATATTGCATTTTATTTCCATGAGTATTTTAATTTAATTTCTCTTTGTAATAATTATCTGGGGTCAAACCGTAATTTTTAAAACATTTTCTATGGTTTCAAAATCGATATTTATATTTTTGTATAACCGGGAATTGAATTCCTACATTAATATAATTTTCTGTATTTTTATTTCAACCGTAAAATACCAGTTTTGGGAATGGGCAGTATATTTTTACCTGTGTGTGTGTATCATTGCGTGAGCTCAACACACACAAGGGTATCTTGTGTACACATTAGTGCAGTGTGTGCTGTGTTTAGTGGAATGTGTGTGTAGTGCTTTGTGAGTGTGTGTGGAGTGTCATGTGTGTTTTATATGCATAGTGCTAAGCACTTTACATATCATTTATACACCCACTTATCCCCCATTTGATTCATCTCTCTCTCGGCAGCTCTCTCTCTCAATCACTCACTCACAGTCTCTCATCTCTCACTCCCAAACTCTCTCAAATTCTCTTAATCACTCTCTTGCTCTCTCAAGATCACACAACACACACATACAGTTTATATATATATAATCAGTCACATACTTAGTGTAACGCCCTGTATTTTATTATCATTAATAAATAAATATTGCATTTTATTTCCATGAGTATTTTAATTTAATTTCTCTTTGTAATAATTATCTGGGGTCAAACCGTAATTTTTAAAACATTTTCTATGGTTTCAAAATCGATATTTATATTTTTGTATAACCGGGAATTGAATTCCTACATTAATATAATTTTCTGTATTTTTTTATTTCAACCGTAAAATACCAGTTTTGGAAATGGGCAGTATAATTTTACCTGTGTGTGTGTATCATTGCGTGAGCTCAACACACACAAGGGTATCTTGTGTACACATGGAAAGCACCCAAGAAATTAGTGCAGTGTGTGGTTAGTGGAAGGTGTGTGTAGTGCTAACTTTGGTGTTTTATATGCATAGTGCCAAGCACTTTGCATATGATATATACACCCACTAATCCCCCTTTTGGACTACCTCTCATCTCTCTCGGCAGCTCTCTCATCTCTCACTCCCAAACTCTCTCAAATTCTCTCAATCACTCTCTTGCTCTCTCAAGATCACACAACACACACATACAGTTTATATATATATAATCAGTCACATACTTAGACACACATATATATACACATATTGGGTTACCAAAATCAAGAACGGAGGAGGAAATTCTCAACGACGGATTATTACGGCGGAAGTTCTCGGCCTTTAAATTTCTGTATAATCGTCTCTGTGAGTATTATAAACTCACTCGCCATGTTTATATATGTGTATTTCTGTATGTATATGTGTATATATGTGTATATATATATGATACACCATTAGAGCTTAAAAATGGAGCTTTGAAAAAGTTAATCAAAATCGAATCCGTGAATTGTAATTGAAAGATATTGATCCCAATAGGCTACGGTTCGAATCCTACGGCTTAATTCATCCGTATCGCGACGTACCGTTGATTTAAAGTTTTGTCACCTCTCGGTTTTACGTGAAATCCGAGAGCTACGATTGAAATTAGTTAAAACCGATCGCGTATTCGTAATCCTTGCGGAAAAACGAAGAAATCCATATATTACATGTCTTGGTTGAAGTAGATTTCAGAAATGGGTCAAAAACAGGTTCTAAATTCGTAACAGGGAAGAAACAGCTGGTTCCAACCGGTTGCATTTTTCAGCACTGACGACTTTTAGTATAACGGCCATAACTTCCTCTAGGAAACTCGAAAACGCGCACGGTTTGAAGCGTTGGAAACTAGACTCAAAGAGCTTTCTGTTGATATGTAATTCATGTATACAAATTATAACTCATTTTTAATGGCATTACTTCAAAGTATATTAGAAATTCAATCTAATATTTTCTCTTTTAATTTTAACAGTAGCAGAATTTTGTTTTCAGACTTTTGTTAGGAAAACGAATGAAATTTAAGGTTCTGCCCGCGTTGTCCCAAGTAAAACTCGATTCTGCACACTTTTCGTCTAATGCAATTTTCTCAGATTCTGCACCGTTTGGACAGAAAACGAGGATTTCAGTAGCAGTTTATTTAGAATGCTATTAGTTATGTTTAAAATGATTAAGGCAATGAATTACGAATTTTCAATCCCCGTACGCGTATTATTTCTTTAATTCTGTGAATTCCTTTATGTTTAAAGTTTGATGACATTCATGTGATTTATTAATGGTGTTATTTATGAAACATTGACATACATATTAGGGTTGAGGTTGTGTCAACATGCATGTGTGTGAGAAAGTGTGAAAAGAGTAAAGAGTGGCGTTCTAGTTGTGCGACCTCAATATCGATCGGATATTATTCTTGGTATTTGGAGATGATAGTGTTGTGTACGACTTAGATATCGATCGGATAATATTCCTGGTATCTAAGGCGCGCGTTTCGGATATTGATCGGATAGTATTCCTGATATCCGAAGCGATGGTGGTAGTGTTGTGTACGGCTTAGATATCGATCGGATATTATTCCTGGTATCTAAGGCGCTTGTTTCGGATATTGATCGGATATTATTCCTGGTATCCGAAATGATGGTATTGAGTGTGGCTTAGATATTGATCGGATATTATTCCTGGTATCTGAAGCGATAGTTTGGTGTGCTGTTTTGGATATTGATCGGATAGTATTCCTGGTATCTGAGATAATGGTTTGTTTGTGTTGAGTTTTGTTGAGAGAAAAGAGTCAGAAAGATGAGATATTACATTGCTCATGCATGGTCACATATTTATTGCTTTCTTTATTTTCCCCCGTGGGTTATGTTGGAATTGGAACCTTGAATATATTACTGTTAAGTTAAAATTGCACCGTTGATTATATGCTTATATATACATTGCGAGCACTTGTTTATTTTGCTCACCAGCTTTCATAAGCTGACGGCGTTGATGCGTCCTGGACTGTATGTCCAGATTTTCAGGGTCAGGAGCAGCTAGGGTATTTTGACTATGCTACTTAGAGTCAGGAGACTTTCCAGGAGGCTGCTTTATATTTTCCTATGTCTTTTAAATTTGGGTTTTGTAATAAACTAGTTTAGACTTTTGAATAAGGCGTTTTGTGCCTAAGACTATGACTGCTGTAATAGTTTAGTAAGTTTTTTTATTTCGGAGCTTATGTTCTGTTAGTATCCTTTGCTTTAGAAATGTTGTTAAGTTATTTGTTGCAGGGACAATTGGTCATACTCACTTGTCACGACCTACGAGTCCATAAAGGAAATTAAATGCTTTCCTGAATTATGCTACGTCGGGGCGTGATAGGCTTTTTGGTATCAGAGCCAGGTTATGGCTCGACCAATTGTCCAGAACACATAGGATCTCCCGTTAAGATAGAATTGAGATAAGATAGTTCGACTTTATTCCGTGTCTAGTCGCTTTCTATCGTTTAGAATTTTCTTTCTTCTCAAGAGGTTGACCGAATTCTGTTGATTGATGGATAGGTACCGTTCTCTCGATCAGATGGCTGGAAGAAATCTCAGGAATCGTCCCGCTATTGAAGATGCACCGCCAGTAATAGATCCAACCGGGATGTTCGAAGCTTTTGTAAGGAGGTTGGAGAGGGTTAGTGATCAGAACGCAAGAAACAATAATCAGAATGGGGATTACAATGGGAATGGGAGGCAAGCCCACCAGACTGGAGACAAGCTTCTCAAGGAGTTTCGCGCTCTACGACCTGAGTATTTTGCTGGAACTGATGAACCCTGGCAAGCGGAACAGTGGCTACGTCAGATGGAGCGTATCTTTGAGACCATAGAGTGCACTGATCTGGAAAAGAAGCGTCTGGCTATCTTTCAGTTGTCTTATGCAGCGGCTGATTGGTGGGATGCAGAAAAGGCGACCATAGGGGAAGAAGCTGCAAGGAGAATGCCGTGGGTGGTGTTCAAGGAAAGGTTTCTCGAGAAGTATATCCCCGAAGAAGAGAAGGACAAGAGGGAGAAAGAGTTTATGGAGTTGACTCAAGGGAATCTGACTGTCCGAGAGTACACTACTCGATTTGAGCGTCTGTCTCGCTTTGCTCCACATATGGTGGACACACCCCAGAGGAAAATCAAGAAGTATCACCGAGGTCTCAACCTGTCTCTCAGACATTTGACTATGGGGCATCTGGGCCAGTCATTTGAAGCTCTGGTGAGATTGGCTACGGGGTTAGAGAATGATGGGTGTCAGAATTCGAAGCCGCTTGGAAATCGACCTCCGCAGAAGGGTTATCCCGGACAGAAACCAGGGTACCCTCAAGGACAGAAAAGGACCTGGGATGGAGGGAAGAAACCTCAACAGACACAAGCAGTTCAGCAGTATCAGCCTCTAGCAATAGAAGGGGCCAAAAACAACAACTGCTTCAATTGTGGAGTTCCCGGTCATCGAGCTAAAGATTGCAGAGCACCTAGGCGTACGGATCGTTCAGGAGTTGTGTGCTATAATTGTGGCATGCCAGGTCACATAAGTCCAGAATGCAAGGCTCCTAGGAAAGGTAACTATGGTCAACAAGGACAAGCCCGTCTGAATGCTGTCATTCCCGAGGCTGCTGGCTATGAGGAGACAGGGTATGAAGAAGGTACCAATGAGGAGGGACCGCCCGAGCAACGAGCAGTGGAAGGTACTCTAACTTTGTTTAACTCTCATGTTAAAGTTTTATTCGACACGGGTGCTACACATTCTTTTATATCTGTTAAGATCGTTCAGAAGTTGGGTATCATACCGCATCGTTTAGAGGAAGCTTTGAGTGCTGTCTCACCCTTAGGGACCACAGTCAAGTTATTACATGTGTGTAAGGATTGTCCTCTTCGGTTTGGAGACCACGAACTTTTGGCGAGATTGGTGGTTCTGTCGATGAAGGAGTTCGATATAATCCTGGGAATGGATTGGCTCGAGAAGAATCATGCGAAGTTGGATTGTGCAAAGAAAAAGATCACATTTGCGGACAAGGGGAATCAACTCTTCGATTTCCAATGTAACCCTTCGGGTGACATGTTCCTCACTAGATGCCTAGCAAACATTGAGGTTGTCAGTGCAGAGGTGACAGTATCATCTATACCGGTAATCAAAGAGTTCGAGGAAGTATTCCGAGATATTTCAGGATTACCGCCGGAAAGGGACATAGAATTCTGTGTGGAATTAGTGCCAGGTACTCGACCTATAACCAAGGTTCCCTACAGGATGGCCCCTACAGAGTTGTTGGAGCTGAAGGAACAAGTTCAAGAACTTGAGAAGTTGGGTTTTGTTCGTCCAAGTACTTCACCCTGGGGAGCACCAGTGTTGTTTGTGAAGAAGAAGGATGGGTCAATGCGGCTGTGTATTGACTACCGAGAACTGAATAAGGTTACTATCAAGAATAAGTATCCTTTACCTCGGATAGACGATCTGTTTGATCAGTTGCAAGGAGCCACGACCTTTTCTAAGATTGATCTACGGTCAGGGTATCACCAGTTGAGGGTGCGGAAGGAAGACATACCTAAGACTGCTTTCAGGACGAGATACGGACACTATGAGTTCTTAGTAATGCCGTTTGGGATGACAAATGCTCCAGCTGTGTTTATGGACTTGATGAACAGAGTATTCAAGCCATACTTAGATCAGTTCGTTATTGTCTTTATTGATGATATTTTGATCTATTCCAAGTCAGAGGAAGAGCATGAACAACATCTGAGGATCGTGTTGCAGACTCTCAAGGATCACCGCCTGTATGCTAAATTCAGCAAGTGTGAATTCTGGCTTCAGGAAGTTAAGTTTCTCGGGCATGTGATCTCTCAACAAGGAATCGCGGTTGACTCATCAAAGACCGATGCAGTGGCGAATTGGACTCGGCCGACCAATGCTACAGAAGTCAGAAGTTTTCTGGGACTAGCTGGTTACTATCGGAGATTTGTGGAAGGTTTCTCAAAGATAGCAGCCCCGTTAACTGGTTTGACTAAGAAAGATTTGAAGTTTGAATGGACTGATAAGCATGAACGCGCTTTTCTGAAATTGAAAGAGAAATTGACAACAGCGCCAGTGCTTGCGATACCAAGGGATGGTGAGAAGTTCACTATTTTTAGTGACGCCTCGTATCAAGGATTGGGATGTGTCCTTATGCAAGACGGAAAGGTTATCGCCTATGGTTCAAGACAGTTGAAGCCGAATGAATTGAACTACCCAACTCATGATTTAGAGCTGGCAGCAGTAGTGTTCGCGCTTAAGATCTGGAGACACTACCTCTATGGGGAGAAATTTGATTTGTTCTCAGACCACAAAAGCCTTAAGTATTTGTTTACTCAGAAGGAGTTGAACATGAGGCAACGTCGGTGGATGGAACTGATCAAGGACTACGACTTCACATTAGAGTACCACCCCGGTAAGGCAAACGTAGTCGCTGACGCCCTAAGCCGGAAACCTCAAGGAATGATTGCTTCATTGATGTTGAGGGAATGGAAAGCCTTGGAGACAATAACAGAATTTGATGTGCAGATTTCTGAGGGAAGTATCGGGCAACACTTTGGATGCTTGGTAGTACAACCAACACTTGTGAGTCGAATCATCGAAGCCCAGAAGGAAGATGAGAAGTTTCAAGCATGGTTCGCCAAGATGTTAGAGAAGGACCCGACAGAATGGAAGGTTGGGGCCGATGGAGGATACCGATGTCGAGACAGATTGTGTGTGCCAGATTCAGGAGGTTTGAGAAAAGAAATTCTCGAAGAAGCACATAAATCAAGACTGACAGTACACCCAGGAGGAACAAAGATGTATAAAGACCTGAAGAGAAACTTCTGGTGGGAAGGGATGAAACGAGAAGTAGCCGAATTTGTGTCTAAATGTTTGACTTGTCAACAAGTGAAGGCCGAACATCAGAGACCCTCGGGATTGTTACAACCCTTACCTGTCCCAGGATGGAAGTGGGAGCACATAACTATGGATTTCGTGGTTGGATTACCCCGGTCACAACAGAATCATGACGCGATTTGGGTAATCGTGGATCGTTTGACGAAGTCTGCACACTTTATCGCGTACAATATGACTTACCCAGTAGAAAGGATGAGTCGAATGTACCTACAGCAAGTGGTGCGACTGCACGGTGCGCCTGTGTCAATTGTATCAGACCGCGATGCACGTTTTACCTCGGGATTTTGGGAAAGTCTGCAGAAGGCTATGGGAACTTCGCTCAAGATGAGTACTGCATTCCATCCTCAGACCGATGGGCAGACCGAGCGTGTTAATCAGATTATGGAAGATATGCTCAGAGCTTGTGCAATTGACTTTGAAGAATCTTGGGAGACGCACTTACCTTTGGTTGAATTTGCGTATAACAACAGTTATCACTCGAGTATTGGAATGGCGCCGTTCGAAGCTTTGTACGGACGGCCATGTCGATCTCCATTGTGTTGGGCTGAAGTGGGAGATACAGAACTTTTAGGACCAGATTTGGTGAGAGAGACCAATGAGAAAATTTCACTGGTCAAGGAAAGGATGAAAACTGCACAGAGTAGACACAAGAGTTATGCGGATCGACGTCGAAAGGACTTGGAGTTCAGTGTTGGAGATCACGTACTCCTTAAGGTTTCACCTGTTCGTGGAATAGTACGTTTTGGTCAGAAGAGAGGGAAGTTGGCACCTCGTTTCATCGGACCGTTCGAGATTTTGGAGCGTGTTGGGAAAGTGGCTTATCGGCTCGCGTTGCCACCAAAGATGTCTGGTGTTCATAATGTGTTCCATGTCAGTATGTTAAGGAAATACATACGGGATCCTTCACATGTGGTTAATTTTGATGATATTGAGACAAGTCAGAATGTTGTCTACAAGGATAGACCTGTGAGAATTCTTGACCAGAGTATCAAGAGGCTGAGAAGAAGAGACGTTCCTTTGGTTAAAGTTCAGTGGAGGCATCATGACGAAGGAGAGGCGTCGTGGGAGTTAGAGTCAGACATGAGGACTAGATACCCCGAGTTGTTTCAGGATTAGTTAGCTCAGATTTCGGGGCGAAATCTCTGTTAAGGTGGGTAGGGTGTAACGCCCTGTATTTTATTATCATTAATAAATAAATATTGCATTTTATTTCCATGAGTATTTTAATTTAATTTCTCTTTGTAATAATTATCTGGGTCAAACCGTAATTTTTAAAACATTTTCTATGGTTTCAAAATCGATATTTATATTTTTGTATAACCGGGAATTGAATTCCTGCATTAATATAATTTTCTGTATTTTTATTTCAACCGTAAAATACCAGTTTTGGGAATGGGCAGTATATTTTTACCTGTGTGTGTGTATCATTGCGTGAGCTCAACACACACAAGGGTATCTTGTGTACACATTAGTGCAGTGTGTGCTGTGTTTAGTGGAATGTGTGTGTAGTGCTTTGTGAGTGTGTGTGGAGTGTCATGTGTGTTTTATATGCATAGTGCTAAGCACTTTACATATCATTTATACACCCACTTATCCCCCATTTGATTCATCTCTCTCTCGGCAGCTCTCTCTCTCAATCACTCACTCACAGTCTCTCATCTCTCACTCCCAAACTCTCTCAAATTCTCTTAATCACTCTCTTGCTCTCTCAAGATCACACAACACACACATACAGTTTATATATATATAATCAGTCACATACTTAGTGTAACGCCCTGTATTTTATTATCATTAATAAATAAATATTGCATTTTATTTCCATGAGTATTTTAATTTAATTTCTCTTTGTAATAATTATCTGGGGTCAAACCGTAATTTTTAAAACATTTTCTATGGTTTCAAAATCGATATTTATATTTTTGTATAACCGGGAATTGAATTCCTACATTAATATAATTTTCTGTATTTTTTTATTTCAACCGTAAAATACCAGTTTTGGAAATGGGCAGTATAATTTTACCTGTGTGTGTGTATCATTGCGTGAGCTCAACACACACAAGGGTATCTTGTGTACACATGGAAAGCACCCAAGAAATTAGTGCAGTGTGTGGTTAGTGGAAGGTGTGTGTAGTGCTAACTTTGGTGTTTTATATGCATAGTGCCAAGCACTTTGCATATGATATATACACCCACTAATCCCCCTTTTGGACTACCTCTCATCTCTCTCGGCAGCTCTCTCATCTCTCACTCCCAAACTCTCTCAAATTCTCTCAATCACTCTCTTGCTCTCTCAAGATCACACAACACACACATACAGTTTATATATATATATAATCAGTCACATACTTAGACACACATATATATACACATATTGGGTTACCAAAATCAAGAACGGAGGAGGAAATTCTCAACGACGGATTATTACGGCGGAAGTTCTCGGCCTTTAAATTTCTGTATAATCGTCTCTGTGAGTATTATAAACTCACTCGCCATGTTTATATATGTGTATTTCTGTATGTATATGTGTATATATGTGTATATATATATGATACACCATTAGAGCTTAAAAATGGAGCTTTGAAAAAGTTAATCAAAATCGAATCCGTGAATTGTAATTGAAAGATATTGATCCCAATAGGCTACGGTTCGAATCCTACGGCTTAATTCATCCGTATCGCGACGTACCGTTGATTTAAAGTTTTGTCACCTCTCGGTTTTACGTGAAATCCGAGAGCTACGATTGAAATTAGTTAAAACCGATCGCGTATTCGTAATCCTTGCGGAAAAACGAAGAAATCCATATATTACATGTCTTGGTTGAAGTAGATTTCAGAAATGGGTCAAAAACAGGTTCTAAATTCGTAACAGGGAAGAAACAGCTGGTTCCAACCGGTTGCATTTTTCAGCACTGACGACTTTTAGTATAACGGCCATAACTTCCTCTAGGAAACTCGAAAACGCGCACGGTTTGAAGCGTTGGAAACTAGACTCAAAGAGCTTTCTGTTGATATGTAATTCATGTATACAAATTATAACTCATTTTTAATGGCATTACTTCAAAGTATATTAGAAATTCAATCTAATATTTTCTCTTTTAATTTTAACAGTAGCAGAATTTTGTTTTCAGACTTTTGTTAGGAAAACGAATGAAATTTAAGGTTCTGCCCGCGTTGTCCCAAGTAAAACTCGATTCTGCACACTTTTCGTCTAATGCAATTTTCTCAGATTCTGCACCGTTTGGACAGAAAACGAGGATTTCAGTAGCAGTTTATTTAGAATGCTATTAGTTATGTTTAAAATGATTAAGGCAATGAATTACGAATTTTCAATCCCCGTACGCGTATTATTTCTTTAATTCTGTGAATTCCTTTATGTTTAAAGTTTGATGACATTCATGTGATTTATTAATGGTGTTATTTATGAAACATTGACATACATATTAGGGTTGAGGTTGTGTCAACATGCATGTGTGTGAGAAAGTGTGAAAAGAGTAAAGAGTGGCGTTCTAGTTGTGCGACCTCAATATCGATCGGATATTATTCTTGGTATTTGGAGATGATAGTGTTGTGTACGACTTAGATATCGATCGGATAATATTCCTGGTATCTAAGGCGCGCGTTTCGGATATTGATCGGATAGTATTCCTGATATCCGAAGCGATGGTGGTAGTGTTGTGTACGGCTTAGATATCGATCGGATATTATTCCTGGTATCTAAGGCGCTTGTTTCGGATATTGATCGGATATTATTCCTGGTATCCGAAATGATGGTATTGAGTGTGGCTTAGATATTGATCGGATATTATTCCTGGTATCTGAAGCGATAGTTTGGTGTGCTGTTTTGGATATTGATCGGATAGTATTCCTGGTATCTGAGATAATGGTTTGTTTGTGTTGAGTTTTGTTGAGAGAAAAGAGTCAGAAAGATGAGATATTACATTGCTCATGCATGGTCACATATTTATTGCTTTCTTTATTTTCCCCCGTGGGTTATGTTGGAATTGGAACCTTGAATATATTACTGTTAAGTTAAAATTGCACCGTTGATTATATGCTTATATATACATTGCGAGCACTTGTTTATTTTGCTCACCAGCTTTCATAAGCTGACGGCGTTGATGCGTCCTGGACTGTATGTCCAGATTTTCAGGGTCAGGAGCAGCTAGGGTATTTTGACTATGCTACTTAGAGTCAGGAGACTTTCCAGGAGGCTGCTTTATATTTTCCTATGTCTTTTAAATTTGGGTTTTGTAATAAACTAGTTTAGACTTTTGAATAAGGCGTTTTGTGCCTAAGACTATGACTGCTGTAATAGTTTAGTAAGTTTTTTTATTTCGGAGCTTATGTTCTGTTAGTATCCTTTGCTTTAGAAATGTTGTTAAGTTATTTGTTGCAGGGACAATTGGTCATACTCACTTGTCACGACCTACGAGTCCATAAAGGAAATTAAATGCTTTCCTGAATTATGCTACGTCGGGGCGTGATAGGCTTTTTGGTATCAGAGCCAGGTTATGGCTCGACCAATTGTCCAGAACACATAGGATCTCCCGTTAAGATAGAATTGAGATAAGATAGTTCGACTTTATTCCGTGTCTAGTCGCTTTCTATCGTTTAGAATTTTCTTTCTTCTCAAGAGGTTGACCGAATTCTGTTGATTGATGGATAGGTACCGTTCTCTCGATCAGATGGCTGGAAGAAATCTCAGGAATCGTCCCGCTATTGAAGATGCACCGCCAGTAATAGATCCAACCGGGATGTTCGAAGCTTTTGTAAGGAGGTTGGAGAGGGTTAGTGATCAGAACGCAAGAAACAATAATCAGAATGGGGATTACAATGGGAATGGGAGGCAAGCCCACCAGACTGGAGACAAGCTTCTCAAGGAGTTTCGCGCTCTACGACCTGAGTATTTTGCTGGAACTGATGAACCCTGGCAAGCGGAACAGTGGCTACGTCAGATGGAGCGTATCTTTGAGACCATAGAGTGCACTGATCTGGAAAAGAAGCGTCTGGCTATCTTTCAGTTGTCTTATGCAGCGGCTGATTGGTGGGATGCAGAAAAGGCGACCATAGGGGAAGAAGCTGCAAGGAGAATGCCGTGGGTGGTGTTCAAGGAAAGGTTTCTCGAGAAGTATATCCCCGAAGAAGAGAAGGACAAGAGGGAGAAAGAGTTTATGGAGTTGACTCAAGGGAATCTGACTGTCCGAGAGTACACTACTCGATTTGAGCGTCTGTCTCGCTTTGCTCCACATATGGTGGACACACCCCAGAGGAAAATCAAGAAGTATCACCGAGGTCTCAACCTGTCTCTCAGACATTTGACTATGGGGCATCTGGGCCAGTCATTTGAAGCTCTGGTGAGATTGGCTACGGGGTTAGAGAATGATGGGTGTCAGAATTCGAAGCCGCTTGGAAATCGACCTCCGCAGAAGGGTTATCCCGGACAGAAACCAGGGTACCCTCAAGGACAGAAAAGGACCTGGGATGGAGGGAAGAAACCTCAACAGACACAAGCAGTTCAGCAGTATCAGCCTCTAGCAATAGAAGGGGCCAAAAACAACAACTGCTTCAATTGTGGAGTTCCCGGTCATCGAGCTAAAGATTGCAGAGCACCTAGGCGTACGGATCGTTCAGGAGTTGTGTGCTATAATTGTGGCATGCCAGGTCACATAAGTCCAGAATGCAAGGCTCCTAGGAAAGGTAACTATGGTCAACAAGGACAAGCCCGTCTGAATGCTGTCATTCCCGAGGCTGCTGGCTATGAGGAGACAGGGTATGAAGAAGGTACCAATGAGGAGGGACCGCCCGAGCAACGAGCAGTGGAAGGTACTCTAACTTTGTTTAACTCTCATGTTAAAGTTTTATTCGACACGGGTGCTACACATTCTTTTATATCTGTTAAGATCGTTCAGAAGTTGGGTATCATACCGCATCGTTTAGAGGAAGCTTTGAGTGCTGTCTCACCCTTAGGGACCATAGTCAAGTTATTACATGTGTGTAAGGATTGTCCTCTTCGGTTTGGAGACCACGAACTTTTGGCGAGATTGGTGGTTCTGTCGATGAAGGAGTTCGATATAATCCTGGGAATGGATTGGCTCGAGAAGAATCATGCGAAGTTGGATTGTGCAAAGAAAAAGATCACATTTGTGGACAAGGGGAATCAACTCTTCGATTTCCAATGTAACCCTTCGGGTGATATGTTCCTCACTAGATGCCTAGCAAACATTGAGGTTGTCAGTGCAGAGGTGACAGTATCATCTATACCGGTAATCAAAGAGTTCGAGGAAGTATTCCGAGATATTTCAGGATTACCGCCGGAAAGGGACATAGAATTCTGTGTGGAATTAGTGCCAGGTACTCGACCTATAACCAAGGTTCCCTACAGGATGGCCCCTACAGAGTTGTTGGAGCTGAAGGAACAAGTTCAAGAACTTGAGAAGTTGGGTTTTGTTCGTCCAAGTACTTCACCCTGGGGAGCACCAGTGTTGTTTGTGAAGAAGAAGGATGGGTCAATGCGGCTGTGTATTGACTACCGAGAACTGAATAAGGTTACTATCAAGAATAAGTATCCTTTACCTCGGATAGACGATCTGTTTGGTCAGTTGCAAGGAGCCACGACCTTTTCTAAGATTGATCTACGGTCAGGGTATCACCAGTTGAGGGTGCGGAAGGAAGACATACCTAAGACTGCTTTCAGGACGAGATACGGACACTATGAGTTCTTAGTAATGCCGTTTGGGATGACAAATGCTCCAGTTGTGTTTATGGACTTGATGAACAGAGTATTCAAGCCATACTTAGATCAGTTCGTTATTGTCTTTATTGATGATATTTTGATCTATTCCAAGTCAGAGGAAGAGCATGAACAACATCTGAGGATCGTGTTGCAGACTCTCAAGGATCACCGCCTGTATGCTAAATTCAGCAAGTGTGAATTCTGGCTTCAGGAAGTTAAGTTTCTCGGGCATGTGATCTCTCAACAAGGAATCGCGGTTGACTCATCAAAGACCGATGCAGTGGCGAATTGGACTCGGCCGACCAATGCTACAGAAGTCAGAAGTTTTCTGGGACTAGCTGGTTACTATCGGAGATTTGTGGAAGGTTTCTCAAAGATAGCAGCCCCGTTAACTGGTTTGACTAAGAAAGATTTGAAGTTTGAATGGACTGATAAGCATGAACGCGCTTTTCTGAAATTGAAAGAGAAATTGACAACAGCGCCAGTGCTTGCGATACCAAGGGATGGTGAGAAGTTCACTATTTTTAGTGACGCCTCGTATCAAGGATTGGGATGTGTCCTTATGCAAGACGGAAAGGTTATCGCCTATGGTTCAAGACAGTTGAAGCCGAATGAATTGAACTACCCAACTCATGATTTAGAGCTGGCAGCAGTAGTGTTCGCGCTTAAGATCTGGAGACACTACCTCTATGGGGAGAAATTTGATTTGTTCTCAGACCACAAAAGCCTTAAGTATTTGTTTACTCAGAAGGAGTTGAACATGAGGCAACGTCGGTGGATGGAACTGATCAAGGACTACGACTTCACATTAGAGTACCACCCCGGTAAGGCAAACGTAGTCGCTGACGCCCTAAGCCGGAAACCTCAAGGAATGATTGCTTCATTGATGTTGAGGGAATGGAAAGCCTTGGAGACAATAACAGAATTTGATGTGCAGATTTCTGAGGGAAGTATCGGGCAACACTTTGGATGCTTGGTAGTACAACCAACACTTGTGAGTCGAATCATCGAAGCCCAGAAGGAAGATGAGAAGTTTCAAGCATGGTTCGCCAAGATGTTAGAGAAGGACCCGACAGAATGGAAGGTTGGGGCCGATGGAGGATACCGATGTCGAGACAGATTGTGTGTGCCAGATTCAGGAGGTTTGAGAAAAGAAATTCTCGAAGAAGCACATAAATCAAGACTGACAGTACACCCAGGAGGAACAAAGATGTATAAAGACCTGAAGAGAAACTTCTGGTGGGAAGGGATGAAACGAGAAGTAGCCGAATTTGTGTCTAAATGTTTGACTTGTCAACAAGTGAAGGCCGAACATCAGAGACCCTCGGGATTGTTACAACCCTTACCTGTCCCAGGATGGAAGTGGGAGCACATAACTATGGATTTCGTGGTTGGATTACCCCGGTCACAACAGAATCATGACGCGATTTGGGTAATCGTGGATCGTTTGACGAAGTCTGCACACTTTATCGCGTACAATATGACTTACCCAGTAGAAAGGATGAGTCGAATGTACCTACAGCAAGTGGTGCGACTGCACGGTGCGCCTGTGTCAATTGTATCAGACCGCGATGCACGTTTTACCTCGGGATTTTGGGAAAGTCTGCAGAAGGCTATGGGAACTTCGCTCAAGATGAGTACTGCATTCCATCCTCAGACCGATGGGCAGACCGAGCGTGTTAATCAGATTATGGAAGATATGCTCAGAGCTTGTGCAATTGACTTTGAAGAATCTTGGGAGACGCACTTACCTTTGGTTGAATTTGCGTATAACAACAGTTATCACTCGAGTATTGGAATGGCGCCGTTCGAAGCTTTGTACGGACGGCCATGTCGATCTCCATTGTGTTGGGCTGAAGTGGGAGATACAGAACTTTTAGGACCAGATTTGGTGAGAGAGACCAATGAGAAAATTTCACTGGTCAAGGAAAGGATGAAAACTGCACAGAGTAGACACAAGAGTTATGCGGATCGACGTCGAAAGGACTTGGAGTTCAGTGTTGGAGATCACGTACTCCTTAAGGTTTCACCTGTTCGTGGAATAGTACGTTTTGGTCAGAAGAGAGGGAAGTTGGCACCTCGTTTCATCGGACCGTTCGAGATTTTGGAGCGTGTTGGGAAAGTGGCTTATCGGCTCGCGTTGCCACCAAAGATGTCTGGTGTTCATAATGTGTTCCATGTCAGTATGTTAAGGAAATACATACGGGATCCTTCACATGTGGTTAATTTTGATGATATTGAGACAAGTCAGAATGTTGTCTACAAGGATAGACCTGTGAGAATTCTTGACCAGAGTATCAAGAGGCTGAGAAGAAGAGACGTTCCTTTGGTTAAAGTTCAGTGGAGGCATCATGACGAAGGAGAGGCGTCGTGGGAGTTAGAGTCAGACATGAGGACTAGATACCCCGAGTTGTTTCAGGATTAGTTAGCTCAGATTTCGGGGCGAAATCTCTGTTAAGGTGGGTAGGGTGTAACGCCCTGTATTTTATTATCATTAATAAATAAATATTGCATTTTATTTCCATGAGTATTTTAATTTAATTTCTCTTTGTAATAATTATCTGGGGTCAAACCGTAATTTTTAAAACATTTTCTATGGTTTCAAAATCGATATTTATATTTTTGTATAACCGGGAATTGAATTCCTACATTAATATAATTTTCTGTATTTTTTTATTTCAACCGTAAAATACCAGTTTTGGAAATGGGCAGTATAATTTTACCTGTGTGTGTGTATCATTGCGTGAGCTCAACACACACAAGGGTATCTTGTGTACACATGGAAAGCACCCAAGAAATTAGTGCAGTGTGTGGTTAGTGGAAGGTGTGTGTAGTGCTAACTTTGGTGTTTTATATGCATAGTGCCAAGCACTTTGCATATGATATATACACCCACTAATCCCCCTTTTGGACTACCTCTCATCTCTCTCGGCAGCTCTCTCATCTCTCACTCCCAAACTCTCTCAAATTCTCTCAATCACTCTCTTGCTCTCTCAAGATCACACAACACACACATACAGTTTATATATATATAATCAGTCACATACTTAGACACACATATATATACACATATTGGGTTACCAAAATCAAGAACGGAGGAGGAAATTCTCAACGACGGATTATTACGGCGGAAGTTCTCGGCCTTTAAATTTCTGTATAATCGTCTCTGTGAGTATTATAAACTCACTCGCCATGTTTATATATGTGTATTTCTGTATGTATATGTGTATATATGTGTATATATATATGATACACCATTAGAGCTTAAAAATGGAGCTTTGAAAAAGTTAATCAAAATCGAATCCGTGAATTGTAATTGAAAGATATTGATCCCAATAGGCTACGGTTCGAATCCTACGGCTTAATTCATCCGTATCGCGACGTACCGTTGATTTAAAGTTTTGTCACCTCTCGGTTTTACGTGAAATCCGAGAGCTACGATTGAAATTAGTTAAAACCGATCGCGTATTCGTAATCCTTGCGGAAAAACGAAGAAATCCATATATTACATGTCTTGGTTGAAGTAGATTTCAGAAATGGGTCAAAAACAGGTTCTAAATTCGTAACAGGGAAGAAACAGCTGGTTCCAACCGGTTGCATTTTTCAGCACTGACGACTTTTAGTATAACGGCCATAACTTCCTCTAGGAAACTCGAAAACGCGCACGGTTTGAAGCGTTGGAAACTAGACTCAAAGAGCTTTCTGTTGATATGTAATTCATGTATACAAATTATAACTCATTTTTAATGGCATTACTTCAAAGTATATTAGAAATTCAATCTAATATTTTCTCTTTTAATTTTAACAGTAGCAGAATTTTGTTTTCAGACTTTTGTTAGGAAAACGAATGAAATTTAAGGTTCTGCCCGCGTTGTCCCAAGTAAAACTCGATTCTGCACACTTTTCGTCTAATGCAATTTTCTCAGATTCTGCACCGTTTGGACAGAAAACGAGGATTTCAGTAGCAGTTTATTTAGAATGCTATTAGTTATGTTTAAAATGATTAAGGCAATGAATTACGAATTTTCAATCCCCGTACGCGTATTATTTCTTTAATTCTGTGAATTCCTTTATGTTTAAAGTTTGATGACATTCATGTGATTTATTAATGGTGTTATTTATGAAACATTGACATACATATTAGGGTTGAGGTTGTGTCAACATGCATGTGTGTGAGAAAGTGTGAAAAGAGTAAAGAGTGGCGTTCTAGTTGTGCGACCTCAATATCGATCGGGTATTATTCTTGGTATTTGGAGATGATAGTGTTGTGTACGACTTAGATATCGATCGGATAATATTCCTGGTATCTAAGGCGCGCGTTTCGGATATTGATCGGATAGTATTCCTGATATCCGAAGCGATGGTGGTAGTGTTGTGTACGGCTTAGATATCGATCGGATATTATTCCTGGTATCTAAGGCGCTTGTTTCGGATATTGATCGGATATTATTCCTGGTATCCGAAATGATGGTATTGAGTGTGGCTTAGATATTGATCGGATATTATTCCTGGTATCTGAAACGATAGTTTGGTGTGCTGTTTTGGATGTTGATCGGATAGTATTCCTGGTATCTGAGATAATGGTTTGTTTGTGTTGAGTTTTGTTGAGAGAAAAGAGTCAGAAAGATGAGATATTACATTGCTCATGCATGGTCACATATTTATTGCTTTCTTTATTTTCCCCCGTGGGTTATGTTGGAATTGGAACCTTGAATATATTACTGTTAAGTTAAAATTGCACCGTTGATTATATGCTTATATATACATTGCGAGCACTTGTTTATTTTGCTCACCAGCTTTCATAAGCTGACGGCGTTGATGCGTCCTGGACTGTATGTCCAGATTTTCAGGGTCAGGAGCAGCTAGGGTATTTTGACTATGCTACTTAGAGTCAGGAGACTTTCCAGGAGGCTGCTTTATATTTTCCTATGTCTTTTAAATTTGGGTTTTGTAATAAACTAGTTTAGATTTTTGAATAAGGCGTTTTGTGCCTAAGACTATGACTGCTGTAATAGTTTAGTAAGTTTTTTTATTTCGGAGCTTATGTTCTGTTAGTATCCTTTGCTTTAGAAATGTTGTTAAGTTATTTGTTGCAGGGACAATTGGTCATACTCACTTGTCACGACCTACGAGTCCATAAAGGAAATTAAATGCTTTCCTGAATTATGCTACGTCGGGGCGTGACACTTAGACACACATATATATACACATATTGGGTTACCAAAATCAAGAACGGAGGAGGAAATTCTCAACGACGGATTATTACGGCGGAAGTTCTCGGCCTTTAAATTTCTGTATAATCGTCTCTGTGAGTATTATAAACTCACTCGCCATGTTTATATATGTGTATTTCTGTATGTATATGTGTATATATGTGTATATATATATGATACACCATTAGAGCTTAAAAATGGAGCTTTAAAAAAGTTAATCAAAATCGAATCCGTGAATTGTAATTGAAAGATATTGATCCCAATAGGCTACGGTTCGAATCCTACGGCTTAATTCATCCGTATCGCGACGTACCGTTGATTTAAAGTTTTGTCACCTCTCGGTTTTACGTGAAATCCGAGAGCTACGATTGAAATTAGTTAAAACCGATCGCGTATTCGTAATCCTTGCGGAAAAACGAAGTAATCCATATATTACATGTCTTGGTTGAAGTAGATTTCAGAAATGGGTCAAAAACAGGTTCTAAATTCGTAACAGGGAAGATACAGCTGGTTCCAACCGGTTGCATTTTTTTACAACCGGTTGCATTTTTTTGTTCCAACCGGTTGCACTTTTGTTCCAACCGGTTGCATTTTTTTTTTGTTCCAACCAGTTGCATTTTTGTTCCAACCGGTTGCACTTTTTCAGCACTGATGACTTTTAGTAAAACGACCATAACTTCCTCTAGGAAACTCGAAAACGCGCACGGTTTGAAGCGTTGGAAACTAGACTCAAAGAGCTTTCGGTTGATATGTAATTCATGTATACAAATTATAACTCATTTTTAATGGCATTACTTCAAAGTATATTAGAAATTCAATCTAATATTTTCTCTTTTAATTTTAACAGTAGCAGAATTTTGTTTTCAGACTTTTGTTAGGAAAACGAATGAAATTTAAGGTTCTGCCCGCGTTGTCCCAAGTAAAACTCGATTCTGCACACTTTTCGTCTAATGCAATTTTCTCAGATTCTGCACCGTTTGGACAGAAAACGAGGATTTCAGTAGCAGTTTATTTAGAATGCTATTAGTTATGTTTAAAATGATTAAGGCAATGAATTACGAATTTTCAATCCCCGTACGCGTATTATTTCTTTAATTCTGTGAATTTCTTTATGTTTAAAGTTTGATGACATTCATGTGATTTATTAATGGTGTTATTTATGAAACATTGACATACATATTAGGGTTGAGGTTGTGTCAACATGCATGTGTGTGAGAAAGTGTGAAAAGAGTAAAGAGTGGCGTTCTAGTTGTGCGACCTCAATATCGATCGGATATTATTCTTGGTATTTGGAGATGATAGTGTTGTGTACGACTTAGATATCGATCGGATAATATTCCTGGTATCTAAGGCGCGCGTTTCGGATATTGATCGGATAGTATTCCTGATATCCGAAGCGATGGTGGTAGTGTTGTGTACGGCTTAGATATCGATCGGATATTATTCCTGGTATCTAAGGCGCTTGTTTCGGATATTGATCGGATATTATTCCTGGTATCCGAAATGATGGTATTGAGTGTGGCTTAGATATTGATCGGATATTATTCCTGGTATCTGAAGCGATAGTTTGGTGTGCTGTTTTGGATATTGATCGGATAGTATTCCTGGTATCTGAGATAATGGTTTGTTTGTGTTGAGTTTTGTTGAGAGAAAAGAGTCAGAAAGATGAGATATTACATTGCTCATGCATGGTCACATATTTATTGCTTTCTTTATTTTCCCCCGTGGGTTATGTTGGAATTGGAACCTTGAATATATTACTGTTAAGTTAAAATTGCACCGTTGATTATATGCTTATATATACATTGCGAGCACTTGTTTATTTTGCTCACCAGCTTTCATAAGCTGACGGCGTTGATGCGTCCTGGACTGTATGTCCAGATTTTCAGGGTCAGGAGCAGCTAGGGTATTTTGACTATGCTACTTAGAGTCAGGAGACTTTCCAGGAGGCTGCTTTATATTTTCCTATGTCTTTTAAATTTGGGTTTTGTAATAAACTAGTTTAGACTTTTGAATAAGGCGTTTTGTGCCTAAGACTATGACTGCTGTAATAGTTTAGTAAGTTTTTTTATTTCGGAGCTTATGTTCTGTTAGTATCCTTTGCTTTAGAAATGTTGTTAAGTTATTTGTTGCAGGGACAATTGGTCATACTCACTTGTCACGACCTACGAGTCCATAAAGGAAATTAAATGCTTTCCTGAATTATGCTACGTCGGGGCGTGACACTAAAGAAGTTCCAGTCTCATACAGAGGTTTTCTTGTTCAATAAAAGACTGTCCCAGCATATCTTAAACATGATCATTATGTATAGACTTGTACATAAGCATCATATTACGGAATTTAAAACCTCAATACTCGAATGGAAAAATTCCCTTGCCTAGAGAACATGGTAAGTTGTTGGAGCCTGGTCTCTTTGATTTTTTTCTTTCGGTTCTATTTTTTGGTTTCTTGGTCAGCCCCGGCCAATATTTTCTTTCCCCTTTGTTCGAATTCATATTCATTCCCATTTCTTCCAGCTATTTAAGAATTCTTAAAAGGCTCTTCTTAATTTCACATATTGTAGTTCATATGTTTTTCATAAAATTAAAGAAAACAATTTTTGAGCAAAAACCACCAAATAGCAGCTCTATTATACATGCAACAATTGGAACTTTAAAATAGCATGGTGCTGATTACTGTGGGTTTGAATCCTATTGTCGTAAAAAGTAGTCCAAAAAAATAGACAAATTTGTCCTATAAAAGAAGAAAGATAGTAAATCTAGTAGCTTAAGAGCACCGCATATGAATTTATAAGACACCTACACTTAATTACCTTTTTAAGTATTCTGAGAATTTTAAAGTGCACACCAAATATGACTTTCAACTTCAGAGAAAACAAAAAATCTTGAACTCTCATGACCTCAAAGGCAGTTAAGAGCTTTGCTTCAAACTAACATACACCCAAACTGAAATTCTTTGTCTATATTGCTCTACATACTACCAAAGTTCACAAAGTGCCTCGCTTAGCTCCAAAATCTAACTAAATTTTGAGTTATCTATTTTTCATTTCTTGAAAAAGCCAAAGAAGATTATTTTGCTGAACCAAAGAAGTTATTCTTCTTAAAGCCCATTTGGGTTAGCCTTTAAAACAATAAATATTGGGAATGGGCACTTTCTAATAAGTCAGAAGTATAATTTTTGGGGAAAGAATTTTTTTTGCTTCAAAGGAAATCATTTTTTTTCAAATAGCTAATCCAACCGGTCATAGCTTTCAAAAGCCTTAGAAAATTTTATAGAATTCTTACCCTCTAAGCAATGCTACAAGGATGTGTTGCAAAGCTCCTCTTTGCCTGATCCTAACATGGAATTGTATCCTCCATAAGCCCTCTCCATATTAGCATCCAATAAACCACTCATTCCCCACTAGGTAACACCTCATATGTCTGAGTAGATGTAGAAAGCATAAAGGGAGAAGGGCACGGTCATGTCCAATAACTTAGTTGATTGATTCCTATGCTGGTACTGCAGCAGCAACATTTTCTTCGATTAGTGGAATTGTGTTTGTTGCCTTCATGGAATTATCAAAAATAATAATAATAATAATTCAATTAACATTCAATTCACAAATAATAATAATAAAAAACCTTCAAGATAAATACATTTAGAAATATAACAGCATCAAACTTTCTCCACAAATCCTCAATAGTATCCTTGACAACTTCATTTAAAGTGGCCTGTACTAAGACTCAGAGCAATACATGTGGTAAGAAAAATATTGAAATGGGACACAACTAGATAGATAGGTAATAGTCATTAGTAATGACCTATTTGTTAAGCTTTAAGTTTTGATTTAGCATTGACGTCGGTCTTGAATTCCTAATTTATTCGCTCGGTATAATAAGTAAAGGAGCGTGGTTCAAGTCCAAAGAGTAGCTGCTTTCAGTAGAAATACATATGCGGGTCTCAAGACTACCCCTTCCAGCACCATATGTAAGCAGTGCTGCCATTGAGTAATGGCCCTTTATCAATCACATATTCCTAATCTTGCATACCATGCATCTCCAAATTAAAGAGTTTCACTATTTGTACAAACAAAGGAGATGTCTTTTTGTTTTAATTGTTTTTTTTTAAAAAAAAAAGGAAAAACTTTCAATTCAGTAGATATACAATTGCTCTAAGTTGCTATATTGGAAAAAATGAGAGGGTAGGACTAATGGTGGTGACCTTGTTTGACTGACACATAGTAACTATCAAACACTGAAATGATTGATGAATGAATAGCAAGTCAACAAGAACCACATTGAAACCTAACAAATAGGAAGTCAACGAAGCGAAAATAGGAAAAAGATAGTATGCTAAAAAAGTATCATCAATCATTTAGACATATGCCAGAAATAAGCCAAATAAAAGCGAATTAAAAGAAACATAAAACTCAAGCAAATGCTGCAATTGTTGAAAAAGTAGATTTTACTTTAAGATACTACATAAAGTATGAAGGTGGCCATTCAAATTTAAGTGAACAAAAAATAGTGTTAAGGTATTTAGTAAGACATGAAGTAATAAAACCTTTGGCAATATACAATGCATATTCGATAAAATTTCATTTTCGTCCAAATGAAGAGAAGTCTTTCATCAACAGCAAGCTATAAGTGACAAAATGTTTCCTTTCAAAGTAAACTGTAAGATGACATCCTAGAAGGACAAGAAATTTTGGGCTCCAGAGTCAATACCAATACGCAAAAGTATATTGTCACCACCCAGATCCACTAAGTATGGCACGAGGGTATGTGACATGCCACTGAGGCCTAACCTATATCAATAACGTTTAAAAACGGGTTTTTAAACACTCATTGAAACCACATTTGCAAGTGATTAGCTCCAAGAGTAAACTAGAAATTTGAAATTTTTAGTTGGATTTTATACCAAAAGACAGCCGTCTTAGTCGTCAGGACTCTAAAAAATCATTTAAAGTTTAAAAACATGCTTCATCAGAAATCGTCCGAGTTTAAGATTAGATCGAGTTTAAGATCAGGTCAAGTTTAAGACAGAATTGAGTTTAAGATTAGATCGAGTTTAAGATCAGGTCAAGTTTAAGACAGAATCGAGTTTAAGATTAGATCGAGTTTAAGATCAGGTCAAGTTTAAGGTAGAATCGATTTTAAGATTAGATCGAGTTTCAGATCAGATCGAGTTTAAGATTAGAATCAAATTTAAGATCATGTCAAGTTTTAGATCGAGTTTAAGATAAGGTCAAGTTTAAGCCAAAATTGAGTTTAAGATTAGATTGAGTTTAAGATCAGATCAAGTTTAAGATTAGAATCGAATTCAAGATCATGTCATGTTTTAGATCGAGTTTAAGATTAGGTTGAGTTTAAGATAGAATCAAGTTTAAGATTAGGTCAAGTTTAATGGAGAATCGAGTTTAAGTTTAGATCGAGTTTACGATCATGTCAAGTTTTAGATCGAGTTTAAGATTAGGTCAAGTTTAAAGGAGAATCAAGTTTAAGATTAGATCGAGTTTAAGATCATATCAAGTTTTAGATCGAGTTTAAGATCATGTCGAGTTTATGATTTTGCCAAGTTTACGATCATGTCAAAGTATAAGATTAACGTGAGTTTAAGGATAGGTCGAGTTTAAGATCATATCATGTCTAGGATTAAATCAAGACCTGTTGAGAATAAGACTTGTCTAGAACCCTCTTCATTAAGAAACCTAAATCAAATAAGAGAGATTCAAAGTTTTCGTATGTGAGAGAGAGTCGTTGCATCCCTTAGATTCTGCATCTAGAACTTTTTGAGGATGATTCCTCCAGCACGTGCACATTCACGCTTTCATAGTGCATCAGCATCCTAGGATAGGAGCATTTTATTTATTTTTTTGTTTGTGTGTTCTTTTTCTCCTTGTGTGCTTGAACTATGCCCTGGTCTGATTCCTGGAAAGGATACATAAGCAGCTCTAGCGGAGCACGACCAGCAGCAGCATAGATTTAGTAGCCTCTACCCAGCATTGCATTGCATTCATGCATTCGTGATTTCTTGATTTTCTCAGATTTTGAATTTTTTGATTTTTGCAGATTTTGTTTTTCCTATAACCTCTCAGTATGGTTATTGGGTGCCTTCAAGCTTTGGCACTCACTTGCAGTTCACGTTATTAACAACAAGCTCTGCCAAAGAGGGGCAAACTGTACCCAATTTTGACCACATTGATAGGATTTAGCATGGACAACGTCTTGGTGGATTTGATGATGAAAAGTACCCTGTGGAAGGTACTGGATTCCACACAATCAAAAAATCGAACTTCAGAAAGTGACTTCAAGCTCAGAAAAGCCCTTTTCCATGCATAAATTCCGGTTTCGTCAAAATCATCTCTCGAAATTCATATTCACTCAGGGTTATATGAACATGAAGTGTTCTAAATGCAGTATTCTAGGTATCCAGAGATTCCATTTTAAAGAAAAGTTCAATATCAATGCGCATTGAAAAGTAATTTTGGAAAAGACGTTATTTGATTTCAAAAAGACGATGAAAGTTTCGGAGGACTTCCTGACTTCAATTGAGCTTCAGTTTTCATTTCAAAACATCCTAGAATAATTTTATACTTAAATTCAACTCGACAGCTTTCCAACGGTACGTAATCGAACGATTTTGGACACCAAAAAGCATTTTTACAAAAATTCTGGAAAAGCAGTGAATGTAATATTTGAAACAGAGCTTAAGGGCAACCAGAGGGGGAGGAAGAGTAGGTGGCGAGTTCCATATAGGGGGTGGCAGGTCCTACCTAAGCCGCCACCCATAAAGTGCTCCCTCCATCAAGCTTTTTTGGTTCCAGACCCTTCTAGAAGCCTCCCACTGCGAGGAAATTGCCTGGAAACTGCGTTTTGGCACTGAAATGGCCATTTTAACCCTTTTCTGCTCTCTGAAAATCTTGTTTTAACCCTATAACTTAAGAGACAAGTTTCCAAAACTCTATATATAGATCCATATGAGATCATCTTTTCCACACAAGGAAGTAGACACAATAGAGAGAGGTAGACACAAGTACATATAGAATGAAGTACACACAAGAGAGGAGTACATACAAGTGAATATACCTGCAAAAATATTTTCAACTTAAGAGAGATTTCTAGAGAGATGAAGTGAATTATGAATTAAACCTTTCTAAACTAATCTCAAGATAATTAGATTAGAGATTTTTGACATCAAATTGCCTCCCTTAACTTCCATGGATGAGTGCTTGAAGAGCTTTAAGAACATTTGAAGAAGAAGATCTTCAATTCAACTTTGGTGATATAATTGAGAATCCTCCAAGAGGTAACATCCAATTCATCTCTAATTCCTACTTTTATATATAGATCGATAAGACTTGGATCTAGTTTAGTTTTATTTTATTTGTTAGAACACTCATCTTCTTCCTCTCTTGTTCTTCACACAATCACGTGACTAGATCCAAGTCTCTTTGATTTTATTGATGATCTATAATTAGAGATTGATTTTCACTTTGATTTTCAATTTTCATTTCATTCTTCTATTTAGTTTAGATCCATGCATACATGATTATATATATGCATCTATTTTGAATTCTATGATGGTTTGGAAGTTTGATCTATGAGAAGGATGATTCCTATGTTCATACCTATCTCTGGATTATTCCTATTACCTAGATTTTCTATTGAATTTCATCTCCAATAGGATATTTGTAAGTCCCTTTATTTCATGATCTAGAGTTCTTCACAGAACTTGAGGGCTAAATTGATTAGGAATCATGATAATTAAGTTGGTCTATGAATTTGATCTCTCTAATAAACTTCAATCATCACCTAAGATGTTTTTCTCACACTTTAAAAAGAACTAGCTAAAATTCAGCAAAACAGATTGGTTTTGTCCATAGGATTTGGTCCATCAAAACCCATAGTTTGATGGATGTCAAATTTTTGGGTAAAATTTGATGAATTAGCTTTCATTCGATCCGTTTTGAGAACCTCTAGGATCCATATGCTATTTTTAGAAATTGTTGAGAAATCGGTTGATAGATTTGGACATAGTCTCTTTGTATTTGAATTTCAAAAAATCTATTATAGTTATCGATGATCCGCTTTTTGGGGATGATTCCTAACTCATGTATCTATATGCCGATGTAAAATCATGAGCATACAATCGAGTTAAGATCGTTTTCTAAGCATTTGAAATTGATGCAACCTTTCTGGAATTTTTGAGATTTAACTACAATTAAGATTATGTATACAAATTGGTCATACCTTGATCATCCAACAGCAATTGATGGATAAAACTTGGTTTAGAAATCATCTAGGATAAATAGATGAGAGATCAAAAGCATAGAATAATTTGATTAACATGATTCATGAACTTCTATTATACTTCTATTGTGTTTTGCATTCCTTTGTCAAGTGATGCCAAATTTCTAGAATAACAGAGTCTGTTTAAAACAACTTTCAAAAACATTAAGGTCATGACATGTCCATGGGATTATTGTTTTCAGAAACTACAATGAAATAGATTTCTTTTGACACCAAATAAAGCTTCACATGATTTTTGTAGAATTAATTGTGATTTTTACAAAAACAGTGGACAGTCCTAGTCCACTGTTCCCAAAATGCTTATTTCTCAAACTTCAAAAATGGTAAAGAGGTTCTACATTTTGGAGCAATTCCCTAAGACATGTATCTAACTCTCTGTAAAAGGGTTTTAACCCAGCTCATGTTTAAGACAACTTTTGATAGGATTCATTAGAGATTGCTGAATCTGAAAATTGGATTGATGACATGTTTTCTTTGTTTATCATGCATATCATTTGTCTGTTTGCATTTTTGCAATGCTTGGGTATTTCTTGGTGTCTTAGTGTAGAGAATTGAATGTTGTGGATTCGGACTTCGATTTGTGGGCTTGCCTGTCTACATGTGGCTTAGTGCCCATGTATGGTGTACTATCTATATCCCTTCTCTTAGAATTCTTCTAGGTTTATAACTTTATTTTCAACGACACATTTCCTTTAGGATAGTCTCCGTTTATATGCTGATGTGTTAGAGACATCTTATCTAGGATTGTTGCATGATTGCATTACACGTTTCCTTTTTTTTTTTTTTTTTGCTTTTTACGACTCCGCTTGAGTCAAACCAATGTAAGTCTTCTTGTTCCCTTTTCATATCATGACATATTACCTTTACTTGCATCGGTCCCGGGTGGGACTAGCCACTGTGAGTATACCTCTCTCTTGTATTGCATGTGCATCCGACTTCTACTTGATTTAATCTCTTGACATGATTTTTCTTAGATATTTCCTTTTATATATATATATATCTAGTATGTATGAAGAAACAACACCAATTATGAATTAAGAACAAGGATATCTGAATCAAGGCCTACCATTCGGTAGGGCGAGGAGGTGGAGCTTTAGTCCTGTTTGGGCTCCTTCCCCTCTCGTACCAAGACCCCCCGAACCTAGTTTCTGGTAATGAAGGGCGAGTAACCTTATTCAATTTTGGGCGATCAAACTTCGGTTTCCTAATTCCCGATAAAAATTAGGTGGCGACTCTTTGTCTCTAGGATCGCATGAGGAAGTCCTAGTTCTCCCTGAAGTGTGCTCCTTGGGATCCGTCCCAGGACACTATCAAGGGAAAATACTAGGACCCACTTTCCCGCATGATCCACAGTATTGATTTTGATAAATATGTGTATTGAACCTAGGATTGAAAATCCACCACTAGCTTCATAATAACAGTATCTATGCATTCAATTAGATTATTCTTTGGATGATAATGGGGAATCGTAGCTACAAGTCCGATTCCTTCGTCAAGAAGATAACTATGATTCAAGCATCAACATAATTCATCTTCGATTGGCACGGAGTGTCTCACACTAAACTAGGCATGAACTATTCGACTACTTGATATCGAAATTCAAATAAGCACTATAACATGTAAATAATCCATACAAGCACAACAAATATAGATCTTTGAGTACATCACATTCAAAATAGATCTAAGACAAAAATAAACTTTGAAAGCAGTGATTTAATTCAATAAAGTTCGATTTTATTATTCAAAATCCTCGAAACATATAATCATCATCTATACATAATCAATCTAAAAGAAAAACATGAATAACACCCTATTACTTAGCTAGGGTTTCATTGAAACCCTATATATCGGTTTAGTTGGCCATAAAAGTAGAGCACGGCAAGAGGTTGATGGAAGAGGCCATGGAAATCCTTTGTCTTCTTCTTCTTCTTCTTCTCCTTGCTTCTCCCTCCTCAATGGCTGAAGTTTTAGTTGTGGAAAGATGTGTATAATGTTGTGTAACCCCCAATTTGACTTAAAAGAGGATATATATAAATTTGAAGTTTTGGAAGCTTTCCTAAACTTAATCGCACTAAAATTGCTTTATTTACGTTTTCTGGACGTATTCAGCCAATTCGAATCGCAGAGTATATTGAAATATGCATTTTTGGTTTTTTAAAGGGTCGCTCGCGTGGGCCACTCTTCCACAATGTTGCAAAATCGCACAAGCAGGCTGCTCCATCGAGATGCCCATTTTTTCAACTTTTTCCAGAATTTCTCAGCTTTGCGCACCGATTGTAGAATTATGATAATGTTTGACTCGAACCTTGTATTGACTCATCGTTTGTGGCCATGCGCTCTTAACTCGAAGATCTACATTTTATATCTTTGGAGAAATTTCTCAAATTCAAAGTCTTCATTGTTTGAAATAGAATTTACCAAGGCTGCCGCTATCTCCAACTCTCAAATTTTAGTGTATTTTCACGTTAAAGCTCCAAAACCTACAAAACATAGAATAATTATTAATAACACTTAATAACTAAAAGAAGTGGGCTAACAAAGCATATCTTCAAGACTATAGACGAGAACTATTCGTCGCCAATTAGTGGCCTACCTGGCCCTCGTTCGAACAATTACAAAGAAGCTCAAGGGGTTCTCCATCACACAAATCCCAAGGAAAGGGAATACAAGGCCTAATCGGTTAGCACAACTAGCATCATCCTCAGAGTCAGATCTCCCTGGGATAAGAGTAGAATATCTATCCAAATCTAGTGCGTCCAACTCGGAAGGTATGGAAGTTGACCCGGTTGACATAAGGCCCAACTGGATGGATCCCATTGTAACTTTCGTCAGCAGTGGGAACCTACTATCTGGGAAGGATGAAGCCTGGCAAATCAAATATCAGGCGGCCAGATACCACCTCGTTGAACCAAAAATGAGGAGAAAGAATTACTTATGTAAACTAACAGTTGAATTGTATTTGTGAACATAATCAATATACCATTAAGTAGAAATTTCAAAAAGGGGAAAGAAAAAGAAAAAATATTGGTGACGGATATGGCAATTGGAAGGAAAGAATAAAAAGCTCACTGCTCACCTATAGCAGCCCAAACCTTCCCACAAGTCATTTGCATCTAATAAATGAATAATCCTAGTCCTCCTCAAGCTAACAAAATTCTATAGTTAGCAATCATACTTCTCCATGGTGATAAAACAAACATAGCATGCCAGCTAGGAAAAAAAAAACCCATGCACTACCACACTAA
Organism: Hydrangea macrophylla; assembly: GCA_033977485.1. Taxonomy (NCBI): domain Eukaryota; kingdom Viridiplantae; phylum Streptophyta; class Magnoliopsida; order Cornales; family Hydrangeaceae; genus Hydrangea; species Hydrangea macrophylla. The sequence continues at coordinate 17,610,949 of CM066988.1, forward strand.
AAAAAAGGCATTAATCATCCCTTTTTACCTGAGCTCATTAGGATTTCAAAATTAACACCCAAAAGTAATGAGGTTAAAAATGGAGTCATCAAAATCTTGATTTTTCTTAGATAAACGCAGAAAATCTTGATTTGTTGAGTGGAAATTTTGAAAACCCAATTGACAAAAAAAATTCATATCGGACTTCTACATGTTTTTTTAACACACAGAATGCATGGTTGTTGCTTCCAAACTTTAGCTACATGAAAAATAGAATTACTAATAGGCATTTGAAGGGGGTAAAAAATAAATGCTCTTTGAAAAAAATGAAATGATCTGCAAACATACTGTTATCTCCGCAAACAGATAATCTCTTTCCTATAAATGAAACGAAAAAATAAGTTTTAGAGACAAAGAGAGAGAAATCAGTCTTGGAGAAAAGTGATATTCACCAAAGTACGTAACCAAGAACTGGGAAATAAAAAATTGCCTCAGATGCAAGCCATTAGGAAAATGCTTTAAAAGTCAATTTTAATCTACAACCAAGGAACATGCTTAAGCCCTGGATCTCACTATTTTAAAAGAAGTAGGGGTAAATCAAGTATGCATTTTGGATTTAACACCAAAGATGAAATATTGCTCTTCCAAGTTGCACAACTCCTTGCCTGTGGCACTACCGAGAGAGAGAGAGAGAGAGAGAGAGAGAGAGAGAGAGGGAGAGGGAGAGAGAGAGAGAGAGAGAATTTGTCGTGGTGGAGGCGAAAAAAAAATCATGATATGCCTACTTACCAATAAGTATAGATAATACTCAAGAAGGATCATTTCAACTCAACTCACTCCTACACAAACACCTATAGTTTTTTGGAAGTTAATTGTTTATAATTGTAGAATTTATTTCATTCATTTTAGGAACAAACTCCCATTACAAGACCTACAATCAAATGACCCCATCAAAGGAACAAAAAAAAAGGGAGCAATGATGGCAATAAATTGAACTTAAATAGATGCCCCACCTATATAAAAAGTCCTATTGTTATCACAACTTTATCATCAAACAACAATAATTATGGAGTAAAAACAAAAAAGACATTAATCCAGACCATTGAGTATTCAAGATCGAGTCCGTCTTTACTCAGCAAACGTACCCAATTTAGTTGGCCAGCAACAAAAAAAAAACATAAGGTAGATCATGCCAGTCCCAAATCTCCAAAAAATTGTACTAAAAAAATAACTAATTTCAAATCTGACTCGGGACTGATCTAGACTACATTTCGGATCAGAAAAGAATAGATTTACGGAGCTTTACATTAGATGCCAAAAGCTGGGACTATGTTTTAACTTTCTCTTAATCATTTTTTTAGTCAGACCTTTCTCTTAACCTAAATCTTCAATTTAGCAAAATTGGGAAGTCAAGAACATAACGTTAAGTCAATGAAATTGAAAGAGAGAATGAGAATCTTCATCCACTTCATAGTTGGTTTCCTAGCATCGCGTAATGTGATGGACAAATGTAAATTCTCCATGTTTACTGACATCCAGCCTTCAGATGGCAAAATCACTTCAACAATTACCGTGAGCACTAAACCCATGAACCAAAAAGGCCTCAGTAATTAACCAAATAAAGACTAGTATTTTTTTCTCAATGTTTTCTTTTCTTTTTCTTTCAAAAATCTATGAATGAAGCGAAGTAGCAGAGGTTAAGACATCCAATAAAAGTTGTGATGAAAAAGAAAAGATTTTGAGAGAAAATCACAAAAAAAATTAATAGAAAAACAACACAATCAAAAGTTCCAATGAGATAGAGAATCACAGCAAGAGAGACTCGTACTAGAAAAGAAGAGATTTTGAGGAGTGATAAAGTGCATTGGTGGACTCCAAAAATGCAAACTATCAAAACTAAAAGCCACAACATTACAAACCAAACCCTATGCAAATGGTTGTGGATTCGAAACTAACTTTGGAGCATCAACATAAGAGAGCCATTACTCATGGATAAGCTAAGAGAGCCATTTATTGAAAATGTTAAAATATGATAAATATCTTCATCGAACGCATCATAAATATCTTAATCTAATGCATATCCAAAAAATATCACATAGTATCATCTCTATGTCATTGTACTCACCATGCAGATAAGATGTGCCACTTAGGTCCAGTTGCACATAGTATCATCTCTATGTCATTGCCCCTAGAGACTTTGGAATCAACATGTGTTCTAGCCCTGTAAGTGGTTGATTTATCAATGGGAAAAAAATAAGACTCGTACATTTTGAAATCATTTACTAAATCATTTACCCTCTATCTGAAATCTTAAAGGTATGATGCTTTGGTAACTTGCACGTTTTTCTGAAATCATTTACTCTCTATTTTACTGCCTGCTTTTAGATGTTTGTAAAAGTTTAGCACTACAAATTTATGTTTTAGGTCAAAAATTCCAATTTGAATGAAATCATGTAAACTTCTTGCTACTTGAAGAAGTCAACTTTTGGAAAAATAAAATTACACTGAACCACTGAAGACCATACAAAATTACAAACAAATGAAATCAAAAGCAAAAAATTGACATCACTTCACAGCCACACCTAAGAGCAATCATTGAACCACTGAAAGCCAAAAAAAAATGAAGACATCAGGGAACACAACAGGAGGCTTGAAATCAAAGCCAAAATAGAAAAGAAAAAGAGAGAGATGGCAAAGAAACAGAGAGATAGATGTAAATAGCACATGAATAAAAATGAAGAGATGGAACAAACCTTCCATTATCCCCAAATGATGTTGACTTGCAAGATGGGAACAACCTCAACATCAACCTGCAAAAAATTCAAACCAAAACCTGATACCAAATTAGGACTTCAAACAAAACTACACTCATTCAAAGAATACAAAAGGAATGAAGAATTTAAAGTGCTATAGAATAGAACCTAGGAAAAAACAAAAACCAAAACATTAGGTTTTTGAAAATAGAACCCAAACTTGGATATGGGCCATCTTCAAAAAAATTATTTGAATCAAGAAAATCAAATAGTCAGAGAAATTGGGTATAGAGACTCCAAAACCTTTCTTGATCAGCGGTGTCAAGTTCTTGATTGGTAGTGGTAAGGTCTAAGTTGGGGCAGATTTGGGACCTCTTCAAAGTTCTCTAGCCCTAATCTGAAAACACAGAAAGGGAAAGAAAAAATAGCATTAGAGAGAAAATCGAAACCTCTAGTGGAAATAGTGGGGTCGGAGGTTCACAGCCGAAGTAGTGAGGGGCCAGAGATGGAGAGAGTGGGGGGAATCGATGATTCTTGCAGGAGAGAGAGAGAGAGAGAGTTAAAATTTCGAATTGAAAGGCAGTGAGAGAATGAGAGAGCTGGTGAGTGGTGAGAGTAGATGGGAGGGTTTGGCTAAATCTCATCCGTTGTTTGTCTTTGAAGACAAACCCCCTAAATGGGGGGAAATGGAGAGGGTAAAATAGCATTATAGCAAAGTATGTGGTGTATTTGTGGGAGAGGGAAGACTTATGTGAGTGAGCTGTGGACCACTTGATGAAGATCAAAGGGTGTTTGCTTGTAGTTTTGCGCGGGCATGCCAGAGCCAAACGAGCTCAGTGTGTGTGTGCAAACTAATTTCCTACACGTTTGTGTGAGTGATACACAAGGCTTTTAAGAACTGACTTCTAAAAGATGATTGTGTGATGAATAGGAAAGTACCCTCATCAAAAATCCTTTGGCAGTACTGAAGCGCACAAGCCAAATAGTGCAAGAGTTTACTAGATAAACAATCATAAATGATTAATAAAATACATATTTTATTAAATGTTTGGAGAATAAAACATACAACCAAATAACAAGATCAGAACAGGCTCTGATTGTCCTAAGAATGAAACAGTTAAGAAAATAACAAAAGGGACAGACCTATTTGCTATGGTTGCTATGGATGCTAAGAAACAAAGGCTTGAATGCTTTGAATGCTTTGAAAGAATGCTATGAGTGCTATTTTTTGAGATGACACGGAGTGACCTGCATGGTTGGCCTGCTTCTATATTTATAGCGGCCTCTAATAGTCCTGATAAGGCAGAGACTCCTTGACTTACACTCCAAGAGATGATTGATCGTAGAATCCTTCCTAATCTCACATTCTTGCCTTATCCCCGAACCTGATTCAATCAATCCCAATATTTAAGGGATCAGCCTTCCATTTCCAGCTGGACGTGATCAGATTCCCTTTCTAAACAAATTCTACCTCCTTTGAATCAGGAGGACATCATTATGACAGCTAAGAACAACACCGCCTTTTCCCTTTTGGCCCATCGGGCTGACCTCGCTCTTAACTTTATCGGACATGAGCAACCTCCACCGGTCATGCTTTCTGACTTTCATGTTCGATGACATTCTCACGAGTGCTTATGACCAATCGGGCTCACACAACTGGCTTTCACAGTTTATTCCCAACACAGTGTCTGATTTCTAAGTGTACTCTCTTAATTTTTCATCGGGCTTCCCTTTAGTATATCTTATGCCTATCAAATGCACAATCGCTGCTATTCCTTCTTGGTCTTCCAATCGGACTCCTATACCCTCTATTACTCTCTTAAAGATGATGCCCGATTGGTTGGTACATGACTCATACTGCCTATCAGGCTCTACAAAACTGGGGTAACAGCCTTGTCTTTCTGAACCACATAACGTTCTCTCCCTGATCCCGATGGGCCTTTGCAATCTCTGGGCTGGTCACTCCTGGACATGCTTTGGGCCGATCATCGCCAAGCCCATTTCCACATACCACTCGGGCTCAAAAACCTTTGGCGGTTTTTGGGTGCAAACAAAAGGTTGGGGTTATAAGAGCCCCTTTTCTTTCTTGAGAATTGTTGTAGGATATAATATAGACTAGGGTAGCGACACGTGCGACGTGTCAATCCCCTCTTATTAGCTTCTTTGTTTTTGTATTATTTTTTTCTTCATTTTTAATCTTCATATCAATGGTGTAAAATGTAATGAAAGACAGTAGATTCTGTCAAATTGTCTTCATCGACTTTTAAAATGTGAGTACTTCTAGATTATTGGTATTTTTTTTCTCCTTTGAGTTGTAGTTTTTTTTTTTTGCAATTTATGATCTTGTTACCAACTATGTAATAATTTAATAAATTAATGAAAAGCATTATCTTCTTTGTCAAATTATCTTCCTTCAAGTTTACACTGTAATTACTTCTATATTATTGGTATTTTCTCCCTATTGGATTGTGTTATGGCTTTTAAGTGTTGCAACTAATAATACAGGTTTAGGAAAAAAAATGAGTAAGGCATTCTTCCAAAATATGCTTCCACAATACCTTGAGTAATACTTCCTGGAACCCGCGCATCTCATTTTATTTGTCTATCTTTGCATTTTCAAGCATATTTTGTTTTCCTTTGAAGAAAGCACTATAATTTTCATCTCCATATATTCAAGGTACCTGAATAGACAATATTTTTGAAATCATAGATGATATGTGGGTGTAATAAAAATAAATTTAGAAGCATGTGTGTGTGAAATAAATTTATATATATGTGTCAAATAACTAAAAGCTTCATTTAAGGATATAAGTTCATTACTTCTATGCATCAAAACATTTGAGCATAAGATTTGAATAGTATTGTTTCAATTCAATTTATAGGTATTTGTGTGTGTAATATCAACATATGCAATTGTATGAAATCAAATTTTAAAAAATTAAAACAGCATACAAAATTGTTAATTATTAGGATACAAATTATACTAAAAGAGCAAAATATGAGCATACAAGGCAATGAGGTTGTTTTTCTGTGCTAATGTTTATGCGATTGTGCTTATTTCCCTTGTATTAGCTTCGTTGACTTCTTTCTGCAATTTTTCATCTTCTTATCAAGTGTGTAATAATTTAATAAATTAATTAAAAGACATTATCTTCTCTCCAAATATATGACAATGTGGCTACTTCTCTATTATTGGTATTTTTCCCCCTTATCGATGTCTGGTACATGTCGTGTAGGGCCATTTTGAAGTGTAGTGCTTCCTAGATTGTAGCAATTTTAAACCAAGTTATGAGATTTTAGTACAAAGATGTTGTTATCGACACGTGCTTCGCACTTGCCAATCCCCTCTTAGTAGCCTTTTTGTCTTCCCCCCACCCCCCTCTTTTTTATCTCGATATCAATGGTGTAAAAATGTAATAAGCTAATGAAACACATTTTATTCTCTCGAATTATATTAATTGGCTTTTAAAATGTGAGTACTTCTATATTATTCAGTTGTTTTATAGCTTTGCTGTCTTTTCTTTTATGGCATGTTTGTAAAAATGTAATAAACTAATGAAACGCATTACATTCTCTCGAATTATCTTCATTGGCTTTTAAAATGTGAGTACTTCTATATTATTCAGTTGTGTTATTGCTTCGTTGTCTTTCCTTTTTTGGCAATTTATAATCTTATGAAAGACATTATATTCTCTTGAGTTATCTTCATTGGCTTTTAAAATGTGAGTACTTCTATATTATTGAGTTGTGTTATAGTTTCATTGTCTTTTTTTTTTTTGGCAATTTAAAATCTTGTTTAGAATTGTGTAATAATTTAATAAATTAATAGAAAATATTAACTTATGTCGAATTATCTTCCAAGCAAAAATACGTTCATATTTTTATGAGTCAATTTAATCTCCATATAGCCAAAGTTTGGGAAAGGGGAAAAGCCACAGTATGTGTTAAAAAACCCCGCAATATATTAATCCTAAATTTCAGGACAAAAGTTGGCAAAAATGTAAATATTACAAATCAATACGTAATAGGCATTATTATTATTGACTTTTTGTTGAAGTGAATGATAAATATGCAACATAATGTTGACGTAAATGTAATTATGCATATTAAAATATATAAATGGTAAATTTGAGGGAAGAAGTTGACCAAAATGTAAATACTACTGACCAATTCGTAAATAGCCACTAAAATAACCACTTTTGTTGACGTTATTTGAAGCAAATAATAAATATTCCAAAACTTGTTGACGTAAATATAATTATACATATTATAATATGTAAAGCCTAAATTTGAGAGAAGAAGTTAACCAAAATGTAAATATTACTGATCAATTCTTAAATAGCCACTAAAATAGCCACTTTTGTTGACTCTATTTGAACCGAATAGTAAATATCCCAAAACTTGTTGACCTAAATGTAATTAGACATAATATTGTTGATTTAAACCGCATTATTATATTAAATAAATTTGCAAAAGCTGACCGGAATGTAATATTTCATTTGAAACGATAGAATTACCCCCATACAAATCAATATATCTTTATGATGAGTTTCATGATGTACGATTTATGGTATAGTGAAGGGATACTATGGTCCTACTTAACATGCCAAGGTGGCTAAAGGAAATAGGTAGGTCGAACCTACCCCAAGCATGGCTGCTCTACTGAATCTTTTAGTTTACTATGGCACAACCAGTGCCGTCTTGTCTTCTAGCTTTCTGCACATTTTCCTTCATAGATCGACAACTCGATTTATTAGAGAAGATGCACAAGGGGAATATGGTATTTAACCAACTCAATTTTTTTACCTCCTTTATAGGTTGTTGATAAAGCTTCAGGCACACCCATTCACTAACAAAATTCACACCCATAGTGGATTACTTAACCTATGAACTAACCCAATGTGGGTTTAGATTTTAACCCTTATACAGATCTCTTCTCTCTCTCTCTCTCTCTCTCTCTCTCTCTCTCTCTCTCAATAAATTCCCATGTTGTTACGTTAAGAGAACAAAGAGGAAGAGGAGAAGAAAATCCTACCGCAAATTCCACCCACCGACAAAAGCTTTTACCACAAGCTTTAGGTACCCCTCCCCTCCCCACACGATTTCTCTTTATATATATATGTTGTTGTTGTTGTTGTTAATGTTCCATAGTTCATGATGATGCCAAAAATTGGTTAAAGTAAATAAAGCAGATGAAAGAGAAAGAGAGAGGCTGGTTTTTTGTATGTGGTTCGGCCCTATTGATGAAGGTACCTACGTCCATGTATGTGTCTGAGCACGTTCTGTAATACCCTGTATTTTTGTAATATATTATGTGAATAAGACCCTGTATGCTTCTTTTAATACTTGTTTGAGCTTGGCCTTATCTTGGTACAATTTGGATACCAATCGATTGGCAAGTTTTCCAATCGATTGCCTTGCTTTGGATACCAATCGATTGAACTTTATATCAATCGATTGATTGTATCAATCGATTGACACTTATGTCAATCGATTGGAGGCAGCTGGGCAGATTCTTTTGCTCTGGCTGGGGAGAGGCCACATGAACACTCTCTCCTTATATATACCAGCCCTTTTTCGGCGTTTTTCTTTTTAGAAAAATCAGAGAGAGTGAGAGGGAGTGTTTGTGTGTGTGTTATGTATATATAAACACTTATATATATATACACACATATATACATGTATTCATACACTCACACACACACATCCATGGACTGAGACAAGAAGGAAGAAGAGGAGAAGATCAGAAAGAAGAAAGAAGGAGAAAGAGAAGAGAGAAGACAGAGAACTAGAGAGAGAGAGAGGGAAGCCACCATTGAAGCTCCAAGCTTCATTTCACACAAATAAACACGCCCTTAACGTCTAAGGTGAGTTCTAAACTCACTTGGTAGCCTTACATTGATGTTATGACATGTTTGAATGAAGAAGGTGTCTATGACTTGCGGTGAACCGGACCATTTGCCCTAAGATAGCCAGATGATCTAATCATATGTTCTTAAAAGCGGTAGACAGACGAAGGTTTCTATGACATGCGGTGGACCGTGATCACTGGTAGACGTCGCTAAGTCGTGGCATAGAATGATGTACTGTTGTTTAAAGCGTTATATCCCTGACATGCGGTGGACTGTGCATATGTTCTTAAAAGCGGGGGATGGACTAACGTGGTATCCATGACATGCGGTGGACTGTGCATATGTTCTTAAAAGCGGTGGATGAGCAATGGTATGTTATAGAGTTGAACTACTGTCGAGTCTGTTCCCCTATCTAGACGCGTTATCGGTCTTAAAATGAGTAAAACGTCAGTAATCGGATCATTGGTTTGATTAAAGGAGTTACCCTTACTGAATTCTAATTTGGTTACGGTTTATAACTTGTAATAATATCAATAGTCGATACCCTGTTAGTATCTAACTCACTCGGCTTTCATTAAGCTGACGGCGTTTATGCCGCTGGACATTTCTACGTTCCAGCGCACCCTGGTTATGACTATACAGGTGAAGGGCCTGCAGGAGAGGACTACTATGCCGGTGACGGAGTTCCGGTGGAGGGTTGTCCCGACGGAGGTCAGACCGAAGAAGACTACTACGCCGAGGACTACCTTTATGCCAACTGAAGACTAGACTAGAATTGTAGTTAATTATCTTTACCATTTTAGAACCTTTTTGTAGTCAGGCATATGTTGCCTTGGCATTTGTACTTCCGCCACTTTATATTTGATTCGAGACTCTGATATGTAATAGTTAGTAACTTCTGTTGACTTTATGTTACGTTGTGATCAGAACCTAGACTTCATTCCTGTTATACTATTACTTCTTGTTGCTTAGTACTGCGTGGTGTGGACAATCATGTGACTTCACCCGTCATTCCCTATGGACCCATAAAGGAAATTTATTTTTCTCTATTTATGTCGTTCCGGGGCGTGACAAGATTTTTGGTATCAGAGCCTAGGTTGTATACCTTTTCGTTCACAGATTGTCCCACACCATCTGGTCCTAGAACCTTGAGATTCTATAGATGAGTATTAAGATTAGTTCTGACTTAAGGTAGTCCCTTTTCAGGTAGCATGGCACCGCCGCTGTTCGTTCCAGACGAGTTCGGAGGACACTATGTGTATGAGAGTAGTATTGCGCCAGCAGATCCACAGTACTATGCCTGGAAGGTTAGGCAGAGAGCTATTGCAGAGACAGAGCGAGACATGCAGATCGAGCAGCAGAGATTTGGGACCCAGGACCCAGAAGTGATACGTCAGGAGATGATCTACCGCAAGGAGACCTTCAAACGCATCGAGGAGGATTCTCTACTGATGTTACGAGACTGTTCTTCGTACCAGGTTCTACTTGCAGAGGTTAGAGCAGCACCTCCACCCCCACCGGAGGAAGACATGGCTGATGCACCCCCAGCAGATAAGGATCCGGAGTATGATGATGAGAGCGATGGCGAGGATGAGCCAGAGGATGCAGATGAGGAGATGGAGGATGAAGAGGACGAGGACACCGATGACGAGGAGCCAGAGTATGATCCAGAGGAGGAGGACCCCGTGGACCCAGCCGGTATGGACGTGCCAGTTGGCGTAGATATTGTAGTTGCAGAGGGTTATCCGATAGAGGAAGAGGAGGTAGCCGCAGACGATGATGCAGATGATGATGCAGTGGTACCAGTCTTACCAAGAGGAGTTATAGCATAGCTAGCAGCTGAGTGGGCCGCAGAGATGGCTGCACATCCCCATGGAATTGAGATTGGAGCACCGGAGTTGGCACATGCTATGGTATAGGCTGAGGCACTTGCAGCCGCGTTTGATGCAGCCCAGGCTGACATGGCAGCTGATGCAGGAGATCTGGGAGCTATTGTGGAGCATGATGGACCCGAGCTGATCGAGGATGTTGTGATAGAGGATGAGGACATGATAGATGACGATGACATGGATGAGGATGACGTTTTGTCTGAGGTTGCCCCAGAGGACGAGGCTTCCATCTATGGATCCGATGTGGACAACTTTTGAGTCCAGTACCTTTAGGGCTTAGACTTTTACGCTTGACTTTAGGACATGTCGTCCACTTACTTTTGACGCTTACATAGACAGCTATTGACCGTAGCCTTTTTGTATAGGTAGCCACCAGTAGTGGTTTTGTGTATATCTTTCTTTTGCTTAAATCTTGTATAGGATCATGTACTACGCGGTACACAGATGATCTATTGTGTACTCCGTTGTACATCTTTTGGGTATATATATATGGCAGATCGTTTCTCTTGATTATTTCTGTTATCATCTCATTATTATGTTATGGTTGTGATTTTGATGCATGTTATGCTTTCTGTTATTTTAGTATGATCATTTCCCCGAGAAGATTGTCAGCTAATCGTTAGATCCTTCATAGGTACACCTCACACGGATCACTATGGTGGGACCCACAAGGAACCAAGCATGACTGGGAGCACCCATTCCCGAGGGTATGGACCCAACTGGAGTCTTCGAAGCCTTCATGCAACGGATGGAGCACATCGGCGATACCTACAATCATGCCACCAACGACAATGGCAACAACCACTTTGTCCCTCCAAGGCAGACAGGCGATAAGCTGTTGGAACGATTTCGTGGCCTGCGACCCGAGAAGTTCGACGGCATGGCAGAGTCCTGGAAAGCAGAGCAATGGATACAAGAGTTGGAGCTAATCTTTGAAGCCCTGGAGTGCAGTGAGCTTGACAAGAGACGTCTAGCCGCATTTCAACTGACTTACTCCGCCGCGGACTGGTGGGAGGCCGAGAGGGCCACGATTGGGATTGACGCTGCAAGGAGAATGCCTTGGGAAGCATTCAAGACTCGATTTCTCAAGAAGTACTTCCCTGAGGACGAAAGAGATCAATAAGAGAGGAATTTCCTGAGTCTAACCCAAGGGAACTGGACAGTCAGAGAGTATACTACACAATTTGAGCGACTTTCTCGTTTCGCTCCGCACATGATAGACACCTCCGCCAAGAAGGTCAAGCGATTTCACCAAGGACTCAACCCACACCTCCGGCAAATGATGATAGGCCATCTGGGCCAGTCATTTGAAGGGATTGTCCGTCTTGCTTCAAGTTTGGAAAAGGATGCTTACCCTGTACAAGGACCACAAGTGAATCGACCTCTACCCAGGACCTTCTAATCAAGGAACTTTCCCGCGCAATCATCAAGGAACAATCAAGAATGGAAACCCCAGACCAACAACTATCGGGGAACTAAGCGCACATGGGATGGGACGAGGAAGCCCCAAGCTAATTTTCCTCGACAACAGAATCAATAGCGAGGACCACCTCAGGCACAGCCCGTCGCCCAGCGACAGAACACTGATGGATGTTTCAACTGTGGAGTGCCCGGACATATTGCAAAGTATTGCACAGCCCCGAAGACCAACCGCCGTAATGACCTCGTCTGCCGCAACTGTAACAAGCCTGGTCACATAAGCAAGGATTGTCGAGCACCACGTGGAGGCTACTATGGAGCGCCTGCTCAAGGACAGCAAGGACAGGTTAGGGTGAATGCCATCATCCCTGACAATGCAGGGTATAATGCTGAGGAACAGCAGAACTTGGAAGGTACACTCATTTTATTTCACTGTCAAGTTAGAGCTTTGTTTGATACCGGTGCTGCCCGTTCTTTCATAGCTATTAAGATGGTGTGTGATTTGGGTTTGTTACCCCTAGCACTTGAGCCGACCCTTAATGCCGTTTCGCCCTTGGGAGTATCCGTTAAGTTAGGTAAGGTGTGCAAGGATTGTCCCTTGACACTAGAGGATAGGAATCTCCCAGCAGACTTGATAGTCTTGTCAATGTCTGAGTTCAACGTGATCCTAGGAATGGATTGGCTTACTAAGTATGGCGCTAACCTGGATTGTGTTAGTCGGACCATTGTCTTTTCGACGCCTGGTTGCCCGCAGATCAGATTTTAGTGCCAACCGTTGAGCGACATGTTTATCACGAGCTGCCTAGCCACGATTAAGACTTCAAGCACGGAGCTTACTATCAACCAGATCCCCATTATTCAAGACTTTGAAGATGTGTTCCGAAGTATCTCAGGACTTCCGCCGAAGAGAGAGATAGACTTCTGCATTGAGTTAGCACCCGGAACGTTGCCGATTTCCAAGACCCCGTATCGGATGGCGCCAATAGAAATGCTAGAATTGAAGAAGCAAGTTCAGGAACTTGAAGATTTAGGTTTTGTTCGCCCGAGTACATCACCTTGGGGAGCACTAGTTTTATTTGTGAAAAAGAAGGACGGAGAGCTACGACTCTGTATCGACTACAGGGAGCTGAACAAGGTCACGATCAAGAATAGGTATCCACTTCCCCGGATAGACGACCTGTTCGATCAACTACAAGGATCAAGGATATTCTCAAAAATCGATTTGCGTTTAGGATACCATCAATTGCTAGTTCGACCGAAAGATATACCAAAAACTGCCTTCAGGACGAGATATGGACACTACGAATTTCTAGTGATGTCTTTTGGATTGACTAATGCCCTGGCAGTATTCATGGACCTAATGAATAGAGTATTCAGACCCTATCTGGATCAATTCATTATAGTATTCATCGACGACATTCTAATTTATTCAAGGACGAAAGAAGAACATAAGAAGCATCTACAAATTGCTCTACAGACTCTCAGAGACAATAGTCTGTATGCAAAATTCAGCAAGTGTGAATTCTGGCTTCAGGAAGTTAAATTCCTGGGACATGTGATATCACAGGATGGAATTTTTGTAGACTCATCTAAGATCGATGCAGTCTTGAGCTGGAACAGGCCAACCAACGCGACCGAAGTTAGGAGTTTTCTAAGATTGGCTGGGTATTACCAGAAATTTGTGGAAGGATTCTCTAGAATCGCAGGACCGTTGACAAGCCTGACTAGGAAGGAGACGAGGTACGAATGGACTGATAGACATGAGAATGCATTCCGAGAATTAAAAGAGAGACTAACCTCAGCACCCGTGCTTGCGATACCTAAGAGTGGTGAACAATTCATAATCTATAGTGATGCATCACACCAAGGACTTGGTTGTGTGCTAATGCAAGAGGGGAATGTCATCACATACGGATCAAGACAATTGAAGCCGCATGAGAAGAACTATCCGACGCACGACTTAGAACTAGCCGCAATCGTGTTTGCCCTGAAGATTTGGAGACACTATTTGTATGGAGAAAAGTTCGACTTATTCTCAGATCACAAGAGTTTAAGGTACCTGTTCTCTCAAAAGGAGTTGAACATGCGACAACGGAGATGGATGGAACTACTCAAGGACTACGACTTCTCTTTGCAATACCACCCGGGTAAAGCAAATGTTGTAGCCGACGCTCTGAGCCGGAGGCCGCACCTTTTGGTTGCTTCGATTTTGATTAGAGAATGGCGAGCATTGGAGACGTTAGCCGAATTCGACCTTCAACCAGTGGAATCAGGAGAAGGACAACACTTTGGATGTCTTGTCGTGCAACCAACCCTCATCAGCCGCATCTTGGAAGCTCAACAGTCGAACGAGGATTTAAAGTTATGGTTTGCCAAGATGTCCGCAAAGGAACCCGAGATATGGAGTATTAGTACGGACGGAGCACTAAGATGCAAAGGTAGACTCTGTGTGCCAAATGACGATGGACTCAGGAAGAACATTCTGGACGAAGCACACAAGTCAAGGATGACTATCCACCTAGGAGGAAATAAGATGTATAAGGACTTGAAGAGAAACTTCTGGTGGCAAGGAATGAAGCGAGAAGTGGCCGAGTATGTATCGCAATGTCTCATTTGCAAACAAGTAAAGGCAGAGCATCAGAAACCACCTGGACTCCTACAACTGCTGCCGATTCCCCAATGGAAATGGGAGCATATCACCATGGATTTTGTGGTTGGATTGCCAAAGTCTCAACAAAACCACGACGCTATTTGGGTAATAGTGGATCGACTCACCAAGTCAGCACATTTTATCGCCTACAGCATGACGCACCCTGTTGAAAGATTGAGCCGGATGTATCTGCAGCAAGTTGTGCGACTGCACGGTGTACCTGTCTCAATAGTTTCAGATCGAGATTCATGCTTTACCGCAGAATTCTGGAAGAGCCTTCAGACAGCAATGGGAACTTCATTGAATTTGAGTTCAGCCTTTCACCCACAGACAGACGGTCAAACAGAACGAGTCAATCAAGTGATGGAGGATATGTTGCGAGCCTGTGTCATTGAATTCGAGAGTTCATGGGAGACGCATTTACCCTTTGATCGAATTTGCCTATAACAACAGCTACCACACGAGCATAGGGATGGCACCATTTGAAGCCCTGTATGGAAGACCTTGCCGATCGCCGCTGTGTTGGACCGAAGTCGGAGATACTCAACTACTTGGGCCCGAGATGATTCGAGAAACCAGCGAAAAGATCCAGATTATGCTAGAAAAGATGAAGACAGCGCAATCTAGACACAAGAGCTATGCCGACAAGCGACGGAAAGATCTAGAGTTTGCAGTTGGAGATCATGTACTACTTAAAGTCTCGCCAGTTCGAGGCATCGTCAGATTCGGACAGAAAAGAGGCAAGCTATCGCCGCGATTCATCGGACCGTTCGAGATCCTAGAACGTGTTGGGAAGGTTGCTTATCGACTTGCGTTGCCGCCAAAGATGTCAGGGGTACACAACGTTTTCCACATCAGCATGTTAAGGACGTGTGCCCACAACCCAGCGCACGAGATCAGTTTTGAAGATATCGAGGTGAACGAGAACGTGACCTACAACGAAGGACCAGTGCGCATTCTGGACCGAGGAGTGAAGAAGCTCAGAAACAAGGATATTCCGCTAGTGAAGGTTCAGTGGAAGCACCACGACGAAGGAGAAGCTTCATGGGAGCTGGAGTCGGAGATGCAAGAGAAGTTTCCGTTTTTGTTTTAACCTAGTTTATTTCGGATTTCGGGGACGAAATCTTTTGTGAGTGGTGGATGATGTAATACCCTGTATTTTTGTAATATATTATGTGAATAAGACCCTGTATGCTTCTTTTAATACTTGTTTGAGCTTGGCCTTATCTTGGTACAATTTGGATACCAATCGATTGGCAAGTTTTCCAATCGATTGCCTTGCTTTGGATACCAATCGATTGAACTTTATATCAATCGATTGATTGTATCAATCGATTGATTGTATCAATCGATTGACACTTATGTCAATCGATTGGAGGCAGCTGGGCAGATTCTTTTGCTCTGGCTGGGGAGAGGCCACGTGAACACTCTCTCCTTATATATACCAGCCCTTTTCTGGCGTTTTTCTTTTTAGAAAAATCAGAGAGAGTGAGAGGGAGTGTTTGTGTGTGTGTTATGTATATATAAACACTTATATATATACACACATATATACATGTATTCATACACTCACACACACACATCCATGGACTGAGACAAGAAGGAAGAAGAGGAGAAGATCAGAAAGAAGAAAGAAGGAGAAAGAGAAGAGAGAAGACAGAGAACTAGAGAGAGAGAGAGAGGGAAGCCACCATTGAAGCTCCAAGCTTCATTTCACACAAATAAACACGCCCTTAACGTCTAAGGTGAGTTCTAAACTCACTTGGTAGCCTTACATTGATGTTATGACATGTTTGAATGAAGAAATGGAAGAGAAACCATGTATTCCCGTTTATATGTTGCTGGGCAGTCTTCTCTGTGAAGAAGACGAAGTGTCAATCGATTGACACTATATCAATCGATTGACATCCTTCATGTCTCAATCGATTGACATTTTATGCAATCGATTGACATGGATTGTAATCCAATCGATTGAAATGTTTATCAATCGATTGACACTACTTTTATACCAATCGATTGAACCTTCTTCCAATCGATTGATGCCACTTTTATACCAATCGATTGACCTCTATACCAATCGATTGGCAGTTACAGTTTACTGTTTTACTTGTTTAGATAATGTAATAACTGTTTAGTTGTTTATTTACTGTTCAGTATTTCCCAGCATGCTTTATTATTGTAATACAGATATGATAATGAGTTAATGCAGCGTAGGGTCGTAGGAACAACAAGAGTAACGGAGAATATTTATAATGTTAGATAACAGAATAGTTGTGAATCCTTTGGAATTAACGTTCATTTCATTCAGAGTAGTCGGGCCACATTGGGATTGTCATGTATCGGTAATAGAGTTGAACTTAAGTAGGTTTGCTAAGATTCGGGAACCTTGCGTGGGCGGGCTTTGGTCGATCATATGTTCTTAAAAGCGGTAGACAGACGAAGGTGTCTATGACTTGCGGTGAACCGGACCATTTGCCCTAAGATAGCCAGATGATCTAATCATATGTTCTTAAAAGCGGTAGACAGACGAAGGTGTCTATGACATGCGGTGGACCGTGATCACTGGTAGATGTCGCTAAGTCGTGGCATAGAATGATGTACTGTTGTTTAAAGCGTTATATCCCTGACATGCAGTGGACTGTGCATATGTTCTTAAAAGCGGGGGATGGACTAACGTGGTATCCATGACATGCGGTGGACTGTGCATATGTTCTTAAAAGCGGTGGATGAGCAATGGTATGTTATAGAGTTGAACTACTGTCGAGTCTGTTCCCCTATCTAGACGCGTTATCGGTCTTAAAATGAGTAAAACGTCAGTAATCGGATCATTGGTTTGATTAAAGGAGTTACCCTTACTGAATTCTAATTTGGTTACGGTTTATAACTTGTAATAATATCAATAGTCGATACCCTGTTAGTATCTAACTCACTCGGCTTTCATTAAGCTGACGGCGTTTATGCCGCTGGACATTTCTACGTTCCAGCGCACCCTGGTTATGACTATACAGGTGAAGGGCCTGCAGGAGAGGACTACTATGCCGGTGACGGAGTTCCGGTGGAGGGTTGTCTCGACGGAGGTCAGACCGAAGAAGACTACTACGCCGAGGACTACCTTTATGCCAACTGAAGACTAGACTAGAATTGTAGCTAATTATCTTTACCATTTTAGAACCTTTTTGTAGTCAGGCATATGTTGCCTTGGCATTTGTACTTCCGCCACTTTATATTTGATTCGAGACTCTGATATGTAATAGTTAGTAACTTCTGTTGACTTTATGTTACGTTGTGATCAGAACCTAGACTTCATTCCTGTTATACTATTACTTCTTGTTGCTTAGTACTGCGTGGTGTGGACAATCATGTGACTTCACCCTCATTCCCTATGGACCCATAAAGGAAATTTATTTTTCTCTATTTATGCCGTTCCGGGGCGTGACACGTTCACTATACTATATAAAGCCGGGGACCTGTGGTGAACCAACAATAGTTTGGAGCTACCGTAGGTCGGTCGGGCGTGTTGGTGACTACTATAGAGGTATTGTAGAGACTAAAAAGTCGGTCCCTTTGAAGAGGGGTGAGTGGTCTCTTTTATAAATGCAAGAGACCTACTCATACATGGATAAGGAAATATAATTCAATTGAGCTTGATTGGCATTAATTGTGGGGGTTTCCTAATTGGATTAGGAAACAATGTCCACTTTCCATAAGTCTTCTATATTGAGTAGGAAATTGCCTGGAATATTCCGGGGCATGTGTTGTGGGCCCCGGTGGCCTGCGTCTATACGTACCGTGCCAGTGTAGTCTTCCCGACATGTTGGTCTGGTCGTGAATGATCCGCTCTGGAGGTCTCAGGTAGACTAAACCGCTCGGGCTGATGCTTATTCAAGGAACTGTGCATGATTTGACCGGGACAGGGACAGGCTGCTGAGTTGAACCGCTCGGTCTTTAGGTAGAGCCAATTTATGGTGTATTAGTTCATAAAAAGAGGCCAAGAAATATTGGTGGACACTAGAACTGGGCAATACATGAGTCGTACCCCTTTAATAAGCAATTGTATGTCTGAATTGTGGGTTCACATCTCATGTTATACCCTATATTTTTGGATGCATGGTTATATAAATAAATAAATAAGGCCCTGTATGCTTGTGTGAACCCTTGGTATAAATGTCATTCTCAATCGATCGAACTCTCCCAATCGATTGACCTTGTATCTTTCTCGATCAATCGAAGTGTTCTCAATTGATCGAACTTATGTCTTTTCAAGCGATTGTACCTACCTCAAGCGATCGATACTTACTAACCTGATTCTATGACGTGGACCCTTTTCAAGCGATTGAACTTCTTTCAATCGATCGAACCTTGATCGATGTGTTCTCAATCGATCGAACTCATCTCAATCGATCGAAAGTGTTATTATTCTTATCCTAGTGTTTGCCACCTACCCCTCTTGTCTCCCTATATATATGTGTGATCTGCGTGTGTGTAGAGATCCCAATTTTGACTGGACTATTAAACTTAGGGGGATTTAGCTCTGGAGATCAATGATGATTATGTCTCATCGGAATCAAGACTCTTACAAGCAATTTGATTCTCTTCCAAGAAGAATCTTGGTCCGAAATCACACTTTTTAGCCAAAAATGACCATAATTCCCATCTACCCGTCACCTTGTAGACCATGAGTTTTGAACATATGTAGAAACACTGCACTGTTCTTGGAGCATCTTAAAACTATTTTCAAAAGGAGAGAAATTCAGCATGAAACCCAAAAAGAGTCAACAGTTGACCCAGTGAAAAGTCAACAGGTCAAAAGAGGGTCAATCAT
This sequence comes from Hydrangea macrophylla, assembly GCA_033977485.1. Classification (NCBI taxonomy): domain Eukaryota; kingdom Viridiplantae; phylum Streptophyta; class Magnoliopsida; order Cornales; family Hydrangeaceae; genus Hydrangea; species Hydrangea macrophylla. Next base: position 17,630,313 of record CM066988.1, read on the forward strand.
AAAATTTTGAAATTTCAAAACGAAAAGTCCCAGTAATTGTTCATTGAGTCTCCCTTATGCTAGAAATGATTTTAAGAGTTTTTAAATGAAAGGAAAGATTGAGATATCGAAAGGTCTTTAAGAAGAATTGTGCAGGAAATTGGAAATTTTGCCTTTGAAGGGAGAGTTACCTTTTTTTCCTTAAAGATTTTGATTTTTTAGATATTTTTATTGAATCCATTTGGGGGGTATTTTCGTAAGTAGAATTAATGTATTAAGTAAATACATAAATTGAACGACATTTACTTAAATGACATGAAATGAAATTAAAGTGTTGAATCGCTGTGAATAGTGTTGAATTGCTGTGAAACGACTGTCAGAGTGCCTGAACGACAGTCCGCGAATGCCGCTGCGACACTCACTGAGTGCCGTAGTGCGGCACTCAATGAGTGCCGCCTCATCTTCATTGAGTGTTGGCCTAGGCTGATTTTCATTTTTAAGCCAAAAATCCTTTTCAATCTTGGATTAAATGAATGCACCAAACGATGCCCTTTTTTGTGTATGTGTTTACTAATCTTAGGTCATGCAAACCATGCTCCGACCATCCCTAATTAACCTATCTACCCTCATCTTAGCCCCTAAGAAAATGAAAGAATGTAAAAAAAAACCCCATTTTCTGTCATTTTGTAGGGATTAGAGACTTGAATCTAGTGGACGAGACTTGAATCTTAAAGAGAGAATCTGATTTTGAACATTGAGTTTATTCTTAGAGAAATATAGAGAGAGAAATTCAAAGACCACATAGAAACCTTACCCAATTGACCCAATTCCTCAAATATCCATTGAAGAACCTTGAAGCTTCAAGGAAGAAGAAGAAGAAGAAGAAGAAGAAGAAGAAGAAGAAGAAGAAGAAGAAGAAGAAGAAGAAGAAGAAGAGTATTGCTTGTAAGGCTTGGATCTCTACAAATCAATTAATTTCTAAGAAATCCCAGAGGCAAAGCTTCAAATCTATATCAGTGTCTCTTATAATTCAATCACAATTCCTAAGCTTCTAGGACCCTTTTACACATTTTCAAAAAGTCTCTTCTATATCCCCCTTCTTCACACACCACTTTGAATTGTGATTTAATTCTTAAGTATAGTCATTGATTTAGATCTAGTTGGTCTCATAATCCATATGAAATATGTTTTCAAAGAGGAATTTAACTTTGGGTCATTCAAATGGATTTGATTTCATGTCTTCTTTCTCATACTCTTCCCTTGGAATTCATGGAATCCTCAATTTTCCATGAGAATTCCTTGAGTTAGATCCTCTAATTTTCCATAAATTTTATATTTATATAAGGAATTGAGTTGATCTAAGGCTTGTCTATGAATAAATGAGTGGATCTAAACCTTGTTTATGGTTTTGGTTCATCCATTTGGAACTCTTGGAACTAGTCCATGTTTCATTGAGTTTTGTGCAATTTGGTTCATAATCCTTAAGGATCATATATTTGGAAGAGGAATTAAATGTAGATCTAGTTAATTTCATGATTTGATCGTTGAATTCAAGCATTCAAAGTTCATAGGATTGAGTAAGTCCTTGAGGTTCTTTTGCTAAGATCTTCAACATGAGATCTATGATGGAGATCCTCTAAGACTAAATCCATGATTCTCTTTTATACTTTGTTATAATTTTGATGATCGTAATCATATTTGATCTAAATTCTCTCTAGAGTCATAGATCAATTTTCATTCAAATTATGAACACCAATTCAACAATGGTGCAGTGAATCCATTAACCAATTGTGATCAAAGATTTGTAATTAAATTATGGTCCATTGGAATTGGATGAGACCAATTGGAATGTGTTCATAACACAAAGATCTACCACTGTAATTTTTAGTTTGATGGAATTTTATAGTTAACATGGTTTGATCTTAGGATTTGAGAACTGGTCACTCTCTGTCCAAAATTTCAGAATAGTAAGTCAGTTTTGATTTGAACAGATCAGAACCTTAATCCAGTGTTTTTTATTTCAAATTATTTTTTCTATGTATGATAATGTATTAATAAGATCTACTAGAAAGATTGAAATCATTTTGATTAGTTTACTATTTTTAGAAAATCATACAAAATCTCTGGACAGAGAGTTGTTAAATCCTTAGTGAGGTCTAGTCTTGGTCCAATTCCCAGAGATTGGTCCATTATCCTTGATTTTCTTTTTGGCTTAGAAACTATACTCACAGAGGCACATCATAACCAAAAATTTATGAGATCAAACCATGGGAAGTATAGTTTTCCTAATTTTGAAAGTCTGACTTGTTCTCTGTAAATTCTAAAACTCTATTATAGTTTTGATAAACTTCATAAATGATGATCCAAATGACCCTTCTATGACCTAGGACCTAAAACATGTTTTGATTATGAATAATTGAACTCAATTCCAGAGGCTAAATGATCCAAATCAATGAATAGTTCATAGCTTGTTAATATTCATGTTCATACATTCAATCACAAGTATTGATTCTTGTAGTTAGGACGCTTGTTTGTATCATGCTAAGTCATAATTGGTTGAAACTAATTATGGGTTCCTTGTAACCATGTTGGGATTGTACCACCTCTATATGGACATTACATTGGCTCCTAGTTGAGACTTGTATATCTATAGAGGTGTTGTAATCTCAACTAGTTAGAAGAAATTCATGATTATGTCAATCTCCTCCATGTTTGATAGATTTAAGTTAGGGAATTGATATCTAGGATTCGATATTATATCTTGTTCAAAGCATGTGTGTAGACACCCAATTTTGACCACACTGATAGGATATAGGGTGGATAACGTCTTAGAGGATTCGATGATGAAAAGTACCCCATGGAAGGTACTGGATTCCACACAATCGAAAGATCAAACTTCGGAAAGTGACTTCAAGCTCAGAAAAGCCCTATTTCATGCATAAATCCCGGTTTTGTCAAAATCATCTCTCAGAATTCATATTTTCTCAGGGTTATATGAAGATTAAATGTTCTAAACATAGTACTCTAGGTATTCAAAGATTTACTTTTAAAGGAAAGTCCGAAATCGACACACATTTGAAAGTAATTTTGGAAAAGATGTCGTTTGATTTCAAAAAAACGACGAAAGTTCTGAGGACTTCCGGGCTTCAATTGGACTTCAATTTTCATTTCAAAACCTCTGAGAATATTTTTATACTAAAATTCAACCCGATAGCTTTCCAATGGTATGTAAACAGACAATTTCGGACATCAAAAGGCATTTTTACAAAAATCTAGAAAAGTAGTGCGCGTAATTTTTGAAACAGGGCTTGTGGGAAACCAGAGGATGCCAAAAAGCAGGTGGCAGTTTTGGGAAGTGGGGTAGCGGGTCCCACCATAACCGCCACCTATAAGTGATTTTCTCCATCGCATTTTTAATTTTTCTGGTTCCAGACCCTTCTAAAAGGCTCCCACTGCAAGGAAATTGCCTGGAAATTGTGTTTAGGCACCGAAATGGCCATTTTAACCCTTTTTTGCTCTCTAAAAATCCTGTTTGAACCCAGTAACTAAGAGCTAAGTCTTCAAAACTCTATATATAGAGCCATATGAGATCATCTTTGACACAAGAGATAGATAAGAGAGTACACACAAGTGCATACAAGAGGATATAAAAGATATAGAGTAATATACTTAGAATTCATGAGAGATTTCTAGAGAGATGAAGTAAATCATGAATTAAAAACTTTCCAAGCTAATCTATAGTTTATTAGATTAAAGATAAAGTAGACATCAATTGCCTCCATTAACTTCCATGGATGAGTGCTTGAAGAGCTTGAAGCACACTTGAAGAAGAAGATCTTCAAATCAACTTTGATTATACAATTGAGAATCCTCCAAGAGGTAATCATCTATGATTCATCTCTAATTCCTATTTTTGTATGTATAGATCTATAAGATTTGGATCTAGCTTAGTTTTATTTTATTTGTTAGCACACTCATCTTCTTCCTTCCTTGTTCTTCACACACTCACATAGCTAGATCCAAGTCTCTTTTGATTTTGTTGAATATTCATGATTAAAGATTGATTCTCACCATGATTTTCAATTTTGATTTCATTCTTATGTTTGAATTTAAATCCATGCATACATGATTATATATATGTATCTATGTTGAATTCTATGATGGTTTTAGAAGTATGATCTATGAGAGGGATGATTCCTATGTTCATACCCATCTCTTGGTTATTTCGATTACCGAGAATTCCTATTGAAATTCATCTCCAATACGATATTTGTAAGTCCCCTTGATCCATGATCTAAAGTTCTTCATAAGAACTGGAGGGCTAAATTAATTGGGAATTGTGCTAATTAAGTAGATCTATGAATTTATCTCTCTAATAAGCTTCAACCATCATCTAAAATGTTTTCCTCACACTTTAAAATGATCTAGATAAAATTTAGTAAAACAAATTGGTTTTGTCTTTAAGATTTGATCCATTAAAACCCATAGTTTGATGGATTTCAATTTTCTGGGTAAACTTTGATGAATTAGCTTTCATTTGGACCGTTTTGAGAACTTCTAGGGTCCATATACTATTTTTAGAAATTATTGAGAAATCGGTTGACAGATTTAAACATAGTCTCTTTGTGCTTGAATTTCAAAAAATCTATAATAGTTATCGATATTCCGCTTTTTGGGGATGATTCCTAACTCATGTATCTATATGCTGGTGTAAAATCGTGAGCATATGATCGAGTTAAGGTCGTTTTCTAAGCGCTTGAAGTTGATACAATTATTCTGGAATTTTCTAGATTTAACTACAATTATGATTATGTATACAAAATGTCCATACCTTGATCACTCAACCACAATTGATGAATAAAACTTGGTTTTTAAATCATCTAGGATAATTGGATGAGAGATCAAAAGCTTAGATCTACTTGATTAACATGATTTATGAATTTCTATTATGCTTCTATTATACTTTATATTCATTTGTCAAATGATGCCAAATTTCCATACTAATAGAGTCTTCTTAAAATATTTTTTTAGAAATCGGAAGTTCATGACATGTATATGGGATTATTTTTATCATAAACTACAATGAAATAGCTTTCATTTGACACCAAATAGAGCTTCACACGATTTTAATAGAATTAATTATGATTTTTACAAGAACAGTGGATAGTCCTGATCCACTGTTCCCAAAACTCTTATTTATCAAACTTCAAAAATGGTAAAGAGGTTCTACTTTTTGGAGAAGTTCCCTGAGACATGTATCTAACTTTCTAAAAAAGGTTTTTAACCCAGCTCATGTTTAAGACCACTTTTGATAGGATTCATTAGAGGTTGTTGAATCTTGAAATTTGATTGATGACGTTTTCTACTTATTTTTCATGCATATCATTTGTTTTCTTGTGCTTTTGCAATGCTTGGGTATTTCTTGGTGTCTTAGTGCATAGAATTGAATGTCGTGGATTCGAACTTCGATTTGTGGGTTTGCCTCGTCTACATGTGGCTTAGTGCCCATGTATCATGTATATCTCTATCCCTTCTCTTAGAATTTTTCAAGGTTTACAACTTTGTTTTCAACGACACATTTCCTTTAGGATAGTCTCCGTTTATATGATTATTTGTTAGAGACATCTTATCTAGGATTGTTGCATGATTGCATTACACGTTTCCATTTCTTTTTGCTTTCACGACTCCACTTGAGTCAACCCAATGTAAGTCTTCTTGTTCCCTTTTGCATATCATGACATGTTTCCTTTACTTGCATCGGTTCCGGGCAGGACTAACCACTGTAAGTATACCTCTCCCTTGTATTGCATGTGCATCCAATTGCTACTTGATTTAATCTCTTGACATGATTTTTCTTAGGTGTTCCCTTTTGACATGTATATATTATCTAGTATGTTTGAGGATACAACACCAATTATGAATTAAGAACAAGGATATTTGAATCAAGGCCTACCATTCAATAGGGCGAGGAGGGGGTGCTTTAGTCCTGCTTGGGCTCCTTCTCCTCTCGTACCAAGACCCCCAAACCTAGTTTCTGGTAATGAAGGGCGAGTAACCTTATTCAATCTTGGGTGAGTCAAACTTGGGTTTCCTAATTCCCGATAAAAATTAGGTAGCGACTCTTTATCTCTAAGATCGAGTGAGGTAGTCCCAGTCTTCCTTGAATTGTGCTCCTTGGGATCCGTCCCAGGACACTATCGAGGAAAGACGCCAGGACCCCTCAATGCACCGGTCCACAATGTGGACTAGCCCATTGTTTTGTAGAGCTGTGGAGGTACGATTTCTTAACCCCTCTCTAGTTTATTACTACTTCTTGATTTTTGATTGATTTTTACTCTCATGCGTGACACCGTAGATTAGGGTTTGCCTTATGTGTATATTTGTGATAGAGACCTTTTTCTTAAGCTTTCTATTGTATGTATACATTGCATGTTTCGCATTCACAGTTGGATCCCAAGTAAGTTCTCTTGTTCCTCATTTGCTTATCATATTGCTTGCTACCTGAACTATGTGATTTTGGATGTCGTTTTATCGTTAGCAATTTACCCTTTCCAACATGCTTTTGTAATGTATATTTATATCTATGTATTAGTTGAGGGCATGCATAGATGATTAATTTGATTAAAAGGATGTCAAGTATAGGCTTATCACGAGATTGAATAAGAGGGGGTGTTTTAGCCCGTGGGGCTCCTTCTCCTCTCACTCCATAATCCTCGGACCTAGAAATCTCTGGTTTCCAAAAAGATCAGTTTGCTTTTAAAATTGTTTCTTAATTTTCCTTTAAAAAATAAGTGACGACTCATACTTGAATTTGAAAAGGTTTTAAAAATCGTGGTTAGCCTTCGATATCCACAGTGTGTGTGCGGTGTTTGGGCAGCGGGAGAGTTAGAGAGAGAGAGAGAGTGTTTGTGTATGGGTGTTCTATATATATAACCGTGTGTGTGTGTGGTATAGATACATACATTTGGGTAGAGAGAAGAAGAGAAGAAGAAGAAGAAGAAGTGAGAGAGAGAATAGGAGAGAGAATAGAAAGATAGAGAAGAAGGAGAGGAGAGAGAAAGCTCACCGCCACCATACGCCGCCGCGGAACTTTGAACACTGCCGCCGGACCACCGGAGTGAGGTAAGTTCATTATTTCACTCAAGGAGATAATTCTAGTATGATTTTTGTATGTTTAGACATGTATATTGTGTCCCTGTTGTACCAGTTCATCTCTGCTCAGTTTCTGGGTGGAAGAAAACTCTAGAGCGATTGAACTAGGTTCAATCAATCGAACTTGGTTCAATCGATCGAACTTGTGTCGTCTCAAGCAATTGAAAGGATTTCAATCGATCGAACTTACTATTTCTTCAATCGATTGAACTGACTTCAATCAATCAAAACTTACCGAACATGTTTATTTCCTGTTGATTATAATATGAACTATTTAGCTGGTTAAATATTGTACCATGATTGCATATGTTTATATTGTTAAACTGAATAGTAGAACAGAACACGACTGCATGCTAATAACCAGTTAAAGAGTAGATATGATAAGTGCAAAGCATGTGATGATTCTTGTATCTAGAGTCATGCATTTCACGACATGTGGTCAGCCGGCATGGGATATTGGTATGATGAGATAAGAGAATATGATCAGAATCCGAAACTATGCCTCAATGTGGAATATGTGATATATGTACTTTGGATCTATGGGATCAACAGCTGATAAGCCGGTGGACGTGGGATGGTTAGAGTTCTTAGTGCGCCTCTCGTTGTTGAAGATGTCCAGTGATGCGTATGCACCATTGAAGACGTCCAATGTACCATTGATGACGTCCGTCTAGTGCTCTAATGTATTCTCAGCTGTGTTGATGACCAGTAAGGGTATATGCATCATTCAAGACGTCCGAGGTGCCGCTCCCATTGTTTACAGATAGGATGTACCGTGTAGATGACCGGTAACCTATCAAGGGATCATATGGCATTGGACACCACCAGGTAAGTGACCGGTGTGGCCTACTGGCTATGTTATGTAATATCAGATTGGTATTATTGTATCGACATATGGATATGAGAATAAATATGGATATCGACGAATGGATTGAATCGTGTGGCATAGGACACCACCGGTTAAGCGATCGGTGTGGCCTACTGGCTCAGTTATGTTATAACATATTGGTATTATTGTATCGACATATGGATACGGATTAATATTATTGTATCGACGCTTGGATACAGATTGGATCATGTGGCTTAGGACACCACCAGGTAAGCGACCGGTGTGGCCTACTGGCTTAATTATGTGATATCAGATTTATATTATTGTATCGACATATGGATACAAAATTGTATTATTGTATCGAAGTATGGATATAGAATGGTATTGTTGTATCGACGAATGGATGCAGAAATGGATATGAATATAAGAATTGTTAGTGAGATGATTGTTCAGTCAGGGATTCAGCATCCTGGCAAGAAGGTAGATACATGGGGTGGTTACATGGGTTACATACATGGATTTGGCAATGCTAGACGTTGAGAAGCATGATGAGATGTTATACCATGATCTTTATTATTGTCTTTTCTTAAATATGCTTCCTATAATTCCTGTTATCATTGATTTAATGCATAGTTTAATGAGATCTCTACTATGTCCATGAGTGACATCATTGATAAGAGATTAACCGCATTTTAAGATGCTGAATAGTAACGGATGAGGAGTGTGTTTGATGTACTCACTCAGCTTTGTATTCAAATCTGATGGTGTTTATGCCCTGGATTCCAACGTCTAGAGCCTTGCAGGTCTTGAGGACATAAGACTGATGTTCTGCCAGACTTGGAGCTGAAGGCTTGAAGAAGAAGACGTGCCGCTTTATAATAGTTAGTTTATATATCTATTGTACTGTTGTTATTATACTTATAGGCTGCACCCAGCTATTGTAATAGATTTAGTAGACTTTTATAATTGGTGCTTGGGCATGCGTTGCTTCCAAACGTTTATATTTCCGTTATAGCTTCTGATTATGTTAATAAGATATGTTCTATGAGTAGCATCCTTCTTATCATTGTGGTTGTTAGTTTGAGTAGATGACAATGTGGTTATTCACCAGTCATGAACCTACGAGACCAAAATGGAACTTGTTTTCTCTATTTTTGATTCTCTAGGGTGTGACATCCTATATGGTTCATGGACCTGAAAACCTCAAAGGATTTCTTTAATCTTCCCCCTTTATAGAGTGAACTGATCAAAATAGTGAATGTTTTAACATTGGGTTGAAACCCAATCATCAATTCCAAAAGCAGATCATTGAACTCCAAAATTGTTTCAAATTTACCATCTTGCTAACAATTTTGATGATTTTAATTATTTTGTAGTGGGTAATGATTTACTTTTTTAGGCCAAGTCTTGAACTTGATATCTATTGTTTCCCTTGTAAAAATCAAGGTTATCTTCCCCTGTAAAAATTCTAGTGGCTGAAGAAGAAAAGGTTTCTGGGTAAAGGAAATGGAATGGAAGAGTGAGGGAGAGAGTAAGATGGAAGAGATAGAGATGCAAATGAAGAAGACATTAGAGAGATAGAGAGAGATGATTTACAGACATAGATACATACATTAAGAGAGAAAAAAAGAGAGTATCAAGAGAAAAACAGAGAGCAGTCGCCGCCCTTTGCCTTCGCCGTCCCCGTCGGGGTCTGGTCGGGCCATCGGCGTGACCGAGTCCGGCGGGGTGGTGGTTTTGGGTGTCGGAGATGATGATGCTAGGGTTCTAAAATTGGGGATTTTGATTATCACATAACGTAAAGAGAGAGAGAGAGAGAGATAAGAGAGATATAGAGTTTTATTTCTGTGGGTCCCATATAAGTTTTAAACATTTGTTGAGATACCCTTGAGTTAGTTCATGGCTTCAGTTTGGTGGGTCCCCTAGTGCCAACTAGACAATCTACTATGGGTGTGGATTTTGTTAGTGAATGTTTGCGCCCAAAGCTATATTTTTCTTATATATTAGGTATACATAGATAGATACGTAATATGTATTCAAAATAAATTTGAATATTAAAAAAAACACACACAAAAACTAATAAGATGATTCTACAAAAATTATTATTCGAAAGATTTAGCCTAAAAGACACAAATCAAAGAATCACCAAATAAGAAATAGCACGCAAAAGATTGAATTGTTGAAACCAATGTTTGATGAGAGAAAGAGAGAGACAGCACAACAATTTTTACGCAAAGGATTTTAATTTTTAAAGTGTCAGGCCCCGTAGAAGCAAAAATAGAGAAAATAAGTTCCTTTTTGGTCCCGTAGGTTCGTGACTTGTGAAAAACCGCATTGTCATCTACTCAAACCAATAAACACAACGATATGGAGGATGTTATTCATAGAACATACCTTATTATCATAATCAGAGGCTACAGCGGAAATATAAAAGGTTTGGAAGCAACATATGCCCAAGTACCAATTATAAAAGTCTACTAAATCTATTACAACAACTGGCTTATAGTCTAAATCCTATAACAATAATAATAGAAGTACAACAGATATACAAACCAATTATTACAAAACGACACGTCTTCGTCTATAAACCTTCAGCTCCAAGTCCGGCGGAACATCAGTTTTACGTCCTCAAGTCCTGTGAAGCTCTAGGCATTGGAATGTCCAGGGCATAAATGCCATCAGCTTTGAATTCAAAGCTGAGTGAGTACATCAAACACACTCCTTCCCTGTTACTGTTCAGCATCTTAAAATGTAGTTAATCTCTTATAAATGATGTCACTGGCGGATATAGCAAAGGTCTCATTAAATATACATCAAATTAATGATAGCAAGAAACATATTAAGTAATGACAAGATACGATCATGGTATAACATTTCGTCATGCTTCTTAATGTCTAGCACTACCAAATCCATGCATGTAACCCATGTGACCACCACATGCGTCTACTTTATGTCGAGATGCTGATCCCTGACTGAACAATCATCTTACTAATCATTCTTATATTCATATCCATTTTCGTATCCATTCGTCGATACAACAACACCAATATGTATCTATACATCGATACAATAATACAAATCTGTATCCATACGTCAATACAATAATGCCAATTTTATATCCATACATTGATACCACATAACTAGGCCAGCAGGCCACACCGGTTACTTACCCGGTTGTCTCATAGGCCACACGATCTAATCTATATCCAGGCATCGATACACTACTACCAACCCGCATCTATACATCGATACAATAATTCAATTCAATTATCACATAACTGAGCCAGCAGGCCACACCAGTCGCTTAACCGATGATGTCCTATGCCATACAATTCGATCCAAATGTTGATATCCATATTCATACTCGTATCCATACTTTGATACAATAATAACAATCTGACATCACATATCATATAACATAGCCTGTAGGCCACACCGGTTTCTTACCTGATGGTGTCCTGTACCATATGATCCCTTGACAGTTTATCGGTCATCTACACGATACATCCTATCTGTCAACAATGGGAGTGGCACATCGAACATCTTCAACGAAGTGTATATCCACACTAGTCATCTACACAACTGAGAATATATTAGAGCACTAGTCAGGCGTCTTCAATGGTACACTGGACATCTTCAACAGTGCATACGCATCACTGGACGTCTTCAACAGTGAGAAGCGCACTAGGAACTTTAACCATCCCACGTCTACTCAGCTCCACAATCGTTGATCCCATGGATCCAAAGTATACATATCATATATTCCACATTGAAGCAAACTTCCCGATTCTCATCATGTTCTCTTATCTCTTCATGCCAATATCCCATGCATGCTGACCACGTGTGGTAAAACGTAATACTCTAGATATAGGAATCATCACATGCTATGAATTTATCATATCTACTGTTTAACGAATTAATAGCATATAGTCATGTTCCATTCTACTATTTAGTTTAACAATATCAACACATGGAATAATGGTACAACATTTAACCAACTAAACAATTCATATTATAATCAATAAGAAATAAACATGTTCTGTATGTTTCGATTGTCGTATGTCAAACTTTGGGAAAAGATGCTAGGTAACACAATATGATCATCTTACAAAAATCCAAAATGGCTAGTCTCCAAAACACACAAGGTTCTCATCTTAGGTCAAACTCTATGGTGTGAGGGTTCTACCAATCAAGTGTTCTAATCTCGTCTAAGTCATAATGAAGCATTGCTATCTACTCCTATCTTTAATGATGCTTCGAACTATGCTGACGAAGTCTCCATTGCATCATTAGTTGACTGTCTCTTATCTCTAGACTTCTTGTTACAATCGTTAATGTCTACAGCTAGTCTCTTATTATACACGATGTCCTACGATATTCCCGCTAATTCCTGTGTTGTTGTCATCCTTCAACATGTTAACTTGAAAGCATTATGACTTTAACATCGTAACTAGTGATTAAAACTTCCTCACGTATCTCTGAATTCCCACATACTATTGATATAATCATCATGTTTAGATGAAAAAAACAAGCAATAGGTGTCGAAAAGTGATCTTCTGTGGTACTCTTTGAAAGTCTAGTGTTGTCTCTACATCACTAGTATCCTCTATTGTATACTCAAAATCTTCTAGTTTGTCCTTTCTTATCAAGTCTGCATCTCAAAAAATTGGAATTCCTCATCTCTGTCCAACATACCAATGGTTGGCGTAGTCTCTCGTATAGGGAGGCAAAGATGTTATATAAGGATGCAATTAATGTCTTATGGGGATGCAAAAGAAATTATATGGGGATGCAATTAATGTTATATCTATTCTTGGATAACTACTATCATAGACGACTATTGACCAGTACCAAATGAATTGTTTGGGTATCTATAAGTTGTGGCATAGGTTACACATGGTAGGGTGAGCTGATTAGTCTAATCGTCTTACTATCAGATCAAAAGAATGCCAAACCCTCTATAATATCATGATCATATATAATACATGATGTAGGTGTTGAGTGTTATACCTTCTATCTATCATCCTTCTCTAAGTTGAGATCAATTACTTATTCAGCGAGTTTGCCCTCGTGGTACTTGTTACAGTGGAGCATTATGTTGTATTTCTAGTTCTGGACAAAACTTATGGACATGACCAACTTTTTCACAGTTGAAACACCGTATTCCCTATCCATTAGATTTCCTTGATACTATGCATTCTTGGGAGTACTATCCCAATATTCCATAATTGTAGTAGATATCTCGTTCCCTATGTTGTATTGGGGTCACTATTGGTTTTGATTCTTTCTTGTCGTTCCACACTCTCTTGCATTTCTGGTGGTTGACCCTATAACTTCTTTCTGTGTTTCCTTATTGAACTTGGTTGCTTACCAACACAACTTGATTGTCCCTTCCTCTTTGATCTCCTTGGAGAAATTAATCATTTTTTGGCAATGCTAGATCATATCGTTGTCCTTCACTATTCTGAGTGCCACCTTCTATTTTCATTGCCATTTCTACCAAAGCTTCGAAAGATTGGTCTAAATGTCCTTTAGTCATATAACGAGTATGCAAAACTAATCCCTGATGATATCTTTTGATCTTCTTTCATAGTGTATCGATCATATATGGTGCAAATCGTGATAGTCTCTCGAACTGAGTTGTATATTTGGGCACTGTAAAACTACCTTGGACTAATTGTATGAACTCTATTTCCCTTTTGTTCTTCTTAGATTCTAGAAAGTACTTCTCTAGCAATCATGTCTTGAATGATTCCTAAGTCATTCTTCCTATAGCTTCTTCACCTATCGTAGCCTTCTCTGCGTCCTTCTAATTTGCTATTGAGAGCGTCAGTTGAAATACTGCCAAATGTCTTTTCTCAATGTCAATACATTACAGTGTCTCAAATATCAATTCTATCTGGCAGATCCATTGCTCAACTTGCCATGCTCTTGTTAATCCGGTGAAGGTTCCTGGTTGAAGAACACGAAATTCCTTTAGCAGCTTTGTCACAACCTTCCTGGGAAAATCATATTATGTTAACTTGCATATTTGACATTCTAGGAATTATTAATGTTGATTAATAATTCTAGATGTTGTTGACGTGGGTCAATGGTAAGGTGTCAGTTGAGGACACGGGAATCGGTGAATCATTGGCATGATTTAAATGACATTTATTTGATTAAATGTTATTTGGCATTATTTGGTATTTTGTGAATTATAATTATACCTGTTTTGTATAATTTCTGGTAATGTTAATCTTGTTTTAGATCATTTTGTATATTATGGTAAGAACGTGAGTGATACATTACACAAAAGGTAGGTTATCTAGAGATTCCATGGAAATTAGTGTTTGGACATAAATACGGACCCAAACGAGACTTGGACGAAAACTTCTACAAATTATAGTTTTCACTTGTGGAGTAATAAAATTGACGTGTGCGACGTTCTAGGAGTTAATTGGAACTTTCGAGAACTCGTAGGGGGTTAAGTGTAATTCTCGAGAGTTGTGGCTATAAATAGGAACCTTAGGATATTTCTTCATAATTGTCCAAATCTAAAGATCTAGAGAGAGAGAGAGAGAGAGAGGGAGATTGGTTTCTTTGAGCTTTGCGACAACATACGATGACCGTTTGTCCATCAGTTTTTCTCCAGATTTTATATTTGAGCTACTCGAGGTAAGAGCTACATTTTGATACTTCTTAGGCCATGTTTGGCAAACTATTTTCGAAAAGCTAATTTTAAGAATTTGGGGAAAATATGTAAATACTTCTAGGAATCACTTGAGATCGGAGATCCAACGATTATTTGGTCTCCTAGTACTTCCCTTGAATTTATAGGACCGTAGCTGGAGGTATGAATTCTGAACTTGTGTTATATAGACAATTTTGGATGTTTTAGATATTTTGTATGGAATTGTGATCCGGGAAAAACGTATGTGTTAAGTTAGGCCCATTAAATTTAGTGAGTACGTATGAATAGCATGTTTGTATGACTATATGAGAATGCTAAATGTCTATGTGGGTCAAAGGGGAGTTTGATACAAGTTCATGCTGGGGTACACCTTTCGATGATTGAGAGTTATAGTAGTGACGGCTACTTACTTAGTTTGGGAGCCAGCCCTGCCAGAGCAGTTGGGTGCAATGGTTGATAGACTCTGGGCTTGCCATTGGCATCGTAGTTGATAGACTTTGGGCATGCTGATATACCGGATGAATGTGTGTCTCTCTCTCTAGAGACTAATTGACGTGCTTTAGATGTTTAAAACATGAATTGCCTTATACGCATTTGTTTAGAATTATACACTATTATATAGCTGAGCAGTGGACAGTTCCTCCATTGTAGATGATAAAAGGAATGGAAAGAAGAAGCATGAGGAGTGAGGCTGAGGAATGCCGGGGAATCACCACTTATCTATATTTTTATAATTCCATTCCAAATGATGTAATATAGACATGGATTCGATATATGTTCATAACTTGGATATTTTGGGGTGGATTCATAGTATTGTAATCTGTAGTAAACTCTTGTAATCGTGTTTTGAACATTGCAATTTAATTGTGTTTATATTGGTATTAGATTGGAGAACCATTTGAGATTCTATAGTATGTGTAGAGATCTGAGAGATCAGTCGACTGGGTCCCGACACAATTGATTAGACCCCTATTTTAAAGAAAAGATCTTTTAGTTTTTAAAGGCATCAGTCGACTGGTTTTTGTACAAAAACATGACATTCTGCTAGATGAACTTTAGTCGACCGGACCCTCTCAGTCGACTAAGAAATTGAGACCCCATTCAACTGAGTCCCTGACATAGTCGACTGGATTGGGTTGTTGAATTTTTATACTCTCTATTTTTTATCTTCAGTCGACTGGGCACCCGTAATAGTCGACTGGACCGCTATTTTCTAAATGGACTTTTACTTATGTTTCTACTACTAATTATTTTAATGGAATTGGATGAGCCTTGGTGGCATGCCATGTCCTATTTTCGTGCATAGCGGGATGGGTTGTCACATTTATTGGTATCAAAGCTATAGGTAACAAAACTTTGGGAACATTCGATAATGAGTGGAGTGGAGTGATTGTGACACATATTCTAGAAGGCATCCATACATAGTAGAGATGTTTGATGCATATGGTATATTGGCATACATACATGATTGTATTTATTGTTATACATGTATAGTGTTTATTCACTGAGATTGACAGGATTGAAATCATGAGTGACGGTGACCGAGATCTATCACTATATACTCGACGAATGAATCAAATGACGAAAATCATGGGAAACATGGGAGACATGACACGAAATATAGCGGAGTAATTTCCTCCAACACTTCCATTCGAGGCAGCACCGATAGCCGTAGTTCATGCACCAGCGCATAGGGGTATAAGATCCGAGTCAGAACAGTTTTGTAGAAAGAAACCAACAAAATTTCATGGAATAGCTGACACAACGCTAGCAAAGCATTGGATCATGGATATGGAGAGGATATTTTGATATATTCCGATGTCCGATAGGGAGAAAATTGAGAGTACAAGTGATGTACTGAGAGGTGAAGCCCAAAATTGGTGGGTGAATGTTTTGGACCAGGGGGTACCGATAACTTGGAAAGGATTCAAAGCGGAATTTAATCATTGATTCTTTCCAAGGGCTGCTCTGAATGTGAAGAAGAGAGAGTTCGATAATCTTCGACAAGGGGACATGACTGTAACGGAGTACACTTTGAAGTATAATGCCTTATTTCAATTTAGAAAGGGATCAGTGTTGACCAAGGAAGACAGAGCAAGGATGTATGAGGATGGGTTGAGAGAGAACATCCGCCTGAGGGTGGAAACCTATGAACATTCGACAGTTGCCGAAGTACAACAAACGGCACTTGAGCCGAAAGTGGGACGGAGAGATCGAGACAAAATCAGCAAGGTCAACAGGGGAAGAGAAACCACGAGGGTAATGACCAGAGCTATGGTTGACCTTTAAGAGGCCTTTTGCAAGGATTTCTGGTTCTAGTTCCTGTTTCGACAGACAAGGGAGGATAACGAGCAATATACCAATCTATTCGATTTGTAATCGACCCCACACAGGCCACTGTTTTATGACAAACTTCCATAACAAGAACCAAGGAATGGGTAGTACAAATTCTACACTTAACATGAGGGGCAAGTGCTATGATTGTGGGATGCTTGAACATCGATTGAGGGATTGCCCAAGGAAACGACCTCTGTAAGGAGCTAGTTCTATGACTTCTAGTGGTTCGAAGCCAAGATGGACGAATGAGTAGGGACAAAGGATAGGGAAATGTTAGGAAAGGTAATTTCAAATTAACCCAAGAGATGTGGCTGCTTCGGAGACAGTGGTCTCAGGCATGGTGCCTATATATTCATATCTAGCACGCATACTTGTTGATTCGGGATCTACTCATTCATTTGTGTTGCATCATTTTGTTGAACATTTGAATGTTGAGTCCGCACCACTAGGATATGATTTATCTATTACGGTACCACTTAGTACACTGATAGTAACATCCACAATAAACTAGAATTGTGAGATCAAGCTAGGCGAGAAGTTGATGATTGGAGAACTTATACCGATTGTGGTGAACCACTTTGACGTGATGCTAGGAATGTTTGGTTAGCCCTTAACCAAGCCATGATAGATTGTGAGCGGAAAGAAGTTAATTTGTGATCACCGGTGTATGGGAACTTTTATTATCAAGGGAGTGGGGTTACACCGCTACTGTATTTGATTTCAGCTATCCGAGCGGGTAAGTTGTTGAGAAAAGGATGTCAGGGATTTCTATGTTCACTGATTGACACGACATCGATCGAATTGAAAGTAGAAGATATTTTGATAGTGCGAGAATATCCAGATGTATTTCTAGATGACCTACCAGATGTTCTTATTAAGAGAGAGATTTAGTTCACCATTGAGGTAATGCCAGACTCAAAACCGTATCAAAAGCACTGTAT
The DNA here is from genome assembly GCA_033977485.1 of Hydrangea macrophylla. Taxonomy (NCBI): domain Eukaryota; kingdom Viridiplantae; phylum Streptophyta; class Magnoliopsida; order Cornales; family Hydrangeaceae; genus Hydrangea; species Hydrangea macrophylla. Next base: position 17,648,224 of record CM066988.1, read on the forward strand.
AGAATGGCACCTATGGAATTGAAAGAATTGAAAGCCCAACTACAAGAACTACTTGACAAAGGTTTCATTCGACCAAGCATATTGCCATGTGGAGCTCCAGTACTGTTTGTAAAGAAGAAAGACGGTTCAATATGAATGTGTGTTGACTATCGAGAATTGAACAAGTTGACAATCAAGAATAAGTATTTGTTGCCCAAAATCGATGAATTGTTCGACCAACTTCGTGGGGCACAAGTATTTCCAAAGATAGATTTTAGATTGGGCTATCATCAGTTGAAAGTAAGATCCGAAGATGTTGAGAAGGTAGCTTTTAGAACTCGATATGGACACTATAAATTTCTAGTCATGCCATTTGGGGTTACAATGCACCAACACCGTTCATGGACCTTATGAACTGAGTTTGCAAGGATTACTTAGATGATTTTGTGATCATATTCATTAATGACATTATTATTTATTCACTGGTCGAGATGGAGCACAAAAACCATTTGAGCCTTATACTTCAGAGATTACGAGAGAAGCAACTACTCGGGAAATTTAAGAAATGTGAATTCTGGCTACCTAGCATTACTTTTCTTGGTCATGTGATTGACAAGAATGGAGTTTCAGTTGATCCTCATAAGGTAGAAGCAGTATCTAATTAGGAAAGACCAACATTAGTGTCAGAAATTTAAAGTTTTTTGGGGTTAGCTGGGTACTATCGCCGTTTCATCAAGAATTTCTCCAAGATATCATTGCCTATGAGGAGGGGTATTACTTTTGAGTGGAGTTCGGAGTGTGAAGACAGTTTTCAAGAGTTGAAGTCGCGATTGACAAGAGTGCCTATTCTAACGATACAATCTTGAACCGAAGGATTTGTGATCTATAGTGATGCTTCGCATCAGGGTTTGGGGTGTTATGTACTTATGCAAGGTGGCAAGGTAATTGCTTATGCATCTAGATAGTTGAAGACAAACGAGGTTAACTATCCGACTTAAGACCTTGAATTGACTGTGATAACCTATGCTTTGAATATTTGGAGGCACTACTTGTACGACGAGAGTGTGAGATCTTTACGGACCACAAGAGCTTGAAGTACCTATTCACGCAAAGAGATTTGAACATGTAACAGAGGAGATGGCTAGAGTTGATGAAGGAATACGATCTTTCTATTGAGTATCATCCGGGGAAGGCTAACGTATTAGCTGATGTGTTAAGCTGGAAGATGATAGGAAACTTAGCTGATGAGCTAATCTAGTAAAAGGAATTGATCAGAGAAATGGAACATTTGGAGTTATATGTAATTCCAGAGACGAATGGATGATGGCAATCATAACTCACCCAAACATTATAGATGAGATTGATGTGGAATATTTCAACGACTATTACTTGTGTAAAATGAGAGATGAGATACCTTTAGGGAAGCGATCGGGTTTTACTTTGGAACAGGGAGTATTGATGCTTGGAAGACGATTGTGTGTACCGAATGTAAAAGACTTGAAAGAGAGAATCCTAGAAGAAGCACATAGTACTAAATATTCAGTTCATCCGAGAAGTAATAAGATGTACCGAAGCTTGCAAGAAAACTTTTGGTGAAGAGGTATGAAGTGGGAAGTTGCCAAGTTCATTTCAGAGTATTCAGCATGTCAACAGGTTAAAGCAGAAAGGCAAGTACCTGTGGGACTACTACAACCATTGCCTATATCAGAGTGGAAATGGGATGGGATCACGATGAATTTTGTTTCGGGATTTCCATGATCACCTAATAAGAACGACAAGATTTGGGTTATAGTTGATAGATTAACGAAATTAGCTCACTTCTTACCGATCAAGATGATTAAACCATCCACGTTAGCAGAGTTGTATGTGAAAGAGATTGTAAGACTACATTGAGTCCCAACAGTAATTGTATCTGATCGCGACAGTAGTTTTACATCGAAGTTTTGAGGAAGTTTGCAAAAGGCTATGGGTACCAAGTTGATTTCAGTACCGCATTTCATGCTCAGATTGACAGATAGTCAGAGCGAATGATTCAGACATTAGAGGATATGCTTAGACTTTGCATTTTAAACCTTGGGAGTGATTGGGAGAAACACTCACCATTGATCGAGTTTGCTTATAACAACGGGTTTTAGTTAGGTATTGGAATGGCACCGTATGAAGCTTTGTATGGGCATAAGTGTCGATCACCGATTTATTGGACCGAAGTTGGGAAAAGAAGGTTGATAGGACCAGAGATAATACAATTGACTATGAAAAAGGTGAAGCTGATCCAGGAGCAACTTAAGGTGGCTCAGAGTCGTTATAAGAGTTATGCGGACTCTAAGTGACGACCGATGATGTTCGAAGTAAGAGACTTAGTATACTTGAGAGTATCACCTTCGAAAGGCGTAGTACAATTTGGAAAGAGGGAAAAGCTCAACCCTAGATTCATAGGACCATTTGAGATCCTAGAGAGAGTGGGACCGGTGGCTTACCGATTAGACTTATCATCTGAGTTGGAGCATGTACACAATGTATTTCACGTGTCAATGTTGAGACGATGTATGATGGATACGAGTAAGATCATCGTACTAGAGCCATTATAGATCCAAGAAGACTTGACCTACATAGAACTTCTAGTAGAGATCTTGGATCGGAAAGAGCAAGTACTAAGAACGAAGACAATTCCAATGGCAAAGGTGTTATAGTGTAGCCATACGGTCGAAGAGGCTATGTGGGAGAGTGAGGAAGAGATGAAGAATGAGTATCCTCATCTAATCGATTTATGAGGTATAAGTTTAGGCACAAACTTCCTTTTTGGAGGGGAGAGTTGTCACACGCGCCCCGAGAAAATCATATTATGTTAACTTGCATATTTGACATTTTGGGAATTATTAATGTTGATTGATAATTTTGGATGTGGTTGACATGGGTCAATGGTGAGGTGTCAATTGAGGACATGTCAATTGATGAGTCATTGGCATGATTTAAATGACATTTATGTGATTAAATGTTATTTGGCATTATCTGGTTTTTGGTGAATAGTAATTATACCTATTTTGTATAAGTTATGGTAATGTTAATCTTTTTTAGATCATTTTTTATAATGTGGTGAGAACGTGAGTGATACGTTACACAAAGGTAGGTTATCTAGAGATTCTACAGAAATTAGTGTTTGGACGTAAATACTGACCCAAACGAGACTTAGACAAAAACTTCTACAAATTATAGTTTTCACTTGTGGAGTAATAAAAATGGACTTGTGAAGTGTAATTAGAAGTTTCGAGAACTTATGGGGGGTTAAGTGTAATTCCCGAAAGTCGTGGCTATAAATAGGAACCTTAGGATATTTCTTCATAATTATCCAAATCTAATGATCTAGAGAGAGAGGAAAAAAAAAAGGGAGATTGGTTCCTTTGAGCTTTGCGAGGACAAACGACGACCGTTCGTCTGTTAGTTCTTCTCCAGATTTCATATTTGAGCTCCTCGAGGTAAGAGCTAGGTTTTGATACCTCTTAGGCCATGTTTGGAAAACTCTTTCCGAAAAGCTAATTTAAGAATTTGGGGAAAACATGTAAATACTTGTAGGAATCACTTGAGGTCGGAGATCCGACGATTATTTGGTCTCCTAGTACTCCCCTGAATTTATAGGACCATAGCTCGAGGTATGAATTCCCAACTTGTGTTATATAGACAATTTTGGATGTTCTAGGTATTGTGTATGAAATTGTGATCTAGGAAAATCTTATGTATTAATTTAGGCCCATAAAATTCAACGAGTTCGTATGAATAGCTTGTTTGTATGACTATGTGAGTATGCTAAATGTTTATGTGGGTCAAAGGGGAGTTTGATACAAGTTCATGCTGGGGTACGTCTCTCGATGTTTGAGAGTTATAGTAGCGATGACTACTTGCTTAGTTTGGGAACTGGCCCTGTCAGAGCAGTTGGGAGCAATGGTTGATAGGCTCTGGGTAAGCCATTGGCATCACAGTTGATAGACTATGGGCTTACTGATATACCGGATGAATGCGTGTCTCTCGCCCTAGAGACTAATTGACGTGTTTTAGATGTTTAAAACATGAACTGCCTTATATGTATTTGTTTAGAATTGTATACTCAGCATATAGCTGAGCAATGGGGACATCTTCCATTGCAGGTGATAAGAGTAAAGAAACGAAGAAGTGAGGCTGAGGAATATCGGGGAATCACCACTTGTCTATTTTTTTGTAATTCCATTATAAATGATGTAATATGGATATGGATTCGATATATGTTCATAACTTGGATATTTTGGGGTTGATTCGTAGTATTATAATATGTAGTAAACTCTTGTAATCGTGTTTTGAACGTTGTAATTTAATTGTGTTTATGTTGGTATTAGATTGGAGAACCATGGCTTTAAGATTCTACAGTATGTGCAGAGATCTGATGGATCAGTTAATTGGGTCCCCGCCATAGTCGACTAGACCCCTATTTTAAAGAAAAGATCTTTCAGTTTTCAAAGGCATCAGTTGGCTGGATGATAAAAATCAGTCGATTGGTTTCTGCACGAAAACATGACATTCTGCTAGATGAACTTCAGTCAACGGGACCCTCTCAGTCGATTGAGAAATTGAAACCCCAGTCAACTGAGTCCCTGACACAGTCGGCTGGATTGGGCTATTGAACTTTTATACTCACTATTTTTTACCTTCAGTCGACTAGGCACCCGCCACAGTCGACTGGATCACTGTTTTCCAAATGGATTAGTTTTGGACGTGTTTCAATTGAGCCAAACTTTTTATTTGGATCTTTTACTTATGTTTTCCGCAACTAATTACTTTAATGCAATTGGATGAGCCTTGGTGGCATGCCATGTGTCCTATTTTCATGCGTAGCGGGATGGGTCGTGACAAGCTTGACTCTCGTTTGTCGTGCTGGTGCTCCAATTGTCGATGACACGATCAGCATGATTGATAAATCTTTCCATGCGACGGATGAAAACTCTAACCATTCCTGTTGGATCTATCTCGAGAGGTACTACATCTGGTACTCCATTCAGCTGGCCCGATTTACCTATAGTCATTCTTACCATAACGAGTGCTGGTAGTGTTCAGTGTTGCTACCTCACATAAATAATAATAATAATAACCACAGGGGTCAGTCTACCTACTAGGTATGCTGTAATGTATCTATGCTCCAAACAAAGGTTACGAAATGACAGGTCAAAGTGTAACGTCAAATCTACACGTTCTATTTCTTTTCTCAGGTTCCAGACTACGAGTACTGCTCAACTAACATGTGAGGCCACTCAGCTAACATGTGACTCAAGGTAACGGGATAATCTTATCCATAACCTCGTTCTACTTCTAGGTCATAGTGACTATTCTGAGATCACTCAAGGATTCATCAGCGTCTAAAATCCAACGGCTCTACACTTATGATCTTCATAACCATAACTAACTCTAGGGGCCTTGTTCCCTGTGAACTCAGCTACCAACAGTTCTAACAACTTCTTCTCGGCTCCAGCAATAACTACCTTCTAGCAAAACATCCTCGGATGGAGTCTTCAAACTTCTCATCTATGTGAAAAGATGACAGTTATATCTTATCTCAACTAATCCTCATCCTATCGTTAATAACTTAGAACTCAAGTTCTAATCACAAATGACAAGCAGTTTACAACTGAAACCTAGGCTTTGATACCAAAAATCCTGTCACGCCCTGGAGAAGCAAAAATAGAGAAAACAACTTCCTTTTTGGTCCCGTAGGTTCGTAACTGGTGAAAAATTGCATTGTCATCTACTAAAACCAATAAACACAACGATGTGGAGGATGTTGTTAATAGAACATACCTTATTATCATAAAAGAGGCTACAGCGGAAATATAAAAGGTTTGGAAGCAACATATGCCCAAGTACCAATTATAAAAGTCTACTAAATCTATTACTACAACTGGCTTATAGTCTGAAGCCTATAACAACAATAATAGAAGTACAACAGATATATAAACTAATTATTACAAAAAGGCACATCTTCGTCTTTAAGCCTTCAGCTCCAAGTCCGGCAGAACATCAGTCTTACGTCCTCAAGTCCTACAAAGCTCTAGACATTGGAATGTCCAGGTCATAAACGCCATCAGCTTTGAATACAAAGCTGAGTGAGTACATCAAACACACTCCTAACCCATTACTGTTTAGCATCTTAAAATGCGGTTAATCTCTTATCAATGACATCACTCACGGACATAGCAAAGGTCTCATTAAATAAACATCAAATTAATGATAGCAAGAAATATATTAAGTAATGACAAAGATACGATCATGGTATGAATCTCGTCATGCTTCTCAATGTCTAACACTACCAAATCCATGCAACCACCCCATGCATCTACCTTCATGTCGGGATGCTAAATCCCTGACTGAATAATCATCTTACTACACATTCTCATATTCATATCCATTTTCGTATCCATTCATCGATACAACAATACCAATTTGTATCCGTACGTCGATACAATAATACAAATCCGTATCCATACGTCGATGCAATAATACCAATCTGATATCCATACATCGATACCACATAACGAAGCCAGCAGGCCACACCGGTCGCTTACCCGGTGGTGTCCTACGCCACATGATCCAATCTGTATCTAGGCATCGATCCAATAATACCAACATGTATCCATACGTCGATACAATAATGCAATTCTGCTATCACATAACTAAACCAGCAGGCCACACTGGTCGCTTACCCGGTGGTGTCCTACGCCACACGATTCTATCTATACGTCGATATCCATATTCATACTCGTATCCATATGTCGATACAATAATACCAATCTAACATCACATAACATAGCCAGTATGCCACACTATTTTCTTACCCGGTGGTATCCTACACCACACGATCCCTTGATAAGTTATTGGTCATCTACATGGTACATCCTATCTGTAAACAATGGGAGCAACACATTAGACGTCTTCAACGATGCATATATTCTTACTGGTCGTCTACACAGCTGAGAATACATTAGAGCACTAGCCGGACGTCTTCAATGGTATACTGGACGTCTTCAATAGCGAGAGGCACACTAGGAGCTCTAACTATCCCACGTCCACTCGACTCGTTAGCTGTTGATCCCATGGGTCCAAAGTATACATATCACATATCCCATATTGAGGCACAGTTCCCAATTCTCATCATATTCTCTTATTTCTTCATACCAATATCCCATGCATGCTGACCACATGTTGTGAAATGCATTACTTTAGATACAGGAATCATCACATGCTTTATATTTATCATATCTACTCTTTAACTGGTTATTAGCATGCAGTCGTGTTCCATTCTACTATTGAGTTTAACAATACCAACATATGGAATCATAGTACAACATTTAACCAACTAAACACTTCATATTATAATCAACATGAAATAAACATGTTCTGTAAGTTTCGATCGATTGAAGTCCGTTCGATTGATTGAAGAAATTGTAAGTCCTTTCAATCGATTGAAACGCTTGAGATGACACAAGTTTGATCGATTAAACCAAGTTCAATCGATCGAGAGTTCAATCCCTTGAGTGAGTTAATGAACTCTCCTCACTCCGGCGATATGGCGGCTACGTTCAAAGCTCCGCAGCGGCGGCAACTATGGTGGCGAAGAGCTATCTCTCTCCTCTCGTTCTTTTTTGTCTTTATCTTCTCTCTATCTCTGCTCTCTCTCTCTCTCCCTCTCTCTCTCTTCTTATTCTTCTTCTCCTCTTCTCTCTACCCAAATATATATATATCACACACACATACACATATACGGTTATATATATATGGAACACCCACACACAAACTCTCTCTCTCTAACTCTCCCTCTGGCCAAACACCACATACACACGCAAAGCACACATATATATAGGGAGACAAGAGGGGCAGGTGGCAAACACTAGGATAAGAATAATAACACTTTCGATTAAGATGAGTTCGATCGATTGAGAACAGGTCAGTCAATGTTCGATCAATTGAAAGAAGTTCAATTACTTGAGAAAAGGGTCCACATCACAGAATCAGATCGGTAGAGTATCGATCGCTTGAGGTAGGTTCAATCGCTTGAAAAGACACACGTTCGATTGATTGAGAAGACTTTGATCGATCGAGAAAGATTCTACACCAAGGGTTCACACAAGCATACATGGTCTTATTTATATAACCATGTATCCAAAAATACAGGGAATGGCATAAAGTATTACAAATTTTCTTCTTTTTTTGGGTCTTTCTTTCTTTTTCTTTTTTCTTCGTCTTTTTCGTTTCGTGCCCGTGGGCACGGGTTATTACTAGTCACATTGAAAATATAGCAAATCACAAACCCGGCCAATCACCATAACCACATAATAAAGTAATTACAATCACATTGAAGGCCACTATCCACCGGATTCTCTCACTCCTCATTCCAGCCATAGTTCCAACCCTGCACAATAGCATCAGAACTAATCTAAGAATACACTAATTTTAAGAAAGAGATCTTTATTTTTTCAAATTTGAAAAAAAAAATTTATTAAAGGGGGCTCTTTTTTCACACTCTCTCTAAAAAAGAGCTCTATTTTTTTTTTTTCGTTTTAGGGTTTGAAGTTGAAAAGTCACAAACCCAATCACCATAACCACAGAAAAAAAGTAATTACAGTCACATTGACGGGCACGATCCACCGGATTCTCACTCTTCATTCCTGCCATAGTTCCGATCCTGCACAATAGCATCAAAATTAATCTAAAAATATGCTAATTTGAAAAAGAAATTGAAAAAAAGGGATCTTTTTTTTCAAATTTGAAAATAAAGAAGAAGAAAAAAAATTAAAGGGGGCTCTTTTTTCACAATCTCCCTAAACAAAAGGGCTCTCTTTTTTCTTCTCTTTTTTAAGGGTTTGAAGTTGAAAAATCACAAACCCAATCACCATAACCACAAAATAAAGTAAGTATAGTCACATTGAAGGCCACGATCCACCGGATTCTCACTCCTCATTCCTGCCATAGTTCTGATCCTGCTCAATAGCATCAGAACTAATCCAAGAATACACTAATTTGTAAAAAAGTGATTTTTTTTTAAATTCGAGAAATAAAAATTGATATAACGGTGTGGGTCCTTCCCAAATTAATAATTTCAATCTCAACTATTGCGACAGATTTAAATATTTTAAACAGTTGGAATGTTGGTCCACCAAAAAGGTCATGCTCTATTAAATCTCATTTCATCCATCTCACGTAAATGACTCCATATTCCACGAACACAGTTGTTGCTCTCTGTTATCTCTATTTTGAATTTAGAATTTCACCTAACAAACGTGCTATCTCTCCATCTCTCTCTTTGGATACAGGTATTCCACACTCTCTAATTTGATCTCACAGTGTTTGCACCCAAAAACCGTCAATTGTTTTTTAGCCCGAGTTGCGTGGAGCTGAATGAAGGAGAGGCCGGGCCAAGTAATGATGGACTCATCGGACTTAAACGTAGATGTGAGACCAATGGGAGGAACAAGACTGTTGGGAGAGATTAGGAGAGCCCGATGGGAACATTGAACATGTGTAAGGATTATCGGGCTTTGGGAAAACATAACCTAGTGCGTTGAGAGCCCGATGGTGGAAGGAAGGAATAGGAAGCCCAATCGGACACCGCGTAATGAAAGATGGGAGTTAAAGTCCGATTGGCCATAGATGGTTGAAGAAAGGTAATCGGGCATGAAGGAAGGCATGGAAACAGATTGAGCCCGATTCATCCAGGAGAGTCAGTGACGAGGCCGATTGACTGAAGAGAAGGCGGTGTTATCCACAGCTGGCAAGATGACGTCATCTCAGAAAGAATAAGAAACGAGAGTCCGTTAAGGAAAGGATCTGTTCATGGCCAGCTGGATTGAGGCGTCTGATCCCTAAATTGAATGGATTGATTCCATTAGAATCCGGATAAGGTAGGAATCAGAGATAATGAAGGACTTTTCAAATCAGCCAATCAATTAAGAAGTTTGGGGCGCAAGTTAAGGAATTATTGTCCAAGTAGAAATCGTATAAGGCCACTATAAATATTAAGGCAGACCATCCAAGCAGAGGACTCCGCGTCTCTCTCGAAACAGCATACAACACATTCAGAGCATTCAAAGTATACAAAGCACACTTAGTCTTTATGTTTTTCAGCTTTCATAGCAAATAGGTCTATCCTTTTGTTATTTTCTTTTTGTTCTTTTGAATAATTCGCTTATTCTGGTTTGTTCTTGAGATCTGTTTAGGTTTTCCAATCATTTAATAAAAATCTGTTTTATTAAACCGTTTGTGATTTTGTTTGCCTGTTAAACTTGATACTTTTTAGCTTGTGCGCTTCAGTACTGCTAAAGAACTTATAGTGAGGGTACTTTCCTACTCACTATACACAATCACCCCTGTTTAGAAGTTAGATTCATCAAAGCCTTGTGTATCACTTACACAAGCAGATAGAAAATTAGTTTGCACATACACACCGGACCACTGATTGGTTCTGGCACGCCCGCGCAAATTACAGCAAACACACAGACCCTCTTTCTCTCTCTCCCCCTCACGCCGACCACCTCCTCTCTACTTTCAGCTCCGGTTCCGACTCTCTCTCTGTTGGGGTTTCTAAAATGCTATAGAAGATGGAGATCTTGGCTGTAGATTGGGGTTTCCAAAACCCCTCTGGCTTTTCCTTTGACCCTCCACTCCCCAGGTACACACACTCTCTCCCTCTTCCCTTTTGTACACACACATACATGAGCACTTCAATTGATTTCTTAAATTTTGGAACCCAATATACAAACTGGTTCTCTCTCTCTCTCTCTCTATATATATATATATATATATCTGATTTGTATGATTTTTTTTTTATTTTTTCATTTTCCATGTTGCGAAACCTTGAATGGTGAATATTCACTCTGTTTCTCACGAATCTCCGGCCCTGAGTTTGGCAGCATTGACCATGCATTTTGGATGAATGCAACCATGGCTTATTTGCAAAAAAAAAAAGAAGGCAATATATGCTTAGCATTCTATAAGTTTCTAAATTTCCCCCATTATTAATCAACTTTCCCCAATATATGCTCAGCATTCTTGGATTTATGAGTTTTTTTATTTTAATTTTTTTATTTATGATTATGCTTTCTTTATGTCTGAGTTACTTTTTCCTTCTGAATTTCTATTTTTTTTATTTGAACTTCTGGCAGGTTGGTGACTTTAAGTAATAAATCCTCTCACCATAAAAGATTTAAATTTTGAGTCTAAGTATATATCGTCACCCTTAAAAGCTGGGATCATCAAAGGATTGGTGTGTCTAGCTATAAAAACACTATTATTATCATTCTTCTATCCTACTCTAATCTCTTTATGTGAGTTTTTGTACTCTTTTAACATGTTATGGATCCATTTGACTCTCTCTCTCTCTCTCTCTCTCTCTCTCTCTCTCTCTCTCTCTCTCTCTCTCTCAATCTCTCTCAATCATAGCTTATTGATTTGAGGTTTCATTGATATCCATTGTGTTCAATGCAGAAAAGAAGCCATGAACATGGTTAAATCAACATTTAGCAACATTTCTTGAGCTGGGTTTGAAGTCAAATGCTAAAATGTTGCAACAATCGTCATCGTATTTTTTTTTCTCGTAACTCCATAATTCTAATAATTGTTTTCATTCTCACCTTTCTTGGGCATGTTTTATGAGTAATTTTGCACTTATGTAGATGGTTGGGATTTGATTTGCGAGTTACAAATTGAGATTGCAAAACCCAACTGTATTTGATTAGGGGTTGTGATAGAACACTAGCTTTTGCATAGAAACCAATAGATAGTTTTTTTTTTTATGAAATTAGAATCACTTTTACAGTCGGAATAAATAGGTACAATTTTAACTTGGATAACAGACTTGCTTAAACATGTCACACAATTAAATAGGATTGCCCTTGGGGGAAGTTTTTATAAGACATGGGGTTTGGAGGCTTATGAGAAGAAAGGAATGGTGGTTAACATTTTTTTCCTTTTTGTGACTTGATTTTATTTGCCATTCTAATTGGGGTTAAAGTGATGGGATACTTATTCTCTATGTATCCTGCTACGATATTTGTAATTCTATCGGTCCTGCTCTATGGTAATTGTAGTGAAGCCAAACATAGAACAAGAGTAAATCATGAACCATGCCCTGTATATAGTTTGGATTTTTATAGGGACATCAAACTCAAGAAGAAAAGGTGTATACATGAGAATAACATATAATTTTTTGACTTTCTTTCCAGATTTGTTCCACCACTACCGCATAATATTAGAATTAACCAAGAGATAGTTTCTAAGAAAAGTAGGTTACGTTTCTTATCGGACTTACATAGGCGGCTGGCTCTTTTTGTTTTTTTCTTAGTTCAATTTTGTATATGTTTTTGTTTTTTCTTTTTCCTCTTAATGGGTTAAAAGAATAGAAGCCAAGTAGAGGAACTAACCTACGAAGTACACATACGTATGTGAAGTATGCATATTTATTGTGTGTAATTGTCAAATGCATATATTTTGGTCTCAGCAACCAAATGAAGGATAATGCCGCAAGGCGCATAATTTGTTTATGATTTTTCCTAATTGTTCTACACCAATAATAGTTTCGGAGTCTAATGCTTGGAGCTCAAACCATATGTACCAAACAAAGTGAGAGAATTATAGTAGAAAAAAAAATTGTCTAATGTAACAAGCAATTAGCATGGTGTTCAATTCCATGTTTGGTTATGATTTTACGTAGAAACTGTTTTTAGTAGTTTGGTTCAATTTTTTTTTCTTTTTTAAGTGATTAGGGTTTGATAGATATCCTTGCATTTTGGCTAAACCTAATTTTTTCCCATTTATTGCAGGTTGATTTAGAGAGAGTGTCTAGATAAAATTGAGTTATATCCATTCATTTGAGTCCACCTCATCTGTTTTGTAGCAACTCGTATTAAGAGGAGTGTCAATGAAGTAGATAAAAATGAGTTATATACATTCGTTTTGAATCCACCTCATCCGTTTTGTTGCAAGTCATGTTTATTTGGTATTGTTCCTTTTACTTCAGGAGGCAAATGAAAGTTTTCATATGATCCTCATGCTTGATTTACAATTTTGTTGAATTTTCATGTTATTTAGCAAGATACATAGTGTTCAAAATTTGATTGAATTCCGTAAAAGTTGTTGATAATGACTTTTTCTATTTCCAAAACAAAAGACTCAACAAACCAAACCCCCCCTCCCTTTCATTTGCCAAAGTTTGATTTAATCTTTTTTTTTTTTTTTTTTTTACGCTGTACCCATGGGTAGAGGCAATTACTAGATATCTTGATCTGTGCTTGCAGAATCAATATGTCTTCAATTAGATAGCATGTAAGTTTGAATGATAGAGACAATTTTACGTTAAGGATTTTAATTTTTAAAGAATTGCAATTTTTCTGTTTTTTTTATTCTTTGGGTCTTTCTTCTTTCTTTTTCTTTTTTTCTTCTTCTTTTTTCGTTTCTTGCCCATGGACACGGGTTATTACTTGTAAATAAATAAAAGGGCTCTTTTTTCACAATCTCTCTCAAAAAAGGGTTTTTTTTTTTTTAGGGTTTGAAGTTGAAGAATCTGGCGGTGGAGAGAGCCCAGTGCCAACGTAAAACCGTTGATTAGGGCTTCGTGGGCAGAGAAGGTGAGAGGACTGAGACGAGCTTCAAAATCTGATAAGGTGAGGAGAGAGAAGGTTGGGGATTTTTTAGAGGCTTTTAGTGATGACACGTGATTAGCCCAGTTGTGGTCAATAACTGAATGAACTATGGGCAACACTTCTATATTTACTTGAGGCATCTTGTATGACTTGAACTTTCAAACGAGTAACACACAATTTTTGGGACACAACCTAATTAATGTGTCTATCTCTTTTCTGTGTCATTGTGAGATTCAGTGACATCACAGGAGAGAGATAGACACATTAATTAGGTTGTGTCCCAAAAATTGTGTATTTAATTGTGTCCCAAGTTTTACTCCTTTCAAAATGCCATTGGTCTAATTTCTTAAAATCTCTACCACTTATTAGAGATGGGTTTATTCTCAAAATAATAACCTATCACTTGAAAATGTAGGTTCAATCATATATTTTAGCGCCTTAATATATATATATATATATATATAAGCATACAAAGATTCTCTAAAGAGGGCCACCTCACTTTATTAAAGAGAGGGTCTTTGTTTTGGCCGTCAGATTGTATTTAAAAATTGTGAAATGACAAAATTGCCATTAATGAAAATATGATCTAACGGTCAAAACAGAGGTCCTCTCCTTAATAAAAAGAGGTTTTACAAGGCTGATTTCCTATTTTTTTGTTGGTAATTATTTTGTAAGACAGCAAACTTTCACAATAACGTTGCTTTTGGAGCTATTATGTATTGCTAATGGTGTAAAAGAAATAAAAAATGTCAAAGTAGTCAAACTTTAACTGTTAATGACGAATAAATTTGTCATTAAAAATAAAAAAATTTGTCATAAAGAGTGCTTGAGGATTAAAATGACACTTATGAAACGAGACTAAAATAATACTTTTGATACAAGTTCCTCAAAAAAAAAAAAAAATACTTTTGATACAAATAACAAACTAAGAGACTATAGAATATGTGGAGACAGAGACGAGAGATACCTGGAGGTGTATGTCGAGATCGAGAGAGAGAGAGACCAGCGACGACAAATCGACGAGGAAACCCTAGGTCCCAATTTTCTCTTCTTCACTCACTTTAGATTCGAAATTTCAAGCCTACTTGTTAGTTTTCCATGTGGCTTTTGTGTCGAATCATTGGATTTGTTTCAGCCGAAACTGACGGAAACATTGAGGTTTCCCTGGAAACACAGGAATTTTGAGATTGCATGTCTGATTCGATTCGGTGCGAAACAAGAAATGTTTCGTCAGTTCGTGAGAAACGAAATGAATTTTTGACGATTGCCTAAAACACTTATAATTTAGGATTTAAAGAGAGAATTGGGTTTTGTTTTTACCGTTGATGTGTGGAACATTGAGGGCATTGTTCACCTCTGGTTGTCATTCAGTATTAGGCATTGAACCTAATTTTGGTTGCTAATTCATTTTTCTTTTTCTTTGGTTCTAAATCTTGCTGGTTGTCAACTTTCTATTATTTTTCTTTGTTTTTTGTTGTATTGTTTCTTTTATAGTTGTAGTTGTTGTATTTGTGCCGCAATGTGTGATCACATGCTTTTTCTGCCATTGATTTTTCTGTCACGGAGTATATAAAATGCATTATGAATTCTTTGTATACTTTATTATTATTTTTTAATATGTTCTTCAATTTTGCTAGCACTGATTCACTGAACACATTCTGTTTTAATTAGCAAAACCATGATTGTATTTGAAGGACAAGTAATTTTTAGAAAACTTGAATGGTGACTTTAACTAAGGAACTTAAAAAAAAATCTTTTCCGTGCTCCTTTTGGAATATCCTATATTCTTCCTCCTTCCACTGCCATGTTTTTGTTAAGTTTCTAATTGCATGAAAAATCAACCGAGTTAACTAATGGGCTGTTTTTAAATATATACTTAACATGTATGAGTTATCATGCTTGAGAAAGCTTTGGCGTATAATTTGTAAACTGAGATCATTCTCCAAACATTGGCAGCGATTATTGAGCCTGCACCGTTGAGTCAGTCAAACAAAGAATAAGCTTCTTTGATGGCTAAAGACGATCTTTTAGGGAAAAATCGGATTGAAGATGTGCACTGGCTTTGTTCTCTATCCGAGGCCGAGATTGTAAGTGCAAAGTTTATTCATTTATCCTCACATAAAATGGAACTTACATTCGTTTGTGCATAATATAGAGTTGTAGTCCTCTTATATCCAGGATATGCTGATTAGCTTGAAAACATTGGTCCTCAAACGTTCAAAAGTAATTGGTCATGAAGCTTTAGCCAAGAAATTTGATTTAAAGATGCTTCCAGCGCTCAGTATGTTTCTCCTACTATTTTCATATGCATCCATTTGTATCCTGTCTGGGTCGTGGCCGATAATCACTTCTAAGTGAAAAAGGAATCAGATTTTTTAAAATGCTACACATTGTAGCTTTTATAAAAAAAAAAGTCTTATTCCAAAAACTGATTATTTTTAAAGTGAACCCAAACTATCTGTTAGAACATCTACTATTATTTTTCTTCATCTTGAATGTTTGATAGTATCTGCATGATAGTGCAATTATAATTTTATTATGGGTCAATACGTCATACTGTTATTTTCTTTTAAATATTATATGTATTGTTGGACCTGTTGGCAGTAGATCGAAGATGTTTTCCCTTATCTCTAGTTAGCTTCTTCTAATTGTTACTGTCATGTTCTATGGGGAGATGCTATACTAACAGTAGAAAGTATGGTCCAACTTACGCTTCAGATCAGCCTGACATCAGCCACATTGACCATATTATGGCATCTTTTGAAGGTTGATTTGAACAAGGGTGGGTGGGTCATGTCTTAACATTTAGTAGTTCTCTGCTGATGCGCCCTGCAGGCACATATTTGAACGCTTTTTTGAGGGTTTTTTTTTTCCTTCTTGGGAAAAAGAGAGAAAAAGAAGCATACGCAGTTCAAGTGTTACCATTTTGGTGAATGCAAATGACAAAAGAAATTGATGTAGGACGATTGCCGGGGTTTTGACTAAAGAAAGAGAAGGAAGAACTAGGGCTGTTCTGGGTGATGTGAACTGTACCTATGACTGTTGTTTTAATGTTGGATTGTGTATTTGAAAGGGTCATAAGGTTTTGGTTGGAAGATAAAAATTTTGGTGAATTAATGGGGCATTGGAGATTATTCAGTTATGAATTTGATGGGTTATAGATAAGGGAATTGCAGAAAAAACGAAGAAAGAAGAAGCATAAGAAAAGCTAGGCATCACACCTAGAATTCTTAGGCACCAGACCTATGGTTTAATTACATCACACAAGTCATAAAAGGTTCATGAAGTTCTGGAATTTCTGTAAAATATGATCTCTATTAAATTGAGTGCACTACATTGGTATATGCACTCTAGAACCCCAATTGTATTAGGAAATAGGTAACTCTGACTATGAAGGCCTATTTAAATCTACTCAAAATGCATTAATTATACCTAAAACGAAAACTTGACAAGAAGGATGACCCACGGGTCAAAATTATAGCGAGTGTCCAGCAAATCCAAAAATTACAAAAAAGGCCCTGACTTTAAAAAACATAATGACACATAAGAAAACTAAACTAGCACCAAACTATTCTAAAATCAGAAATATTAAAGGACATTTCTTACTCTAAAACTACATTGTTCATGGTCCCAAGTGGGTTTCGTTTGAAGTCAAACCAATTGCACATAAGTTGGTTTCGATGAATTTTTTTTTTTGTTGTTTTTTTAATTTTATTTATTTATTTATTAGTTTTTAAAGTTTTTTTTGTGGGCTGCATTAGGAATATTAGATTGTAAAGGTTTAGAGGTTTGTTAAATTTTAAATTTCTCAAATATAGTTTGAATTGCCCTAAATTATCTATATAGACTTAAAGGTGGGGTATAATAGGTCTAGCTGCAAATGATTACTAATTAAAAAAGCAAGCAACCAACCAGAAATATGCGGGTGCGTCTGTGCAAGTGTACAATCGATATTTATCCAGTGACCAGAGTACACCAGATTTATGTGAAAACCCCTTCGAGAAAAAAATCACATTGCAAAAAAAGATTCCCCTACGAAAGGAAACTTATGACTCGATGCTGACCAAAATTCCTTTGAATCACCAGTTTATGTATAGCACCGAAGTTAAATCTGCACTCTCCTATTTGTGGAAGGAGTGGGATAGCCTAGAACTATTTGTTGAGTGAAGTGTTATTTTATTTTATTTTTAGTCTTATATTATTTCTGGTACCCAAGGGTACTCTTGTTATTTACCCATGAGGGTTTTCATCTGTTTAATAAAAGGGAGAGTGGCAATTAGCCCTCTCTAAGCCTTCTGTAAAATTAACATGCTATCAGAGCCACCCTATGTTGGGGATCGATCCTCCACTACCAGAAGCCCACCCCAATGCCGATCTCCTCCACCTTCAGCCCCTCGGCGCAACCTTAGCAGGCCTCCAGGCCTTCGCCGCACCTTCCAGACCCCACCACTAGCTTCACCGCAACCCCAGCAGCCCCCAACCTACTCACCGCACCTCCCAGGCTCCTCCACCAGACTCGCCGCATCATACACCTCCTCTCCCAGCCTCGCTGAGACTCATACACCACTACCAGACGATACCAATCACCCTAGCCTGATCTCTTCTCACCGTACATCTCCTTTTATTTTAGTTTTCAAACCCTAGATCAGATTGCTCTTACAATTGGGCTATTTTGATCGTCATTTATTTTTTACCCTCTTCTTCGGTCCGCCTTCGGACCCATGATTTGTCCATAAATTGGACAATTGCACCAAAGTGGTGCCTGTGAATGCTAGGAGTGCCTTAAATTAATTCGTGCCGGTTGTGCTTGTTCCTTTTCGCTATGACGAAGGATGATTGGCTCATAAATCTGCTGCTGCTACGAGTTCTCCTATAGATAATGAGAGGACACCCATTATCGAGAACCCTGGGGCTAAGATCACCATCGTACTCTTGAATGGTGAGAATTATTTATCCTGGTCTCAGTCAGCCACTTTTTGGCTTAAAACTAGATCTAAGTTTGGTTATGTGAATGGCACACTCAAGGCTTCTAGCAAAGAAGATCCTACTTATCTAAAGTGTGAAGTTGATAATTTTTTGGTTATGAGTTGGCTTACCTATTCCATGGAACCCGAGATTGCTGATGGGGTCTTTGAGATGGAGACTGCCCAGGACATCTGGGATACACTTGTAGAGACATATTCCCACAAAGGAAATGTGGTAAAATTTATGAGCTAAGTTGAGCTATTAAAGCTGAAGTGCAGGGAGATCGCACTATTCTACAATACTTCGCCACTTTGGGGACTCTTTGGAAACACCTTGATCATTTAACTACCCATCGTCCAGTCTGTTCAGTCGATGCCGCTAGCTTTAAGGCTTATATTGAAAGTGAGAAAATCTTTAAATTTTTAGCAGGCCTTAATCTCGAGCTTGACTCTGTTCGAAGTACGTTTCTTGGCATGGATCCACTGCCTACACTAAGGGAGGCTTTCGCTCATGTTCATAATGAGGAGAGTCGTCGATTGGCCATGTTTCCTCAGTCTTCAGCTGATAGATCTGCCTTGATTTCCTCTAGTCATCGGTGTGGTAAGACTCCTATATCTCGTAATGATTATACTTCGGATGGGGGTAATGACAAGGATAAGCCATTGTGTGACTGTTGTATTCGTCTCGGGCATACTCGGGATAGGTGCTGGAGCCTTCACAGTAGTCCTCCGATGTCGTGTGGCCGTGGTGGTGGTAGAAGTGGCCGAGGTAGTGGACCGCGTGTGCACTTGTCTACTGGGTTAGACTCTTCCAGTCAGGAGGGGGTTTCTACTCCCACTACTTCATCTGGGCCTAGCAGCATTAGTAGTACTGATTTGGAGACTCTATGTCGTATAATGGCTCAGTTGGATCATCCCACTAGTGCCTCTACTTCTTTTGCTCGCGTAGATAATGTTACTAATTTTTCTCGCGCCTTATACATTAATTCTCGACAACCATTGATAGTTGATTCAGGAGCTTCTGATCATGACCGATCTTTCCATTATTTTTCTGACTTTTAATCCTTGTTCAGGGAAAAAAAAGGTTAGGACCGCAGATGGTTCACCTTTCCCAATTTCTGGTAAAGGTGTTAATATTTCTAGCTCACTTGCTTTATCGTCTGTTCTTCATGTTCCTAATTTTCCGACTAATCTTCTTTCGATTAGTCCTGTTACCCGGGATCTTAATTGTAGTATGACCTTTTTTCCTTCTCACTGTGTCATTCAGGATCTCTCCACGAAGAAGACGATTGGCATTGGTAGGGAGGAGAATGGTCTCTATGTTCTATTGCCCGATGGAGCTACTTATAAGGAGTCGACACCTATTCCTCACAACTCAAAAAGGGAGACTCTTCCCAGGGAGAGATGGCTATGGCACCAGAGATTGGGACATCTATCCTTTAATTTATTGCATTTCTTATTTCCTACTTTAGTTCCAAATAAAAGTGTTTATGAGATTTCTCGTGAGACTTGTGAACTCGGAAAACACCACTGTGCATTCATTCGAGCATTAATAAAAGTACGATTCCATTTTCAATTATACATACGGATGTTTGGGGTCCTTCTCATATACCTACTTTGAATGGATATAAATGGTTTGTCACTTTTATTGATGATTGTACTCGCACGACATGGGTGTATTTGATGAAAGAAAAAGTGCAGTCTTCTCGATCTTTAAAAATTTCCACAAGATGATTTGTACTCAGTTTAACATTGTTGTTAAGGTTGTCAGGTCCGATAGAGGGGGGGGGGGGGGGGGGGGGGGGGGGGTATACTTCTATGATGGTCTCACGCACTTTTTCTATGCACGGTATGATCCATCAGACCTCATGCACTAATACCCCTCAACAGAATGGTGTAGTTGAGAGAAAAAAATCGTCATTTGTTAGAGTCAGCTAGGTTGATGATGTTCTCTATGCAGATTCCTAAACCATATTGGGGAGAGGCAGTTCTAACTGCTGCTTATCTCATTAACCGTCTTCCTACTCAGGTGTTAGATAAGCAATCTCTCATTGAACTTCTTACAAAGCCATCCTTTATTTTTTCTATTCGTCCAAAGGTGGATGTGTTAGTTTTGTTCACAATCATTCTCCTTCTTGCAGAAAGTTAGATCCTCATGCCCTTAAATGTGTCTTTGTGGGTTATTCACCCACACAAAAAGGGTACAAGTGTTATCACCCTCCTTCTCGTAAGTGATTTGTGTCTTTGGATGTCACTTTCAATGAAACCTCTTCCTACTTCTAGTCTTCATAGCCATCTCTTTAGGGGGAGAGCAGGTTATGGGAAGAGAAGTCTGGAGCAACTATCCTGCTCCCTTTATCATAGGAGAGGATGCAGAGAGTGAGGAAAGAGAAAAAAAAAAATAGAGGAAGAAACAAAAACAGAAGATGAAAGAAAGAAGAATAGGGAGGTAGAAGTAAATAGAGGGAGAGGAAGAATAGATGAGGAAGTTAAAGGAAATAAGAAAAAAGAGTTGACCTACTCAAAATATAAGGAAAGCAAACGATTTGGGGCAACAGAAGAGCAGATCACTTCTCCAATACCAATGCAGTCGTATTTTCAAGTAATGAAGATTTAGGTACTCCCAGTTCTCCTTCTCACTCTGTTACTCCTAGTTCACTCCCTATTCCTATTGCCCCTTTGGATCATGAGTTAGACATCCCTATTACTCTTCGCAAGGGTACTAGGGAATGTACTAAACATCTCATCTCAAAATTTGTTTCCTACACTCGTTTGTCTCCTTCATATAGGGCATTTGTGTCCAAACTCGATTCTATTTCTATCCTTAACCATGCACAAGAAGCTCTTGCTGATACTGAATGAAACTTGCTATGGTTACAGGGATGAATGCTCTAAAGAAAAATGGCACATTGGAATTAGCTGACTTACCTTGTGGGAAAAAAACAGGGATGAATGCTCTAAAGAAAAATGGCACATTGGAATTAGCTGACTTACCTTGTGGGAAAAAATAGTGGGGTGCAAATGGGTGTATATCGCGAAACGTAGAGCAGATGGGACAGTTGAAAGATATAAAGCCAGGTTAGTGGCTAAAGGCTTCACTCAGACGTATGTAGTGGACTATCAGGAAACGTTTGCTCCTGTTGCAAAGATGAACTCTATTAGGGTCTTGCTATCCCTGTTAGCTAACGTGGAGTGACCATTGCATCAGTTTGGTTTAAAAAATGCATTCCTTCATGGAGACTTAGAAGATGAAGTCTATATGGACTTTCCTCCTGGGTTCGGGGATGATAAGACCAGAGGGAAAGTGTGCTATCTCAAGAAAACTTTGTATGGTCTCAAACAATCTCCCAGAGCCTGGTTTGACAGATTCTCTCAGGCCATGATCAGGTATGGTTTCAGGCAGAGCCAAGGTGATCATACTCTTTTTATTAAGCATTTTTCCGAGGGAGATTGTTTATATGAAGTCTATATGGACTTTCCGAGGGAGATTCTCTCAGGCCATGATCAGGTATGGTTTCAGGCAGAGCCATGATCAGGTATGGTTTCAGGCAGAGACTTAGAAGATGAAGTCTATATGGACTTTCCTCCTGGGTTCGGAGATGATAAGACCAGAGGGAAAGTGTGCTATCTCAAGAAAACTTTGTATGGTCTCAAACAATCTCCCAGAGCCTGGTTTGACAGATTCTCTCAGGCCATGATCAGGTATGGTTTCAGGCAGAGCCAAGGTGATCATACTCTTTTTATTAAGCATTTTTCCGAGGGAAAGGTAACTGCATTGATTGTCTACGTAGATGACATTGTCCTTACAGGGAATGATTTAGAAGAGTTGAAATGTCTAAAATCATGCCTTGCTAAAGAATTTGAAATCAAAGATTTGGGAAGTTTGAAATACTTCCTAGGGATTGAAGTGGCCAGGTCCAAGGAAGGGATATTCATCTTACAGAGAGTATGTTTTGGATTTACTTAAGGAAACTGGCATGCTAGGAAGTAAAGCTCTGGATACATCAATGGATCCGAATGTGAAACTTGGGGATGATCCTAGTGGGGAACCAGTGGATAAAGCGAGTTACCAGAGGGTAATAGGAATATTGATTTATTTGGCTCATACTAGACCTAATATTGCTTTTGCCGTCAGCGGGTTAATCAGTTTATGAATAATTCTAAGCAACTTCATTTTGATGCTGTGCTTCGAATTGTGAGCTATTTGAAGTTAGCACCAGGAAAATGGTTGTGCTTTGCAAAACATGGACGTACATGTGTTGAGGCCTATTCTGATGCAGATTGGGTTGGGTCCATAACTAACAGAAGATCGACCACGAGTTATTGTATGTTTGTGGGTGGAAATTTGGTGACTTGGAGAAGTAAGAAGCAGTCGGTAGTAGCTAGGTCTAGTAGTACCCCAAGGTGTGTGTGAGTTGCTTTGGGTCCACATTATTTTGTCAGACCTTGGATTTGGGCCAAAGGACTCTATGAAGAAGTACTGCGACAATAAAACTGCCATTGACATTGCCCATAATCCAATTCAACACAACAGAACAAAGCATGTGGAAATCGATAGACATTTCATCAAAAAGAAGCTAAACAGTGGGTTCATTTGTACGCCATTTGTGAGATCAGGAGATCACTTAGCAGATGTTCTAACTAAGGGTCTTGCTAGTCGACAGTTCCCCTTCATTCTCAGCAAGTTGGGCATAAGAGATATCTTCGCATCAGCTTGAGGGGGAGTATCGAGTGAAATGTTATTTTATTTTTAGTCTTATATTATTTCTGGTACCCAATGGTACTCTTGTAATTTACCCATGAGGGTTATCATCTGTTTAATAAAAGGGAGAGTGCAATTAGCCCTCTCTAAGTCTTCTGTAAAATTAACACTATTTACACAGCTCTACTTAACAAACCTCGGTATCACCCCGACTGCCAGAACCCAATGAATCTGACATTGGGTTATTACTCACCATTGAATATGTATTTAACAGAAGATTTGTGGATTAAAAGAATACAAGAAATTTATAGGCTCAAAGTTCAAAGTATAAAAAAGGGCTAGGCATAAAACAAAGAAAACTCTCTTAAAATTCGGAATTCTATGTATATGTGTTTTTCAAGTTAAAGGTTTAATTTATAATCAACATGGAAAACAAAAGAAGGCTGAAACTACGTATACTGTCTGGGTGGCATGGGGACCGTCCGGACTGCCGATTTGAACGGTCTTCGAATGGCTGCGTCTTGCAACGATATCCCACTGGAAGTTTTAAGAATAATGTCTGAACAATCTCGGACATTGCGCCCGAAGGCTATCGAACGGTTTGCAAATGATATGCCGGTGAAATTTAAAGACACCTTTTGAAGAATTTTCGATGATAGGTCCAAACAGGCTATCAAAGAGTGAGACCGTTCGAATACCCTAGCAAACGATTGTCAAACGGTATGCCAATGGAATGCTACTAAAAGGAATTGCATGTGCCATTTGAATGCCCCTAGTACTGTTCGAACGGTTTGGCATATTTTGACCAAAAACGCATATTTTGAATTTATAAAAGGTGTTTAGTATTCTTGTAAGGCCCAGGGTTTAGTATTCTAAGCACCTGGGTTTTAAGGAGTTGAATGGGCTGGGCCTTACAAGTGGTATCAGAGCCTTGTTTGTCCCCTATCTCCGTAATCCACGAGTGTGCCTGTGCCACACGTGCGGGGGCGTGTTGTCTCACATTGCTTAGATGTGTTGTTGCCTGTGTAGTTTATAAGGCCTTAGTTCCCCTCTACTTAACACCTGGGTTTTAAGGAGTTGAATGGGCTAGGCCTTACAAGAGGTATCAGAGTCTGGTTTGTCCCTATCTCCGTAATCCGTGTGTGTGCCTGTGCCACACGTGCGGGGGCGTGTTGTTGTCCCACATCGCTTCTATGTGTTGCCTGTGCAGTTTATAAGGCTTTAGTTCCCCTCTCCTTAACACCTGGGTTTTAAGGAGTTGAATAAGCCTTTAGTTCCCCTCTCCCTAAAGCCTTATTCAACTCCTTAAACAAGGTGTTTAGGGAGAAGGGAACTAAAGCCTTATTCAACTCCTTAAAACCCAGGTGTTAAGGAGAGGGGAAATATCTCCTTAACACCTGGGTTTTAAGGAGTTGAATAAGGGGAAATATCTCCTTAACACCTGGAAATATTTCCCCTTATTCAACTCCTTAAAACCCAGGTGTTAAGGAGATATTTCCCCTCTCCTTAACACCTGGGTTTTAAGGAGTTGAATAAGGCTTTAGTTCCCCTCTCCTTAACACTTGGGTTTTAAGGAGTTGAATGGCTGGGCCTTATAAACTGCACAGGCAACAACACATCTAAGCGATGTGGGACAACAACATGCCCCCACACGTGTCGCACAGGCACACACGTGGATTACGGAGATAGGGGACAAACAAGACTCTGATACCACTTGTAAGGCCCAGCCCATTCAATTCCTTAAAACCCAGGTGTTAAGGAGAGGGGAACTAAGGCGTTATAAACTGCACAGGCAATAACACATCTAAGCGATGTGGGACAACAACAGTGATGGAGTGAGACTCAGAGAAATATGAACTAGACAAAGAAGGTAACATCAGCAGAGACAAAGAAGCGGCGCAAAGGACTATAACAACGATACACCTTTGTGGTTCTGGAATACCCCAAGAAGACACACTTAATAGTACGTGGGTCCAACTTATCAGTTCCTGGTGTAAGTTGATGCACAAAACAGACACACCCAAACACACGGGGAGCAACGGGGAAAGGAGATGTAGTTGGAAACAAGGTGGCATGTGGTGTGCACCTGTCAAGGATAGAAGAAGGCATATGGTTAATCAAATGGCAAGCAGTAAGAACTGCATCTCCCCAGAAACGCTTGGGGACCTGCATTTCAAATAACAAGGTACGGGTGATTTTAATAAGTGTCGGTTTTTCTTTCTATAACACCATTTTGCTGAGATGTGTGAACACATGAAGATTGGTGAAGCATGCCACATTGTTCTATGTAAGTGGTGAATGGATGAGAAAAATATTCTTGTGCATTGTCACTCCATAGAATTTGAATAAGTACATTAAACTGAGTGTTAGTTTCATTACAGAATGCACAAAATATAGAAAACAACGCAGAACGATTTTTCATTAAATAAAGCCAAGTAGTTCTGGAATAATCATCCATAAAACTTACAAAATTCCGATACCCCTTAGTGGAGGTTATACGGTGTGAACCCCAAACATTTGAATGCACTAATTAAAATGGATTAGACACGTTTATTAGCCCAGGCAACAAATTGGACACAATGATGCTTCCCCAATTGACATGACTCACACTCTTAAGGAAGATAAATGACTTAAACTACGGACAAGCAGCTTCAAATTGGCCAAGGATGACCAAGGCAACAATGAATCTGGTGAGGAGACACAGTAGCAGGGCAAGCTGTTGGAGTAGAAGAGGCAGACAAATCATCAAAATAGTAAAGACCATCGAATTAATGCCCGACGCCAATCGTCTTCCGAGTCGTTAAATCCTGAATAAGAACATAATTAGAAAAAAAAAAGAAACACATGCGTTAAAAGAACTGATATAAAAGGCGAACTAGATATGAAAGAACTGATGGCAATGACAAAGATGGAGATAATTGGACAGTCCCTATGTCTTCAACAGGCATAGAGGAGCCATCTGCCAAGGTAACAGGGGGTAATGAAGAGGACGATTCAAGAGACGAAAAAAGGTTGGATGTACCTGTGAGATGATCGGTGGCAGCCGAGTTAATTACCCAAGGTGTAGAACGGGAAGTAAGACAGGCAGTGTATGTACCTTTCTGTGCCAGCGAAGTACTAGGGGCAGATGCCTGCTGAGATTCTTGGAACTGGAGGAATTGCGAGTACTCTTCACGAGAGACTGAAAAATGATCTCCCACACTTGGAGTAGGAGTAGGAGGAGGATGAGGATCACCAGTAACAACATGTGCAAATCGTGCTGGGCGACCGATGAACTACCAACATCTATGTAGCACGGATACGGATACGTGACACGAAGACGGAGACGGCGATACGGCAAATTCCAAAAATGTAGGATACGAAGACGGCTAGGATACATCGAATAAAAATATTTTTCTAAACAATACAATTTAGTTTGAAGTAAAAGAAAAGTAAGAGAGGATTTAATATCAACATTACATTACATATTCTGATATTCACCCCATAGAAACTAGGCAAATAGCAACTTACAACATATACTCATAAAATGATTACAAAACATAACAATTTAACGGGATACAGACACGGTAGGATACAACGATTTTAAATATACAATTTGTTGTCCATATCCACTCATGTTTCCATAATTCTCAAATAAACCAATTGATTATCCCCAATTTTACAATATTAAGATTATTGCCTCAAAGTTTTAAAACGCATTCTAATGAGAGGCCAACATACTGCATTCACTTGTGTGTCCGGCCATCTCGGCTGCGTGTCCAACACGTGATCAAGGTGTGTCCGATGTTAAAATATTTAAGACACGTTTTATAGCGTGTCTGACAAGTGGTGAAGCGTGTCCGACGAGTATCGGTGTCTGACACGGACACGATACGGAGACGGCACCCAAAGTGAAGTGTCTGTGCTACATAGCCCAACATGTCTCTCTGGTATGGCCATCCTTATCACAATTTGTGCAATGTCGTGCGGGACCACCTCTACCACGATAACCTCCACCACCACGACGGGGATTACCACCACCTCTACTGGTAGTGGGCTACGGAGCCTGAGTAACTAGAGCAGAGTGATCAATAATAGAGGGATTGGGACATGCAGATAAGTCTCAGGAAGCGAGGGTTAAGTAGCACCTCCAAGAATTTGAGACCGAATTGGCTCAAAATCGAATTTTAGTCCAGCAAGAAATTTCATAACAGCCATTTGCTCCTGCTAGGTTTGCTCTTCCTTCGCATCAGCAGTGATAGGAAGGACACTTTTCAACTCTTCAACCAACTGTTTAAAGGAAGCAAAGTAATCAGTCACTGATAAGTCGCTTTGCTGCAACTGAAAGTATTGAAATGAGAGATCGTACATCCTAGTCAAATCACTAGAGTACAAGAGATGAGCATACTCCCAGATCTCCTTACAAGTGCCCAAATGATCGCACATATATGCAACTTGCGGTTCCATAGAATTCCAAAGAAGTGCAACAATTTGCTCATCCATCTGTCTCCATTGCTTAATAGCCTTGTCATCAGTGGTAGGAGCAGCCCCAGTGAGATAATCATCAAAACCCAAGCTAGTAAGGGAAATAGTAGCAGCCCTAGGCCATTGAAGCAAAATTCGAACCATTCAACTTGCGATTGGTGAGTTGTGGGAAAACCTTGGACTCTATAGAGAACTGATTGAAACCAAACTGAAAAAAGAGACTAGATCTGCAAACAAAGCCACACAACTTGCTTGAAAGCAGATCACACCCATAAAATGCAAACAATAGGCTGCAAGAAGTGAATGGAGTGTTGCCGGAGGGACGCCGGCATGGGACGAGGGTTGCCGAAGGTCAGTGGGTGTCGTCGGAGCAGGTGGAGGCTGCCGTGAGGTTCGCCGGACAGAATAGAGGTTCGCAGGTGGCCGGCGAGGTTCGTCGACGGCTGGAGGAGGTCGCCGGAGTCAGCCAACAGTCACCGGAGGGGAGGGGAGGTTGGATCTGGCCGGGAGGTGCTGCGGCTTGCTGTGGCTGTGACGGGCTGCTTGCGCTAGTTTTTTTTTTTTTTTTTTCCTTCAAACACTCAACTCACTATGAGAGACACTCAACTCACTACGATACTCCCGACTCACAACAAGTGGGACGACAAACGTTGAATATTCTAGGTCAGGTCGACTCGCTCTGATACCATGTAAATGTTGGTATAATATATTGAATGAATAACAAAAGAGTACAAGAGCCTTTATATAGGCTTAGCTCACCTAGACTAAATCTCTAGTTTTCTGATGTTGGATAACTACATATGATTACACAATTACGTTAAGTTACAAGACTACCCTTTAACAGTAACAATTGGTTGACGGTTAATAGAATGACGGATGTTTAGAGGTGGCTTGAAATATTAAATAAAGATTCTGTGCTGGTGCTTTTGTTCGGAATCAGTTTGTTGTGACAATTCATACCTTAGTTTTTAATCTCTCATTCTCATAGATTATGTTTTTGGTTGTCCATAGGTAGTCGTGCTTTTACACACACTCTATACTTCTTTCCTTGTTAACTAGTTGCTCTTGATAATATATTGAGCTCCTTAATCAAATTTCCGTCTAGACCAGAGTGCCCGTTTGATCATGTTCTGTATAGTTTTAAGTGTATAGAACTCCTGCTACTAAACAAATATGGAGTTCGAGATTGTTTTATGAAACACATACATCAGAATCATTCACTTCTTGAACTATGGACTGACTCATTCTTTCAACCTTAAATAACTTATCTTAGCCAATTTATCGGATTGCCTTGTTCGCTGAACATGTGCTCATCAAGGTTCTCTGTGCACAGTTCTTGTAGAATGCCATGTAAAAAAAAATTTGAGGTATTTATTCAAAGTTTTGAAGGTAATTTGCTTCATAAAAAATGATAAGGAGTACACGAAACGTTTCAGCAGTCTTGTATGTTGTGACATATATATATATATATATATTTGTATAGCACATTGGGGGTAATATTCTTGAACAACTATTCCATTCTGTTCCTTTCCTCCTCCTTCCTATGTTACGTGGACTCGGGTGTTCATATCCGGTGCTGATGTTGACCTATGTGTTTGTCTTCTTTAAACTTCACATCTTTGGTTATGGCGACTCGACTTGAATGTGTTCAAAAGTTGGGTATTGGTTATGAATGCACGCTAAGTGTGTAAATCAAGTTATATGTAAAGTAATTATTCTTATAGTCATAGTATTGAAATTGTTAATTCGCAAAAAGTTGAAGAAAGGAATAAATCGAGCCGTTAGACGAAAAAATAATTGTGGACCCTCATTTTTATGTAATTCCCGTCAATAGGCCACAAAACACCACGAAAATGGGAAGAGTAAAGAAGGAAAACTTTTGTTCATTAATTTCCAAATTATGGTTAGCTTAAGCATCAGAAAATTAGTAATAATTAATAAAGTTTAATTCGCAATATCACTTCCATCATGTGTTTATTCCCCTAAGACTTGTTGCAAAATATTAATTGTAACGTTGGTATTATCGAGTTGAATTATCATTGGCAGTAACACTAATCAACTACCAAAAGAATTTTGCTGTCCGTGATTTACGTAATGGTAGAAACTTCAAAATAGTAAATAAGAGTAATAAATGGCAAAAACACATTTAGCTATCCTCACACCACTCCACTTACAGATGGATTGGCAAATTTCAGCCGCTAGAATATTTATTAGAGAGTAGGAGCTCAAACTTCATGGTTGCTTCCTTTCGTAATCAGCAATTTCAAGCATAATCCATGGCCCGAAATGTTTCTTCATTATACTGGCTTCATGTATTTGTACTCTGGGGTTTGTAAAATACACAATTGGTGACAAATATGCCTATATGGGTATGTTGACTGTTTAATAGTCACTCCATTGTGTGTTTGCTTGTGTAGATAATATGACTTACAACTGTGCTTTGAGCCGGATGAATTCGAAGTTGGGATTCAAGATTTCCCCCAAATACAGGGTTGAAACCCACTCCATTCCAAACTTGTGGAACACCTTCAAATATTTTTTTACTATTTCTAATTTACGTGGGAAAAAAAAACACAAAAACATACATATAGATATACACTTGTATATACCTATGTAACTAATTACTCTGAATGGAAAATTGACGACATTATTATTATAACGGGGGTACTAAATGAGAAGTGTGGATGAGTACTAATTTCATGTGTCATAGTTTTGAGCTTTTGATTGATTTGCATGATTGCATCTTACCCTGAGCACTTCTACAGGTTTCATTTTGATGGAACATTTCAAAGGGAAAGTTCAGGATTTGTCTATAACAGACTTAGCTGAGTCTGCCAAATTTTTGGATGGGTGCAACTTGTTCAAATCTACTATAGATGAAAAGTTTGCTACTATGAGTATAGAAGAGTTAAAGGAGTATGTTGGCACTGAGCAACGAAAGAGACTAGCAGAAATGTAAGTTGAAGCTTCAACTTTGGATCAGTATTATGACAATATAAAACATCACCCTCTATTTTTCTCAAAATCGTATTTGTCTTGCTATTATGAGTGCATCACTTAAGTCCCTTGATATTTGTATAGGCTTCAATTTTTTATATGGGTTTCAACTTTGAGCAATTGATTTCAATTTAGGACAATCATTCAAGGTGTCTAATTGTCATATTCGTTGATGATTATCCTCAATTGAAATTGATTTAAAATCGAGTGTCTCAAGTGATGTAATTGATAATGAAGGACCGAAACTCAGATGTTGGAGAAAATAGAGGGTATGAAAGTGTAATTGAACCTTGTTACAATTGTACGCTCCGTGACATGGACACTTCTTAGTAAAGCTGAAGTACCCGTGTCAAGCACTCGGGCATGGGTATCACGAAGCATGTTGGCTACCTGCATGATACTAAATAAAAATTCCTATTTTTGCTATAAAGTTCTTTCAAAAAAGAATGCTCATTAAACTCTTCTTATCACATAACACAATTTTCTCTGGAAATAAATGAATTTCATAGATTTATTACCCGTTCCTGTGTTCGAAGATTCATGGATTTTGAAAATCTGGCACGTATCCATGCCAAACACATGTACCCGAGTTTATGTAGCATGGATTGTGCGTAGTGCTTCGACTCATTTTAGGTGTTCCAATCTCAAAGAGATTGCTATACTATTGTTAGACTAGAGGGGAAAAAGCATGAACATGGAGTAATATTTGTGATAAATCCCTATGAAGCACCGACACGAAACCGGCGACACAGACACGACACGAAACGGCGACACGGAAAATCCTACAAAAAACGCGACACGATACGGCAACGACACGGAAAATATTTATATGTAACCATGTAACATTAAAATAGCAATATTCTTTAAGTAATTAAGAACTACTATGTTAAGTAAATTACCTCCAAACAACAATACAATATGAGAATATCATAACAATATTACCACTTCCTATTCTAACTCTTCAACTTTATAGTATTCCTTCTATTTATCACAAAAAGTTTTTTAATTTTTTTAAAATAAACCACTCTTTGTAACCTTATTTCACATATTAGGGCTTTCGCCCCCAAATTCAAGACTTCTCTTAAAATAAAAAATAAAACATAAAAACAAACCGTGTCGGGAAAGTGTCGGAGCCGTGTCGATGGTGTGTCGGTGCCTTGTCGATGATGTGTCGGATTTCAAAAATAAATATAAAAATTCTAGACACGTTTTTGGTGTGTCCGACACGTGTCGGAGGCGTGTTGCCCGAGTGTCGGTGTCGGAGGTGTGTCGGAAACAAATATGGCATTCCATTTGAAGTGTCGGTGCTTCCTAGATAAATTCTATCTGATTTATCTCCTCAAGAACTCTTCCAGTTATTCCCTAAGCATTTTTCTTTATCTTTCAGCTCTCCGATGAATAAATTGGGATTGTGTTATTAAGTAAAGTACGTATCATGAAAAAACTTTTGGTTCTTTGTTTGGTTTTTTTGCACAGGTTTAGCGAGGATGTATCATGTGCCTCCAAATAAGACGAAGAAAACTGAAGCTGAAAGATCCATACTGGTCGGGTGATGATTATATTGTATCTATATAGTAGTCAACTCCTATGCGCCTTTGAATGGCCTTCTATGTGCAGGTGGGAAGCTCTTATCGCATGTTTTGGTTTTGGTTTCGGTTTCATTTCCATCGCTATTCATTCTTGCTTTATTTTATATCTATCTTATGATTTCTGGTTTCCAACAGGAGGAAATGCCTTTTGAGCTGCATTTGTTTTTTTTTTATATTGGCTTTTGGGCATTACTCACATTATTTATGGATCCATTCAGGTCTTTTCCTTGTTAAATTTTTTTTGGGGGTTCTTTTCTTATTTTATGTGGGAATATAAGTCAAGTGTTATTTGGAAATTTATTACGAAACGATCTTTGTTACGCTGATTTGTTTTTAATTATAATGCATTTGATAACGTTGATATCAACATTAAGGTGTGAAATTTGGAAAGAAATGAAAGTTGCAATGGTAATATTTGTATGGGTTTAAAACACAGTACAATATAATGTGTTCTCTAAAATTTTACTTCGGACCCTTTATTATGAATTGCATCATCGCTTAGGGTTCTCAAATTTTCAATTGAGGACCGTTGTTAGCAGACATGCCAATTGACAAGTTAATATGGGTTTTGTACATCTGTGTGTGTGTGTGTGTGTGTAACTGTGTATGTGTGCGCTTGGGTCTTTGGTGCCACTAAGTGGCAATTCTCAACCATGCAAGGAATTATGGAATTTGAGACCTGTTTGGTAACGTTACCATTTTCAATTTTTAATTTGTGTTCAATTTTTTTGCAACTTCAATAATTGATGTTAGTTACTGTCTGTCTTCTATTTTCGACAATGTTTCAGAAATTTGTCCTAAAAACGGAGAGGAAAAAAATCACTTACAAAAAACTGGGCTACCATGTGGTGAGGCGGTAGTCTTCTCTTAGGTTTCATTTTCTACTCTATTTTGTTCGATCTTTTCTCTTGTTTTACCAAACCCATTTGGGTGTTTTGATTCTATAGAAAGAAAACAGATACTGCATTAGATTTTGTTTTCATAAATTTGAAAATCTGAAAACTGTCACGTTAGCATCCGGGTCCTTTATCTTTGGTTATTACACTCAAATTTGTCCTTTCACATTTTTTATTTCGCGATTGACTCCCTTTTCTTGTTGGGATGGTTTGGCCGGAGTACCGAAAAGTTGCTAGAGCATCTTCAGGAGAAATTATCTCAATAAAGACACTGGCTGTCACGACGGTAACATGAAATAGTTTCTCCATCTTTATACATAATCAATTTATGATTGTCACCTTTGGTGTCTCAAGGCGAGCCCCGGTGCCCTCTACATGGAACTGGTTTCCCCACTCCTTTATTATTATTATTATTATTATTATTTTGTTGGTAAAACCTGTTATATAATTTCAAGTGTTTGGTAAATGTCCAATTTTTGCACAAGAACTGTGCCCAGGCGAGGCAAATATTTCTCTTAAAACCGATTGTTCATAAGTCATAACCTTACTTCTCATAAAATGAGAGAGAAAAAAATTCTATTTTTAAGCATTCCTACACATACACTAAGAATGGCTAAACGTAATAAGATAGGTAATTATTCGAAGCTGAGACATCATGTGCTCCCTATATGTAAACCAGAAGGGCAAGATAAATGCATCTACGGATTCTTAGAAATCTTATGGCTAGAATATGGTTAAAATTCGCTTTCTTACATGAGAAGCTTCTCACAATAGACTTACCCTAATCAGGATATAAAACATTTTTGCCTTACTCGCCGAGACATTAAGATTCATGAACCCAAACAACCCTACTTCGAGCTGTACCTATGTATATTCTGTAATATATTAATTGTATACATAAATATTGTGTTTTACTGTTTTATACAGGGATAAAATTTGGTGCACAAAATGTGTTTACTGTTATATACTATTTTAGACATTTTTTTGGGTTGTGGACAAAAAATTGTGTGAAGGTTGTACCCATAGAATTGTCCTAAATCACCAACATTATCTCACAGTAGATTTATATCCGATTGAATACCTATACATACATAAAAAATATATACATGTATACACAATAAACATCAATACGGAGATTTCTGTATCCATATTGAAAAACTTATATACATAATACACATTTATAGATACGAATGCAAATTTAGCATGGCTAACTCTCTTATCTCCATGGCTGTTCTTATCTTGTTCAGTTTTTCTTCTAATCTTTTAAACATATGTTTTTACCTTTTAAATTCTCATCACCGAAGGTACCTGTCACACCCCGATTTTTGGAAAGCCAAATATTCCATCAAGTGCATACCTAATCAATATTCAACCGCCCAAAAATCTAAGGTGACAACCCATATCCAATTTTAAAAGACCATTTTAAGATAAACTGAATTTAATTATTTTCATAAACCACATGATTTCTATTTAACAACACTCATTTATCATCAAACTCATTCCCAAAAACATTACAAGAAAAATCTACGTTTCAAATTTTCTCCATTCTCATTTATTAAAAAATGAAAACCAAACATTTTCCTTTACATAAAAATAATATAATTTTTTTTCCATTGAATCACAATAAAATTATCTGGTTATAATAATAAACGGAATAATTTCAACACTACACTATCTCAGGTCAGATCTGCTATAAGTGTCCCCCAAAGTCCAATAATACAATTGAAATATAACTACATCTAATACAAGTTCTCAACCTTGGCTCACAATGTCAACTAAATAAAAGAGTATCATACAATACATAAAGAATGAAAAGTAGATATCTTCAACTTCACAAACAGATCGGCTGCTCCACAATGAACTCCAGCTATACTATCCTGTACATGTCATCAGACTACGTTTCAAACAGAAACGCATCCGAATGCATAACACACTTGGGTTAGTCACATGATTGGTATGAGTTAAACAAAACACAAGTCTTAGGGATTCAACTTGAACTCATAGACTACAAACCACACTACAACATTCTTGGGCCAAGACAGGTAGTTCCACACACATATCTAGACAATAGAGTAGTTTCTATTTATGTGGTGGCAAGTAGTTTCTCGCCCGAATTACAACAACTAAATACTTACCTTTCTTAACTATGGTAGGCCGATACCTGAAAACCATTACTAGGCCTACCATCCTGCATAAATAGAACTTAACACAATAATAGAAACCAATAATAAGATGCTATTAATTACAATGAATTTATCTCCAACAAAGAACTTAAATTACACAAAACTTAAAACACGAAAAATGTCAAGAATAAAATTTCCAAGGAAAGACAAGCGTCCCCGTTCATTAATTCTAAATAGATAATTCAGAAATTAATTATTAAACTTCAGCTCTTATATAGACGATGTTCAGCAGATTCTGAAAATCGATGAAAATAGTATCAAGATGACGTTTTTAGGAAAAAGTGTAAAACACGAAAGTTATTCGGATCATCGTTTTATTTCAATTTTTTCGCGAAACGGCCATAAGTATGAATCTAAGTATCCAAACATTCAATTTACTAATCTGATCCAGTTTATTATCAAATTACTACGTTCCCAAAAATGGTATGTTACACATAATAGAATACCATTTCAGCCAAAGGGCACAACACCGAAATTTAAAATCACGAAAACTACACGTCTACCAACTTCTAGAATTTCATATTACTGGAAATAATAAAACACATTACAACTGTAAAGCTGCAAATAAAAAAACACCTAATATTCGATCCAATTACAACTTATGTTCACCACCTCGGCAACCCATCCATGGCTTAGCCTACACATATATTCCATGTGTCTCCTAACGTAATATTAACTCCCACTCCGGTCCCAACTCCCATGGGGTATCCCTGGGATTTGAGTATACACTGAAAGGCTAGTGCTTACGTTCTTGACGTCAATAAACAATGTCTAAATACACATGAAAATAGATCAACAAGCCGGGCATAAAGCTTAAAAATGAAGAGACGGGTCATCCACGTAGTCGCCGTCTAATCACACAAGGACGGGTCATCCACAATGTCGCCGTCTAAAATCATAAGGAGCAGTGGTGAACTCTAAGGACTCTTCTAACGTTCATACATCCACGTTTTTCACAAAACCAACTTTATAAGAGATTCATATATCTCAAATCAAATTTCCGTTAAAAACATATTAACAGCTAAATGTTTACACATAATTTCAAAATTCAATGATTACGATTTTATATGAATTATTTTCACTTTTAGCCACCATAAATTTAGATCAATCAAAATAGTCACATATTCATAACCACAACAAGATCACAAAGATCAATCATAGTTGTAAACCCTAGTTTACACATGGATTCAAATACATATATATTCAAATATATACATATATTCAAAATAAAAGTTTAATTCACTGATTTAGGGCTTCAAGGTTGATGAAGATTACACAAATACAAGTTTGGGGTTCCTCTTTTTTTTTTTTTCCTTATTCTCTTTCTTCTTCTTCTTCTTCTTGTTCTTCTTCTTCTTCTTCTTCTCTCTCTCTACGTCTGTATTCTCTTTTCTTTTCTTCTCTTCTCTTTTTTTTTTGTTAAATGGGGGCTAGAGTTTAATATAAGTGTATATATATATATATATATATTTCACACACAACACTTATCAATAAAACATACACAAACATGTAAATCTCGTTTTTTGTCTAAGGGCCTAACAAAAAGGCTTTATATGGGCCAGAAAATGTATTCTAAAATGACAAATGATTAGCCCAATGGGTATCCATTACCCCGGGTATTAAATTTCTATGTTAAGCACACTACTTAACATACTAACGACTCCGTACACGCCGCTTCAACATTTTTGTTAGGTGTCACTAAGATACATATACATAATTATGTCTAATACTTGAAAATAATAATATAAAAAAAAATTACTAAAAGCACTTACAAAATTAGTGTTGTTACATTCTACCCTCAAAGAAAATTTTGTCCCGAAATTTGTAGCGACGGTAATACAATTACTTCTTCATAAATATTGTTAAACACAACTAATAGAAAATACAAATTCATATTTAACTCTCAACAATACAAGGCCTAGTACGTCGAGCGAATAATCCAAACAAGAAAACCCTCATGTATATACATTTAGCTTCATAAAGTCAATTGTTAAATGTTAGCAGATAATTAAGGCATAAATAATAATGCAACATATAAGAATAAAATCATGAATGAAACCATTTACCCCCACTCTAATACTCCTTGGAATACTCAATACTCACTGATCAACCAATCTATCTGAGAATGCTCATTCTTCCAAATCTTCTTACTAATAATAAGATTGAGAAGAGGATACTGCCGTTGAAGATAAATCCATAACTATCAGGATAATATGTCTTAGAGAAGAGAATATTTTCGATAATTATACCAAAGAAATCATACAAAATAGAGTTCCCCATATATAAGAATAGCAGCAACATAATCATTAGAAGTCTAGAATACCCAATGATGATATCTGCATCAGAAAATAAGAAATCCAGAATATCAATAGTAATAGATTCCACATCAGAAAATAGTAGATAATCAATAGAGATAAGAAAAACCAGTTGATCACGTAAGAAGTCCAGATATCCAATCTCTGCCTCCAACTCTCAAATAAGATTTTCGCAATTCTTCTGATAGATAGTCATCCACATTGTTACTCCATGAGCCAAAACATCACTCCCCTTGATAGGCCCCCAACGTTACAACCAAAAAATGCATGCACAAACATGCAAATCTAAATAGTATCATGTATGCACCTATTAAGTCATCCCGAAAATGTCATGCATTTAAGACTAACACGTTACAAAGCACACAGTAAAACAAAACACATAGTACCATAAAACACATTGCAGCACAAAGCAATAGAAGCACATAATAACACATAATTCCTATCCCAAAAATCCGCAAACCTAAGGCTCTGACCAACGCATAAACCACATTTCGAGAATCACTTAGACTCGCTAAGCTAACCTTAAGCTTTGATACCAAACTGTCACGACCCAAGTCTCGCTCAGTAAGATATTGTCCGCTTTGGGCCCAAACCCGCACGGATTTGTTCTTGGGTCACTACCCAAAAGGCCTCTTACTAGGGGGACTTAAAACCACACATATATAGCACATTACTTTTTCACACCCAGGCGATGTGGGACGAACTCCCCATAGTGTGTAGCCTACCAGCACTTACTGCAGCCACAAAGGCAACTACAGCAGCCCGCCCGCAACACTAGGGTCGTTACATTCCACCCCCTTATGGCCCAGCGTCCGCGTTGGCACACTTCCGGCTGGGTCTACCTTTGATACCATTCTCCGAATTTTGGATAATTAAACATTCAATATTAGCATACACAAAGCACATAATAAGAAATCATATTCTCCAAATCATAAAATATTCAATTAGACATTTGTTCACTGTAACTGTAATTGTTAATTTCTGTCCAAACGGTGCAGAATTGGAAAAAATACCATTGGACGAAATACGTGCCGAATCGCGTTTTACATAGGGCACGCGAACAGAATTCCAAAATTCAATGATCACGATTTTTAATTTTATATGAATTATTTTCACTTTCAGCCACCGTAAATTTAGATTAATCAAAATAGTCACTTATTCATAACCACAACAAGATCACAAAGATTAATCATAATTGTAAACCCTAGTTTACACATGGATTCAAATATATATATATATATATATATTTTCAAAACAAAAGTTTAACTCACCGATTTAGGGCTTCAAGGTTGATGAAGATTATGCAAAATACAAGTTTGGGGTTCCTCCGTTTTTTTTTTTCTTATTCTCTTCTTCTTCTCTCTCTCTCCCTCTCTCTCTCTCTCTCTCTCTCTCTCTACGTCTATTCTTTCTTTTCTTTTCTTTTCTTCCCTTTTTTTTTTGTTAAATGGGGGCTAGGGTTTAATATATGAGTATACATATATTTCACATACAACACTTATCAATAAAACATACATAAATATGTAAATCCCGTTTTTTTTTTTTTGTCTAAGAGCCTCACAAAAAGGTTTTATATGGGCCAGAAAATACATTCTAGTGACAAATGATTAGCCCAATGGGTAGTCATGACCCTGGGCACTAAATTTCTGTGTTAAGCACGCTACTTAGCATACTAACGACCTGTACATGCTACTTCAACATTTTTATTAGGTGTCACTAAGATACATACACATGGTTAATGTCTAATACTTGAAAATAATAATATTAAAAATTACTAAAAGCACTTAAAAATTAGGGTTGTTACAGGACTATTAATGTCACCTAAATATGTCCCACCTAAAGGTGCTCTTGGTCCTAGTTGGCGGATCATCACAAACATTTCGCTATGATTTTTTTCTTTTGAAAGTGAAGAGAGAGAGAGAGAGAGAGGGAGGGAGAGAGAGGATGTGTGTGTAGAGACTAGAAAGTATAAGAAATGGTGGGAGTTTTGAGATTAGGGTTATTTTTGTATAGGGACGGATGTAGAAATTTCAAGTTGGAGGGACTTAGTAGGGGAAAACCAAGAAGTTGTACTACTTGGGGTAGCCGAGTTTACTGGGGTTTAGGGGCAACACCCCGAGGTGATTTTTTTTTCTTGGTCTATTTATAAATATTTTTTCTATAGATAATACTTAAGGTAATGCTATAAAAATTAATACACAAATTCAAGAAATCTTCTATCATTTTATAATACATAAATCTCAATTAAAATACGGTGAGACCGTTTACTACTAATCATAAAGTTATAACTAACAAATAGCACCTAATAATTACTTCCATATGACACATTAAAAAAAGTTAATATATACTGACTGGCACCAAAGGTATAATAAAATGACACCTTGTTACTGCAAATTGAGACCAAAAAATTATATGTATCATACTTAGTTGTTTTGTAGAATTTTTTAAGAACTCAATACTAATAAAACATAGAATTTTTTAATTTAAGAGGGGGGACTTAAGTGTAAAAATATATATTTTTTATACGGTATACATTTTCAAAATCAAGCGGGGGAGGGGGGAGGTCCCCTTTGTCCCGTCCCTACTTTTGTACGAAGGATGAGTGCAAAAAGTAAATTGTTTTAATTTACAATAGAGTGATTGGTGTGGTGAGTGAGTGTAGAGAACAAATTAAGTGGGTGTAGATATATATTTTCATATTTAAATTGAAAAATATCCCCTCAAATTGTGCTATTTTTTTTATAGTGGTCCCAAAATACCCAATATTCGTAGATCCACCATTGAATATATTAAGCATATATTACTCTATTTCTTATGCTGCATGGCTTGATGAACTTAAAGTCTATATATTATTTGTGGGGTTCATGGGATTCTCTGTAAGGGACAAAAGATGAAGGTGATGGTTGGAAGGCAATGACTAAGATCAAACAGCTTTTTAATTGAGATGTCAAGTCATAATTTCACACTCTTCCACATTTCCCCTTAACAAATAGTGAGTGTATGGTCTTCTTGTTGGCCATGCTTTGTTTTTTTTGTAGTAACAAACTCATGGCAATAAAGGGCCATAGGGACCCTCCCATGTCCTACAAAAATCTTCTAGTACCTGCCAATTCCCAATACTTTCTATTTTCTATATAGAAAATCTTTGTGGCCTTAGTGCACTTGAGATGTCTCTGTTGTTTACATATCCCATCTGCTTTAATTCCCACTCCAAATTGATTAATTTCTAAATTCTCTTAAAAAAAAAATTACTAAATTCTCAAAAGAATTGTTCCTAGAAAGTAAAATGGTTCAAACAAATCAAATATACTTTTGCTTCCGCAAGTTAAAGATACTGGAGAGAGAGAGATTGGTTCCTTTTTCGAACATCTAGTCCACTGAAGCGATACAAGAAATTTCCTATAAGTCAAATTCTATCATGCCATTATCAAAAGACAACCACTCATACTTAGTAACCTCCAAATATAAATCATATATATTTAACACTAGTTCAAAGGTAGTTATCCAGACCAAAGAATGATTAAAGACAACAAATTGTCCTCCTTTTTCATTTTTCATTATATTCTTTCAACCATTCCCACCTATCGAGACACCGAAAAACTTTAACTGAAAAAGTCATGCCATGTAAGTGTAACGATTGACTATCGTGTCATTTTGTTGGTATAGTATCACAAGTCAATTGAAATGTACTACTCCTATAACTTATTTTTAAAGCTGAAAATAATTAAACATTTGAAACTGTAGATGTTAGAAATAGGAGAGCAATTGCCATTGTTCACCCAGGTCTTCACTGGATGACATGTGTATCATCTATTTATCTATCTAAAAGCGGAAGGTGAGAGAAGGTTTCACTCTTAGGCTGACACGTGTAAACTAGCATTAAATTGCACCTTTTCATATCTGTATATGTATATATATGTATGTCTTTGTAAATATACGGGGAGACAAAAGGTTACGAGATGAAACTGAAATGTAGAAAGAGATAAAATGTTAGGTCCGTTACAAAATAAAGGGTTCTGCCTTAATAATGCTATGACTATTGTTCATCTTCACTCTGTATATATTCACACAGTCTCCAATGATTTTCTCTACGTCTTCCTAGAGGAGAAAAGTAGAGCTGCGACCTATGATAACTAACAGACCATCTATCTCTTAACTTGATTGGTGAGTATGAAGGTATTAAGGTTTTTGCAAAAGATAGATGGCTAATTTATAGTATTGGGTCTTTGTTTTTGTATTTGGTCTTTGGATATATTTAGATTTGTTTTCAAATCCCTTTTTATTGAAGTTCTATATTGGGTACATGGTTCCATATGATGTTCTCATATCTATAATTATATTGGTTATTTTTTTCCTTTTTTTTTTTTTTGCTTGGAGTTATTTTTTCCCTTTATCGTTCATGGATAGCCTCGCATTTGTTCAATGAGATGGACAAAGCATGGTGGAATTTGATGGAGATAATTACATTTCAGTCAATTTTTTGTATGAAATTTAGAAGTTACTAGACTATTTTTCTAAAATTAAAAAAAT
This sequence comes from Hydrangea macrophylla, assembly GCA_033977485.1. NCBI lineage: Eukaryota > Viridiplantae > Streptophyta > Magnoliopsida > Cornales > Hydrangeaceae > Hydrangea > Hydrangea macrophylla. The sequence continues at coordinate 17,690,492 of CM066988.1, forward strand.
TTATCAACAATAATTTAAAAAATTAAAAAGTAAAATTAAAAAAAAAAAATTAACTTTTAAATAATTGTGAGACATACTCTCAACTTTTATGAAGAGCTTTTCTCAACTTTGAAATGAGTGGTTCCCTACATTTCTGAAGAGTTGCTCCTAACACTAAAAAATTTTGCTCCAAAACGTCATGCAAAATTTGATGACTTTTAAATTTTACTAAGAAGGTTGATATTCTTAATTTTGAAAAAAAAAAGACTGAATTTTAAATTTATACAAAAAATAGACTGAAATTAATCATTCTGATTTGATTATGGTGCGAGATCCCAAGTCCAATTTTTATTTTTTTCCCCTACTGCTGTTGAGTTGCATGTTTTCTTATTTCTTTTGTCCTTGGTGTAGTTGTAGTATTGCTAACGAAACTTGAATTGATCAAGAGTACGTCATGTGTATTGATGGCTGGACAACACTTCTTTATATTTCCTTAGGTTTCTTTGGTGTCCTCTCTCACAAAAGTGGATCCCAGAAATACAAAAAAAAAAAAATTTAAAAACAGTTTTTGAATACTAGGACCCACTTATGTGAGAGGGAACAGTACCAAAAGGACCTAAGAAAATGTATAAAAGTGTTGTCCTTGATGGCTTAACTTGTTAGTTACTCATGAATTATGCGTATGCAGACCTTTATATCAATAGCTATTAGTCACAGATTTAAAATCTTTCTTTAATACTACAATCAATTTTATTAAGTAATCCATGAAATAAAATTTGTACAGATAACCATTCACTCAAGCTAAAATAAAAATTGGATGTAATGAAAAAAAAAATCTTGAAGGTTCTAACTACCATTGACTTCTCAACTGGTGTTACACAGTACACTTTAAATGAAAATCTTACTTAATTATCTGTTAATTTGGTAACAATTCCATTTGAAAGAGTTTTGTACCTTTCTAAACACAATTAGTAAGTATAAACATGTGATGCAAATTTGAATAATAAAAGTAAATACGTTATGAGAATTTCATTACAGAAATGAATCCACATCAAGTTAGAGTTTATATATGCACTTTAGACTGCACTCATATTCATTTCATTCTTTTGATAGAATTATATTTTATATTAGAAAAATATTTAAGATTAGTGATGTGTTTTCATGCAGCACATAGATTACGAAGCACAAAAAATTAATAATAATTAAATAAGATAAACCCAAACATTTTTCTCAAATTACTATAAGTTCAATTTCTCTTCTAGGTCTGCCAAACATATCAAAGTTTCAATTTGTCATCTAGGTCTGCCCAGTGTTTAGGAAATTGAATCACGGGGATACATAGTGAGACACGACACGATTTATATGACAAATAACGTATCTGTGCTATAATACCAAAGCTCCAATTTCTCATCCAGGTTCGGCCGATATTTAGGAAATTGGATCACAGTATTAAAGATATATGACAAACAATGTATCTGCGCATTGCGCGGGATACATGCTAGTTCAAATAATTATGTTGATGGTAAATGGTGAGCAAAAATGTGAATGAAATGTGACACATGTCACACAGTGAAAACCTGAATAAGCAATAGTGAACTAAATAAGGGTGAGCAAAAATGCTCCAAGAAGGTATTAAGATTAAGATATATCTATATTTTAATGAGTTTGGGAGATGAGATTTTGTCAGCATATGATACCATATCGATCTATGAATATGTGTATATATATGTATATATATATAGCGAGGATCTTAAGCGGGTGTGAATGAGCGGACTTCGGGACGGACTGCTTTTAGCGACGAAAATGTTGCTTTTAGCGACGAATTTTTTCGTCGCTAAAACAATGATTTTTAGCGACGAAAAATTTCGTTGCTAAAAGTGGTCCGTCCCAAAGTCCGTCTTTTGACACCCGCTTAAGATCCGGACTGTATATATATATATATTTTTCCCATCCGAACATAGATGATGAATAATTATTTTTTGTAGATTTTTGTAATATTTCATTTAAAATTTGTCAACGACAAATCAATCGGTAAAAAACTATAATAATGAAGAGGGTGTTTAGCAACACTTTCTGGAGTTCATAAGTGATTATGGAATTTCAAAAGTTAAAATAAAACTGTTCGGCAAATTAAATTATTGGATTCAACTCAAAAAAAGAAAAAAAGTGAGTGAATTACATAAATTTACAAGAATACATTTTTGCTCACCCAAAACTACTCACCCTTTACTCACATCGACTAATGCAGTGGGACCCAGTATTAAATGAGAATTAATTAATGGTGTAATGTAGTGAACCCTACTGCATTAGCCAATGATAGATGAGGATGAGCACTTTTGGGGTGAACAAAACTACACTTAATTTACATTTGGTTAAAGCTATTTTTGATAAAATTAATTTTTTTGCAATTCAATTGTAGAAGCTAAAAATGTAAGCCATTTGGAATGGAAATTTTGAATCCGACCCAAAAAGTTCCAATTTTGGTACCAAAAATTAAATCCCGAATTTCGAAAAAAATCAGATCGGATCGGAATTGTTTTGAGAATTCCAAAAATTCAGAAATTTCTGAAAAATATTTTCCGAAAATTTTTTGAAAATATTTCTAAAAAAATCCGTATATTTTTCAAAAATTTGGAAGAATGTGGACTTGTTTGTTCCACATCGGATAAGAAGAGAAAGGAGAGACTAGATGACTCTATATAAAAGCATGACTTACCCTTTCAATAATATTTGTATTCTAAAAATTTCAAAAATTATGAAAATTTCTAATTCCAATTCTGAAAATTCCGAAAGAATTCTAAAAATTTTCAAAGAAATCCGATTCAGAAAATTTTGGAAAATTTCAAAAATCCAAAATTCCAAAATCTGAAAGGAAAACAAAATTTCGAAAAAATCAGAACGGTAATCGGAACACCTATTTAATTTCTGAAATTTTTAGAATTTTTTTCGAAAGTGGGTATTCCAATCTATTCCGTCCGAAACACACCCCTAGCATAAATACATCCATGAAGTCTTAGCACACACACAAAAAAAAAAAAAAAAAAAAAAATTTCCATGAAACATTTCATTTTTTTTTTCTTGGTCAATCATAAAACATTTTCCATATACCTTTCACATTTTCCATATGAAAGGTACAATGCACGTGCACTGTGACGCTAATACAGAGACTTTAGACAAATTGTGGACATTGAGAGATAAGACTATTGGAACAAATGTTACAATTCAATGTCATGATCCAAGACAATTTTGGTACCATACGACGACGAATAATAAAAAAACAATAACGTGGTGTCGGTAAAATTATACTAATATAATGTTATCACCAAATTACTTTTAACTAGTGGATAATCAGCATTACACCTTCAAACTAGCTTTGCTTAACCATCAAGGCACTCACTCTTTAATGATTTCTTCCAATAAAAAAATGTCCTCAAACATGAGATCACTTAACAGGGTGTTGTCTAACAGAATCCACGTATAATGACAAGTCCAAGTCACTTCCGATTAGAATAATCAATAATTATATCCGATTCTTAAATTTGGTTTTCAAATTGCTTTTGCTCCAATATTGGTTGGTAATACCATATATCATTGCACGTGAGATAATCGACAATGTAATTGGGAACCGAATTGAATTTAGAAAGTATAGCAATACTCTTTCAATTACTATAGTCAATAGATACTGTTATATACACATGCACATACATGCATACATATTTTATGCATATGTTAAGGGCCCCACTATCCTATTACATGAAGGTAGTAGGCCAATATCATGTTCAAATTTAATGGATAAGAAAGGCCATTGCTATCTCATTAAAAATTTAAATGAGAACATTAAAGAAGATGTGACCACATCGCGAACCACGAGGACATGTGTGTACGTAGACACCCTATTTTGGTTCGTCCGTTCGACAGAAGGAACCCTGCCTCAAGAACGATCCGATGATTGGAATCAGAATTTGTCGGTTATATGAAGTAAAACTCCGTGAAGTACCGTGGTTACTTAGAAACGTTAGAATAACCTCTAGGAAGACTTAGGTATGTTAGAAATGCAATTTAGAAACAAAACCCTAAGTTAGTACAACATTTTCACATGAAATGACAAAAAATCGCCTTTTACTGAGCAAAATCGGGACCTCAGGGTGGGATCTGGGAACTGCCTTTACAAATCATTCCTAAAATAACTTAAATTAGTGACCCAAGCCCTTCCATTGGCCAAAAAACCCCTTAGGAGAATTCGACCCTTTTTACACCTCACAAGCTAGTTTGCTCCTACTCGACAGGTAGTACCTCACAAACCCCATCATATAAACCCTCTAGTTCTAACAAATAAGTGTCAACCCCATGGGATTTACATACCACCCTTTCTAGCTTCTCCACTTTCTCGGCTATTAACCTATCTTTCTCAGTCTTCTCTCTTTCTGCCCTTTCTCTTTCTACCCTGAAGATTTCGATCCTTGGCATCTCTGAGTCATCAAACCAGCCTTCTTCTCTGAAAGGAGGTGGATCGTTGTTTGGTGGATTTACAATTGGTGGCGGGTGGGCTATTGCTTCTATCATGTTCATCATACGAGTCATGTTCTCAGCCTGTCTTCTCATTTGTTCGGCCTGTTGCTCTACCAGCGTTCTTAATTATGCTACTTCCCCAGTGTTTCTTTCGTCTGCCATCTCAATACCCCTTTCTCTTCTTATCAATCTTGCTGTGGGACCCCTAAGCCAGACAATGCCCGATTCGAATGCTATTTTGGCCCTACAATCACAAAAAGGTTTTTATTTGGTTTTTTCAAAAGAACTTATATTTCTCATTATTAATTTTCCTCTTTAAAATCTTGAGAATCGATGGTTCATATGTCACACGGATGTAATGCATATGTGCGTGTGTGCCTATTCTATATGCAAAAAGAACAGAAAATTCTAATCCTAGCGAATAGACATATAAGCATATAAAATCTTCACCCATGTGAAATGTGCCAATTTCACCTCTCATCGCAATCCTTACTACCCTTTCAAAGGTCGGGTGTTAGAAACACATTTGAGAAGCATTTCCTAAGATGATGAGATCTTTCAAAAACAATTCTCAAAGATTTTGAATCTTTCATTTAAAAATGAGGATGTAAAAACAATTCTCAAAAAAGTGATTGGATAGAAATTTTGCTTTGAAATTCATTTGAAGAACATTTCTCCGAAAACATTTCCCAAAATTCTTGATTTTTCCTTTGAAGATGATCATGTAAAAATATACTTTAACAAAGATTAGTTTGTGGTTTTAATTAAAGAGTGAACTTCAAAGGTTTTTGAAAGAGTGATTGAGACTTTGGAATAAAGATGACAAAAATTCGTTTGCTTAAAAAGATGGATTTAAAATTCTTTTTGGTAGAAGGATCACATGATCGGAAGAAGGATCACATGATCGGATCATTACCGTACTTTTCATGAATTTGGACACATACAAGGTCAATGATGCTTAGCTAATAAGATATAAGAGATGCAATCTTACAATCAAGATTCAGCATGTTCCCAAATGTCGTGGGACATAAGAAGGAATTACTAAAAGATAATTAGAAAATTACACATCCTACTTCAAACAAGCATCATCATCATCTCAAGTAATCACACAAAGGTCCCTAGCATATAACCCTAATCAAGAATTTATTCCCTAAGTTTGAATGGTTCTATGGAAGCTACCATGTAAAGGCTGGGTTTTGGTCAAATAAGGGACCCTTGATACACATCCAATAGGATGCTTCATATACCAAAACATGGTACGAGATCAAGGGTGATTACACAGTCCCATGATTATTTAACCGACTGGGTCGCCCCGAGCCTCCAAGGTCATAGTTCCGTGCAATTGACTGGCTGGACATGCAAAAGCAATGCAACGGGTACACAAAAATTAGCTTATCTGATTAAAGGCATGTTTTCAAGTCTAATCCTTGAGCGAACCCAAAATCAGAAATTCTGGTTTGCGAAACCAGAGATTCTGGGTTCGATACCCAGCAGAGTCGCCAGATTGTGGATATCACAATTTTCCTACCCACAGCTTTTTATTTAAAATCATTTTCCAAATTTAAATTCAAATTCAAAATCGAGTCGACACTTAATTTTTTTTAAAAGGAAAATTAAGAAACCATTTAAAAGCAAACCGATCTCTTAGAAACCAGAGATCAACTAGGTCCGGGGATTATGGAATGAGAGAGGAAGGAGCCCGACGGACTAAAACACCCTCCCTCATCCTATCTCGTGATAGGCCTCTACTCAACATCCTTTTAATCAAACTATTAATCTAAGCACTCCCTCAACTAATACATATGTATAAATATACGTTACAAAAGCATGTCTAAAGGGTGTAAGATTGCAAATGATAAAATATCATTCAAAACCACATATTTCAATTAGCAAACAATATGACGTGTATTTAGGGAACAAGGAAGCTTACCCGGGATCCAACCGTGAATATTAAACGTGCAGTGCATGCGAAATAAAGAAAATCCTAGAAAAAGTGTCTCTAATTCAAGTATATAGGTAAAACAAGACTATTTCTAAGGTGTCGTTCATGGAGTCGAAAATCAATACAAATCAAAGAAGCAAATTAAACTAGAGAAGGGTTGGGAAATTGTACCTCAAATGCGTTACACAACAAAGATTAGTACACACATTTTAAACAAAGCACATTATTGGATCATGAGTAATAACACCTAATAAGAGGCAAATTCTATTTTCAAGTGTCAATCTTCATGAATGAATGTTCATGGATACATGAATATGAACAATATAAAGACCATGAGCTAATCATTGACTTGGATCATTTAACCTTTGGTTCCAAGCTTGAATAATCTTTATTGGAGTATGGTATAAGCCTTAGGTTAAGGAAAGATCATTTGAACCATTATTTACAAAGTTGGTAAAAATTGTGACAGAATTCTGAAAATTGCTGCGAGCAGACCCGAAATTCAAATTCAAAGAAATAAAAGAGATGGTTCCCGTGGCTTGATCTTGATGATTTATGGACACAAGGTGCCTCTATGAGTCTAGTGTTTAATCCAAAAAGAAAATAAAGGTTTCGACGGTTAGATCTCTAGGAATTAAATAAATACTAGACGTCACTCAGGACTTCATAACTCTCTGTCCAGAGTTTTGTATGATTTTCTAAAAATAGTAAAACATTCCAAAATACTTGGATCTTTTTAGGGGATTTCGTTAACACATCAAGCTTCATATAAAAAATTATTTGGGGTCAATTATGCTTGATTAAGGTTTTGATTTACTCATTTCAAAAGGATGTTGCTGTTCTGAAACTCTGGACAGATTGTTATTGTTTCCCAAAAATCATGACCAAACCATTTTAACCATGGAATCTTGTTAAAACAAAAATATAAAGTGGTAGAACTTTGAGTTATAGACATTTTCCCATTGGTTTCATTCAGTTCCGACAGTTCGATGTTTAACTAAAAATCCTTGATCAAAAGTGGTCATTGAATTCACTGCACCATTTGTCAAATTCAACTTTATTTGTTAACCCCAACTATTAAACCATAGAGTTGGATTTAAACCAACCCATTCTCTCCTACCATTTGATGGTCATTGGAGACTAAGGACACTCATATAGATTTTAATGAATTATGATTAAACTTCACAAAATCTCAAGACAATAATCTAAACCATGGAAATAGGCTTAGATTTACACTACTTCTCCTACCATTTGATGGTCATTGGAGACTAAGAACATTTGGACTTATGGATTTTATGTGAAGTATAAGAAACTTCATAAAATCTCAAAGTAGTGAGGCTAAGCCATGGAAATAAGCTTGGACTCAAATTATCCTTCCTACCATTTGTTGGTCTTTGGAAACTAGGGACACTTAAAAGTATGAAGAAACTTCATAGAACCCCAAGGTAATGAATTAAAACTATCGTAAAAGTTTGAACTCATTGACTCAATACACTAATACCAACCTCAATCCTCTCATGAATCATGAGTTCATAAGAATATTGAGGGAGTCTAAACACAAGGATTCAAGTAAGACATTGAAAGCCTTATGAATCTAAAAAAAGGACATAGTAAAAAAGAAAAAAACATCAAGGTTCAAGCAACATCAAACTCCAAGATTGATTCAAACTTTAATCTCAAGGCTATTTTGATCCAAATACTGAAATGAGAGTTCAATCACAATACACGTGGTGTGTGATGAAATGGAGTGGGAAGAGTGGTTTTAAAAATGTGTAAAAGGTCCTAAGCATCTATGTATTGTGATTGAACTTAGGTGTTAAAACTAAGTGATTTAGAGTCTACCTCTAATTATCCTCAACTCCTTTTATACCTTGAAATCTTCCAAGAATGATGATCAAGCTCTTCTTCTTCTAATTCCACTTCTCTCTTAATTTAGAAAGTTTTGAAGAGAATCAATACTGGGATCCTAATATTCAAAAAATTTCAAGTCCCCCTTAATGGGATACACATCCTCTATGTATAGGCAATCTTTAGAGGGTTTTTTGGGAAATTCGCAGCCAAAACCCTAATTTTAGCCGCCTTTTGATGGTAAAAACCGACCTATTTTTGGACAGACTGTCATAAAAATGCGGCACTCTCTGGAGATGGAAGCAGCACTCAGTGATTGCTAGTGTGGCAGTCATTGATTGCCGGAACGACATTCAGTGAATGCCGAAGCAGCATTCATGGAGTGCCGCGGAAAACTACACAGACTGCCATTTTTTTTTTTGTAGAAATTCATTTTTTGCGGCATTTGATGAAATTAGCGGCATTTACTGAAAGTCGTACGGCACTTCACAGAGTGTCGTACGGCAACCCGTGACTGCCGCATACTTCACTATGTGCCGTTTTCTCTGTTTTCCTCTTTCTCTCTTTTTTTTTGTGTTGAATTAGAAAAGCCTTCGGAAGAGCTTGATTCACTTTTGGAAGTCTTGGATTAATCGGATGCCTGTCATCATCGGATCTTAGAGGTAATACTCCCCTTAATTCGACACTTGGTCAAAATCGGGGTGTCTACAGTACACTACTCATTGGTTACTAGATGTGAACTTCTTATAGATATGATCAATTAGACGTGTTAGAGGGTGACCACCACACGGAGGCCCTACATGAGGCAGTTGTGATTGGATCCTAGTTAATGGTACACAATAGCTAAGCTACGGATAAGGGATCCCACACGGGGTATTATTCAGAAACTTAGAGATCAAACATTGACCACCACACGGAGGCTTTATTATTTTGTTTCGATATACCGGCGATTATGTTTTAAAATTAGAGTTTTAAGGACTCTTTTATTTCAAACTGTCAAATTTTGATATCCATATTTATTTTATCTTTTGATTTTTTCAGTAAATCATAATGTCTGGATCTACTTTTAGTCCACTTTCCACCATACTCACTCAAAACAAGCTAACTGGAAATAACTACACTGAATGGAAATGAAATCTTGACATCGTTTTAACTGTGGACGATCACATATATGTCCTCACCATCCCATGCCCCGAGGAACCCGCAAAAAATGATTTGGCAGCTGCCAGGCATGAGTTTGATAAATAGAAGAAGTCGAATGGAATGGTCTATTGCTACATTCTGGCCTCAATGGCTGGTGTGTTGTAACACCAATTCCAGTCAAACAATTCTACCAGTGACATTATCGAATTCCTAAAAAAGATGTTTGGGGAGCATGACAGGCTGCCAGACAGGTAGTCATGCAGAAGATAATGAGTGCTAAGATGTCAGAAGGGACTCCAGTCAAAGAACATGTTTTAAAAAATGATTGGTTATTTAAACAAACTGGAGACCTTGGGAGCCAACATCGATGCACAGACCCAAGTTGATATGATTCTCAATACGCTGTCGCCGTCATTCGCTCAATTTAAAGTAAACTATAATATGAATAAAATGGATTTTTCAATGATCGAATTAATGAGTTCCTTACTGGCAGCAGAAGGGGTTATCAAACCTAGGAGCAACATTTTGAACATTGAGAAAAGCTCTTCTTTCGCCCAATCTACACTAAAAGGCAAGAAAGGGAAGAAAAAGGCTGGCACTGGTGGTCCAAGTGTTGGATCGATCCCTTAGATTACAAAATCTAAGGGAAAAGGTAAGGGCAAGGGGAAGGTGGGTAGCCAAGGCAAAGGAAAGTGTTTCCAATGCGATGAGAATGGCCACTTGATGATGAACTATCTAGAATTCTTAGCTACAAGAGTTCAAGGTATGATTGAATCATATGTGATTGAAGTAAGTTTTATAACAAATACTTCAAACATTTGGTGCATTGATTCTGGTACGACTAACCATATTTGTAATTTGTTGTAAGGGTTCAGATCAACCAGGAAATGCAGTGATGGGAAAATTATGTTGACTCTGGGTTCTAGCGCAACCGTTTTCGTGATAGCTATAGGAGTAATAGTTTTAGAGTTTTTGGACAATAAGACAATAGTTTTATCAGATGTACTTTACGTCCCTTTAATGAGACGTAATTTAAATTTAGTTTCAAATTTATCGAATAATGGTTATTCTTTTCATTTTGGAACAGAAGTTGTCATTAAAAGAAATAACACTTTATATGTTCTGGTGTTAAAACTAATGGCTTGTATGTAATTAGTCCTAATATTTTTAAAGACTCTTGTTTGGAACTTTATAACTTAGTGGTAACTGTACCATCTAAAAGAAAGGAACCTTCCATTAATCCAACAAGGTTTTGGCATATAAGGCTTGGCCATATCCATCTAAATAGGATTGGAAGACTAGTCAAAGAAGGGGTCTTAGGCAATTTGGTTCTCGAACCAATTGAAGTCTGCGAGTCTTGTTTAGAGGGTAAGATTACCATAAGGCCCTTTCCCGCAAAGGGCAATAAGACCAATGCATTGTTAGAATTAGTTCATACTGATGTATGTGGACCAATAAATATTGAAGCAAGGGGTGGTTATGAGTATTTTATTACATTTACTGATGACCACTCTAGGTATAGATATGTACCTAATGCAGCACAAGTCTGAAGCCTTTAAAAAGTTCAAAGAGTTTAGGGTTGAAGTGGAGAAGCAATTAGGAACACATATCAAGGCCATTCGATCTGATCGAGGTGGCGAGTACCTCTCTAATGAGTTTATTGATCACCTGGTACAGAATGGGATTTTGTCACAGTTGACTGCACTTGGTACGCCTCAGTAGAACGGTGTAGCGGAGAGAAGGAATTGGACTCTTTTAGACATGACTAGATCAATGATGAGTTGTTCGGAGTTACCTTTATTCCTTTGGGATTATGCCTTGGAAACCGATGCATACATACTAAATCTAGTACCAAGCAAATTTGTTCCCAGGACACCATGAGAGATGTGGATTGGGCACAAGCCTTCTTTGCAACATCTTTGGATATGGGGGTGTCCGGCACATATGCTGAAAGGAAAGATGAGCAAGTTGGATTCTAGATCAGAAGTATATTTTTTTGTAGGGTATCCAAAGGGGACTTATGGATGGTATTTTTATGATCCAAGAGAACAGAAAGTGTTTGTTAGTACAAATGCTATTTTCTTGGAGGATGATTATATCATGAACCATAAACCTAAGGGAAGAATAGATCTAAAAGAGATAGAAGGAGAGCCCCCAGTCCTACCCGCAGTTGATAATGATGTAAATCAAGAAAATACCACTTCTTCACCCATTTCCACACCGATACCTCATCGTAGTGGGAGGATTATCAGTCAGTCTGATAGATATATGTTCTTAGGAGAAGCTTTTGAAGCTGTCTCCATAGAATCTGAATCTGATCGTGCCACATAAAAAGAGGCAACGACTGATGTTGATTCAGCTCATTGGGTTAAAGCCATGAAGGCTGAATTGGAATCTATGGATTCCAATTACGTCCAGGATCTTGTAGAACTTCTAGCCAATATTAAACTCATTGGCTGTAAGTGGGTCTACAAGAGGAAAAGAGGATCTGATGGAAAAGTTGAGACCTTTAAGGCCAGGCTTTTAGTGAAAGGTTAAACTCAGAGGGAGGGCATTGACTATGAGGAAACCTTCTTGCCGAAAGCCATGCTCAAGTCCATCAGAATACTCTTATCCATTACTGTATGCCTAGATTATGAGATCTGGCAGTTGGACGTCAAGACTGAATTCTTGAATGACAATCTTGAGGAGGATATCTATATGTAGCAACCCGAAGGGTTCATAGTTGGTCGAAAAGGTAACTTGGTATGCAAGTTGCAAAAGTCAATTTATGGGCTTAAGCAGGCATCCAGGAGTTGGAACATCCGATTTGACCAAGCAGTTAAGTCGTTTGGTTTAATGCAGAACCTGGATTAACCTCGTGTATACAAGAAGTGTGAAGGAAAAGTGGTGGCCTTTCTTGTGCTTTACGTTGACGACATTATACTCATTGAAAATGATGTAGCGACATTGTCAAAAGTCAAGGTTTGGCTAGCTAGTATTTTTGATATGAAGGATCTTGGAGAGGCGAGCTATATTCTTAGAATAAAGCTCTTTCGGGATCATAAGCGAAAGATAATGGGATTATCTCAAGCTGATTATATAGATAAGGTGCTAACTAGGTTTTTAATGGATAATTCGAAGAAAGGTTTGTTACCTTTCAAGCATGGTTTGGCGTTCTCCAAGGACCAGTGTCCAAAGATACAAGAGGAGAGGAATTGCATGGCAGGAGTTCCCTATGCTTTGGCAGTGGGAAGTCTCATGTATGCGATGTTGTGCACTATACCGAATATTTGATTTGCCGTAGGCATGGTCAACAGGTATAAATCAAATCCAGGTCCAGAGCACTGGATAGTCATTAAGCACATTCTTAAGTACTTGTGTAACAACCCTAAAATTTCTAAGTGTATAAATAATTATTTTAATTATTATTTTCAGTTAGCAATACTATATGAGTGTGCCTATGTAAGAAACGTGTTTAAAAATTTTAAGTTTGGTGGACATATAAATTAAATCATTAGTGAGCCCTTTAGTTTGAATGCTACATTTTATTAATTTAAATTTATTAAAAAAAAAATGAAGGGTTGATATGTATTTTTTTAATATAGTGTTTACAGGCCCGCGAATGTGTCAAATAGTGTATCTGGTATTGGAATTAAGTACTCGGGGTATGAGTACCCTTTGGGCTAGCCATTTTAGTGGTTTGTGTTACATTCTGGTCTTATGTGGGTCTCTTTTGTGAGCCCATTAGATAAAAAACGGAATTCATATATTTGTATGTGTTTTATTGACATGTGTTGTGTGTGTAGTGTACATATATACTTATATAAAAAACCCTAACCCCCATATTAAAACAAAAAGGGAAGAGAAGAAAAGAGAGAAGAAGAGAGAACAGACATTGTGTGTGTGTGTGTGTGTGTGTGTGTGTGAGAGAGAGAGAGAGAGAGAGAGAGAGAGAGAGAGAGAGAGAGAGAGAGAGAGAGAGAGAGAGAGAGAGAGAGAAAAAGAAAGAAAGAAGAAGAAGAAGAAGAAAGGAGAATGGTCTCGGGTTCGTGGGCACGTGGGGAATCGCGGAGCATTCGTGGGTGTCGTTTTTTTGATCAACGAGGTGAGTTAAATTTTTGTGTATCCGAGTATATATATATACACGTATGTATATATACATGTACGCGGGAGTAAATTAAATTAGTATATGTTTAATTTAATTATTAGGGTTAAATCTTTGTAATGGATACGTTGTTATTGTTGAAGTAATCTAGATATTTTCTTTTCCCTTCTTGTGACTTTGTGATTATGACATTAGGGTATTCGAAAGGGTTAGGTGAATAGTTAGTTTGATAAAACCATATGTGAAATTCGTTTTTTTGTAATTTATACAGTTGCAGAAACTTGAGAAAATTATTAGAAAATCGTAGCTTTGAATATGAACATTCTGTCCACGATGGCCTATAGGAAACGCAATTCTGCACACATTTCGTCTAATGGAGTGTTTCCTGATTCTGCACCGTTTGGGCAGAAATTGAAGATTTCAGTAGCAGTTTTTAGTATATTAAAATGTACGAATTTGGAGAAATATGATTCGTTATGTTTTTATTATTCGTTTGTATGACTTAACGAAAATTACTTAGAGATGCATGAATTCTCATATAATGTTGAGCTATAAAAAAAGATGGGTGATAGTCATTAACGTTGAGTCCGATGAAAATATTGTGGAACGATTGTTGTAATACTTTACGATATGAGAATTTGAATTTTTATTATAGGTTTCATGTAGGCTAATTTTGAATGTTGGGTTGAGTATTATTGTACCTGAAACAACTAACCTTATTGTGTGATCATTTTGATAAAAAGGAGTAAATTAGATATGCTGAATAGTATATTGGGGATCTTGTAATTTGATTGGAATTTTTTTAGGGAAGATTGTTATGGGTTAATTGATAAAACCCTTTATTGTAAGAAATTGGAATGCATCTAAAAGTTAGAGATGTGATTGGATGATGAGACGGAACTATGTGATAATCATGAAATTCACAATTACTGGGATAATACGAACAATAAGTGATAATTGCAACATAGACCTTAGTGTTCACTACTCCCCGTTGTTGTGTTATTGTTTTTGGTAGCTCGCACTCTTTTGCCAGTGGCTTCGTGATCAAGCTGGCTTAAGACTTGTTGAGTATACTTATTTGCCAGTGGCTTCGTGATCAAGCTGGCCTAAGCCTTATGCTCGGCTTATATTGTATAGACGTCTTGACATATTGACCAGCCGTCCGTTGTGTATACCTGGTTTGGTTGATACCCCAACCAAACTGGCACCGGAGTGGGTGTTGGTAGTATGTCTGGGCACACATGGGATATATGTGTGGGCTGTACCATGGAGGGTGGCCAAGTGGTGAACCTAGGGAACACAAAGATAAACTTAATGCTAATAAATAATGAAAATGGATTATTTCATAAGACTGATAAGCGTGAAATAATGAACGCGACATTTAAGTTAGAGTGTAGACGGCTTTTTTGCCAGTGGCTTCGTGATCATTCGATTTACAGGATGGTGAGCCCACTAACTTTTATGCAGGGCTGGCTCACCATAAATATCCGAGGTAAGTATAAAACTCGTAGTAACTTTGGATTTTGGGCAAGAAACTACTTGCCACCACATAAATGGAAACTACTCTTATGTCCAAATATGTGTGTGGAACTACCTGTCTTGGCCCAATAGTGTTGTAATGTGGTTTGTAGTCAACGGGTTCAGGTAGGAGCCCTCAAATTTTGTTATTTGTGTTTAACTCATACCAGTCATGTGACTGACCAGAGTGTGTTATGCATTCGGGTGTGTTTCTATATGAAATGTAGTCGAATGTATGTGCATGTTTAGTATTTGGAGATTTTATTTGGAGCTTCTGTTTGGGTAAAGAGGTGGTCGCGGTGTTGTTTAGTATTAGAGTTGTACTTATTTTTTTGTTGTACTTTATTTTATTTCTGGCAGTGTGGGCCACATGTGTATAATTGTAATAAGGATTATATATTGGGTATTGGGAACGTTGTAGTTGCTCTGACCAATGGATGTATAGATTTTATGCTTATTTATTTTCTTTCCGCTGAACTCTGTAAAGAGGGTTTTATTGAATGAACATAATATTTCTTTTGTAAATCGAAAGAATATAATATGTGGAATGGAGTTTAATTTCTTTTATAATGAAAATGAAAGTTTGGGAATTCAAGTTTAATAATAAAGAGTTTTTTTTTAAACACAAAATCACATATCCTTATTTAATGAGTATGAAATACTATTTTCAATAATTATTTATTAGCCTGTGTGAGGCCGCGGTGTTTTGGAAATTGAATATTAGTCTGGATACCTGCTCTGGATTAAATATTTGGTTGTAAAAAAATCGGGGTGTGACAGTTTGGTATCAGAGCTTTTGGTTGCCTTAGATTGGGAGGAGTCTAGGGGATCCTCGGTATTGTGGTAGTGGGTCAGAGCTATAGGTTGCGGATTTATTTGGGTTTCGGGTTATGTGTACTTATGTGTTATCCATGTGTTGTTTACATGTTATTTAATTATTTTCAATCAATTAATTACATAACTTTCCGAGCCTCTCATTACATGTTAATTTGTTGAAATCATTTGTTATATTATGAGTTGTATAATAGTGCATGCATACATATTGTTGGTATGACGGGTAGTAGAAGAGAGTTGGAGGATGATCAACAGAGGAGCTCCTGACCAGTGGATTTCTATTGTTATTAGCCGGCCTTCAACATTATCTGGTATCTACAAGCATATTATTCGGGAGATTTTTATTTTATTGGAGTATCGAAAATTTGTTATTATCGAGAAAAATCTTATATATTATTTCCCTTGTTATCGACTGGTATTCTCATATGTGTTCTATAATTCGGTTATCTCGGATTTCTTATCATGGAGCTGTATTTATCAACAAGTATTTTGGCATGGATCATAATTCTTGTGTCTGTATTCGGGCTTTCTATTATATTCTGGAGCATCTATCGGATCAACGGGATTCTATTTTCTACAACTATGACAAATCTGAGCACGTATTGGTTTATTTCCGACCGCATTATTATCTTCGCAGTCTTATTTCCAGTGCAGAGTTATGTATATTCTTGAAGCGGCATGTTTGAATAATAAGTATGGGTATCCTAAGGAGGTGTAATGGGGGACATGGTACGAGGTAAACATGGGCATATAGTTAGAATCCTTGATTAACTGCAAGCATGTTGCATGCATAGTTTGTATTCACATGTTTTGCATCAACAATTATGTTTTGGATTATCTGTTAACGTTTGAGGATTGACTATACAAGAATATGGTATATAGATGAAGGTTTCCTTGTTTGGATTAGTCGCTCGACGTACTTGGTCTCGTATAGTTGAGAGTTAAACTTAATCAATATTTTGTTTGAAATTATGTGTTTAACTTTATTGATGACTGACTTGTGTATTTACCGTTGCTACAAATTTCGGGACGAAATTTCTTTAAGGAGGGTAGAATGTAACAACCCTAAAATTTCTAAGTGTATAAATAATTATTTTAATTATTATTTTCAGTTAGCAATACTATATGAGTGTGCCTATGTAAGAAACGTGTTTAAAAATTTTAAGTTTGGTGGACATATAAATTAAATCATTAGTGAGCCCTTTAGTTTGAATGCTACATTTTATTAATTTAAATTTATTAAAAAAAAAATGAAGGGTTGATATGTATTTTTTTAATATAGTGCTTACAGGCCCGCGAATGTGTCAAATAGTGTATCTGGTATTGAAATTAAGTACCCGGGGTATGAGTACCCTTTGGGCTAGCCATTTTAGTGGTTTGTGTTACATTCTGGTCTCATGTGGGTCTCTTTTGTGAGCCCATTAGACAAAAAACGGAATTAATATATTTGTATGTGTTTTATTGACATGTGTTGTGTGTGTAGTGTACATACATACTTATATTAAAAACCCTAGCCCCCATATTAAAACAAAAAGGGAAGAGAAGAAAAGAGAGAAGAAGAGAGAACAGACGTTGTGTGTGTGTGTGTGTGTGTGTATGTGTGTGTGAGAGACAAAGAGAGAGAGAGAGAGAGAGTGAGAGAGAGAAAGAGAGAGAAGAAGAAGAAGAAGAAGAAGAAAAAAGGAGAATGGTCTCGGGTTCGTGGGCACGTGGGGAATCGCGGAGCATTCGTGGGTGTCGTTTTTTTGATCAACGAGGTGAGTTAAATTTTTGTGTATCCGAGTATATATATATACACGTATGTATATATACATGTACGCGGGAGTAAATTAAATTAGTATATGTTTAATTTAATTATTAGGGTTAAATCTTTGTAATGGATACGTTGTTATTGTTGAAGTAATCTAGATATTTTCTTTTCCCTTCGTGTGACTTTGTGATTATGACATTAGGGTATTCGAAAGGGTTAGGTGAATAGTTAGTTTGATAAAACCATATGTGAAATTCGTTTTTTGTAATTTATACAGTTGCAGAAACTTGAGAAAATTATTAGAAAATCGTAGCTTTGAATATGAACATTAGGTCCGCGCTAGCCTATAGGAAACGCAATTCTGCACACATTTTGTCTAATGGGGTTTTTCCTGATTCTGCACCGTTTGGGCAGAAATTGAAGATTTCAGTAGCAGTTTTTAGTATATTAAAATGTACGAATTTGGAGAAATATGATTCGTTGTGTTTTTATTATTCGTTCGTATGACTTAACGAAAATTACTTAGAGATGCATGAATTCTCATATAATGTTGAGCTATAAAAAAAGATGGGTGATAGTCATTAACGTTGAGTCCGATGAAAATATTGTGGAACAATTGTTATAATACTTTACGATATGAGAATTTGAATTTTTATTATGGGTTTCATGTAGGCTAATTTTGAATGTTGGGTTGAGTATTATTGTACCTGAAACAACTAACCTTATTGTGTGATCATTTTGATAAAAAGGAGTAAATTAGATATGCTGAATAGTATATTGGGGATCTTGTAATTTGATTGGAATTTTTTTAGGGAAGATTGTTATGGGTTAATTGATAAAACCCTTTATTGTAAGAAATTGGAATGCATCTAAAAGTTAGAGATGTGATTGGATGATGAGACGGAACTATGTGATAATCGTGAAATTCACAATTACTAGGATAATACGAACGATAAGTGATAATTGCAACATAGACCTTAGTGTTCACTACTCCCCGTTGTTGTGTTATTGTTTTTGGTAGCTCGTATTCTTTTGCCAGTGGCTTCGTGATCAAGCTGGCCTAAGCCTTATGCTCGACTTATATTGTATAGACGTCTTGACATATTGACCAGCCGTCCGTTGTGTATACCTGGTTTGGTTGATACCCCAACCAAACTGGCACCGGAGTGGGTGTTGGTAGTATGTCTGGGCACACATGGGATATATGTGTGGGCTGTACCATGGAGGGTGGCCAAGTGGTGAACCTAGGGAACACAAAGATAAACTTAATGTTAATAAATAATGAAAATGGATTATTTCATAAGACTGATAAGCGTGAAATAATGAACGCGACATTTAAGTTAGAGTGTAGATGGCTTTTTTGCCAGTGGCTTCGTGATCATTCGATTTACAGGATGGTGAGCCCACTAACTTTTATGCAGGGCTGGCTCACCATAGATATCCGAGGTAAGTATAAAACTCGTAGTAACTTTGGATTTTGGGCAAGAAACTACTTGCCACCACATAAATGGAAACTACTCTTATGTCCAAATATGTGTGTGGAACTACCTGTCTTGGCCCAATAGTGTTGTAATGTGGTTTGTAGTCTACGGGTTCAGGTAGGAGCCCTCAAATTTTGTTATTTGTGTTTAACTCATACCAGTCATGTGACTGACCAGAGTGTGTTATGCATTCGGGTGTGTTTCTATATGAAATGTAGTCGAATGTATGTGCATGTTTAGTATTTGGAGATTTTATTTGGAGCTTCTGTTTGGGTAAAGAGGTGGTCGCGGTGTTGTTTAGTATTAGAGTTGTACTTATTTTTTTGTTGTACTTTATTTTATTTCTGGCAGTGTGGGCCACATGTGTATAATTGTAATAAGGATTATATATTGGGTATTGGGAACGTTGTAGTTGCTCTGACCAATGGATGTATAGATTTTATACTTATTTATTTTCTTTCCGCTGAACTCTGTAAAGAGGGTTTTATTGAATGAACATAATATTTCTTTTATAAATCGAAATAATATAATATGTGGAATGGAGTTTAATTTCTTTTATAATGAAAATGAATGTTTGGGAATTCAAGCTTAATAATAAAGAGTTTTTTTTTTAAACACAAAATCACATATCCTTATTTAATGAGTATGAAATACTATTTTCAATAATTATTTATTAGCCCGTGTGAGGCTGCGGTGTTTTGAAAATTGAATATTAGTCTGGATACATGCTCTGGATTAAATATTTGGTTGTAATAGAATCGGGGTGTGACAACTTGAGAAGGACTAAAGATTACATGCTTATGTACGGTGGTAGTGAGTTAATTCCAGTGGGAGGTGGTGCTGTCAGTTGGAGGAGCATTAAACAGAAATGCAATGCAGACTCAACTACAGAAGCTAAGTATGTGGCTACTTGTGAAGCCGTAAAGGAAGCTGTTTGGCTAAAGAAATTCCTTACGTAGCTCGAGGTGGTACTAGCGTCTGTGTCACCTATTACGCTTTATTGTGATAATAGTGGGACAGTGGCTCAGTCCAAGGAGCCAAGGAACCACTGAAAGGGAAATCACGTAGAGCAAAAATATCATCTTATCAGAGATATTGTTCAACGTGGAGATGTGACTGTCACCAAGATTGCCACCGCGGGCAATCTTGTGGTTCAGTTTATAAAGGCCTTGCCACAGAAGGTCTTTGATCGTCATCTAGATAGTCTAGGTCTCATATGTAATCCTGTATGGTTGTGAGTGCAAGTGGGAGTTTATTGGGTTTGTGCCCTAAAACTATTGCTTTATGTATGAGACATTGACATTTTAATAAATGGATATCAGCTTGTGTATGTTTCTTTCATGAGATGATTGTTTAATCCTTAAGTATCATAGTAGGTAATTCGTGTGTGTATGAGAAACATACAAATGAGATACGAATTACTATTCTTTGATACTTAGAACTTATCATAGTGGATGATGAGACTGGATATCTCATCAGGTATACACTGTAGCATGATTAACTACCATTGGATGGAGTGATGAATCTCAATCACTAGAGTGTGACTCTTAGTTAATATGCTAGTGCTTATAGTGCATTGACGGACCTGAGCTTTTCTATTGACACTCAAGATTGTCAAACAGTCGATAGGAACTCATAACTTGTATAAGGTACGTGTTCTCAATCTTGAGACGATTATGACCACAGACTTTGGATATGGCTGCTTTGACTTACCAATCAGTGAGGTCTATAGAAGATCAACACCTGGGTATCTTGGGTTTGTCATGTTCATAGGGTTGTGAACATATATTCTCAAGATAAAATTTACTCTCTGATTCAAAGTAAGCATTCCCTTGAGAATGTCACCAAGTTGATTATTGAGAACTGCAGTCTTGTCGATAAGTAGTTATCAACATGTTTTGTAATCATGAGAGGTGAATGGGACTCAAGGAATACAAGAAGTGATCATGATTCAGGTTGACAGTAACAGTTATCCGACTACCTATATATGATTACGAATGATGAAGGTAGAGGGACATTAGTACACCGTACAAGTCTAGTTATCGCTTCAGATATGTTTTTTTGCGTTGGAGTTCAGTTATCGTTTTATAGTGGAGTAAACGTTAACTGATTAGTTGGTTAGTTTGCTAATCAAAGAGTTTGGTCATGGGAATTAACAACTGGTCTGAGCCAATAATAAAGAGCCTAGGAGGTCCCACTCTTAGCTTCGCTAGGATGCTTCGAAAGGCACGTGAGGTTCTTGTCAAGGTGGGTTAGATCGATCGAAGGTATGTCGATGGATTGAAGTCTTGGCGGGTTCAATCGATCGAAGGTGGTTCGATCGATCGAAGCTTCAATCGATTGAAGCCACTTTGATCGCTTGAATTTTAGGTCAGTTCTGGGAATCTATAAATAGGGCAGCTGCGTCCATAAAAAAGAGTTTGTCGTTTTAACACGCCAGAAGCTGCAGAAGCTATTTTAGAGCTCCTAAACCTTGACTATCCTCTCTATTAGGGTTCCCACTAAACCTAGTCTTTCCGACAGGCATCCGTAGGAGTCATAAGGGTGAAGACAACCTAGTGGAGGATGTTGCACCATCCAGGAGAAAGAAAACCAGAATTGGGTTCAAGACCTGAGTTATGATTTCGTATTCCCCTCTTATGTACGCATCTATGGAATTGACGAGTAGTAGATCCTGGGCTACCAATAAGTTTTGAAAACTTCATATTTCTGCTGCGCGTTTAAAAATAAATTTTAAACCTATTTTTCCTTTAAGTTATCCTAGGCGAACTCTACCCAAATGCTGAGGTAGCTGGAGCTTGTGGGTCGGTATCCAATCCATGGATATCCGATCCCCGGGGGTAATGAATACTTAATTTGGATCTATGAGTCTAGATTTAGGGCACTCGTATAGGAATAATATTGTAATGCACGTTAATTAGAAATAATAGGCTGTCCATGTTTAATTTATATCCATTCATAATATTCCAATTCATGTTCTAATCGATTAATTAGGTTATTCATAGAAATTTATCCTTGCATAGTAGTTCAATTCATGAATTAATTCATATCTATGCACATGCATACACCTGCACACTATACTCCCATAGAATAGTAGGTTATCCATACTAGGGATAATACTTAATAAGGGTTACACATGCACACTACTGCACCTAGTAGTCATGTTTGGATATAGGAATATACTATCCATGCTCAGAATATTAGGATTTCCTTCGTGATTATCCTATATATTGCTTTTATTGTCCTAACCGTGGTTAATTAGGACAATTAAGAATGCTATGCTATCCTGGGCAAGTTCCTACATTCCCTCTTATTTACTGCTTTCCTAGGATAACGTAGAAGCATGCATAGGTGGAAAAAAGTACAACTTTAATTTCCTCATATGATTACTTGTGCTTAGATATCATGTTTTTCTAGGATTTTTGAGTGTGTTTTTCACATTTAATTTGATTTTATTTCATTTTGCATGCATAGGGGAGCGTAGTAATACGTTTAGTCCCCGAATTACTATTTTAGCACGTGCATTGCATGATTTTATTTTAATTAGTTGTTTATAACTTCAATTAGGATTGCATTAGTGTAATTAAAATGGTCCACATAATGTCTAGTCAAACACCTCGAAAGCTGAGTAGAGGCCCATCTCACGATGGGGTGGAGGGGGTATTTTAGCATGATCTAGCTCCTTCCTCTCTCTTACCTTAACCCTCGAACTGAGTTTTGTGGTGATGATGGGGCAGTGCTCTCTATCCATTGGACTTCATAGATTTAGTTTTCTTGATTTTCTTTATGAAACCAAGTGGCGACTGTGGATATCGCATTTTTATTTTTCTCTTTTTACCCATAACTTTTCTTTTAAAATTCTTTTAAAATTTCAAATTCAAAACAAATGAGTCGCCACTTAATTTTTAAAAGGAAAATTAAGAAACCATTTTAAAGCAACTGATCTTTTGCGAAACCAAAGATTAAACTAGGTCCGGGGATTATGGAATGAGAAGGGAAGGAG
Organism: Hydrangea macrophylla; assembly: GCA_033977485.1. NCBI lineage: Eukaryota > Viridiplantae > Streptophyta > Magnoliopsida > Cornales > Hydrangeaceae > Hydrangea > Hydrangea macrophylla. The sequence goes on from CM066988.1 coordinate 17,713,586, forward strand.
CTCATCGGACTAAAACACCCCTTCTCATCCTATCTCGCAATATGCCTCTACTCAACATCCTTTTAATCAAATTAATTATCTAAGCATGTCCTCAACTAATACATATATATAGATATACGTCATAAAAGCATGTCTAAAAGGGTGCAAGATTGCTAATGATAAAATATCATTCAAAATCAAGTAGTTCAATTAGCAAGCAAGATGATATGCAACAAAGGACAAGAGAACTTACCCGGGATCCAGCCGCGAATATTAAACGTGCAATGCATGCAAATAAAAGAAAATTCCAAAAAAAAGAGTCTCTAATCACATATATACATATAAGGCAAATCCTAGTTCTAAGGTGGCATACATGGAGTCGAGGAATGAATAAAAGCAAGAAATAAACAAAACTAGAGAAAGGATTGAGAAAATGTACCTCGAAAGCGCTATAAAACAAAGAGTTAGTTCACATACTTTAAACAAAACACATCACCAAATCTTAGGCAACAAGTCTTAACACAAGGTGAATTCTATTTTCAAATATCAGTCTACGTGGATAAATGCACATGAACACATGAGTATGAATGAAATAGAGCTATGAACTATTCATTGGTTTGGATCATTTAGCTTCTAGTTTTAAGCTTACAAAATCATTATTAAAGCATAGTATGAACCCTAGATTAAGAAAAGATCATTTGAACCTTTATTTACAAAGTTGATTAAATCTGTCACTACATTCTGAAAATTCCAAAGAGTAGACCTGAACTTCAAGAAAATAGAAAGCATGCTTCCGATGGTTGGATCTTGATGATTTTTGATTATGTTATGCCTCTATGAGTCTAGTTTTTAAGCCAAAAAGAAAATTAAGGTTTGAACGGTTAGATCTCTGGGAAATGGGCAAAAACCAGATGTCACTCAGAGACTTACAACTCCTTGTCCAGAGATCTTGTATGATTTTCTAAAAATAGTAAAAATATCAGAAACACTTTGATCTTTCTAGGGTATCTTCCTAACATATTAAACCTCATAGAAAAATTTATTTGAAGTAGAAAATACTTGGTTAGGACTCTGATTTACTAGTTTCAAAAGGGTGTTGCTGTTTTGGAATTCTGGACAGATTTTTGTTAACTCACAAAACTCATGACCAAACCATTCTAAACATGAAATCTAATAAAAGAAAAAATTACAGTGGTAAAACTTTGTGTTATTGACACTCTCCAAGTGGTTTCATTTAGTTTCAACGGTCTGAGTTCGAATAAAAAATCCTTGATCAAAGGTGGTCATTGAATTCACTACACCATTTGTTCAAGTTCAACTTTCATTTGTTATCCCCAACTATTAAACCATGAAGTTGGGCTTAACCTAAACCATTTCTTCTACCACTTGATGGTCATTGAATACTAAGGACACACACACATGTAGGTCTTAGTGAAGTATGAAGAACTTCACAAAACTTTAAGAAAAGGATTAGCCTAAGCCCTAGAGATGGACTTAAGCTAAATTATTTCTCTTACCATTTGATGAGCATTGGAGACTAAGGACTCTTAAACTCATGGATTTTAATGAAGTATGAAGAAGCTTCATAAAACCTCAATACAAGGGACCTAAACCATGGAAATAGGCTTAGATTCAAATTATTTCTCCTACCATTTGATGGTCATTGGAGACTAAAGACATTTGAACTTGTGGATTTCAATGAAGTATAAGAGACTTCATAAAACCTTAAAGTAATGAGTTCAAACTATAGATGAAGTTTGGACTCATTGACTCCATATACTAAAATCAACCTCAATCCTCTCATAAATCATAAGTTCACGAGAATATTGGGTTTTGAATGCTAAGATTCAAATAAGACATTGAAAGTCTCATGAATCTAAACAAACACAAGAAAAAAAAGGCCAAGGTTCTATTTCAAGATTTATTTTAAGCTTCAAACACTAAACTTACTTTGATCCAAACTAATGAGATGAAAGTTCAATCACAATATATATGGTGTGTGATTAAATGAGGTGGGAGGAGAAGTTTTGAAAATGTGTAAAAGATCCTAAGTATCTAAATATTGTGATTGAACTACTAAATAAACTAATTAGTTTAGCATTTTACCTCTAAGTATCCTCAACTTCTTGGTTTCTTCAAGGCCTTCCAAGTAATGATCAAACTCTTCTTCTAACTCTTCCAAACAAATCTTTCTATTACTCTCTTAATTTGGAAAATTGTAAAGGAGAATCAATATTGGGATCCTAACATTCTAATATTCCAAGTCCTTTTGTAGTAGGATATACACCTTCCTTAAATAGGCAGATTTTGGAGGGGTATTCCAGCCATTTCAGGGGCAAAACCCTAACCCCGGATGTCCTTTCTTGAAGGCACAAAGTGGGCTATTTTACAGCTGGCTGTTACAAAAAAGCGACATTCAGTGAGTGCCGTTGCGACACTTAGTGTCTGCCAGAGCGGCATTCAGTGAGTGCCGAAATGGCATTCAATGAATGCCGGAGAAGTATTACGGACTGCCGTCCAGTTTTGAAAATTTCATTTTTTCGTGGCATTTTCTGGAATTAACGGCACTCACAGAATGCCGCGCGGCACTCCATGGACTGCTGTACGGCAGCCCGTGACTGCCGCAGAGGTCACTGTGCGCCGTTTCCTTCTGTCTTTCCTTTTCTTTCTTTTTCCTTTTTGTTTTTGAATTGCAAGAGCTTTCGAAAGAGTTTGAATCATCTTTGGAAGTCCTAGATTAATCGGACGCTTGTCATCATCGGATCTTAGAGGTTGTACTCCCCTTAATTCGACGTTTGGTCAAAATTGGGGTTCTACAGCGACTCTATTAGTGAGGATCTCTCTGGATCTAGCCTTGTGGGATATATATATGGATTACTCACTCATGTAACCTCAAATACAGATCATGGGCATCGATTTTTGCCTCGAGTTAGATAAAAAGCCCCATGGAATCCAAATATGAGTAATCCAAATCGGTCGGATCGAATAAAGGCTAATGAAGGGTGGTGAACCTCACTCGTGGTTGTTGGCATGAGATTTATAATAGGATCAATCAAGCAGACTTAATCGTTTTAAGCCCTATTATTGGTTCGGGTACCCACAACCACACATACATTGGGGCACACACATACACACATACACATTGAAGGTCAGTGGACACAGGAGAAGGAGAAAAAGAGATATTAGAGAAAAGAGAGGGACCAGAGACTTCCTTGAGGTTACCTAGCCTTCTCCTTCCCTCTATACACCTTACATGTCATAGATAGACACCCACACATACAAGCAAGCATACACAGACATATAAGCATACCCCTAAATAGAGCCTTAAGCTCTAGGAGTGCCAAGATGCCATTAAAGCTCACCTTGAGCTTGCATTTTTTCAACCACCACCAAATCAACCCAAGGTGGTATCAAACAGACCCTATTGTACCCCATAGTACCCCCTTAAACAAATTTTGAAATGGATAATGTTCAGTAGGACATACAGGCCATTATTGTTTCAAAAACTAAAAAGGATAATCTACCCCTTTGAACCTTAATGATATATCCTAGTGCTTAACTTCTAGTATATAAGAGAGGATGTAATTCCCATCATTTTGGCATTTGAACCAAACATTTCTATGGAGAAATGAGTGAGTTATGGGCTTGGGAAGGTTTTTCAGCGGTGCGGGCTGGTCGACGGTGAGTTGAACTGATCGGGGAAGACGAAACTCGTTTGGGTTTTGGGTTATAAGAATAGGGTTAGGGTTGGGTTGGTCTGTGAGTGGAAATGGGTTAGGGTCATGGGTAGGATCAGGTTTAATAAAACCCATGGTTTGTGGTTTAGTGGAACGATGTCATTTTGAAACCGGCCCGGGTCTAGTCGTGGGTTTGGGGTGAGTCTTGTTGTGAGCATATGCGGGCACAGGTTTTGGGTTTGGCTAATGGTTCGGGTACGAATATGGGTTTATGGTTTGGGTTCTTTTGTTAGGATAATTGGGTAATGCATTTAAGGAATTGAGTCGTGTTAGACCGACCCAATGGGTCACTAGACTGGGTAGGTCTGAACGTGTATTCGGGTTACTCATATGGGTCAAGGTCGGGTCGGGTCAGGTCAATCCATTCGGTTATTTTATTTGTATTATTAATATTAATTACTTAATAATAGTTTTAATTATTTTTAGTCACTAAAATACTTTTAAATATATTAATAGTACTTTTTAAATTATTATATATTAGTAATGAATATTTCCTATGTTCTGGAAATTATTTTGTTAATAAAATAATATATGCAATATGTATTTTATATATATAAATAATAAACTCCGTGGCTTGTATTTCTATGTTAATCTTGTTTTGGATTATGCAACAATGAAAATGATCATGTAAAGGTTATCTAGTTGTATTTTCTAGCATGCCTTCTTGCTTAATGAACCACGTGGATTATACAACGATCAAATGGATAAGGCAGAATAATGAATACAGTACGTTAATGATTTAGCAATACGAGAAAACTGTATAACGTTGGAGTCTTCCTTCTATTGAGTTGAGTCTGTCAATTTGGGATGTTTGTTGTGGATGGTAACCCTGAGATTGTTGGACGACTGGTAAAGCCCAAGCTTCGAGTACAATAGTTCGATATTAGTGATATAAACGATTGTAAAGTATGTTATTATTCTTGATGCACTGCATGTGGTCAAGCGGTTGTAAAAGTATGTTACCATCAGCTGTAAAAGTATGTTACCATTCTTGATGCACTGCGTGTGGTCAAGTAGCTATAAAAATATGTTAGCACTGGCTGTAAAAGTATGTTACCATTCTTGATGCACTGCATGTGGTCAAGCGGCTGTTAAAGTATGTATACTCTAAACCAACGGCTTATGCCGAATTTGTGAGAAAGAGAAGTTGATGGGATCTGTATTTGAGATTGAGTCGGTTGTCAAACGTGCACCAAACTACATGGTCTTCTAGATTAAGACGATTTCACATATAATACATCATATTAGAGAGTTATATGAACTAGCTTTGAGCTTTAGTATTTCTTAACTGAGATAAGTTGTAGGATGAAATTTATTTTGGCGTTCAATCATGCCCCTCGTCGCAAGGATTAACTTACTACTCAAGGATTTTCTCGGAGATCGACGGATCTAGATGATACCAAGGGTTTTGTGCTCAAATCCTAGCCCCCAAGTTCTAGAGAGAGAGGAGAGAGATATAGAAAGAGAGAGTTGGCAACTTATAAAAACTAAACCTAACATGTTCTATTTATAGTAAGTGATAAGGTATAACTCCTAAAGCACATGGTACTACTCGCATAAGCTGCTATATTTCACTAACCGTACCTGTAATGGCAAAATTTAAAACACTGATAGTGAATCATTTGAGCACACTCTCCTTTTAGTCCAAAAATCTCATTTTTGAATTTCTGGTCAAGTCTAACATCACCGGTACGAATGACCAACATACCTCTGTGACTAATTTTTTGAAAATTTTTCAAATTAGTCTCAATTGAGGCCAATTAACATTTAAGTACAAATAAAAATACAGGATATTATAAATCATCTTACTAGATCAGGAAGAAACTTCAAGGCTCATGAGTTGGAAGGAGATCATCCAAGGAGAGATTTGGAAAAAGGAAAAAGAAAAGGTGAGAGAAAAGGAGGAAGAAGAAGAACGAGTCTTGCAGCAAGTGAAGAAAATACAAACCAATATTTCCATTTAGGGGTTGCTCATCTCATCAAGATCACACATACAAGCTGTATTAGACACTGCATAGGGTAGGGGTTCCTATCGAGACCATTCTAGAAGAGTTGGTTGCAATCATCAACACCAACACACCTATACCCACTATTACCTTTACTGATGAAGACTTGCCGCCAGAGGGTTCCGACCAAAACAGGCTTTTGCATATTACTATTCAATGTAGAGGAAATACTACACATGTTTGCCTTTTTGATAATGGATTTTCTCTCAATGTGTTCCCACTAAGAACAACTGTAAGAATGGGGATAGAACAGTCAGAGTTCACACCGTCCACTTAGGTCGTACGCGCCTATGATAATTCAAAAAGGGCTATCATCAGAGTTACCCTCAAACTAGTCACAAGAACTTTAGAAAAGGGGACAATATTTTTGGTTATTGATATTCCAGCATCGTTCACTTTTTTTTTGGTAGACCTTGGATTCATAGCATAGATGGGTTATCATCTTGTTGAGTTTAGGTTTTGAAAATTTAAATTTGCAGCGAAAGATAAAGTTTAAAACTTTTTTAGCATTCGAGATCTACTTCTTATTGAATCTATTAATGCGTGGACTAGAGAATGCACCCTTATGGTATTGAATCCAATTCACATTTTGTCTTCTCTCTTTGATGTCCAACGATGTCCAGAAGCCTCCTTTAGCAAGTCTTCACTCTTATGTCTCCTTGAATGCTTCCCAGAAGGCTAGGGTCTGTAAGAACCCCTTTAGGAGAGATGTGGAAGATCTAAAGCACTTAGAAATAGGTCGGCTAACTTATCATTTAACGTTAGTACCACTAAATAACGATAACTGCACTCCAATGCATAAGAACATATCTGAAGCGATAACTAGACTTGTAAGATGATACTAATGTCCCTCTACCATTAGCATTCATATTCACATTCAGGTAGTCGGATAACCAGAACTGTTAACCTGAACTATGAATACATCTTTCATTCCTTGAGTCTTATTCACCTCTTATGATTACCAAACATGTCGATAACTACTTATGAACAATAATGCAGTTCTCAGTAATCAACTTGGTGACATTCTCAAGGGATTGCTTACTCTATTATAGAGGGTAGATTCTATCTTGACAATGTATACTCACAACATCATGCAATACGATTACCCAAGATACCTAAGTATTGATCTTGAAGACCTCACTGATTGGTAAATCAAAGTAACCATGCACATGTTTTGTGTTCATAATCGTCTCAAGATTAAGAACATGTATCGTATACAAGTTATGAGTTCCTATTACATATTGACAGTGATTAATGTTAGTAGGAAGCCTCATAGTCTGTCAATACTCTTTAAGCATCAACATATTCACTAAGAGTCGCGCACTCTAGTGAATGAGATACATCACTCCATCCTATGGTAGTTAATCATGCTACAGTGTAAATCTGATGAGATGCCCAATCTCATCATGTACTATGATAGTTCTAAGCATTGAGGAATAGTAATTCATATCTCCCTTATATGCATCTCATATATACAAACAATTGCAATAATGGTTAGGGATTATAATTAATTAAACATTCATCTCATGAAAGATGCATAACAAAATGTAAACTAGAATTCATAAATTTAAAGTCATAATGTCTCACGTATAAAGTAATCGGTTTGACAACACAATCCAAACTCAGATTCAGTGTCCACAGAGACAGCTTCAAAAGCTTCCCTTAAGGACATGTATCTGTCAGGCTGACTGACTATCCTCCCACTACGATGAGGTACCGGTATAGAAACATGTGAAGATGTAGTGTTTTCTTGTTCTTGATTGTCATTAACTGTTGGGGAAATTGAGGGCTCTCTCGTTACATTTTCCAAAACTATCCTTCCTCTAGGTTTATGGTTCATGATATAGTTATCCTCGAAGAAACTGCGTTCGTGCTAACGAACACCTTCTGTTCTCTCGGATCATAAAAATACCAACGATAGGTGGTCTTTGGATAATATACGAAGTAACATACTTCTGATCGTTTTTCAAACTTGCATCTTTCCATTCAGCATATGTGCTAGACACCCCTAAATACGAAAATTCTGTAAAGAAAGCTTATGCCTACTCCACAACTCCTGAGGTGTCTTAGGGACAGATTTTCTTGGAACATGATTTAGTATGTATGATGCAATTTCCAAAGCATACCCCTAAAGGTATAATGGCAACTCTGAAGATCTCATCATCGACCTAGTCATGTCTAAAATGGTTCAGTTCCTTCTTTTTGCTACACCATTCTGTTGAGGCCTGCCTAGTCCAGTCATTTGTGATATAATCCCATAATATACTAGATGATCAATAAAGTCATTAGAGAGATCTTCACCACCTCGATCTGATCAAATGGCCTTGATATGTTTATCTAATTACTTCTCTACCTCAGCCTGAAACTCTTTGAACTTTTCAAAGGCTTCAGACTTATGGTGCATTAAATAATATATCCATATCTAGAGTGGTCATCAGTAAATGTGATGAAGTACTCATAACCACCTCGTGCTCTAATGTTTATTGGTCCACATACTTCAGTATGTACTAATTCCAACAAGTTATTTGACCTATAGCCCTTTGTGAGAAAGGGCCTCTTGGTCATTTTCCCTTCTATACAAGATTCATAGAGTGGCATTGGTTCAAGAACCAAAATTTATAAGATCCCATCTTTGACTAGTCTATTAATCCTGTTTAGATTGATGTGACCTAGCCTCATATGCCAAAGTCTTGTTGGGTTAGAAGAAAGTTCCTTTCATTTAGATGGTAATTTAACCATTGATTTGTTAAGTTCCATTGTAGATTCATTGGAAATAATGGGAATGATCACATACAAGTCATTTAATTTAATACCAGAATAAAAAAAGAACTACTTTGTTTAATAACCACTTAAGCTCCAAATAAAATAGAATAACCCTTATTCAATAACATTGAATCTGGAATTAAATTACGTCTCATACTTGGAACATAAAGTACATCTGGTAAAACTAAAGACATATTATTCTGGAATTCTAAAACTACTACTCCTACCGCAACCGCTGAAATAGTTGCACTAGAACCTAAAGTTAGCTTGATCTCCTCTTCACTACACCTCTTGGTTGATCTGAACCTTATAGTGAATTACAGACATGGTTAGTCATACCAAAATTAATGCACCAAGTATTGAAAGTATTTGTTATAAAATTTACTTCAATAACTTATGATTCAATCGTACCTGCAACTTTGGTAGCTAAGTATTCTGGACAGTTCTTCTTCTAGTGGCCTGGTTCCCCACATTAGAAACACTTTCCTTCCCCTTTCCACCTGTCTTACCCCTTCCTTTAGCCTTTGACTTCCCAATCTTTGGGACAGCTCCAACCTTTGAACCCTTAGTGCCAGACTTCTTCTTTTTCCTTTCTTACACTTTTGGGCAGATCTGGAAGAAGAAGCCCTCTTAAAGTCCAGAGCATTGCCCCCATGTTTGATCACTCCCCCCAGCTGCATGTAGTGAGCTCATCAGTTTGGTCATGGAAAAGTCGATTTGATTCATATTGTAATTAAGTTTAAAATGAACAAATGATGCAGGCAGGGAGTTGACGATCATATCAGCCTGAGTTTGTGCATCAATGTTGGCACCCAGAGTCTCCAGTTCATTTAAAAGTGCCATCATTTTTTAAAATACTCTATCTTATTATAGTTCCTTCCATCTAGTTTGCACTCATGATCTGTTGGATGGCGATCTTCCTAGTAGGTCAGCCATGCTCCCCAAACATTTCTGTCAGGCTGGTCATGATAGTACCAGCAGAATTGTTCATTTGGAATTGATGTTGCAACATACTAGCCATATACGCAAGCATCTAGCAACGAACCATTTAATTTGATTTTTTCCACTTGTCATAGGCCCGTCCAGCAGTCGCTGCAGCATTTACCTTCGGCTCCTCAATATAGGGTTCTGTAAGAACATCTATATGATCTTTTGTAGCTAACATAATATCTAGGTTCCTTTTCCATTCAGTGAAATAATTTCCAGTTAATTTGTTCTGAGTGAGAATGGTGACAAGTGGACTAAATGCAGGCATATTTAATCTGAAAAATAAATAAAGACAATTATAAATATGGATATCATAAATTTGACTATATAAAATAGAAGAATCCTTTAAAACTTTTATTTTATAAATAAAGTTGTCAGAATATCAAAACAATAAAATGAAGCCTCCAAGTGAAGGTCATCATTTTATCTTTTGAGTGGGAATCCCATCATGACTTATCCGCTATACAATTCTTGCAAAACAAGTTATGTCTCCTGACAATTTTATCTCTAAGTTTCTGGATAACACTCTGAGTGAAGTCCCTTATCTATAGCTTAGCTAGTTCACCATTAACTAGAATCCAATGACAACCATCTCAAGTAGCACCTTCGAATGTCGGTCACCCTTTAATATGTCTCATTGATTCTATCCAAAGGAAGTTCATGTATAGTAACCAATGAATGTGATACCCTCCTAGTGGAACGATCATCCATAAATGAATGACACAGAGTATTCCATTCATCTTATAAGGATTTTGAATTCAAAAATTGTTTTTCCAAATTACCCATAAATATCTAATATTCACTAATGTGTCAAAAATGGGTTTTTCCTTTTATTTTGAAAAAAAGTTTTCATTAACCATGCAAGCATTATATCAATCATATAAGCAAGCACCACAAAAAACACAAACAAAATAAAACAACATGTTATTGTGCATTTATCTCTCATGGTTCTATCTTCTATAGATCCATCTTTTTGGTTTTGCTCCAAGCTTCATCTTCATGGTGATTGCACAACGACTTCATCTTCATGAAAACTTCTATTCTAATTGTTACATCAATTTCGTATACCTTTTTTGAAGTTTACAATTGATCTAAGAAAAAGAATAAAAAAATTAGGCGAGGGAAGCCATTGTGACTTTTCTTTGCACAGGATTGAAGTCACAATGCCCTTTACATTGCCTTAACAAAACCCAAACTTTAAATAAAATTTAAAATATGCAAACACACAATGCCATGAAGATAAGGCACCCCTGCAAATGGATCAACTAAACATATCCATACAGATAGCAGCATAGTAAATCCATTGGAACCCCTAACCGATTCACATATTTCATAAACACTTCATGAAGTATTTAGTCCTTTAACACAACATCTTTGTTTTCTCTGTCCTATCCAATCGATTAGACCCATTCCAATCAACTGGACCCCATCGAATCAATTAGAACAAAAAGAAAAAAATAAATAGTTTTTTCTAGAATAGTATAAAATGTTAATATAAAGAAATTTTCAAACTTTTAAAACTATGAGAACTTTGGACAGAGAAAACCTTCCAATCGATTGAACCCAACCCAATTAATTGGATTCCATCTACTTGATTGAACCTCTTTATATATCGAATACCACATAGATTTGTTTTCTGCTGTGAAACTGCAACAGAAATAGATTTGTGTCCATGCAGTTTCAAAAAATTATGAAAAACAATATACAAATCAAACTAGTGTTCCAAAATGCATCTTTAGATTCAAATAAGCATGGCTTTGATATTAATTGTTGGATTTAGGTTTTGAAAACTTAAATTTACAGTAGAAGATAAAGTTAAAAACTTTTCTAGTATTCGAGATCTACTTCTTATTGAATCCATAGAAGAGAGAATGTACCCTTTTGGTCTTGAACCCAATTCAGATTTTGTTTTCTCTCTTTGATGTCCAGCGATGTCCAGTAGCTTTCTTTAGCATCTCTTCACATAGACATAGGTCCAGACTTTCTGTGAGGTAAAAACAACACTCAATCTATTTTTTTCACAAGTCCTTCTATTTATAAGTTTTCCAACCAACCTACGTTTTAATCGATTAGACCCTGTCCAATTGATTGAACCCCATCCAATTGATTGGATCTATACTAACTAATTAGTTATCGTTAGTACCACTAAACATGTCAATAACTACTTATGAACAAGACTAAAGTTCTTAGTAATCAACTTGGTGACATTCTTAAGGGAATGCTTACTCTATTACTGAGAGTAGATTCTATCTTGACAATGTACGTTTACAACTTCATGCAAATGCATGCACTAGTACTGCAGGTCCAACTCCTAACTAAAGAGTTGATATCAGGGGCTTCGAGTTCATCAATGTAATAGAGGAAGAGATTCCATCTGAGCATACAATGCTTTATTTTGATCAATATGCTAACCCGATGGTGGCAGGGATTATCAGAAAAATGGGGTTCTTTCCAGGGATGGGGCTAGGAAAAGCAAATTAGGGATTGCCAGAATTTCTAGGGATAAAGAATCAGAAGGATAATTTTGGGCTTGGGTATATGCCATCGAAGGAAGAGAAGAAGAAGAAACAAAAGGGGGTTTAAGAAAAGATGAAGCCTTATGGGAAAACTTTGAATGGATACTTCATCAAAGAACAGGATAACTTTCTTTATTGCGATTTTCCAGAGTCGTGGTTGAATTGGAAATTGTCAAAATCTGAAGATCTTTATCTACTAGTGTCCCCAAAATCGTCACTCAGTTATTGGATGACTGCTCTGGATGGCGATACAATGAAGTCGTTGATGGAGGAGGAAGGTGTAGTACTTGTATTTTTCCTAATGTATTTCACGTATTTCTGAATGTCCTCACTGTTGGCCCAAAAAGGAAACCTTAGAGGGGGGGTGAATAAGGTTTCAAAAACTAATTAAAGATTTGTTCAAATTAATTGCCCAATAAGAAAATTCACAAATGCAAAGGAAAGATAAAGAGAAGAGACACTATGCAAACCAATTTTTAGGTGGTTCGGGAAACCGCATGCCGCGCCCTACTTCCACCCCTCAAGAACACCTCTTGAGGATTTCACTATCTCAATCTTCTTCGGGTGAAGATTAAACCCTTACAATCTCTCCAAGGAAGAAAATCCTCTTCACTTGAACTAGGGTTACACCAACCCGTAATACACACTTCCTTTATAAATAAGATTTGATACAAGAATGAAGACTCTCTCAATAGAGTGGATGAATACAAGATTATGCCTCACAATAAATTGCTCTTAAGATATACAAATGAAGACTAGAGCAATAGAATTTATGAACTCACCAAACTAGGGCTCAAGGAGTAAATGTGATGAAATTAATTAAAGTTGGATTTGATCAAAAGTTGTTAAAAGAAGTACAAATACATGTATTTATAGATTCCTTAGGATTTCCATCCGTTGGAAGTAGTTGGGAGATTTAAAAAGCTTTATTTAATGCAGTTAACTAGCCGTTACTGTATTTATCGCAGTCATTCAATCGACTGGATTCACAGAGCAGTCGACTGATATTTAAAAAGGATCAGAAAAACACAAGGCTCAATCGACTGCGTCGGGAGGGCAGTTAACTGGATTGCACACATATAACATCTCTATGTACACAGGTCGACTGTCCAGTCGACTGGACCATTAATCGACTGAAACGAATGCACAGTCGACTGCTCTTTGCAGATTTTCAAAGATAAGTTGGGTTTAACTATGTAGAACTTCTTTGAATTAAATTGAGCCATTAAGAATGATGTTCACATAACCTAAATTGCTTACATAGAGTCCTAGAAAATGATCCAAACAAGATTCTTCAACTTGTAAAGCTCCGTTTGGCTTGAAACTTTTGAGCACAAATCACCATGTCTCTATGAATGGAGAAGATTTACGATCATGTGAACATATATTGATGTACGATATACTTTCTGCAACTTAATCAACTTAAGATCATTAGAAAATACTACTAAGTAGTTTGTTAATCATCAAAATTATCTATTCAACTAATGGAATAACACTTTGGGGCTAACAATCTCCCCCTTTTTGATGATGACAAACTACTTGTTGCCCATGAGAGAAAAAAAAAATAAGGCAAGATAATATAATGATCTCATTTGTTCTATGATGTCAGTCACAAGATAACTGATGTCAATCACAAGATAACAACTATATTAATCAACATTAAACATGCAACTTTCTCCCCCTTTGGCATCAACAAAAAAAGAGAAGGAGGCAGAGCTCCCCCTAGAATGATGCAAGGGTGGGTGTGGTTGGGTCGGGAATCACAAAAAGAATCATCATTTTCCCGAGCAAGAACAGAGCAACAAACAAAACAAGAAAAATAGAATAGATTGTATTCAAGGTAATAAAGAAAAGAGATGATGCATTCAAACAAGAGATTGTATTAACACCCAATTTTGCCATATAAACATTCAAATTTCCAAAAGAACTATATAGCCAAAAGACAAAATATCCAGCTATCCAAAAAAAATCAGTCTAACCCATTAAAAACAAACTACATATGTCAAGATCCAAAAAGAATTTGTAAGATCAGTAAATAAACATCCAAAAAATGACCATCCATCTATCCAACACCTTATCCAACACACCAAGAAGGACACAATCAAAAGTGCAAGGGAGTCCGGATCACACGAATCTTCTCACGAGCATCATCAATAGAGGCCTGGAGAGATGATAGACGACGATCAAGAAGTTCTTGAGTAGCAGCAGTAGAGGTGCGCAAAGTATCCAAAGAGGCGCCAATATAAAAAACATCGGCTCGTAAGGATGCGATGGTGCGCTGATGAAGCTCAACTGCATCCTGCTGTGAGGAAGAGAAGGTAGCCTGCATTGTCTCAATAGACTGGGTGTGAGAGACAGATAGAGAAGAGATGGAGGTAGAGAGGCTCAGAACCTGAGCGGAAAGAATGGATAGCTGCTCCAAGATGTCAGGAGCGGGTGTATCAATAGCAGGTGGAGGTGGAGGAGCGGAAGATGAAGACGGACGAGAAGAAGAAGAAGGAATGGAAGGGGTAGAAGCAGGAGGAAGTGTGGGAGCAGAGACCTTGGAAACATATACATTTCCTATGAGTTTGTATCCCATCAGGGATAGGATAGTGGAGGAGTAGAAGTCAGTAGGAATAGGGTCATGACGATCAAATTCATCCTCCAAGGGAACCTTGAAGTGATGAAAAACAGAAGTCAAAGCAAAGCCATAAGGTAAAGAACTGGCTTTGGACTTCTTTGACATTCACTAATGTGGCGGCAAAAGAGATACGGCAAATCATAAGATTTGTTCTAAAAAAAGCACTAAATTAAAAAGACATCCAAGAATGAGACTGAATCTCGTCCCCCAGCACGGGGCAGAAGGGTATAGGTGAGAAGATGGTGGATAAGACGTGCCTCAAAGGTTAGGGCAGAAGCCTTGGGCTTCACGGGATATGACAACTCATTGTTGCCGGGGATAAGACGGCAAGCAGTGAGAGGGTCAAACCCGTGCCCTTGATTCCAAGTATTAATGTGATATTCAGTAATATCACCACGACGGATA
Source organism: Hydrangea macrophylla (assembly GCA_033977485.1). Lineage (NCBI taxonomy): Eukaryota > Viridiplantae > Streptophyta > Magnoliopsida > Cornales > Hydrangeaceae > Hydrangea > Hydrangea macrophylla. The sequence goes on from CM066988.1 coordinate 17,728,602, forward strand.
TGAAAAATAGTAGATACAGATTCGGGATTAAGATGGATTTTAACACCATGAACAAATGTGTTAAAGGTGTCTAAGCGATGGCCAGAGGTCAAATTACAATAAAATTCCTTAACAAGAGTGGGATAGCATGGTTGGTTGAGTCTAGTGAAAAGATGCATTCCTAAGCGTTCTAAAAGAAATCCAAGACGAAGATTAGCAGATTTAGAAAAGGGAATAGGAAGAATCTTACCAAAAACCACATGTCTGTGCGAGAAAACTTCGTCAAAGATCTCTTGTTCCTCTTGAGTAGGGAAACGCTTGGCTTTGGTTGCCTGAGGAGCAGAGGACGGGCCACTCGCAGGAGTCTTCCTTTTAAGCTTGGGAGCCATGAGAGAAGGATGCTATAGACAGTGAAAGAGAGAGAGAGAGAGAAACGAGATGATGAGGACGCAGGGAAAGAAAGAGATGTAGGAGATGATGTTTAAGGAATTCAAGGAGAGGAGGAAGGAGGAGAGCAAAGGAAAGGAGTGAGAAAATGGGAGGATGTGAGACGGGGAAGAAAAGAAAAGAGAGAAAGAAAATCGCCGAAAGAAGAAGAAGAGGAAAAAAGAAGGAGAAGAAGACGCGGTTTATATAGAAATTAGAGGAGCAGTCGACTGTATCGCAGGAGCAGTCGACTGAAGAACAAATTAGGGCTCAGAAATTTGGGACTAACAGAGGCTCAGTCGACGCCTCAGTCAACGGAAGAAGGCAGGGATTTTGGATGCAAAACCAGTCGACTCCTCAGTCGATGGAAGAAGGCAGGGATTTTGGATGCAAAACCAGTCGACTCCTCAATTTACTGACTAAGACAAAAGGTTGAGGGTACATAAATAGTCGACCCATCAGTCGACTGATATAGGCAAAAACAAAGAATCAAAAAAGAAGGGGCAGAACCAGTCGACTGTTACGGGATACCAGTCGACTGCTTTGGTTAGAATCACATAGAAGGAGTATGTGAGTCCAGATACTGAATTTTAAAGCAGATCACTCAAACATGAAAAGCCTAATTCTCTTCTAATAACACAAAAACTTTCTTCGGGAAGAGGTTTGGTGAAAATATCAGCCCATTGACAATCGGTGTTGATGAAAACAAGATCAACATCCCCCTTTTGAACATGATCGCGAATAAAATGATGACGAATCTCAATGTGTTTAGTCCTTGAGTGTTGGATAGGATTTTTGGATAAACATATGGCACTAGTATTATCACAATTAATGGGAATATGATCATAGTAAAGTCCAAAGTCTTCTAATTGTTGTTTCATATAAAGTGTTTGAGCACAACAACTTCCAGCGGCTATATATTCGGCTTTGGCCGTAGATAGAGCTACCGAATTTTGTTTCTTACTAAACCATGTAACAAGCGAGTGTCCTAAGAAATGACATGTGCCACTAGTACTTTTACGATCAATTTTACAACCGGCAAAATCCGCATCCAAAAAACTTGTTAATTCAAAAGAAGTATTTTTAGGGTACCAAAGACCTAAGTCTATAGTACCTAGAAGATAACAAAAAATACATTTAACCGCAATGACATGTGATTCCTTAGGTGAAGCTTGAAATCTAGCACAAAGGCATACGCTAAACATGATATCTGGTCTACTTGCGGTGAGATATAATAGACTACCAATCATTCCCCGAAAAAGCTTACAATCTACCGGCTTGCCGGTTTCATCTTTATCAAGTTTTAAAGTAGAACTCATAGGGGTTTGAAAAACTTTGCCTCCTTCCAATCCAAATCTTTTTAAACGATCTTTAATATACTTGGATTGATTTATGAAAATGCCATCTTTATGTTGCTTTATTTGAAGTCCAAGAAAGAAATTGAGCTCCCCCATCAAACTCATTTCAAATTCATTTTGCATACATGATGCAAATTCTTCACACATCTTCTCATTTGTAGCTCCAAAGATAATATCATCCATGTAAATTTGAACAAGCAAGATATCTTCATTTGAGGTTTTAACAAAAAGAGTAGTATCAATTTTTCCTCGATTAAAACCAAGATCAATAAGATATTTACTTAATCTATCATACCAAGCACGTGGAGCTTGTTTTAAACCATATAAAGCTTTTGTGAGTTTAAAAACATGATCCGGAAGATGTGGATTTTCAAAACCGGGGGGCTGTTTAACATAGACTTCCTCAGAGATAAAGCCATTTAGAAAAGCACTTTTCACATCCATTTGAAAAAGTTTGAAATTTTTATGACAAGCAAAGGCAAGAAGCATCCTAATGGCTTCGAGTCTAGCTACAGGAGCATAGGTCTCCTCGTAGTCTATACCTTCTTCTTGATTGTAGCCTTGGGCAACTAATCTAGCCTTTTTTCTGACAACAATGCCGGATTCATCCTTTTTGTTTCGAAAGACCCATTTTGTTCCAATAATAGTGTGATCATTAGGCTTAGGAACAAGAGTCCAAACTTCATTTCTCTCAAATTGATTAAGCTCTTCTTGCATAGCCAATAACCAATTTTCATCGTTCTCGGCTTCATCAAAGTTCTTGGGTTCAATTTGAGATAGAAATGCTAAGGGCTCGTTTGGTAACGTTGTCGTTTTCTGTTTTCTGTTTTTGTTTTCGTTTTTTAGAAAACGAAAATTGAAAACTCGTTTGGTAACGCTTTTGTTTTTTGTTTTTAAAAAACGTTTTCAAATTTTGGGTAAAAAATGAAAACACCAAAAAGTCATTTTGAGTTTCCTGTTTTTTTTTAAAAAAAAAAAAAAATCAACAATGTTACCAAACAAGTTTTCGTTTTTTTTTTCAAAAAAAAAAAAAACCAAAACTGATTTTCGTTTTTAAAAAACTGAAAACTCAAAACAGAAAATGTTACCATGCGAGCCCTAAGTTATTACAAATATTTTTGAGAGATGATCTCGTAGCTACACCTTGATTAGGATCTCCTAGGATTTGATCAATTGGATGATTAGGCACATTTTTCCATTCAGACGGAAGATCACTTCTTAATTCCACTCTAGGTGGTTCAATGGAAGGAGGATCTTCTTTCTTAGAGTTTTCAAGAGTAAAGAGTTTGAACCATTGTTTTCAACATTATTTGAAACATCTTTGGAAGTGTCAATGTCATCATCTAAGACTTTCTTAAAAGGATTTGCTTCATCAAAAACAATGTGCATTGATTCTTCTACAATCAACGTTCTTTTATTAAAAACTCTATAAGCTTTGCTAATTTGAGAATATCCAAGAAAAATGCCTTCATCCGATTTAGCATCAAATTTTCCCAAGTTGTCCTTAGTGTTCAAGATAAAACACTTACATCCAAAAACTTTGAAATAACTTATGTTGTCTTCCTTTCCAAAGCTCATATGGAGTCTTATTAAGCTTGTTTCTAATGACCACACGATTAATGACATAGCATGAAGTGCTAGTGGCCTCGGCCCAAAAATATTTTGGTAAAGAGAATTCATTTAACATGGTTCTTGCCATTTCTTGAAGAGATCTATTTTTCCTCTCGACAACCCCATTTTGTTGAGGAGTTCTAGGTGCCGAAAAATTGTGACCAAAACCATTTTCTTCACAAAAAGAAGTAATCTCATTATTATAAAATTCTTGGCCTCTATCACTTCTTATGTTGTTAATCGCATACCCTTTTTCATTTTGAACACGTTTAAAAAAGTTAACAAAGAGTGTAAAAGCTTCATCCTTATGTGCAAGAAAGAACACCCAAGTGAATCTAGAGAAATCATCAACAATGACAAAGGCATAGATTTTGCCACTCATGCTAGCAACTCGATTTGGACCAAATAAATCCATATGAAGTAACTCTAGAGGTCTACAAGTTGATATTTCCCTTTTCTTTTTAAAAGATGTTTTGATTTGCTTTCCAAGTTGACAAGCATCACAAACTTTATCTTTAACAAATTTTGTTTTTGGCAAACCTTTGACCAATTCATTTTTAGATAAATTTGAAAGTAAATCAATGCTAGCATGACCCAATCTTCTATGCCAAAGCCAACTTGTTTCATTCAAAGCGGAAAAACACTTAACATCTTGAGAAGAAATATCATCAAAATCAATTGTATACACATTGTCTTCTCTATAAGCAATAAACAGTATTTTATTACAACTAGCATACTTAATCATGCAATAATTTGATTCAAACACAACTTGAAAACCTTTATCACACAATTGACTAATGCTAAGCAAGTTATGTTTTAGACCTTCAACCAAAAGTACATTTTTAATAGTTAATGAGGAATTCTTATCAATATTACCTAAACCAATGATTCTTCCTTTAGAGTTGTCTCCAAATGTGACATTTATCCTTTGGAGAGAGAGATGAGAACTTGGATTTGTCTTCGGTCATATGTCTTGAGCAACCACTATCTAAGAACCATCTATCCTTGCTAGAAGATTTGAGACAAACCTACAAGACAAACTTAAGTGATCCTCTTTGGTACCCAATATTCGTTGGGTTCAATTTTATTAGCAAAGGGAGGTGTTGTTCCCTTTTTAATCCACACCATTTTGAGTTTTCTTTTGTTTGGACACTTGTAGTTTACATGTCCTTTTCTCAAGCAATAATGGCATGTAATACTAGGATTGGAAATACTTGAGGAGGCTTTTTTAACAAAAAAATTTTGATGAGAATTTTTCACTTGATTTTTGTTAGAGCTAGTGGAAGTACCTTTTGAAAAGAAGTTATTGTATTTCTTTTCTTTAAAGGTAGGATTGAATCCTAAACCGGCTTTTTCAAAAACACACCTTTGTTTTCCCAAAAGCATATTTAGATTTTGTTCCACAAGAGTGAATTTTGTTATTGTTTTGTTTAAATCTTCCACTTGCTTCTTCAAGTCTTCATTTTCTTTCTTTAAGATATTTGAAGAAAAATCGTTTAATGTAAACTCTTCCTTTTCTTTTCTCAATAAATCATTTTGAGATTTTAGGTCAATTAGAGCTTCATTTTCCTTTCTCAAAAGATCATTTTGAATTTTCAAATCACTTAATTCATTTGAAATTAATGAAAAATTCTTTTTAAGAGAAACATACTTTACTCTCAAGTTTTCCAATTCTTGATGTAACTCCTCAAAAGCATTTTGGAGTTCATCATATTTTTTAAAATCAAAACAAGTATTGGGAGTAGGATCATTTACCTCACTCAAGTGAGCCATTAGACAAATATTTGCCACTTCCTCATCACTTGAGTCATCTTTTGATGAATCACTATCGGAATCATCCCAAGTAGCCTTCATTGCCCTTTTCTTGGTTTTCTTGTAGTTATTCTTCATCAAGGGACAATCGGCCTTGACATGGCCCGGCTTCTTGCATTTGAAGCATATAATTGGCTCATTTTTAGCTTCTATCACCTTAGGAGTTCTCCTAGTGAAGTTCTTATCCTTCTTCAAGAATCTTTTGAACTTCCTTGTGATCATAGCCATCTCATCATATTCATTGCTATCACTATCCTCTTCATTGTCTTGAGATGTTTTGAGAACAATGTTCTTCTTCTTGTCTTCCTTATCAAATACCGCCAACTCCATTTTGTGAGTAACGAGAGAGCCCAAGAGTTGCTCCAATGAGAGTGTTGAGAGTTCCTTGGCTTCTCAGATTGCCGTCACTTTAGGTTGCCAATGCTTTGGAAGAGACCTAAGCAATTTCTCAATCATCTGCTCATTAGTATATGTTTTACCAAGACTTTTTAAACTATTGATAATAATGGTGAAACGAGTGAACATTTCACTAATAGTTTCATTAGAAGACATTTTAAACATCTCATACGATTGAACAAGTAGATTTATTTTTGATTACTTAACTTGATTAGTACCTTCATGAGCAACCTCAAGTTTATCCCAAATTTCCTTTGCGGGTTTGCAAGAAGAAATTTGATTATACTCATTTGGGTCTAATCCACAATATAAAATATTCATAGCATTCGCATTCATCTTGATAAGCCTTTTATCAATGTCATTGTATTCCTCAATAGTTTTCTCAATTTTAACACCGTCTACAATCTTGATGGGAATGTGAGGTCCATTCACAACAAGTTGCCAAAGATCAAAGTCTTGAGCAATCATGTAGATTCTCATTTGATTTTTCCAATAGGCATAATTTGAACCATTAAAACAAGGAGGTCTATTTGAGGATTGTCCCTCACTATAGATGATAGTAGTAGTGGTGGTTTCCATTTGATCTTTAACTCAAATATGTTAGAAATTTGAGCTCAGGCTCTGATACCAATTGTTGGCCCAAAAAGGAAACCTTAGAGGGGGGGGGGGGTGAATAAGGTTTTAAAAACTAATTAAAGATTTGTTCAATTTAATTGCCCAATAAGAAAATTCACAAATGCAAAGGAAAGATAAAGAGAAGAGACACTATGCAAATCGATTTTAGGTGGTTCAGGAAACCGCACGCCGCGCCCTACTTCCACCCCTCAAGAACACCTCTTGAGGATTTCACTATCACAATCTTCTTCGGGTGAAGATTAAACCCTTACAATCTCTCCAAGGAAGAAAATCCTCTTCACTTGAACTAGGGTTACACCAACCCTTAATACACTCTTCCTTTATAAATAAGATTTGATACAAGAATGAAGACTCTCTCAATAGAGTGGATGAATACAAGATTAGGCCTCACAATAAATTGCTCTTAAGATATACAAATGAAGACTAGAGCAATATAATTTATGATCTCACCAAACTAGGGCTCAAGGAGTAAATGTGATGAAATTAATTAAAGTTGGATTTGATCAAAAGTTGTTAAAAGAAGTACAAATACATGTATTTATAGCTTCCTTAGGATTTCCAACCGTTGGAAGTAGCTGGGAGATTTAAAAGCGTCATTTGATGCAGTTAACTAGCCGTTACTGTATTTATCGCAGTCATTCAGTCGACTGGATTCACAGAGCAGTCGACTGATATTTAAAAAGGATCAGAAAAATACAAGGCTCAATCGACTGCGTCGGGAGGGTAGTCGACTGGATTGCACACAGATAACATCTCTGTGTACACAGGTCGACTGTCCAATCAACTGGACCATTAGTCGACTGAAACGAATGCACAGTCGACTGCTCTTTGCAGATTTTCAAAGATAAGTTGGGTTTAACTATGTAGAACTTCTTTGAATTAAATTGAGCCCTTAAGAATGATGTTCACATAAACTAAATTGCTTACATAGAGTCCTAGAAAATGATCCAAACAAGATTCTTCAACTTGTAAAGCTCCATTTGGCTTGAAACTTTTGAGCACAAATCACCATGTCTCTATGAATGGAGAAGATTTACGATCATGTGAACATATATTGATGTACGATATACTTTCTTCAACTTAATCAACTTAAGATCATTAGAAAATACTACTAAGTAGTTTGTTAATCATCAAAATTATCCATTCAACTAATGGAATAACACTTTGGGGCTAACACTCACTATATTATATATTTTAATGATATATAAGAATTTACATTTCTATACATCTGGTCTTGATTGTATGTGTATGTTTTGCATATATTGACCCTTGGGAAACTTTAGATAAAAGCTGACCCCGAGCGCTCGCATGACCCTTTAGTTTGCCTATAAATACCTTCAATGCTCCCCATTATTTGGATGATCTTATAGTTCTTAGAAAGAGAGAGTTTATGCGGAGCTTTTAGAGAGATAGTGACCATCTTCTTCCAGACACCCACCCTCATACACCCACATACAATCATGCATGTGATGATCATACACTTGTACATTTAGTTTTCGACACAAACACCCACCTTCTATTGAAAAGAAGAAGATCAAAGAAATAAAAGAGGATCATCTACAAATCTTTAGAAGATAAGATAGAAGAGGAAGAACACTTCATTAAAGCCCATCAATCAAGGATCAAGCTTTTTTAATACATACATACACATATTTTTCAAGATCCTTGACAACTTTTTTTAACACTTCATCTAAGCTTTGGTTAGCGTCTAACCTCACTTAGATACTCTTAATATCAATTTTTATGACTTAAAACCAACATGCATGTAGACCTTGACAACTTTTTGAACTTGCAAGTAAGCTACCATAAAATCTGCTAAGATCGTAAACCCGAGCGCTTGCCTTCACTAGAGCTCTCGAGATTTTCAGCTTATAACCAAAGCGCTTGGACATTTTTGAGCACTTGCATTCCTTATGTTTCAATGTTTGATTAATAAACAATCTTTCTGCGTGTCATAATTTAGAGCTTGCATGTTAGCTCAACACGCACATACACAAACTTACATATTAGATTGGAAATCCATGCTTAAAATCTGAACCTGATGTGTATTTAGTTTCTTATAAATGAAATTAGTCCTTTAACTATAAGTTAAGAATCCTAGACTTTTTAAGTCTGAGCACTTGCACTAACTTAAGCCCTCGAGCCTTAAGTGCTCATTCCCAATGGAGCGCACCCATGCCCAAGCGCTCGAGTGCCCCTGAGCGCTTGAACCCACTTATGTGTAGAATCTTATATTTTCTCTCATGAACTGCTGTAACACGATGATGCCCTTTGTAACGCGCTAACTGTGATAATGGGAATAATGTATGCATAATAAGACTGAAAACCATATAATAACCTTACGCCTTTGCAGCTTATGCTACGCGTAATAAAGATATGTACCTTGGTCATTTCTCTTGATTTCAGTCTGATTGTTGAATGTGAGTCTTTGGAGAACCTTTCATGTTGTGAGGGTTTTGTCAGTTGTTGATGTCCGTTTCAAGTGGCGGTATAGAAGTTGATGGACGATTATGTTTATGGAATCCATTGATGAATATCTTGATTGAGTAAGCTGTTAAGGCACGTTTGTATTCATGTGGATATGTAATGGACCTTGAATATCTTGGCTGAGTAAAATATTATAGCACATTACTATGCTTTTGTGGCTGTTAAAGCACGATAGTTTACTCATCAAGCGGCTATTAAAGCACATTTATATTCTAAACAAATGGCATATGTCGGATTTATGAGAAAGTGAGATTAGAGAAGTTAGGGTCGAGTCGTTTGTGGTTCAGTTGGTCTCAGTTGTGAGTCATGGAGTCATTCTTGATTAAGTTTGATTTCCATATCGTTATTTTCGGATTTAGTCACAACTTCTTTCTAACTTATGAATACAATTAAGAAGACGAATAGAGATAGATAACTTTTATATTTGTTATGAATGGTGCTATTTAAGGTTTTATGTTCACGTGACTTATATTCAAGATAACGACATTTTATGTCGCTGGACCATCCTTATCCAGCCTTTCCAGATTTAGTAGGTGGTGTTCAGCCCAAGGGTAACTATGGTGATAGTGAGTATGCGGTGGAGGGTTTCACCGATGGGGGCTTTTATGAAGAGGAGTATTCTAGGAAGGACTACTACGAGGATAGTTATGGCTTTTGTAGTTGAAGACTGCGTCCTCCTAGCTTTCATGTCATCTTTCTGTTTATGATAATGATAGATGACTGTAGAATTTAATGGCACTGGTTATCACAAGACTATTTGGTTTGTTCCCATTTCTTTTGGATTATGATGGTCTACAACATTTGGTTGACGTAAGACTTGTTGATGTTTTATATTCTAGTTGCTGATAAACTTAGATACTTGACCTGTATTATTATGTTTCTTGTTATCATTATGTGTAATACCCTATATTTTTGAATGTATTAATGATAAATAAAACCTTGTATTTCTTCTTCAATATATGCTGGACTTTACTTTACAATTGCTTTACTTTGTGTCCCCATCAATTGAAATATTTTCCCAATAGATTGCCTTATCTTGTTTACCAATTAATTGACATCTTAACCACCTCAACCCAATCCATTGGACATTTTATCATCTTAACCACCTCAACCCAATCCATTGGACATTTTCCCAATAGATTGCCTTATCTTGTTTACCAATTAATTGACATCTTAACCACCTTAACCCAATCCATTGGACATTTTATCAATCGATTGGAGTAATTAATACCTACCCCCCATTGATTGGACCTTTGTCCCAAGCGATTCGTACTTTCCTACCTTCCCCAATCGATTGGTAAGAATGCTAATCGATTTCCATCAAATGTTTTGATCATCTCGGTCTAGCTGGGAAATGGCTCTGTGAACACTCTTATAGCTATATATATTGGACATAAATCTCTCTTTTTGGCTTGCTGAAAAAGATTATAGAGCGAGAGAGTTGTTTAAATTCATATATGTACTCATATATATATATATGTCTAAGCACATACACATATCTATACACTCACACACACACACACATACACGCACATATACTGAAGTAAAGAAGAAGAACCAGAAGAAGAAGAGAAGACAAAAAAAGGAAACAGAAAAGGGAAAGGAAGAGAAGAAAAAACAGAGAAGAGGAGGAGAGAGAGAAGTCATTAAAGTTTCAAGCTTTTCAAATCTTTTTTGTCAAAGGCACGACCTATTCTCTTATGATATCCTCAAACATGGTTTGGGGCTGATAGTCTCTTTTCATCCATGAGGGCTAACTCCTCGTACCTTTCATACAACCAATTAAATTTTGACACTTCACCCTCCACCAATATACACAAAGATGGTTACTCAACTTCAATTGGTAAAATAGCCTCCATCCTATAAACTAATGAATACGGCGTAGCCCCAGTACAAGTTCTCAAAGATTTTTAGTATCCCTATAGTGCAAATGGTAGTTTCTTATGCCAATCCCTATAGGTGTCTGTCATCTTTTGTAAAATTGACTAGACATTCTTATTAGCTGGCTCAATTGCTCCATTGGTCTACAGTCTATAGGGAAAGGATTGGTGGTGGGTGATCTTATACTTATCTAAGAATGTGATGAATTCTTTTTGAAAATGACTACCCTGATCTAATATAAACTCACTTGGAATTCTATATCGACAGATTATATTTCTCTGGTTAAACTTCATCACATCTTTATCCTTCAGGGTTGTTTATTATGTTGACTCTACCCATTGGGTAAACTAACCAATGGCCATAATGATGTACCGATGTACATTTGATTCTTTCAGAGTAATCTCACAAATTAACTCAATTCCCTACACCAAAAGGGGCTACGAGGTAGTCATACTATAAAGCTAGGACAGTGGTATGTGCATTAGATTGGCATAGATTTGGCATTTGTGGCATTTTCTCACATACTCGTAGCAGCCCTTTTCAAGAGTAGTCCAATAGGTTCCTTGTCTGATTATTTTCTTTGCCAACATATGTCCATTCATGTGGGGAGCATAGACTCTTTCATGTATTTCTTCCATCATTCTCCGAGCTTCCATTTTATACAAGCACTTCATATTATGACCCGTATATGATATCTTCAATAACTGATCTGTACAAATAATGAATTGAGCTAAAAATTTCTTATCACCTTCCTATCCTTTTCTAATGATCCTCCATGATATTCTCCTTTCTTAAAAAAGTTCCATACATCCAAATACTATGGCAACTCATTCTTAGGTTCCTTTATGATTGCAACCATCTCAAAGGAAGTCTTGTCCCTTTGTTCTAGTATGAACGGAGTGATCTTGACACCTATGGGGATTTCAATATTGAGGCTAAAGTTGCTAAGGAATCAACTAACTGGTTCTCCTCGTAGGGTAGGTAATAGAAGGTGATTTTCTTAAATTGGGCTCTCAGGCTTTCCAAGTATTCATGATATGGTATCAACTTCTCATGCTTCACTCTCTATTCTCCTCAGACTTGAGATATGATTAGATTGGAATCTCTGAAGACATCTATCCTCATAACTCCTAAACTCAAGGTTGCTTCTAACCCCAAGATGTAGGCTTCGTATTCAACGGTATTATTGGTGGAGGAGCATTTGAGCTTAATATCTATAGGGGTGTGGGATCTACCAGGTGTAACCAAGATTATTCCTACACCATAACCCTTTTGGTTTATAGCTCCATCAAAATGCATTTTCCACATGCCTTCCCTTACCTTCATTACCTCTTCATCGGGGAGCTGGAATTCTCCTTCTTCCTTAAATTATATGGCAAAGTAAATTAAATGTTCTGTGATGGTTCTTCCTTTCATAGGCTTAGCGGTGACATACTTGAAATTGAATTCGGATATCATTAGCATCCATCGGGAGATCCTACTAGTTAGGTTAGGCTTTTCAAATAGGTACTTGAGCAGGTCCAATAGGAAATGAGTTTGGCGAGAAAGGTTAATATGTAATGCCTAAGATGACAGGTACACCAGACCAGAGTCCAGCAAGTCTTCTCTATCGGTGAAAAGTTTAGCTCGTACCCGGTCATTCTTTTACTTAAATAGTAGATGATACGCCCAAAATTGGCTCTATCCTATGACCGAGCGGTTCAACTCAACAGTCGGTCCCTGTCCCGGTCAAATCATGCACAATTCCTTGGACAAGTATCAGCTCGAGCGGTCTAGTCTACCCGAGACTCACCATCCCGAGTGATTCATTCACGACCAGACCAATAGGTCAAGAAGACTACACTGGCACGGTCCATACAGACGCAGGTCAGTTGGGCCCACAACATATACCCCAGAATATTCCAGGCAATTTCTTACTCAAGATATAAGACTTATGAAAAGAGCATATTGTTTGCTAATCCAATTAGGAAACCTCCACAATTAATGCCAATCAAGCTCAATTGGATTATTTTCCTTATCCATGTATGAGTAGGTCTCTTGCATCTATAAAAGAGACCACTCACCCCCTTTAAAAGGAATCGACTTTTTAGTCTCTACAACACCTCTATAGCAGTCACCAACACACCCGGCCGACCTACGGTAGCTCCAAAATATTGTTGGTTCACCACAGGTCACCGACTTTTTACAGTATAGTGAACGTCCTCAAACACACACATGGACGTACGTTCCTTCATTAATAGGGCCAAACCACATACAAAAAACCAGTCTCTCACTCTTTTTCCCCTTAAATTGCTTTAATTTACTTTAACTAAATTTTGGTAGCATCAGCTTGGCGCCGTTTGTGGGAACGACAAGTTCTTCATCAACAATTCTCTTGGCTGATAGCCATGCCTCCAAAGAAGAGTGAGAAGAGTGCACAACAGGCCAACTGGGATGTTCCGCCGGCCCTGGCGCTGGCTGCGGTAGTCATGACATTTGAGCAGATCACCGCGACCCTCACACAACTCTTGGAGGGCTAGCGTTAAATCCAGTAACAGATCGAAGCCTTGCTAGCCCAGCAAAGCAGTCCTCTAGTGGTCGGGAAATGACCCAAGAATGTTGTGTACAGTCGGGAACCGATTTTGACCAGACAATGTGCCCGAGTCAACTCGTCCCGTGTTGAGGATGCTAGAGACATCAACAGTAGGCATACTGCCCGAGAGGAAAGGCAGAAGCTTATGGTCCGGGAATCAGTCCAGGGTTACTCGGTTAAGAGCCAAGGTGTCCCTAGGCACATGATGAACTGGAGTCATAGCCAAGCCCGATCCTAGGGGATAGCACACCGCCATGAGAAGGAAGCCTCCTCCACTAACCTGACCTGTAGCCCGGATACCGATCAAGAAGGTGTGGTGGCACGTATTAAGGACTTGCAGAAATTGATTGATGGAGTGGCCAAAGGGCTGGGCCAGAACCCAACTTAGAATCACGCCAATATCGAGATAGAGTCACCATTCTCTAGCTAGATCACGAGGTTTGCCATCCTATGCAAATTTAAGCAGCCTCGCCTAGATCCCTATAACGGCTCGGGAAGCCCAGTCGACCACGTCTGGACCTACAAGGCTCAGATGGCTCTAGCCACCAATGTCGATGAACTGTACTGCCTGGCCTTCCCCAGCACTTTAAAAGGCCTGTCTGGGCAATGGTTCTACTACTTAGAGGCCCAATCGGTCTGCAGTTTCAAGCAACTCAGCAAGCAGTTTATCAACCAGTTTATCGGTATGCATGAACGGCCAAAGCTTGACATGCAGCTACTGATAGTCATACAAAGGAATAATGAGACCCTCAAGGAATTTACTGACCGGTTTAATGAAGAGAAGCTCGAAATCTATGATCTTGATGAAACTGTCTCTATTATAGCCTTCTGCTCGAGAGTTCAACACACCAAGTGCACCGCGTCATTTCATAGAAATCGACTGAAAACCTTAGTTGAACTCACTGAGAGGGTTAGAGAATACATTTGCACTAAAGAATTTTTAAAAACAAAAGACCCCCGGCGCGTAAGCAACGAGTCTTCCAGAAGTAAACAAAAGCGAGATCAGCCCAACAGTTATGACAGTTCTTTTAGTTCATAGAAGTCAGGGTCCGACAGTCTCGACCCGACCTCTAGCTCACAGCAGGCAGGGTCCGGCAGTCCCGACCCAACCTCCAATTTGCTGCGATCTGAGTCTGGCAGTCCCGACCCGACCTCTAGTTCACAGCAACCAGGATCCAATGATCCCGACCTTGAATCTAGCTCAGAGTAATCAGGAGTCCGGTGATCCCGGCCCGACCTCCTGTCTCTAATAGTCTTGCCCAATCCAACAATAGTGGTACTTAGCCGATCCTCGGATGCTTTGTAGACTATCAGAGAGCTCTTAAAAAGACCTCAGGCCACACCCGAGGCACATCAAAAGACCTTAGGCCACACCTGAGGCACATTAAAAGACCTCGGGTTCCAAACTCAGGCATAAAAGACCTCGGGCTTGGAACCCAGGCACTAAAAAGACCTCGGGATCAACCCTGAGGCAACCAAAGACCAGTGTTACACAGTTGGCAAAAGTCCTCGGGATAACACCTGAGGCAAAGGACCTTGGGGTCTCGCCCGAGGCATCGGCTTCACTTAGGTCCAACCTACGATGGGGGAAAATCCCCCTAGGTGGCTGATGAAGGCAAGCTTCAAAAGACCCTGTAACCACTATGTTCTAGGTAGGTTACCTATAGTCCTAGCCTCCACAAGACCCTCGTCTTAGCGAAAGCTTGGGGGGCAGAAAGTCACGATGGACTAAATAGGCAATCACACCAGGTAGTAACTAAGTCCAACTCTTAGATAACCCAGGCACCTACAGTACTCAGAGGCAATAACCCCACTTAGGTCCAAATCAACGATAGAGGTGACTAAAATCTCTTAGGTTGGCCGACGATAGAGGAGCAAAAAGACCCTAAAGAAACGTGATTTAGGTCGGCTCCACCAACATGGTCAAACTCTTCTCGCAATAGTCTAGACGAAGGTTGACTGGATAGAAGGTAACCATCCTGGGGAGTTAACATAAAAGGACCCCAAAGCAATACACTTTAGGTCAGCTTTTCCAACATGGTCAAATTCTTTTGCCCACAACCTTGACGAAGGTTTACGGGTAGAAGATAACCATCCTGGGAGCTAACCCAAGCAAAAGACTCTGAATTAGGCCGAGTCTCAACTCTTGGCCAATTCCTGAGCACTTAAAGACTCTGAGCTAGGTTAAGTCTCAACTATTAACCAGTTCCCGAGGACTCACAAGACTCAAAAGCTCCAAGGCAGCTTCTCTGAGCACTCAGACAGTGGCAAGTGGCATCAAATAGATTTCTAAACTTGCCCTGATATAGCATCAAGCCAACCTTGGAAATGGGGGGTAGCTGATATGCCCAAAACTGGCTCTATCCTATGACTGAGTGGTTCAACTCAGCAGTCGGTCCCTGTCCCGGTCAAATTATGCATAATTCCTCGGACAAGTATCAACCCGAGCAGTCTAGTCTACCCGAGACTCACCATCCAGAGCAATTCATTCACGACCAGCCTAATAGGTCAGGAAGACCACACTGGCACGGTCTGTATAGGCGTAAGCCACCTGGGCCCACAACATATGCTCCAGAAGATTCTAGGCAATTTTCTACTCAAGATATAAGACTAATTGAAAGAGCATATTATTTCTTAATCCAATTAGGAAACCCCCACAATTAATGCCAATCAAGCTCAATTGGATTATATTTCCTTATTCATGTATGAGTAGGTCACTTGCATCTATAAAAGAGACCACTCACCCCCCTTTAACGGGACCGACTTTTCAGTCTCTATAGTACCTCTATAGCAGTCACCAACACGCCTGGCCAACCTATGGTAGCTCCAAAATATTGTTTGTTCACCATAGACTGGCTTTTTACAATATAGTGAACGTGCTCAGACACACATGTGGACGTAGGTTCCTTCATTAACAGGACCGAACCATATACAAAAAACCAATATCTCACTCTCTCTCCCCTAAAATTGCTTTAATTTACTTTAACCAAATTTTGGCATTATCAGTAGATGACCCTCTTAGAATATTTCCCCTCCTCTTCTTGGGCCAACATGCATCCCGTAGAATTCTCGATGGCAGATAGATAAAGGAATAAAGGCTTATATAGGTTTGGTGGTGAAAGAATGGGTGGTTTCTGGAGGTCTTTGATCTTATTGAAGGCTTCTTGGCGTTGACTATCCCATTTGAATATCTCCCTTTTTCTTAACAGCCTAAAAAGTGGGTCACAAGTCATGGTGAGTTTCAAAATGAATCGGCTAATGAATTGGACACTACTCCGGAACCCTTTAACCTCTTTCTCATTTTTCAGTGGCAGCATCTCCATAATGGCCTTTATCTTGGTGGGGGTCTACTTGTATTACTCTCTAGGTGATTAAGAACCCTAGCAGTTTTTTGATGGTAACCCCAAAAGTGCATTTCTGCGGACTTAGCCTCATCCTATACTTAATCAACCTTTCAAAGAATTTTCTTAGAGCCTATAGATGTCCTTCTCTCTTCCATGATTTAACAATCATGTCATCCATGTACACCTCCACTTCTTTATGGATCATATCATGCAAAAATGTGGTTACTACCCTCTAATAGGTCACTTCTACATTCTTAAGCTGGAAAGGCATGACCCTACTGCAATATGTGCCCTAATACGTAATGAATATTATTTTTTCTCTATCCTCAGGTGCCATTAGTATCTAATTTTACCTAGAGAACACATCCATGAAAGATAAGAGTTCGTGCCCTGCTGTGTTGTCTACTAATACATCTATGTGTAAAAGGGAAAAGTCATCCTTCAGAATGGATTTGTTTAGGTCTCAAAAATCAACACACACTTGTATGCACCCATTTTTCTTAGGGACTGGTACTAAGTCAGCTACCCATTTTGGATATTTTGTGACTATTGAAAACCCTTCCTATAGCTATTTCTCAACTTCTTCCTTAATTTTGAGAGTCCATTCCGGTCTCATTCACCTCAATTTTTGCTTAATGGGCTTAGAATTTGGAAAGAGAGGGATGTAGTGTTGGTAAAACTCTGGGTCTATTCCTGGCATATCATTATAAGACCATGAAAAGACATCTTTGAATTCTTTTAGCAGACAAATTGTTTCTATGCTTTTATCTTTGCTGAGCGTAGTGCCAATAAAAGCATTTCAAAGATTCTCTTCATTACCTAAGTTAACTGTTAAGGTTTCTTTAATGATTTTGCATACGAAATTATGGAGATGTAGTCTCGGTGGGGTCCACCCCTTTTGCTTCAGAAAGGGCTTTCTCGTTTGGAAATAGATTTTGAAAAAAAGGAAAGAGGTCAGTAAAAATAGATACAGAGTCACCACTTGGTCTTTGGGGAACCAAGATACCCAATTTGACTCACCCAAATAGATAAAGGCCACCGGCCCTTCATGACCAAAGAACTTGGCTCGAGATTTTGGTACGAGAGAGGAAGGAGTCTTTGTCATGACTAAAACACCCTAAACTCGCCCCGTCTTTGAATGAGCCTCAATTAGCATCCAAATAATCATCTTATACTATGTTTGGTTCGATAGTTAATATTATGATAGGTACATTACATATCACAAGAAACTTGAAACGGAGGATTAAAAGATAAGATATCATTCATAAAATCTAAACCAAGTATCACACAATGCAAAAATGAAAGATCGCACAAAATAAACTTAGGAAAGATTGTCTAATCATATATCAAGTAATTAAATTTCCTAATCTAGAGGGGACATGGATTGTTCTTGAAACAAATAATCAAAGAAATCAAAATATGATTAACAAGAATGTATGCATGTTGATTCTTGAGAAAAGAAGATCTCTCAATCCCTGAGGTGGATGAGAAAGGAAGATTAGATCGGGAGAGCATGAATGTGTGATCAAGTTCATTACTTATAACCTTCTTAGATTAGGAGTCACGAAAGCCCCAAATCTTCCATAGATGCAATGCATGATCCTAGAATGTGCAAAGTAGTGGTGTGTTGGTGTTCATGGATTTTCTAAAGTGATTTAAGACTATGGAACATGCATGAATGAATGAAGAATATCATTATAGGATATGTACAAATGTAGCATGAACTAGTTCCTAAGATATGAGCTAATTTGGATTACATATGAACATCTAATCCAGTAATAAAAGTAAGTTTTTGCCTACTGTGAATATTGGACAGAACAATGAGCTGATTTTGTAAAAATAGAAAATTGAGCTTGGGAATGTTTTTAATTCATGAATGTTTATGGATGTCATTATCACTGTGTCTAGAATACATCAAAAAAAGCTAAATCAAAATTGAAGTATTAGATTGAGAGAAATCATATAAATAAGAAAGGTAACTCAGAAATAGAATCCGTACTGTCGACTGAAATGTAGAAAAATCTTAGAAAATAAAAACAAAACATTTGGTGGTCCATTTGGTAAAGAACGTTCCCTAAGACATTGATGTTCAAGGGAAAAATTATTTGGGACCACTTATTTTGGAAACGTTTTCTGGCAAACAAGTTAAAAGTCAACTAAAGCTGTTGTGACAGAAAAAATAGAATGTTTGGAAGGAATGTTTGGGTCAAAAATGGAACCCTTCCAAGTATTTTTAAATTCATCCAAAAATTTGACATTCTCTAATGAGTTAGTAAGAATTTCCAAGTTGTATTGCAATCATCCATGGAGTATTGAACTCATAATCGCATTTTTGAGTTGAACAGCTCACTGTTTTGAAGATTTTGAGAAAAAAATGTTTCTTTTCTTCAATCAAAATGAGGGGCTTAAGAGGGGTTTTGAAATGGGGGTTTTGAGAGTGCATTTCTAGCACTAAATGGAGATTATAACCAATTGTATTATCAACATCAAACTCATCCCAAGAACTTCCAAAATCATTTGCAAGATTTTGTTTCATTTTGAACATATCTTCAAGAATACTTGGGAAGTATTGAAGTTAAAATCATCATCGATCAAACATGTTTTTGAGGTCAAGGGTTACTATCCATAAGGATTCACCCTCCTCAAACACCATGTCATCACTTAGATGATGATGAACTTGTAAGTAAAATAAAAAAAATCATACAAAGAAATGAGTTAAGAAGAGATGAACATACATGTAAATGAAGCAAGTAAGCCATCAATAGATGATAATCAATGAGATATTGAACTTGTAGCTTGGTGTTTCACTCATATATGGTGACATTTTGACGTGAAAGTAGTTTTCTATCTCAATAAATACTCATAAATGGCAGTTGGGTGTATTGAATGTGAAGTATAAAGAGGAGTAATGGAGTAAAAACTAGTCGGGAACTCACTTTCTTGTTGAAAATCAATAGGAGGAAGTGCACTTTCTCTCTTCTAACCTTATCTCTATCTCTTTCTCTCTATAACTTTTATAAACTCTTACATTTGACACCCCCAAAATGAGGATTCAAGGGGGGGTTCATATAAGCCAAGTTGGGGAGAATTTGGTATTTAAAAAGTGCTTCCATTGGTTCCAAACATCTCTGAACAAGAAACTACGTCTTTTTAACTTTTAATTGTTTAATTTGGGACCCCAAATCAAATTACAAAAATGGACTACTCTGGGGGAGAGTGCGGCAGTGGCACTGCACCTATACCATGATGGTAGTTGGCTAGTGCCATGGCATCACTGCTCCTCAAACGTCCATATTATTCTATTTAGGCCCCAAGAGGTTCTGGTATTCACGAAAAGGCACTATTTTGTCTGAAATTCACAGAAAATGCGTACGAACTCCAAAATAAGCCTATGATACACCATTGGAAATTTCATGGAGTCTAATTTACATAAAAATAGTTCTAAGATAGGTCACTTTGAAAAGTTTTGCAGTGTTCACGATAAAAGCTGATTTGATCGCCTTTTTCTCCTTCAGAAATTCATAAGAAATCCATTTTAAATCCAAAAATTATATATGATATACAGTTGGAAAGCTATTGACCTCTAGTATCCATGAAAACTTTTTGAAAAATAATACAGTGCTCCGATCTCTGAGTCAACTTTTAGGTCAAACTGATCAAACTAGGGACCTCCAGGAAGTTCTGGAAACCTCTGAGAGCTTCCAAGAGCTAATGTTTTCATTTGATTTTCTTCTAAAACTTGTTTTAATACTTTTCACATGATCCAGGATGATCTTGAAACTTTTGGGCAAATTTGGATGATTTCGATCAAGCTTGGTCAAACCTTGGTCAAACCAGTCAATGGAAACTTTCGGGACTTCTGAGGGTCTCTAGGAACTGATGATTTCATTTGATTTTGCTTTAAAACTCATTTTATTACTTTTCTTAAGGTGTAACGTGTTTCATGGGACGCGAAGCCCATGATTTCAAGCGACGGACATGGAAGCCCTAAGATGAAGGAGAGTAGTCTACTGATGTTTCGACCATTGGTTGATTCTTGTGGTGATCATTCTGGAAAGTCGGTTCAGGCTTCCAAGAGCTAATTTCTTTCTATGTTTTAATTGCTGGGGATAGTCCAAACCCTCTGGGAATTTCTCTTGACTATTTATCCTCTCTGTTTATCAACAACTAGGATTCACTTTTGAACCTCTCAAGGTTGATCATATCTTGTGACGATTGGTCTGAAAAGCTGATTCAGGCTTCTGGGGGCCGATTTCTTCTTATGTTTTCCTGTTGGGGATGGTCTGATAGACTTTCTAATTTTTAGCGGTAAAACCTTGTAAATCATGACTGAAATGGGCCAGTGGGGCTAATCGGGGCCAGAAATAAGTTAAAATGGGCTAAAACAGAGAGAAGTAGGGCAAAGCGGGGCCAATAGAGGGTACTGCCGCGATAGCACTAGGCTGCTGCCACGGTGGCAGTTGGTTAGTGCCACAGTGACACTGGTTGGCCGGCCCACCATTATGGTATATCTTGTGTTTTAGTGCTCTAAAGGCTCATTCTTGGGCCAATGTGGGGGTGATTTTGGACCTAGAACTCATTAAAAACAATTTGTGCATGCTCGAGTGAGTAAAATTTTCCCACAATTGGACTTTTGATTGGTGTTTTATTTTTCTCTAAATTTTAAGAAGAAAGTTCGGTTTCAACTTCCATTTTCCTTGTAAATCTATGGCTTCAAGCTCGAGGAGGCTCTCTAAGAAGGCCAAGGAGTGAGCAAGGTTACACGAGAATTTTCTTGTGCACTCTTGTGCAATACCCAAGTGTAGGTAGACGTGCAAGTAATATCTGGTAAGACCAGGTCGATCCCACAGGGAAGGTGTTGACCTATTAAATTAGACTATCCTCTAAAAGAAAACAAAATAAAATAAAAAAGTTTGAACGATGGTGCAGAACACAAAGTTCCACAAACTAGGATTACTAATGAAAATAATTAAAATTAACTAAACAATCTAACTAGCTAATTAAACAGTACTTTGAATTAAGGCGTTTAACTTTAAAAAGAAAGCGTTGGGATTACACGAATCTGCAGTAACCTAGCCATCTACCATGCATTTGCCTTGAAGCACAATGGAGCATATTACCTACAGTTTTCCGTATTCCTCTAAAAATAAAGAATCCATGGCCCTTTCATGACCGGGACCATATCATCACAGTTAAATTGAAATACACAAAAGCGGTTTAATTCAATAGTTAAGACTCGCATCCTCAATGGTGTTAGCATTGAAGATGGTTTGCAAAATGTATTGAAAGAAAATGCCTTAGGGCATTAATTTTAAAACTGTTTTGACAAACTGAGCATTTATTTGGGACAGAATGATAACACATCTTAAAAGAAAAGGTCCTGGAATACTGCAGGGAACATCCTCAAGAATCAGGGAGTTCGATCGATCGACGCGCCTTCGATCGATCGAAGACCTTCATCCCTCAATCGATCGAACTGACTTCGATCGCTTGACTGTCTCTGGTTCGATCGATCGAACTAACTTCGATCGATCGAACACAGCGATTATTCTGCTGCATGGCAGAGGCTGGAGATCACTGTTTCATCGTGTTCTCCCAACCTGGGACTACTCAGACATCGTCTGGAGTGTCGAGGATTGATTTTTAACGTGAGAAAACATTAATACCTTGTTTGATTGTGAGTTATTCATGAAAACTATAAATTCTATGGTTTTATCAATATTTAGCATGCAACACTGTAAACTGAGCGATTAAACTATGCCTACGAAGTGCAGAATGTAAATGACAATATATAAATAACCTGGAACAAAAGATACTTGTATAAACTTCGAGAAATTCAATCCACAATATGAAAGTTCAATGAAAAACCTACAAAAAACCAAACAAACTCTCTATCTCTCTCTATAAAACTGTTAAAACAAAAGTGGGCGTCCTTATGGACGTGTGCAAAACGCATATAAATAGAAAACCTAATGCACTAGGGTTAAAACCCGCATTCTGCTGCGCACGCACATGTTACTGGAAATACCCCGTTCGATCGATCGAACTTCTTTCGATCGATCGAACCCTTGATCTTCAAGCGCTTCTACTCTGTTCGAGCGATCGAACTCTTGATCGATCGAACCTTCTACGATCGATCGAACTTCACTTTTCAGCTTTGACTTCTTTTGTTTGCATTCCAGCATTCCATTTATTCTGATATTCATCTGTTTAGTCCGCACAGCAGTGATCTGCATAAACAACAGCTAAAATAATACAACTTATCATAGATTAATCATACTGTATAAAAATTAGCCTTGTAATGCAAATTGCGGATAACACGGGAAGTTGTGATAAAAACTACTACATTTCTTCCTTTTAGCGCGGTTGTATTTTACAAATACCCCCGCTTTGCACAACCCCCAACTAGCTTATTGCTAGTCCCTAGCGATAAAGCGAAAAATAAAATAAACTAACAACTCCTAAACTAATACTACCACGACTAAAAAACAAAGAAAAACTAAAAACAACCTAAACTAAGATAGAGAGAAAAATCCTAACTCACTTTCGCAGGAATCGCGGTTGATTTAGCGAATGCAACAAGCCGTTAAACCCCTAGGTTCCCCCTAGTGGACGAGTGTTGTCTCGTGAGGGTTTGCAGTGAATATACCCACAAAATTCCAATTTTAAGCTCAAAAAGAATTAGAATAACTTTGTAGAATTGCCCCTTCCATTAAATTGTTAATTCAACTCTACAATAATATAATATCCTCTATCAACCCATGAAAGAGATCCACATGCTCCCCCATATCACCAAGTAAAATATACAAATGTATTACCATCATGCACCCGTGTGTGTGTGAAATTAATAACCATGCGTCCAACCCTTATTAAGAATTATCCAGAATATTATACTTTGGAAACTTGCAGTTTTAGCTCAATTCTCACATTGGTCACACTCAAAAAGAACGTCTCTCAGAAACTTGCTTTACAATGATCGCACATCGTATGAAAGCTTTGAGAAGAATGATATTCTAAGTGCTAATGCTTTCATACTTGACTCCATGAAAAACGGACATTTAAGAGTGTATAGTCTCATGAATGGAATACTACTTACTAGAGGAGCGAAATACCGTGGACAACTCAACTCACACTTTCATGTTCAAATCAATTGTTGAAAATCTTCAAGACTTTGAATTATGGCTTTTATTTAGTAGGCGGGGGTGTTGTAGAGAAGAGTATGCTTTTTAGTATGTGATGGAATTTCAACTTCTCTTTTTATTCTTTATTCTTTATTCTTTTCTCCACCCAATCTCCCATTCATTTCATATACTTCTCTTTTTTTTTTTTTTTTTTTTTTTTTTTTTTATAACTCCTTCATTCATATACTTTTTTTTTTTTTTTCAACCTGAAATATCCCACAACAACTTCCTTCCATTTCACATACTTTGATGACTCATTCTCAATAAATTTATCAAACGGTTCAATGAGGTCAAGGTATAGATCAAAGATTTAGATTCTTGTGATTCCATTGGAAATATTTATTTGAGGTGGGATTAGGGGTGAAACGATTCAATGAATGAGGGTGAGCTATATTAGGTAAAGGAATGGGTAAACGATGGCTTGAATCATTTTCTCAACTTTCAATTTTTAGCACTTAAGTGTTCATCGAGTTTAATTGGTAAATCCTGAACGTTCTCCTCTAACAAACAGTCAAAACTTTTAAAAAAAAACTGAGACTTAACAACGAATTCACAAGTATACGCAAGAAAAACCATTCGACAATGTTTGAGAATCCCCTCAGAAATGAAGATTGGCTCAAAAGCTCACAAAGGGTTATTAGCTTCCACTACTTGTTCTTTTCGTACAATATTCATTTTAACTCAATTTTCAAGTTTTCTTCATGGCTGCCAATTAGTGCACAAAAGTGTTGGGTACATAATAGCTTGACAGATGCAATTCATTTCAATGATACAGGAAAACGCGTGGATTTAATCCATAAAAAGATAAGAATACTATAGATGTGTCATTGTCTAATTAACAAGCAGGAGAGACTATTCAGAGTTATTCTAACAATATGATTCAAAAATTTTCAAAATTTTAACAGACTGTGTTCTCATTAAATTTAAAACATTACCAAGTGCATTACCTGATCATTACAAGTGTATACCTATCTATTATCTCCTACCCCCAACTGAAAACAACAAAGTCCCCAGAAGTTGATTTTCAATAAATTAATAGATGGGTATCACCTGTATGGAGCAAATTTATGATCTCAAGCGAGCAACCTAGCATAGAAAAGTAGAACACAATCTCCAAAACAAACAGGATCAATAGATAACAATAATACGATAAAACCATGATCCAAACGAACTAAACTACGGGAATATGAACAGAATAAAATAAAATACAAGCAGTGATAAATACTGTCCATACAATACCAACTAACCAGATCATACAACCAAAACCACCAACATATACAACCAACCAAAAATATAACAAAAATCAGTACACTACTAACCAAAAATACATAAATACCACCTCCCCAACTAAGACTAATCGACCCTAGACGGCGTATCATCGGCTACATCAGAAGGGATGTCGATGGGAGCAGGCGGCAATACAGTAGTAGTAGGAGCAGTAGTGGGTGGCTCGGTAGCAGTGGTGGAAACAGGATCAGCAGCCTCAGAAGCTGGGGCAGCATCAGATGATGGAACAGTAAGGGGTGGATCTGTAGGAGTATCAACATGAGATGGATCAGCAGCAGTCTGAGCAGACGGGGTGGCTGTGGGATGGTGAGCAGAGTGAATGGCCTGATCAACCCCGATCTGAATCAATATAGACTCCAACAAAGTCTGGATCTGATCCATCCGGCCCTCGAGTCTAATCCTGGCCTCTCTCTCCTCCAATAATAGCTCGCGAACTGTCGGGAGAGGCACAGAAGAAGAAGACTCTCCCTGGGCACGAGACTGCGACCTCTGTCACAGCTCAAACTGCTGAACCGCAGCAACTGGATCATCCTCATCATCCGAATCAAGCTCCTCCACCTCAGTGGGTGTCCCTGAAGCTCCGGCCTCCGTGTCTGTACCGCCACGCCTCTTCTTCCTCCCCCTCACCCTCGCTTTCCCTTTCCCCTTACGCTTCCTCTTCTGGGCGTCGGAGCGGCGAGCAGCCGCCTCGCTAAATCGGCGGGGAGAAGGGCGGATATCATCTCCAGCGAGCTCGAGGAATCCGGCATCGGCCATGACCCTCTGAATAGCCCAAGCACCCTTCAGGTGCTTCCTGGACGAGATATAACGGGTGGGGTGGACCATAAAGTCAATGTATAGGCGTGGTATACAAACAGGCTGACCCGTCCCCACTGCATATAAGACTCGCGCATACCAAGCCGCGATCTTCTCTCGATAGGACGTCACTAGGAGGCAATTACTGAGGACCAAATGAAGCATGTGGTAGTCATCGGTGAGACAGTGGTCCTCGATCAAAGCATCGCCATCCCAAGACGGAACGGCGCCTCCAGTGAGCTCTCTGATGATAGTGGATGGTGGGGTCACGGGTGCATCAGGCCGGTGGGGGCAAACATAATCAGGTACCTCTGGTACCCCCAACGCAGCGGAAACGGTGGCGGGACTGATGATGAATGAGCGACTCCGAAAGAAGGCATGGTAGGTGAATGGTGTAAACGGGTCGCTGATCATAGTCGCACACGCACCTCTAATCCAGGATAGGTTGACCCTCTTGGCCAACGACAGGAGATCGAACCAGTGAGGCATAGAGCGGATGCGTGTAAGGAACCATGGGCTCTCAGTCCAGATATGCTCAATAGGCCGCTCGATCATCACCATCCTCGTCTGAAAATATCGCTCAAACCAAACCCTATCCTCGTTATTCCGGAACCCGTGTGCGGGCACCGGATCTGGAATAGTACGGTCGAGGGGCTTGGACTTATGATAGCCCGTCACTGGATTCATCTGGCAGTCCTGAAAATAAGACCACACAAGATACAGATAAGAACAGGAAGAAAAAGAAACAAAACAAACACTGCTGGAGTTCGATCGATTGAACTGAGTTCGATCGATCGAACTGGAGTAGACTTCGATCGCTTGAACTTTGTTCGATCGATCGAACAACTTCCCTTCGATCGCTTGAAAATTGTTCGATCGATCGAACACAGCGGTGTTCATCAATCGCAGAAAACGAAAAGAAAGCAAAAGTTACGCTAACAAAAGACGATCCTAAGACCAAGGGGACACCCCCTTGGGATTTTCTAAGACGAACATAGAGGCA
Organism: Hydrangea macrophylla; assembly: GCA_033977485.1. Taxonomy (NCBI): domain Eukaryota; kingdom Viridiplantae; phylum Streptophyta; class Magnoliopsida; order Cornales; family Hydrangeaceae; genus Hydrangea; species Hydrangea macrophylla. The sequence continues at coordinate 17,755,370 of CM066988.1, forward strand.
AAGGAAACTACAAATGAGTGGGGCCTACCTCGGGTAAGAACCTGCAGTGGGGATGGACGGATGATGAGATGAAGATGAAGATGATCAGGAGGTTAATCAGGGCATCTATTTGGATGCCAGAAATAAAAATTTTCCAAGTCGCCTTCTCCTCTGTCTTCGAGCGATTGAGAGTGAGAGTGAGGGAAATGAAGAGATGTCCTGAAGACGCCTCGTTTAAATGCTTCGTTCGATCGATCGAAGAATGTTCGATCGATCGAACACAAATCCTTCAATCGATTGAACGTAAACTACAAGCGCTTGAACATTCAGGTTTCGATCGATCGAACTGGGCTCGATCGATCGAACACAAAAATTCCAGAATTCAATGGGATATGAACCACATCACCCCCAACTATCAAAAACAAATCTGGACATGCAGATAGACTGAAAGAACAGTTGAAGAACAAGCATGTAGGACATAAATTTATCCCCAGAATAGAAAATTGCAATTTATATCAAAATAAAACTTTATTATTGCATCCAAATTGCAACATTATCATCCCCAACTGTGGTTAAAACCTTATTTAACTAAAGAAAACCAAAAATAAAAAAAACTAAAACTAAAACCAAAAACATTTTGTCAAGGATTACACTCCAGTTGCTAAACAAGAATTGAAATTGAACAGAAACAACTGAAATGTAGCACTAGTCTTCGAGTATAAAGATTTCCTCTTCCACGATCTCTTCGTAATCCGCCGAATCTTCAGAAGTGAAGTCCAAACTCGATGATTCCCTTTTCCAGAACAATCGAAAAGCAGCAAGGACATCATCAAACAAGTCTGGAGTCTCCAAGGAATTGAAAGCCCATGCAAGAGGTGATCCGGATGGAGACAAGGATAACGGAGTGTGATTGCGCAACGGACTGTCCTCTCACGGCGGAGTGAGTGGGGGCCTTATGTAGGGCCCAAGACCATGAATCAGTTGATGTGGAAGGAATACCGGGATGTCATTTAGGAACATAGTGACAATCCTGGACAAAAGACAACAAACTGAAATTAAAACAACAGAACACAAGAAACACGAATTAACACAAAAAGAAAAACAAAGAATAGAAACAAGAATTACAAAGAAATGTGACAAGTTCCAACCTCACTATTGGCATTGGTTCCCAAAATGCACTGGCTGGTAAGGGGCATTGGAGCCTGAATAGCAAGTAGCTCAGGTGCACATAGCGGTATGGGACCAACTCAAGCACGAGGAAATCATCCACGAAAACAAAGACGGCATTGTGGCGTTCTGGGACGACATCCTGAAGGACATGATCCTCCCATGGCTCCCACATGTCATCGTTTTCCCACTGCGCCATGAGTGCATCATCCACCATTCGTCCCATATACAGGTCTTCTTCCTCATCCACCTCTTCATAATCCTGAAATCCCATATTTTCGTATGGATTGATGTCCAGGAGAGCTGGTGGATATGGAATGTACCCTTGAGCAGCATCAATGAGAGAATGAGCAACAGGATCTTGATGAAGCAAGGGGCAAGGTATGAGTTCACCCTCAATCCAGGTGCCACAGCGACATTCTGAATCAGCCCAAGAACCGACAGAATGAACATCATCACCTCGCATCTAAGACCTGCAACAGAGTGGTTTAAGGAATAATGGATTAGAACTAAATCACAAACACGAAATAAAGAACGAAAACCAAAAATAAACAAAAGAGAGAAAAACTAAAATGCAAGGAAAGAACAGGAATACAACAACAATTTGGAATTCCACTTCAGATTTTTAAGCATGAGAATAGCTGGGCTCATCCAGCTGGATGTGCTCAACTTCAGAGTGGAAATTCTCCAAGAACGGCTTCAATCTTTGGCCATTGACCTTGAAACAATCATCGTTCTTGGGATTAACAATCTCGACCGCCCCATGTGGAAAAACAGTTTTTACGATGAACGGGCCTGTCCAACGGGAACGGAGTTTTCCTGGGAAAAGATGGAGGCGAGAGTCATACAGCAACACTTTCTGCCCCGGCTCAAATGATTTACGAAAAATCGTACGATCGTGTCGAGCCTTCAACTTTTCCTTATGTAACCTTGCAGAGTCATACGCGTCTCGTCGTATTTCCTCTAGCTCTGCAAGTTGAAGCTTGCGTAGCTGACCTCCCTCCTGAATATCAAAGTTTAATGAGCGTGTCGCCCAATAAGCTTTATGTTCAATTTCAACAGGAAGGTGGCAAGCTTTCCCGTAAACTAGTCTATACGGGGACATACCAAGATTCGTCTTATAGGCAGTACGGTATGCCCATAACGCGTCAGTCAATTTGTATGCCCAGTCTTTTCTATTGGAACTAACCGTCTTCTCGAGAATATGCTTGATTTCTCGGTTAGCCAATTCTGCTTGCCCATTTGACTGTGGATGATAAGCAAGAGCGATTTTATGATGGACCCCGTATTTCTTGAGAAGTGACTCCAAGGGCTTATTGCAGAAATGCTTGCCTTGGTCACTTAATAAAGCTTTCGGAGTACCAAAACGAGACAAAATATGCTCTCTTAGAAATGACATGACCGTTCTGTGGTCATTTTGTCTCGTTGGTATCGCTTCTACCCATTTCGATACATACTCCACAGCAAGGAGTATGTACTCACAGTTATTTGACTTGGGAAATGGGCCCATAAAATCTATGCCCCAACAATCGAATATCTCAATTGTGATGATAGGGGTTAAAGGCATAGAATTCCTTTTAGAAATGGTTCCAAGCTTTTGACAGCGTTGGCATGTCTTGCAAAAGGAATAAGCATCTTTGAAGACTGTGGGCCAGTAAAAACCGCTTTGCAACACTTTTTGTGCGCTCTTTTGTGACGCAAAATGGCCACCGCATGCCTCAGAATGGCATGACGCTAATATTACGGTTATATCCTCGTTAGGGACGCAACGCCTGATGACCTGATCAGCACAGTACTTGAAAAGGTATGGGTCATCAAAGAAGAAATGGCGCACGAACGAGAGGAACCGTTTCCTATCTTGATTCGACCAATGAGTCGGTGTCTCACCCGTGACCAGGTAGTTTACCACATCAGCATACCAAGGCAGACTACTTATGTAGCACCCAGAATTTCCTAGAAATTCCACGTAGGAATTTAGAATATTGACGTCACCCCAGGATATGATTACAGAAGATCCATTAGGAGTTCTTACTAGAATCCTTAGTAATCGTCTTGACGACGACTACGTCAAGTCAATCTAGTGCCTACTAGAATGGTCGTAACTCCGGCATATATACTTTCTATAATAGAACCTTAAGAAGAATTGCATTTGGACCCGCATATCCTGGTAACAGGATTGCACTTTCAGTCTCATTTATAGACAGTAGTGTGTCTACCCAAGAGTGGGACCCACATTATACTTAAGAATTAAGTGGACCCCACCCTGATAATCTACCCTTAGACACACACAACATACACATACACTTACATTGGGACTTAGGAACACATCTCAGTGCATGTTACCTAGAATAGGACCCACAAACCCCTTTGACAGTCATGTGGACCCCACCCTTAATCTACCCTTGAACACACGAACACACATACCTAAGTATGCATTAGTGCACCTATAGCACATAATCAAACCTCCCTCACCTTCCCTCTATATAATGCACCCCCCCTTCCCACCATTTCACCCCACAATCTGTTTTATACAGATTCTTAGAGAGAGAGAGAGTGCCCGAGAGTGAGAGAGAGAGCTTAAGAGAGAACACACCCTCCCTCATCCTCGGTTTATACATACACCTCCCCCTCTACACCATCTCTGCCTCACCCCTGTCCATACCACCTCTATCTACACCCACACACACACACAGAAGACTAGAGAGAGAGAATAGAGACGCCGGAGGGAGAGAGGAGAGTTGATCGGAGAAGAAAGAAGAAACCGAAGAAGAAGAGAGAGATCTGAGCTTCCCTGAGGTAAAACCCACCCCATTCCATTTCTGCAACTCCTGCATGTTCCCTAGACACCCTCAGACCCACATGCAAGCAGCCAAACAGAGCCTAAGGCTCTCTGCACTTTCCGGCGACCATTAGAGCACCTTAGGAGGTTGGATTTTTCAAATCACAACCAAATGGCCTCTAAACCAGACCATGGAGACCCCCTTGGTCCCATTAGGACCCCAATGTAGCAGTCTTTGATTTGGGGACCGTTTGATCGGCCATGCAGGCCGTTATTCTCCGAATAAGCCGAAAGAATAATCCATTGGTAGGTGGCCTAAACGAATAGACCGTCTTCCCAGCTCCTAGTATGTGACAGAGGACCCCGTTCCGGTCACTTTGCCGTTGGTTTCATGGATTTTGGGTTAGAGAGGAGAGAGAACGGGCAGTTTGAATAATCTCCGGCGACGTTGCTTCGCCGGAGAAGACGATAGGGAAACGGGTTATAACGTCCGGGTTAGGGTCGGGTTATGGGCGGGTTAGTCTGAGTGTGTAGAAGGGTTACGGTAGCGGGCCGGGTTGGGTTTAAATAACCCGTGGGTCAACTTAAGTCTAACGGCGTCGTTTTGACGCCGGGTTGTGTTTGGGGCGGGTTCGGGTATTAGGTGTGGGTCGCGTTGTGTCTAGGAATGGGTTAGGGTTTAGTTCGGGTTTGGTTAGGGTTTAGGTTAGCGGGCTGGGTTGGTTTGTGAGTGTTAGCGGGTTAGGCTTTGGGTCGGGCTCAGTCCGGGTTGGATTAATGGGTAGGTTCAGTCTGTGTCTATGGTTGGGTCAAGTTTAGGTCCGGGTTTGGGTTATCGGGTAGGTTTAGTTGTGAGTGTATCTGGTTTCGGGTTCGGGTTAGGGTCAACCCGAATGGGTTTTGGTTTGGGTTTCTTTGTTCGTAGAAATGGGCAACCCGTTTGTGTCTCGGTCGGGTCGGGTCTGACCCATCGGGTCATGTGCTTGGGTTTTGTTGAGAGTATATTCGGGTAACCCATAGGGGGTTCGGGTCGGTTCGGGTCGACCCGTCGGGTCTGAAGATTTTATTATTATTATTATTATTATTGTTATTATTATTATTATTCTTATTATTAGAATTATTAATATTAAGTAGTCTAAATTGATTTAAATTATTTTAATAATTGCATATGGTTTATAATTAATACCATTAATGTTTTTATATTATAGAATATTATTTTAATATTCTATATATCATTATTATATTATATATATTGTATATTTATTATTTATATGGTTAAAAATAAATAATAAATATTAGTTTTATATGATTTTAAATAGTTAATAAATACCTATGTGTATTTATAAATTCTAGAAAAATAGGGTAATGACCCAGGGACTATTTTATTATATAGTGTAAATTATAAAGTTATAATATTATAGTCTAGTATTTTTAATAATTAATAAGGAGCTATTTTATGAGTATATTAATTATTAAAAATACCAAACGAGCTCCGAAAATTATGAAATAAATACTGATAGTGTATTTTAATATCTAGTATTTAATAAAAATACTTCTAAGTACTGATTTCTCTGTATAATTATAATAACATATTTAAATCCCGTTTTGGGTATTTTCTGATATATATTATCTTCAATAATTCATAATAAATAATCTAGGACTCCGAAAATTACGCGGTCAGTTCCCAGAGTCCTAGAATAATGTCTAGAATATTCTCGTAAAGTTTGGTGACTTTTCGACTCGGTCGAAAATACAGCCTGTCTTTTAGGGCCTGCATTAGTATAGTAAGCCCCGCATATTATCTCGAAAAACGCGATGGACTCCGATTTGAGTCTAGTCAATGGCGTTGGACTTAGAATGACACGTAGATCACTACCTTGAGGTTTATGACCTCATTTGGTAAAATTACCATTTTGCCCCTATAGTTGTACTCATACATTACTTCTGTTTATTCCATTTATTGTTGTAGAACTTGACGTTTATCTGCGTTTCGAGGAGCGACGACTCGAGGTGAGTTTCCTAACCTCACTCTAATCCTATTAAGACTAATATAAGATGATTAAAGTCACATGTATGATATTCTGTATAAGTAATGAGCTGATTATTGATGTCAAGTGTATTGCCGTTAATTATAAGATGTTTAAGAGCATGTTATGGTAGTGCTATCGCATACGTGAGCATGTCAAGGGTTTTATCTATATGTTTATCGGTATCAAATCCATGTTATATGATCCATGCTCTATATGTTACGTTTCTGCTGCTATGTGTGAAAAGCACGTTTTACGATGTTGTTGACTGAATAGATAACGCATGCCATGTTAATAATAAAGATAAATGAAAGTAGAATTGCATATGAGTATCGATGATGGACACACGTGCATTTCATGACATGTGTCAGCATGCGTCATGTATGAGAAAGAGAAGGGTTTGATGAGAATGTGAATGAGATGAGATGTGATTTCTGGATCCTATGGATCAACGGCTGACGAGCCGGGTGGACATGAACGGTTAGGGTTCCTAGCGCGCCTCTCGCCGTTGAAGACGTCCGGTGATGCGCATACGTGGTTGAAGACGTCCCATGTATCGTTGAATACGTCCGGCTAGTGCTCTAATATATTTCTCAGCCGTGTAGACGACCGGTGAGAGTATACACATGGTTGAAGACGTCCCATGTGCCAGCTTCATTGTTTACAGATAGTGTGCGCCGTGAAGACGTCCGGTGGCCTATCAAGGGAATGAGTATGAATTGGCTGTGATGGTATGTTATCATCCTTGATATACCGCGTGTTGTCAAGCGGATGGGAAAGAGAAAGCGAATGATGAGATTGAGTTGATGAGAAAATGATGTGGTTCAAATGATTTGGTTTTGGAAAGTTTTGGTTTTAAAATAAAATGGTTTTGAAAATATCTGTTTTAAAAGCAAGTGTCTTTGAAAAGAGTTGGGAACGAGTCTTATTGATCATGCATTGGCACGCACGAGTTTGTAATAAGGAAAATGCATTCTATGATGTTATATTTATCTGTTTACCTTTCTTGTTGAGACCTCTGCTATGCCCGTGGTGAGAATGCGTCTTTTGATAAGAGAATAACCATGCTTTAAAGTACTAAACTATGACGTGAGCTGAGAGATGTGTTGTATTTACTGATTTTTGTGCGGTTGAGACTCTCACTCAGCCTTGTTCCAAGGCTGACGGCATGTTACGCCCTGGGCATTCGTATGCCCAGAGTGTTGCAGGTTTGGAGATAGATAGAAGAGTTCAGGATGTTGTACCGTGGAGCCAAGGAGAATAAAGCCTTGCCCAGGACCTGATAGACAGTTTCTCAAGTTTTAAGATTGTATAAATTGTTTAGCATGGCCTCTTGTATTAAGATTGAAGTTATTGTAATCCTTGTTTAATTTCCGCCGCTGTATTTATACTCTGATAAGTTTAGATTATGCTTATGTTCTAGCATTCCCTTATGATTTTTATGGTGCGGAGTTAGAAGGACAGAACGGTTAACAAACTAGTCACGTGTCTACGGACCCATAAAGGAAAATTTTTATTTTCCCTATTTTTGGCTTACTCCGGGGCGTGACAGGGTTTTAGTGGTATCAGAGCTTAGGTTTAGAATTTCACCGTCTGTCCGTCACTCTTAAGTTAAGAACCGTAAGATATTCCGGAGATAGTAACCGATGCTAAGATGGTTTTCCTTAGAGCAGGTAGTATGGAGTAACAAAGAGAGTATGACGCTGAAAATGAAGAGCACAAGACCACCATGGATAGGAAGGTCATTTCCTGAGGTTCAACCCATATTGGTGCCACTATCAGGCCCAGTGCCCGTAGGGAGATAGGAAGTGGACACGTTGTTTCTTCCGTGAAAGACCTGTTCCAGAGTTAGCATATCATAGAGTGGTAGCACCGCGTTTATTGTCCGCTGAGATGGAGGAGGTTTCGCATGCCCTTGGAAACCTTGCGAACCTTGACCAGGACGAGCCACAAGAGGACATAGTACACTATGTTACCCCTGCAGGATCTGACGAGGACTCAGACGATGATCCAGATGAGGACCCCCTAGCGGAGCCGGAGATGATAGAGGACCCTGATTGGCCCTTGGAGCCAGCCTGGGATGCGTTTATTGGTATTCCTCCGATCGACTTTCCACCATCTAGCGATTTAGGAAAGGTTACCTCAGATTCTGATATTGAGAGAGATGGAGGAGGGATTCTCAGCTAGATCATCGCATGTTTTTATTTGTTCCACTTTGTTTTGATGTATCCCAGATTTGAGGAACTAATATTCGTACTCTTACTGTACCCTTCTTATTTTCTGATTAGTAGTAGTTTGCTTATAACTTAACTTAGCTATAATTGTATGGATGAGATGATTCTTACTTTTAACTAATTGCTAATTTTACCTCTTATATGGTTTTTACTAACAAGATTATAGGTGTGACCATTAGTCGATAAGATGTTTTAGGCACTGACGAACTTCCTGAGATGTATCTCGGAACAGTCAGTTCAACCTAGAGTCTAGAAAGACCAAGGATAAGAATGCCTTACCCTTAATCCTAGTAGTAGTTGTGATGATCGTTATATGCTAGAAATCTCTGTTAACTCAATGTTGTTACTTGTCATATGATCAGACAAGATAAGATAAGGTATTGACCAAATAGGTGATTAACTCGTAGGTGTAACCCTTTCTAGCGTACACCATGGTTAAGAGGAAACGGAATACTCAGAATTCATCCAACGGACCAACAAATGTGATACCTCCAGCAGTAGATCCCACTGGATTGATAGGAGCCCTTGTCCGACGTGTGGAGCAAGCAAGTAATCACCTGGACCGCGTCATCAACAACGGAAATACTCGTCAGACAGGAGATAAACTGCTTGAGAGATTTCGTGCACTTAAACCAGGAACTTTCACTGGAATGACAGGAGCATGGCAAGCTGAACAATGGATTTGCCAGATGGATTTGATATTCGAAACGATCAATTGCAGTGACGACGAGAAAAGACGCTTAGCCGTTTTCCAGCTGACATTCGCAGCAGCCGACTGGTGGGAATCGGAGAAAGCGGCCCTTGGAGAAGAAGCCATCCGAAGAATGACCTGGACGGAATTCAAAAAATTATTCCTCGAGAACTACTTTCCCCAGACTGAAAGGAATAGAAAGGAGAAAGAATTCATTGATCTGGTCCAAGGAAACCAGACTGTGAGAGAGTACACTGTGCAATTCGAACGACTATCCCGATTCGCATATCACATGATCGATACGCCAGAGAAGAAAAATCGGAAGTACCAGTTAGGCCTTTCCCTGCAGCTTCAACGATCGACCCTTGGTCATCTAAACCAACCATTCAAAGCCCTGGTGGGAATGGCAAACGGCTTTGAGGAAATCATTAACCGAGAACAAGGACAATTCGAGAACCGAGCACCCCCGCTGAGATTCAACCAAGGACAGAAGCAAACCCCTGATCAAGAATATCCAAAGAGCGTCCAATTTTTCCAAACAAATCCAAGAAAGAGGCCAGAGAATAGTCACCATAAGTACAAAGGACATAAGAATGGTGAAAGGGAAACGACCCAGTAATAGCATCAGTTCAACGCAAAACACGCCAACGTTGTTACAACTGCGGAATATCTGGACATCACTCCAAAGAATGCACAGCACCGAAACAACTCACAGGGCAACAGGTGCAGTGTTTCAATTGTGAAAAGACTGGACATGTACGCCAAGATTGCCCTGAACAAGAAGTTCAGAACAATGCTCCACCACTACAAAGATCCAGAAAGAGAGCTCGCAGATTAGTGAATCAATTCCAGCACTGAACAGAATGGAAGACTGAAGGTACCAGAGCCACTGTCAGAACTTTGAATGGTGTTACAAGATGTTTGGGACATTCGAGAGAAATTATGAGAAGGAGCTGATGTATTTCCAGGAAATCGGACCCCGGAAACAGTTGACAACAACTTATGGTCAGGTAGACCATTTAGATTGATAAGAGCGCCTGAGATAGTATAGAATGACTAACTTTGTGAATAAGACTTTATACGTTTAAGATCTAGCAAACTCTAGATTTCGAGGACGAAATCCTCAAATAAGGTGGGTAGAGATGTAGCACCCAGAATTTCCTAGAAATTCCACGTAGGAATTTAGAATATTGACGTCACCCCAGGATATGATTACAGAAGATCCATTAGGAGTTCTTACTAGAATCCTTAGTAATCGTCTTGACGACGACTACGTCAAGTCAATCTAGTGCCTACTAGAATGGTCGTAACTCCGGCATATATACTTTCTATAATAGAACCTTAAGAAGAATTGCATTTGGACCCGCATATCCTGGTAACAGGATTGCACTTTCAGTCTCATTTATAGACAGTAGTGTGTCTACCCAAGAGTGGGACCCACATTATACTTAAGAATTAAGTGGACCCCACCCTGATAATCTACCCTTAGACACACACAACATACACATACACTTACATTGGGACTTAGGAACACATCTCAGTGCATGTTACCTAGAATAGGACCCACAAACCCCTTTGACAGTCATGTGGACCCCACCCTTAATCTACCCTTGAACACACGAACACACATACCTAAGTATGCATTAGTGCACCTATAGCACATAATCAAACCTCCCTCACCTTCCCTCTATATAATGCACCCCCCCTTCCCACCATTTCACCCCACAATCTGTTTTATACAGATTCTTAGAGAGAGAGAGAGAGTGCCCGAGAGTGAGAGAGAGAGCTTAAGAGAGAACACACCCTCCCTCATCCTCGGTTTATACATACACCTCCCCCTCTACACCATCTCTGCCTCACCCCTCTCCATACCACCTCTATCTACACCCACACACACACACAGAAGACTAGAGAGAGAGAATAGAGACGCCGGAGGGAGAGAGGAGAGTTGATCGGAGAAGAAAGAAGAAACCGAAGAAGAAGAGAGAGATCTGAGCTTCCCTGAGGTAAAACCCACCCCATTCCATTTCTGCAACTCCTGCATGTTCCCTAGACACCCTCAGACCCACATGCAAGCAGCCAAACAGAGCCTAAGGCTCTCTGCACTTTCCGGCGACCATTAGAGCACCTTAGGAGGTTGGATTTTTCAAATCACAACCAAATGGCCTCTAAACCAGACCATGGAGACCCCCTTGGTCCCATTAGGACCCCAATGTAGCAGTCTTTGATTTGGGGACCGTTTGATCGGCCATGCAGGCCGTTATTCTCCGAATAAGCCGAAAGAATAATCCATTGGTAGGTGGCCTAAACGAATAGACCGTCTTCCCAGCTCCTAGTATGTGACAGAGGACCCCGTTCCGGTCACTTTGCCGTTGATTTCATGGATTTTGGGTTAGAGAGGAGAGAGAACGGGCAGTTTGAATAATCTCCGGCGACGTTGCTTCGCCGGAGAAGACGATAGGGAAACGGGTTATAACGTCCGGGTTAGGGTCGGGTTATGGGCGGGTTAGTCTGAGTGTGTAGAAGGGTTACGGTAGCGGGCCGGGTTGGGTTTAAATAACCCGTGGGTCAACTTAAGTCTAACGGCGTCGTTTTGACGCCGGGTTGTGTTTGGGGCGGGTTCGGGTATTAGGTGTGGGTCGCGTTGTGTCTAGGAATGGGTTAGGGTTTAGTTCGGGTTTGGTTAGGGTTTAGGTTAGCGGGCTGGGTTGGTTTGTGAGTGTTAGCGGGTTAGGCTTTGGGTCGGGCTCAGTCCGGGTTGGATTAATGGGTAGGTTCAGTCTGTGTCTATGGTTGGGTCAAGTTTAGGTCCGGGTTTGGGTTATCGGGTAGGTTTAGTTGTGAGTGTATCTGGTTTCGGGTTCGGGTTAGGGTCAACCCGAATGGGTTTTGGTTTGGGTTTCTTTGTTCGTAGAAATGGGCAACCCGTTTGTGTCTCGGTCGGGTCGGGTCTGACCCATCGGGTCATGTGCTTGGGTTTTGTTGAGAGTATATTCGGGTAACCCATAGGGGGTTCGGGTCGGTTCGGGTCGACCCGTCGGGTCTGAAGATTTTATTATTATTATTATTATTATTGTTATTATTATTATTATTCTTATTATTAGAATTATTAATATTAAGTAGTCTAAATTGATTTAAATTATTTTAATAATTGCATATGGTTTATAATTAATACCATTAATGTTTTTATATTATAGAATATTATTTTAATATTCTATATATCATTATTATATTATATATATTGTATATTTATTATTTATATGGTTAAAAATAAATAATAAATATTAGTTTTATATGATTTTAAATAGTTAATAAATACCTATGTGTATTTATAAATTCTAGAAAAATAGGGTAATGACCCAGGGACTATTTTATTATATAGTGTAAATTATAAAGTTATAATATTATAGTCTAGTATTTTTAATAATTAATAAGGAGCTATTTTATGAGTATATTAATTATTAAAAATACCAAACGAGCTCCGAAAATTATGAAATAAATACTGATAGTGTATTTTAATATCTAGTATTTAATAAAAATACTTCTAAGTACTGATTTCTCTGTATAATTATAATAACATATTTAAATCCCGTTTTGGGTATTTTCTGATATATATTATCTTCAATAATTCATAATAAATAATCTAGGACTCCGAAAATTACGCGGTCAGTTCCCAGAGTCCTAGAATAATGTCTAGAATATTCTCGTAAAGTTTGGTGACTTTTCGACTCGGTCGAAAATACAGCCTGTCTTTTAGGGCCTGCATTAGTATAGTAAGCCCCCCCGCATATTATCTCGAAAAACGCGACGGACTCCGATTTGAGTCTAGTCAATGGCGTTGGACTTAGAATGACACGTAGATCACTACCTTGAGGTTTATGACCTCATTTGGTAAAATTACCATTTTGCCCCTATAGTTGTACTCATACATTACTTCTGTTTATTCCATTTATTGTTGTAGAACTTGACGTTTATCTGCGTTTCGAGGAGCGACGACTCGAGGTGAGTTTCCTAACCTCACTCTAATCCTATTAAGACTAATATAAGATGATTAAAGTCACATGTATGATATTCTGTATAAGTAATGAGCTGATTATTGATGTCAAGTGTATTGCCGTTAATTATAAGATGTTTAAGAGCATGTTATGGTAGTGCTATCGCATACGTGAGCATGTCAAGGGTTTTATCTATATGTTTATCGGTATCAAATCCATGTTATATGATCCATGCTCTATATGTTACGTTTCTGCTGCTATGTGTGAAAAGCACATTTTACGATGTTGTTGACTGAATAGATAACGCATGCCATGTTAATAATAAAGATAAATGAAAGTAGAATTGCATATGAGTATCGATGATGGACACACGTGCATTTCATGACATGTGTCAGCATGCGTCATGTATGAGAAAGAGAAGGGTTTGATGAGAATGTGAATGAGATGAGATGTGATTTCTGGATCCTATGGATCAACGGCTGACGAGCCGGGTGGACATGAACGGTTAGGGTTCCTAGCGCGCCTCTCGCCGTTGAAGACGTCCGGTGATGCGCATACGTGGTTGAAGACGTCCCATGTATCGTTGAATACGTCCGGCTAGTGCTCTAATATATTTCTCAGCCGTGTAGACGACCGGTGAGAGTATACACATGGTTGAAGACGTCCCATGTGCCAGCTTCATTGTTTACAGATAGTGTGCGCCGTGAAGACGTCCGGTGGCCTATCAAGGGAATGAGTATGAATTGGCTGTGATGGTATGTTATCATCCTTGATATACCGCGTGTTGTCAAGCGGATGGGAAAGAGAAAGCGAATGATGAGATTGAGTTGATGAGAAAATGATGTGGTTCAAATGATTTGGTTTTGGAAAGTTTTGGTTTTAAAATAAAATGGTTTTGAAAATATCTGTTTTAAAAGCAAGTGTCTTTGAAAAGAGTTGGGAACGAGTCTTATTGATCATGCATTGGCACGCACGAGTTTGTAATAAGGAAAATGCATTCTATGATGTTATATTTATCTGTTTACCTTTCTTGTTGAGACCTCTGCTATGCCCGTGGTGAGAATGCGTCTTTTGATAAGAGAATAACCATGCTTTAAAGTACTAAACTATGACGTGAGCTGAGAGATGTGTTGTATTTACTGATTTTTGTGCGGTTGAGACTCTCACTCAGCCTTGTTCCAAGGCTGACGGCATGTTACGCCCTGGGCATTCGTATGCCCAGAGTGTTGCAGGTTTGGAGATAGATAGAAGAGTTCAGGATGTTGTACCGTGGAGCCAAGGAGAATAAAGCCTTGCCCAGGACCTGATAGACAGTTTCTCAAGTTTTAAGATTGTATAAATTGTTTAGCATGGCCTCTTGTATTAAGATTGAAGTTATTGTAATCCTTGTTTAATTTCCGCCGCTGTATTTATACTCTGATAAGTTTAGATTATGCTTATGTTCTAGCATTCCCTTATGATTTTTATGGTGCGGAGTTAGAAGGACAGAACGGTTAACAAACTAGTCACGTGTCTACGGACCCATAAAGGAAAATTTTTATTTTCCCTATTTTTGGCTTACTCCGGGGCGTGACAACTTACTGCCAGTAGCTGTTCATCTGGGAACTCATCTTTAATGGATTGGGATTCAGTGTTATCGGTAAAAGTCAACCGGGATAAATGATCCGCAACCACATTCTCTACTCCTTTCTTGTCCTTGATTGTTAAATCAAACTCTTGGAGTAAGAGTATCCAGCGAATAAGCCGTTGTTTAGCGTCTTTCTTTGACAGAAGATACTTGAGGGCCGAATGATCTGTAAAACAGACGATTGGCGACCCTATCAGGTAAGACCTAAACTTGTCCAGAGCGAATACTACGGCCAGCAGATCCTTTTCAGTAGTAGTGTAATTCATCTGAGCTTCATTTAAAGTTCGGCTGGCGTAGTATATCACATGCGGCTTATTGTCCTTCCTCTGGCCTAGGACTGCGCCAATGGCGTAATCACTAGCATCGCACATTAATTCAAAAGGCAAACTCCAGTCGGGTGCCTGTATTATAGGTGCGGAGGTGAGGAGATCTTTTAGATCCTCAAAGGACTTTTGGCAACTCTCTGACCACTCGAAAGGTGCATCTTTGACAAGAAGTTGACAAAGGGGTCGAGAGATTGCACTAAAATTCTGGATAAATCGACGATAAAAACCTGCATGCCCCAAAAATGAACGAATGTCTCGCACTGTACGGGGGACAGGTAGATTTGAGATTATGTCGATCTTAGCCTTATCCACTTGGATTCCTTCATCGGATATTATGTGGCCTAGAACTATACCCTTGGTCACCATAAAGTGACACTTCTCCCAATTCAAGACTAGGTGTTTGTCCTCACACCTCATTAACACCTGTTCGAGATTGCTGAGGCAATCCTCGAAGCTATGGCCGAATACTGAAAAGTCATCCATGAAAACTTCAAGGATGTTTTCGACCATGTCACTGAATATGCTTAGCATGCACCGCTGGAAGGTAGCCGGTGCATTGCATAGGCCAAACGGCATTCGTCGGTAGGCAAAAGTACCGAATGGACACGTGAACGTGGTTTTCTCCTGATCTCCAGGAGCAATCTCAATTTGATTATATCCACTGTATCCATCCAAGAAGCAGTAATATTTGTGACCCGCCACACGTTCTAGCATTTGATCCATGAATGGCAAAGGAAAATGGTCCTTTCGGGTCACAGTATTTAACTTCCTGTAGTCAATGCACATCCTCCATCCAGTGGGGACACGTGTCGGTACTAATTCACCCTCTTTGTTTGGGATGACCGTTATGCCTGCTTTCTTTGGCACTACTTGGGTAGGACTAACCCAAGGACTATCAGATATTGGATATATCATCCCAACATCAAGTAGTTTAAGCACTTCCTTTTTAACCACTTCTTGCATGTTGGGATTCAGACGCCTTTGCATTTGCCTTGAAGGTTTGGCGTCTTCCTCCAGATATATCTTGTGTGTGCATATGGATGGGCTTATGCCTTTGAGGTCAGCAATTGTCCATCCCATAGCATCTTTATGCTTTTTCAGCATTTCCACTAGCTTACTTTCCTGTTCATGAGTTAAAGCTAATGAAATAATTACAGGATAAGTTTTTCCAGTCCCTAGGAATGCATATTTCAGCTCTTTTGGAAGCTCCTTTAATTCTAACTCCGGGAACTGGAAACTAGAGGGCATTATCAACTTGGTTTTAGGAGGCAGTTGTTCATATGGCGTTACCCACATGCAATCGGCTCTATCCTCCTCTATCGTATCCATCATAAGACACGTCTGATTCAGTTCAGCATCCAATGGAGTTGACTCTTCAGGCTGATAGATATCGCCAAATTGAGTCATCACAACTTCCAAAGGATCTTTGTAGTCGACCACGTCAATTTCGTCTTCAATGACCGTGTCTATATAATGGATTTCCTCCTCATCATCGTATTCTTCAGGTCGGGGATTAGAAAAGATCTTGACATTCAATGTCATGTTCCCGAATACGATTGTCATGATACCACTTCTAATCTTGATTGTGGCATCAATGGTGTTGAGGAACGGCCGTCCAAAGATAACCGGGATATGTGCACCAGGATTAGACACAAGTTCTGTGTCCAATATCACAAAATCAACCGGAAAGACAAAAGAGTCTATTTGGACCAGGACGTCCTCTAATACCCCTCTAGGGTACTTCACAGATCTGTCTGCCAATTGCAAAGCAACTCTAGTGGGTTTGAGTTCTCCCAACCCTAGCTGTTTATAGACTGAATATGGCAGCAGGTTCACGCTTGCTCCTAAATCGAGGAGTGCGTTGTCTATCTTTTGATTCCCAATTCTGCATGAGACAGTAGGTGTACCGGGATCTTTGAGTTTTGGAGGCAACTCGTTTTGAATGATCGCGCTTGCTTGGCATGCGACATATGCATGTTTCTTTACTCTTTGCCTCCTCTTGACCGTGCATAGATCTTTGAGATACTTAGCATAGGCCGGCACTTGCTTGATAGCATCTAGGAGTGGAAGGTTAATCTTAACTTGCTTAAACAATTCCAAAAACTCCTGATTCTTTGTCTCATTCTTGGGTTTCTTCAATCGTTGAGGATAAGGTGCAGGAAAGGGGCATTTCGGTGGTTCCTGCTTAACAGATTCCTTTCCAGGCCTTCGCTCAACTTCTTCTTCTACTCTAGGAGCTTCAGGGTTTGCCTTTATTGGTTCGTCATTAGTAGACGGCTCCTCCTCTCGAGTAGATGGTAGCTCAACTTCCTCATCCAACACTTCCCCCTCTTTGTACACTTCGGGAGTGGAAAGAGGTATGCTTTTCTCTATGATCTTTCCACTTCTCAGTGTGGTCACAGCTTTAGCATGTTCTTGATTGCTAGGACCATTGTTATGTCCCTTGGGGTTCTGAAGTGGTTGGGCAGGGAATGTTCCTCCTGAGCTCTCTTGCCGTGCATCTATCCTCTCTAACGTGGCAGACATTTTACTCATCATTTGGATGAGTTGCTGCGTTAGATTGGCATTAGCAAGTGGCTCCTCTTCTTGTACCTTCTTGTGCGGGGGCACATAGGCATTGGTTTGTGGTGCATTGGAGGGTTGAGCTTGATTGTAATTATTAGTTCTGTTTTGATTGTAATGCTGGGACGGCCTATTGTTTTGCCCTTGATATTGATTGTTGTTGTAGGGCTGCTGTTGATATTGATTTTGGGCCCCAGCATTATTTCTCCAATCAAAACCAGGGTGATTCCATCTATTATTACTTTGAAAATTATTGTTGGAATTCCCCGCCCCTCGAAAACCTTGCATGGCATTCATCTCTACAGGGGCTTGCTCTTGAAAATATGGCACATTAGGACAATATTGAGTTGTATGTCCCAACATGTTGCATGTGCCACATGGTTCTTCAGGCATGACTTGCCTAGAACTCTCTCCTTTCATGCTTAACTCTTCTACCTTCTTTGCTAGCTCTGCATACTTAGTCATGAGGCGATCTTCATTGGTTAACTGATATAGGCTTTTCTCTTCTACACAGGATATCTGTGAGCGTGAGATATTGTCAGAATTTGACCATTCATGAGCGTATTCAGCTAACCATTCGAAATGGGCTTCGGCCTCTTCAGTGTTTTTTCGCAGAAATGGTCCCGAGCTCATTGTTTCCACCAACTTCTTTGTTTCACCATTCAATCCCTGATAAAAGAAGCTGATAGTTCGCCATTTCTCAAACCCATGGTGTGGGCATGAGAGAAGCAAATCTTTGAAACGCTCCCACGCTTGTGTAAAGGTTTCATTGCTCTTTTGTTTATAGGAATTAATTTGACGCTGAAGATCTGTGGTCATGCGAGTGGGATAGAATTTCTTCAGAAACGCGGTGCTCATCGCATGCCAGGTGAAAATTGAATTCGGCTTTAGGGAGTGGAGCCACGCCTTCGCTTTATCTTTCAAAGTGAAGGGGAATAGCATTAAATGCGTCACCTCCCTAGAACAATTTTGCGAGAATGTTTTACAAACATCCTCGAAATCGGTGACATGTAAATACGCCTTCTCACTTTCCATCCCATGAAAAGTGGGAAGCAATTGAATCATCCCATTGCGAAACTGAAATTCGCCATTATGCGGTGGGATTTGAATGCAAGAGGGCGTAGGTGCATGTTCTGGTTGCATAAGATCGCAAAGAGGACGGAGTGCCTCATCAATTGGTACCACAACATTGTCACCATTCTCACTCTGATGATCATCCATTGATGCAGTTGGAGTGACTATCGGGTTGATGGAGCTATCAGAGTCAGACAGGTAGAAAGGGTTTCCAAAAAATCCTTCAATAGAATTTTCGGACATGAACTAGGAGAGTCCCTAGGGTGAGAACTTACCTAAAGAACTGAAAAGAAAAGAAAAGAAAAATAGAAAGAGATGAAGAGAGACTGAGGTAATCTAAGGAATTGATCGTCGCCTTCCCCGGCAACGGCGCCAAAAACTTGACACGAGAATTTTCTTGTGCGCTCTTGTGCAATACCCAAGTGTAGGTAGACGTGCAAGTAATATCTGGTAAGACCAGGTCGATCCCACAGGGAAGGTGTTGACCTATTAAATTAGACTATCCTCTAAAAGAAAACAAAATAAAATAAAAAAGTTTGAACGATGGTGCAGAACACAAAGTTCCACAAACTAGGATTACTAATGAAAATAATTAAAATTAACTAAACAATCTAACTAGCTAATTAAACAGTACTTTGAATTAAGGCGTTTAACTTTAAAAAGAAAGCGTTGGGATTACACGAATCTGCAGTAACCTAGCCATCTACCATGCATTTGCCTTGAAGCACAATGGAGCATATTACCTACAGTTTTCCGTATTCCTCTAAAAATAAAGAATCCATGGCCCTTTCATGACCGGGACCATATCATCACAGTTAAATTGAAATACACAAAAGCGGTTTAATTCAATAGTTAAGACTCGCATCCTCAATGGTGTTAGCATTGAAGATGGTTTGCAAAATGTATTGAAAGAAAATGCCTTAGGGCCTTAATTTTAAAACTGTTTTGACAAACTGAGCATTTATTTGTGACAGAATGATAACACATCTTAAAAGAAAAGGTCCTGGAATACTGCAGGGAACATCCTCAAGAATCAGGGAGTTCGATCGATCGACGCGCCTTCGATCGATCGAAGACCTTCATCCCTCAATCGATCGAACTGACTTCGATCGCTTGACTGTCTCTGGTTCGATCGATCGAACTAACTTCGATCGATCGAACACAACGATTATTCTGCTGCATGGCAGAGGCTGGAGATCACTGTTTCATCGTGTTCTCCCAACCTGGGACTACTCAGACATCGTCTGGAGTGTCGAGGATTGATTTTTAACATGAGAAAACATTAATACCTTGTTTGATTGTGAGTTATTCATGAAAACTATAAATTCTATGGTTTTATCAATATTTAGCATGCAACACTGTAAACTGAGCGATTAAACTATGCCTACGAAGTGCAGAATGTAAATGACAATATATAAATAACCTGGAACAAAAGATACTTGTATAAACTTCGAGAAATCCAATCCACAATATGAAAGTTCAATGAAAAACCTACAAAAAACCAAACAAACTCTCTATCTCTCTCTATAAAACTGTTAAAACAAAAGTGGGCGTCCTTATGGACGTGTGCAAAACGCATATAAATAGAAAACCTAATGCACTAGGGTTAAAACCCGCATTCTGCTGCGCACGCAAATGTTACTGGAAATACCCCGTTCGATCGATCGAACTTCTTTCGATCGATCGAACCCTTGATCTTCAAGCGCTTCTACTCTGTTCGAGCGATCGAACTCTCGATCGATCGAACCTTCTACGATCGATCGAACTTCACTTTTCAGCTTTGACTTCTTTTGTTTGCATTCCAGCATTCCATTTATTCTGATGTTCATCTGTTTAGTCCGCACAGCAGTGATCTGCATAAACAACAGCTAAAACAATACAACTTATCATAAATTAATCATACTGTATAAAAATTAGCCTTGTAATG
This sequence comes from Hydrangea macrophylla, assembly GCA_033977485.1. NCBI lineage: Eukaryota > Viridiplantae > Streptophyta > Magnoliopsida > Cornales > Hydrangeaceae > Hydrangea > Hydrangea macrophylla. The sequence goes on from CM066988.1 coordinate 17,775,758, forward strand.
CAAATTGCGGATAACACGGGAAGTTGTGATAAAAACTACTACAATTCTTCCTTTTAGCGCGGTTGTATTTTACAAATACCCCCGCTTTGCACAAGGGTCGATAGTCAACCCCTGGAGTTGGATTTTTGAGAACCCCAATATCATCTTTTTATCACAACTCTAGCGAGTTAGGTACGTTAAACTAACGACAGTTCAAAACTATTTCTGTGCATTGTGCTAGTTTTGTGAATCGTAGTGTGTGCATCTAGAAGTCATTAGAAGTTAGTAATGTGCTATCTTGTTGATTTTTGGACTTTGGGGTTGTGAATAGTGATTTTGTGCCTATTTTTTTTTTCTTTCCATTTTTGACGTGTATAGATGCCGGATATGGTCTTAAAGGGCCACGGTAGTCTCGCTTATGCTTTTATGGGATACATCCAGTGATCACTCGATTCGGTGGCTTCGTCTGCCTGGTTTCAAAGAGTACAAATAATTTGGCACATTTTTATGCTCTTGTTGAGAGGTAGTGGGACACCACCAATGCATTCTATCTTCCGTTCAGTGATATAATGATGATGCCTTTTGAATTTTTGATAATTACTGACTTAAGGGTTGGTAGAAAGCACCTGATTTTGGATAATTTATATGAGATTGACCCTGAGGCCGTTGAGATACTAATTGGGGCCGTTCCTTTGAATTTGGAGGGACATCGATGCACTTGCGACTGGCTTCATCGGGCTTATAAAAAGGGCAGATAGAATCTGAATAATACTGTGGGTCTTCTTTCTATCTGTCCTTGGCCGTTCGATCTTCACAACGCGAAATAATCGGGTGAGTCTGAGGCACTTTTTTTGCTTGGCAGAAATCAATGAGATTTTTTCATATGACTAGGGTGGTGCCGCCTTAGCTCATCTTTATAAGCACATGGGTGAGGTTTCTCGTGGTGACATCAAATTGACCAGAGGGTTCTGGCGAGCTTGGAGGTATGTCCTGCAACTTTTCCTCTTTCAGCTTTTGATTTCCTTATTTCTACTTTTTGAGTTTCACTTTCTTTGTGCAGCTTTGAAACTTTGAGTACCTAAAGATGTTGGCTCCTTCTCCTGCCAATGAATCAGGCAAGGATGAGGATGGTATGGCTCTTATGCCTTTGATTCCCCGAGCCTGCGATGGTGAAGGGATGTTATTGGGGTCAAGAGTAGGGCCCACTACATTATTCTGCTGAGGAACTTCTTGACTATAGTTGGTGTTGAGTGTACAACTTAGGATAGTGTTTACTATGCTGCCACTGAGGAGATTCAGGCAGTTAAACCTCTTTCTTCCCACCGATTTTTGATAGAAAGTACTGATGGTAAACAATGGTACCTTGGTGAGTGAGTGTCTCTGTAGGTGATTGGTGATTCGAGATACTACACTCCTCATAATCCTCCTGTGATGGGTGTTGATGATCTTTTTGGTGCTGTTCTACAGATGGCTTTCACTGGTACTGATGCTTGGAACCTCTTTCATTCAGAGGCTGGCTATGAGACTTTCCATAGCCTCTTTCTGATGCCCAAGTTTCCACTTTTGGATGCGAGTTTTTTTGGTTGTTTTACATATTGTATCTATTCGTCACCTATATTATTTTTGACTTATTTTCCTAACTTGTTTTGTTCCTATAGGTTCGCGGGCTGCATAGGAGGCAAGCTCTTCCAACCTTTGATCCTATCCTTCCTTGGGATTGGACCGTCAATGTTTTGGCTCCCCTAGGTCATGGAGGTGCCAGAGTCATGTATGGCTATCCTACCTAGCCAACAGGCATCCTAAATGTCCCTTGGACTTATGGTGAAGAAGGTCAAGCCTTGGCAGCTAGCCTACGATCTTTGGTCCTTATGCGAGACCACAGGGTATGTCTCTAATTTTGTGCCTCTTAAGGTCTTGAGATTTTAATCCTAGGCTTTATCCTTGGCAGATGGATGGTATGCGGCAGCTTGCCACCAATCAGATCACGTCCTTGGTAAGTTTTTGACTCAACTCTATTTTTGTACTTTTATTGGTTCCAACTGACCATTTATGCTTTGTGTGTGCAGTATCACAGGGAGAGCGCTGGCTCATCGAGGTCTAGGCCAAGGTACAGAGGCAGTAGGAGGCCATCGCCGACGTACACTCTGGGCATACCAGTGGATGATGAGGAGGAGGAGGATTGAGGCATCCTGAGCGGGGACTTTTTTTGTCTCTATTTCGATGTCTTTGATTAGGTCGTATTAATATTTTTGTGAGATTTGTGGATGACGAATGATGTGTAGGGTGATTCATCACTTTTGACAGGATGCTATTATGTGCCTTTAGGCTGAATAGTTTCTGGTTTAGAGGTACAGTTGTGTGCTTATTTTAGTTGGTGATCGTGTGGCGATACATATGTGCAATGTGATTTTGTGATTGTTGATGCTACTACGATAGACAGCCTTATGATAGTGAGTATGTTTGCCTTGCAGGTGGGATAGTACATGAAATAGGGAGGTGCTGCCAAAATTTTGAATTTTACAAGAGTTATGATAGAAAATATGGCATTATATGACCCCACTCAACTTATTGCTTGGTTGAACATCACAGATGGGGTCAAATGGATCAACCTGTTCAGTTATGGCTTGACTGAGCTATTCTTCCTTTACCAGATAACTCTAAATACTGAATTCATGCATACTGCCATTGCCTACTAGGACCCAGTAAATCACATTTTCAACTTTAATGGCCTAGAGATGTGTCCCATGCCTAAGGAATTCTATGCCATCCTCAGCTTTGATCCAAACTCAGACTTGATTCTTCCATTTGCTAATGTCCCCAGTCCTACTCGCGGACTGACTGAATGTCTCAGCTATTCAACTACTGTCTCTCGCTGATAGGTTTAGGGTGAGGTTCTCAGCATTGCATCTATCATTTCCCATTACACTAACCCTAGAAATGCCAGCGTATATGATGCTTCCCGTAAAGTTGCTCTGATCTTGTGTATGACTTATTTCCTATTCTCGAGTAGTTCTAGTGCTTTGGTGCATGTTTGCCTTGGACTGGAATTGGGTACGAACACTATGGCTATGTTTCTTGCTGAAACCCTAAATGGTTTGGATAATGCATTCAATCAAGGGACTCTCCTTCATTTCGGGGAGCCTTTGGTGTTGCAGGCTTGGTTGTATAAGTGTCTTCAGTTGTGGGTGGGTCGAGTGCCCTTAGTTTGCTTTCGCAGAGCTATGCTTCATTCTCACTATACATTTGCCGACTGGATTCGTATGTTGAGTACTCTTTCTAAGGTAGATATTTTCTGGATTTTGGGGCATTATGGCCATCATGCTATGAATACGAGCCTTAGAGATCACCCGAGGGTGTGTCACACCCGTCCTGAAAGTTCATTCATTTTAATAAGCATATTTGGAATCATGTTGATTATTAATGTTTATTAATAAGTGAGATGAGGTTGACTGTGGTTCAATGGAGAGTGTCGAGTAAGGACACGAGGGTTTGATAATCCATGAGGCATTAATATGAGTAAATGGCATTTATGTGCGTTAAATGTTATTTGAATTTATATGGTGTTTTGATGAATAGTAATTATACCTGTTTTGTATAATTTCTGGTAGTGTTGATCTTGTTTTAGATCATTTTGAATACTGTAGTGAGAACGTGAGTGATATGTTACATAAAAAGTAGGTGGCATAGAGATTCCACAAAAATAGTTTCAGAACGAGATTTTGGACCCAAATGGAACTTAGACGAAAACTTTTGTAATTTTTTGTTTTCACTTGTGAAGTGATAAAATGGATGTTTAGAACGTTTTAGGGGATAATTAGAAGTTTTGAGAAACTTGTGGGGAGGTAAACATAATTTCTGAAAGTGGTGCCTATAAATAGTAAGGGTGAGATTTCATTATTTGAAAACCTTACTAAAAAAATATCTTGAGGAGAGAGAGAAATCAGATTTCTGTGGCTACGAACTTCACGTCGCTGATCGACAAACTTTTGATCGTCAGTTTTTCTCCAGATTCTAGATTTGAACTCCTCGAGGTAAGAGCTTCATTTTGATACCTCTTAGGCCTTGTTTGGCTTACTTTTCCAAAAAGCTAATTTCTAGAAATTTGGGAACAATCAGGTAAAACTTATAAGAATCACATATAATTAGAGATCCGACATTTATTTGGCTCTCTTGTTAATCCATCAAAGCTTTAGAGAAATCGCACGAGGTATGAATTATATGGAATTTTCATGTTTTGAATATCGAACTTGATATTTTGGATCCGGGCAAAATTCATGTATTAGCTAGACCCGTAATTATGCATGCGAATATGCGATAAAAGCACGTATAACTGTTTATGTGAGCATGCTATATGTCTACTTGGGTCAAAAGGGGGTTTGGTGCAATTCCATCTGGGGTTAGCTCCTCGAAGTTTGAGGATTGTGTTATCGATAGTTGTGGTGTCTGGTATGGAGGAAGTCCCAACCACGATACGGTACCTAGTATGGAAGAAGGCCCAACCAGTGTACGGGGTACGTGGAAGAGGTAGGCCGTCCATGGAACTGGTTTCATTTACCAGATGGAATTATACCAGTCACCCTAGAGACTATTTTGATGTGTTGCAGATGTTTTAAAGCTTGATTTATCATATAAGCATATATTTAGAATTGTATCCTCAGCACATAGCTGAGCAGTGGAGCTTTACTCCCTTGCAAGTGATAAGAAGAGAGGAAAGAAGAAGCGAGAGGAGTGAGGTCGAGGAATGATGGCGACTCATCACCACTTGTTCATGTTTTGTTTTTCTTTCCAATGTTGTAATAAGAATGTTGGAATTGGCAGCATGTGTAATTGAATCTTAGAAAGGATTATAGTGTTGTAATCGGTAGTAGAACTTCTGCATTCATATTGGAAATCATTGAATCATAGTGACAGTTGTGTTGGATTTGAGTTTGGACAGCTATATATTGAAATTCTAAGAATTCTTGTAACTGAGGTAAAACAGTCGACTGGTTTCCGGGAAATAGTCGACTAGGGGTCTGTTTAATCTAGCCACGACCCTAATATTTCGAGATACAGTCGACTGGATCTTGATTTTTAGCTTAGACTCTTTTGGATCAATCGACCGGGAAGCATCAGTGGACTGAGTATGTGAGTCCTTGACACAGTCAATTGGGTCCCTGACACAGTCAACTGGATAACCCCTGAGGATATTTAGCTCTCTGTATCTTGCATTTCCAATCGACCGGACCTATGATTAGTCGACTAATCTGCTGAGATATCTGAGCTCTCTGTATCTTGCATTTCAAGTTGACTGGACCTATGATTAGTTGACTGGACAATCTTTTGAGATTTCTAAGCTCTCTGTATCGTGCATTTCCAATCATCCGGACCTATGATCAGTCGAATGGAATGTTGTTTTAACCATGACGTTTCTTTAAGTGTTTTCAAATGTGCTAAACATTTTATAACTCAATTTTTCATGATTTTACTTATGTTCTACTCTTATTTCCGCTGCTATTTACTTTAATGGAATTGGATGAGCCTTGGTGGCGTGCCACATATCCTATTTCTGCGCGTATCGGGATGGGTCATGACAGGGTATGGCTGATGGGTCTGAGCGAGTCCATAATGAGTTTGACGAGAAAGGCTAACATGTATTGCCTAAAGCAACGAGTACACCAGACTAGAGTCTAGCAAGTCTTTTCTATCGGTGAATATTTTAGCTCATACCCGGTCATTCTCTTACTTAGATAGTAGATGGCCCTCTTAGAATATTTCCCCTCCTCCTCTTGGGCCAACATGCATCCCATAGAATTCTCAGTGGCCGACAGATAAAGGAACAAAGGCTTATCTAGGTTTGGTGGTGAAAGAATTGGTGGTTTATGAAGGTCTTTGATCTTATCTAAGGTTTCTTGGCATTGAGTATCCCATTTGAATCTCTCCCCTTTTCTTAACAGCCTAAAAAGTGAGTCACAAGTCATGGTGAGTTTCAAAATGAATCGGCTAATGAATTGGACTCTACCCAAGAACCCTCAAACCACTTTCTCATTTTTTAGTGAGGCATCTCCATAATGGCTTTGATCTTGGTGGGGTCTACTTCTATTACTTTGTAGGTGATTAAGAACCCTAGTAGTTTTCCGGTGGTAACCCCAAAAGTGCATTTCTGTGGGCTTAGCCTCATCCTATACTTCTTCAACCTTTCAAAGAATTTTCTTAGGGCCTTTAGATGTCCTTCTCTCTTCCTTCATTTAACAATCATGTCATCCACATACACCTCCAATTCTTTGTGGATCATATCATGCAAAAATGTTGTTGCTGCCCTCTGATAGGTCACTCCTATATTCTTAAGCCCAAAAGTTATGACCCTATAGCAATATATGTCCCAATGCGTATGAATGTTGTTTTTTTTCTCTATACTCAGGTGCCATTAGTATCTGATTATACCCAAAGAACCCATCAAGGAAAGATAAGAGTTTGTGCCCTACTGTGTTCTCTACTAATACATCTATATGCGGAAGGGAAAAGTCGTTCTTCAGACTGGATTTGTTCAAGTCTCAAAAATCAACACACACTTGTATGCACCTATTTTTCTTAGGGATTGGTACTATGTTAGCTACCCATTTTGGATATTTTGTGACTATTAAAAACTGCCTTTAGCTATTTCTCAACTTCTTCCTTAATCTTGAGAGTCTATTCCGGTCTCATTCGCCTCAATTTTTGCTTCACGGGCTTAGAATTTGGAAAGAGAGGGATGTGGTGTTGGACAATCTCTGGGTCTATTCCTGACATATCATTTTAAGACTCTGAAAAGACATCTTTGAATTCTTTTAACAGATAGATTGTTTCTATGCCTTTATCTTTGCTGAGCATAGTGCCAATAAAAACATTTCAAGGATTCTCTTCATTACCAAAGTTAAATGTTAAGGTTTCTTCAATGATTTTGCATGCAGGATTGTGGACATGCGGCCTCTGTGGAGTCTACCCCTTTCACTTCGAAAAGGGCTTTCTCATTTGGAAATAGATTTTAAAAAATAGGAAGGAGGTCTATGAATATAGATACAGAGTCGGTACTTGGTCTTTGGGGAACCAAGAAGCCCAATTTGACTTGCCCAAATAGATGAAGGGCACCGACTCTTCATAACCAAAGAACTTGGCTCGAGGTTTTGGCACGAGAGAGGAAGGAGTCTTTGTCACGACTAAAACACCCTAACCTCACCCCATCTTTCAACATGCCTCAATTAGCATCCAAATAATCATCTTATACTATGTTTGGTTCAACAGTTAATAATATGATAGGTATATTACCTCACACAAGAAACTTGAAATGGAAGATCAAAAGATAAGATCTCATTCATAAGATCTAAACCAAGTATCACACAATGCAAAAGTGAAAGATCAAACAAAACAAACATAGGAATGATCATCTAATCATGTATCAAGTAATCAAGTTTTCCTCATCTAGAGGGGACATGGATTGTTCTTGAAACAAAGAATCAAAGAAATCAAAATATGCTTAGGAAGCTAGAATGTGTGCATGTTGATTCTTGAGAAAAGAAGATCTCTCAATTCCCGAAATGGATGAGGAAGGAAGATTTGATTGGGGGAGCATGAATGTGTGATCAAGTTCATTCCTTATAACCTTCCTAGATTAGGAGTCACAAAAGCCCCAAATCTTGCATGGATGCAATGCATGATCCCAGAATGTGCAAAGTAGTGGTATATTGGTGTTCATGGATTTTCTAAATTGATTTAAGACTATCGAATATGCATGAACAAATGAAGAATATCATCATAGGATATGTACAAATATAGTACGAACTACTTCCTAAGATATGGGCTAATTTGGGTTGTATATGAACATCTAATATAAGAATAAAAGTAAAACATGCTTGCTGTGAATAGTGGACAGAACAATGAACTGATTTTGTAAAAATAGAAAAGTGAGGCTAGGAATGTTTTTAGGTCATGAATTTGTATGGAGATCATTTGTACTGTGTCTAGAACACATAGGAAAAAGCCAAATCAAGATTGAATTGTAGATTGAGAGAAATCACTTAAACAATAGAGGTTACTCAGAAATAGAATCGATACTATTGACTGAAACGTAGAAATATCTTAGAAAATAAAAACAAAACATTCAGAGGTCCATTTTATAAAGAACGTTCCCTAAGACACTGAAGTTCAAGGAAAAAATAAGTTGGGATCACTCGTTTTGAAAACGTTTTCTGGAAAACAAGTTGAAAGTCAACTAAAGCTGCTGTGAATGAAAAAAATAGAATGTTTGGAAGGAATGTTTGGGTTAAAATGGAACCCTTCCAGGTGTTTTAAAATTAATCCAAAAATCATGGACATTTTCTAATGAGTAAAGAAGATTTTACAAGTGCTATTGCAATCATTTATTGAGTATTGAACTCAAAATGACATTTTTGAGTTGAACAACTCACTGTTTTGATGATTTTGAGAAAACAAATGTTTTATTTCTTGAAATCAAATGTGGGGATTAAGAGGGATTTTGAAATGGGGGTTTTGAGAGTACATTTTCAGCACTAAATGGAGATTATAACCACTTGTAATATCAACATCAAACTCATCTCAAGAACTTCCAAAATCATTTGCAAGACTATGTTTCATTCTGAACATAACTTTAAGAATACTTGGGAAGTATTGAAGTTAAAATCATCAATTATCAAACATGTTTTTGAGGTCAAGGGTTACTATCCATAAGGATTCACCCTCCTCAAACACTATGTCATCATTTAGATAATGATGAACTAGTAAGTAAAATAAAGAAAATCATAAAAAGAAATGAGATAAAAAGAGATGAACATATATGTAAACAAAGTAAGTAAGCAATCAATAGATGATAATCAATGAGATATTGGACTTATAGCTTGGTGTTTCACTCATGTATGGTGACATTTGGACATGGAAGGAGCTTTCTATCCCAATAAATACTCACAAATGGTAGTTAGGTGTATTGAATTTAAAGTTTAAAGAGGAGTAATGGAGTAAAAACTAGTTGAGAACTCACTTTCTTGCTGAAATATAGAAATTATGTGCGATATATCGTTAGAAAACTATTAACCTCTAATATCCATGAAAAATGTGTGAAAAATGATACTGTGCTCTGGTCTCTGAGTCAACTTTTGGGTTAGACCGGTCAAACCGGTGACCTCCTAGAAGTTCTGGGAACCTCTGTGAGCACCTAAGTGCTAACGTTTTCATCTGATTTTCTTTTAAAACTTATTTTAGTACTTTTCACATGATCTAGGGTGATCTCAAAACTTTTGGGCAAATTTGATTAATTTTGGTCAAACCCTAGTCAAACATGGTCAAACCCTGGTCAAACTGGTCAATAGAGACTTTTCGGGAACTTTCAGAACTTCTAAGGGTCTCTGGGAGCTGACGATTTCATCCAATTTTGCTTTAAAACTTATTTGATTACTTTTCTTATGACGTAGCATGGTTCTAGAACTTTTGGTCCAAATCTGGGAGCATTGGGCTTTTATGGGCATTTTGGTCATTTGAATATATTTCTAAACATTTTTGCGAGATAGATCTTACTTCTAGGAGTCCTTTTAGAAACTTTTTCAATCATCGTGAACAACCAAGCTATAGGTCTCCTAAATTTGATAGCTGACAAAATTAGGTGTCTATAGTTTGCCCTTCTTTGGCATGAATTTGCGAGGCAACGCATGTCGAAAACGAGTGCCAAAGCTTTAAAGGGACATGTCTTTTGGAGGTTATAAATTTACGATAAAAGTGCTGCAAACATGCAAGGATAAAACGTGATGCTGACGCTAGTCATGCTCTGTGCAAGCTGCCTACGTATCTCGAGGGAATCAGACCAAGATGTAGTTCGGGCAAACAAGGGAGAAAACAACATATGTAAATACACAATAGAATAGGCGGATGATATGCTATGAGAATGATATGTAATGCATGCATGCAAAGGTCTTAGCATAAACTGGTGCTGTAGGGTGTGCCACTTCGAATGGACCTGTGTTGTGCTGGTGCTTTGACTCTAGTGTAGCAGTTGACTTGGACAAGGGTGCCAAAGTTTTGAAGACTTTGGGTCTCGGGGGCAAACTTCTTGAATTTTGGGAAGTATGCTTCATGAGCGACTGTAATCGGATACGAGGTCCCTGAAGGTGTTAACTAACCTCAAAGCTTAGAAGATAACTGACGGACACCCCAAGATGTCAAACAATGGACATAGAAGCCTAAGATTTCAAGCGACGGGCATGGAAGCCCTAACGATGGACATAGATGCCCAAGATGTCAAGCGACAGGCATGGAAGCCCTAATGATGGACATAGATGCCCAAGATGTCAAGTGACGGACACGGAAGCCCTAGAGGTCAAGTGACGGGCATGGAAGTCTAAAAATGGATACGAAGCCCATGATGTCAAGTGACGGACATGGAAGCCCTAAGATGAAGGAGAGTACTCTGCTAATGTTTCAATCGTTAGTTGATTCTTGCGGAGATCATTCTGAAAAGTTGATTCGGGCTTTTAGGGGCTGATTTTTTTGTGTTTTCTCTACTGAGGATAGTCCAGACCCTCTAGGAATCTCTGTTGACTATTTATCCTCTCTGTTGATCAAGAACCAAAGATTCACTTCTGAACCTCTCAAGGTTGATCAAATCTTACGACAATCGGTCCGAAAAGCCTATTCAGGCTTCTGGGGGCCAATTTCTTCTTGTGTTTTCCTGCTAGGGATGGTCTGATAGACTTTTTGACTTTTGGGGGTAAAACCTTATAAATATTGACTAAAATAGGCCATTGGGGTTAATCAGGGCCAGAAATATGTTGAAACAGGCTAAAACGGGCTAAAACAGAGCAAAACAGGGCAAAGTGGGGCCATCGGGGGTAGTACCACGATGGCAACTGGCCAATGCCATAGCGACACTAGTTAGCTGACCTCCATTATGGTATATCTTGTGTTTTATGCTCCAAAGGCTCATTCTTGGCCACTTTGGGGGTGATTTTAGACCTAGAACTCATCAAAAAACAATTTGTGAATGCTCGGATGAGTAAACATTTCCCAAAATTGGAATTTTGTTTGGCGTTTTATTTTTCTCTAAATTTCAAGAAAAATGTTTGGTTCCAACATCCATTTTCTTTGCAAATCTATGACTTTAAACTTGAGGAGGCTTTCTAAGAAGGCCAAGGAGTGAGTAAGGGTCTAGAGTCAACCCCGGAGTTGGTTTTGCAAGCCCCCAACGTCATCTTTCTATCGCAGTTCTAGCAAGTCAGGTACGTGAAACTTACTATAGTTCATGACTATTTTTGTGCATTGTGCTAGTTTTATGGACTGTAGTGTGCATCTAGAAGTCATTAGAAGTTAGTTTTGTGCTTTCTTGTTGTTTTGGACTTTGGGGTTATGAATAGTGATTTTGTGCCTATTTTTTTCCATTTCTGACGCTTATAGATACCAGATATGGTCTTAAAGGGCCATGATAGTCTCGCTTATGCTTTCATGTGATACACCCAGTGATCGCCCATTGTTCAGCAAATAGTTGATGAGGTGGGGTTTGGTGGCTTCGTCTACCTGGTTTCGAAGTGTATGAATGATTTGGCACATTTTTATACTCTTGCTCAGAGGTTGTGGGATACCACCAATACATTCCATCTTCTGTTCGGTGAGATAACTATGAGGCCTTTTGACTTTTTGATGATTACCAACTTGAGGGTTGGCGGGAAGCGCCTGATTTTGGATTATTTCTATGAGATTGACCCTGAGGCCATTAAGACACTAATTGGGATCGTTCCTTCGAATCTGGAGGGGCATCGATTCACTTATGGCTAGCTTTATTGGGCCTATGAAAAGGGCAGGCATAATCTAAATAACCTTCAACTGTTGCGAGTCTTCCTTTTATTCTGTATGTCCTTGGTTGTTCGATCTTCGCGATGTAAAATAATCGGGTGAGTTGGATGCTCCTTTCTTGGATGGTAGACATCGATGAGATTCCTTCTTATGACTAGGGCAGTACCACCTTAGCTCATCTTTATGAGCACATGGGTGAGGTTTCTCGTGGTGACATCAAATCAACTAAAGGATTCTGGCGGGCTTGGGAGGTATGTCTTACAACTTTTTTGCTTTTAGCTTTTGATTTCCTTATTTTTGATTTTTGAGTTTCACTTTCTTTGTGCAGCTTTGGAGCTTTGAGTATCTGAAGATGTTGGCTCCTTCTCTTGTCGATGAGTTAGGCAAGGATGGGGATGGTATGGCTTATTCCCCTGGGGCCTATGATGGTGGAGGGATGTTGTTGGGTTCAAGAGTGGGTCTACCGTGTTATTCTGCTGAGGTGCTTCCTGTCTGAGCTGTGTATAGCTAGTGTTGAGTGGACACCATTTAGATAGTGTTTCATATGCTGCCCCTGAGGAGATTCAGGCAGTCAAACCTCTTTTTTCCCATCGATTTTTGATGGAAAGTCATAATGGCAGACAATGGTACCATGGTAAGCGAGTGTCTCGGCAGGTGATTGGTGGGTCCGTGGTACTACGTTCCTCACAATCCTCCCATGATAGGTGCTGATGACCATTTTGGTGTTACTCTACAGACGGCATTAACTGGTACTAATGCTTGGAACCACTTCCATTCAGAGGCTGGCTATGAGACCTACCGTGGCCGCTTTCTCATGCCCAACTTTCTACTTCTGGATGTGAGTTTTTTGGCTGTTATGTGTTTTTGTCTCTACTTGTCATCTATGTTATTTTTTATTCATTTTCCTAACTGGTTTTGTGCCTATAGGTTTGCAGGCTGCATAGAAGGCAGGCTCCTCCAACGTTTGGTCCTATCCCTCCTTGGGATTGGACTGTTAATGTTTTGGGTGTCGATGGCTCCCCTTAGGTCATGGAGATGCCACAACTCACATGCGAGTATCCTACCCAGTCAGCAGACGTCCTCAATGTCTATTGGACTTATGCTGAGGAGGGTCACGCCTTGGCAGCTACCCTATAATCTTTGGTCCTCACGTGAAACCATAGGGTATGGCTCTAATTTTATGCCTCTTAAGGTCATGAGATTATAATCCTAGGCTTTATCCTTGGCAGATGGATGGTTTGTGGCAGTTTGTCACCATTCAGATGGCATCCTGGGTAAGTTTCTGACTCGACTCCATTTTTGCACTTTTATTGGTTCAAGGCTGACTGTATTTGTTTTGTATATATAGTATCGCAGGGAGAGCGCTGGCTCATCGAGGTCCAGGCTAAGGTGTAGAGGCGGTAGGAGTCCATTGCCGACGTACACTCTGGGTGGACCGTTGGAGGATGGGTGGAGGTGAAGGACTGAGGCCTCTTGAGCGGGGAATTTTTTTTTTGTCTCCATTTTTATGTCTTCGATTGGATGATGTTTAGGGTGATTCGTCACCTTTGACAAGATGGATGATGTTTTGCCTTTAGGATGGATAGTTTTTGATTTGGAGGTGCAGTTGTTTGCTTGTTTTAGTTGGTGATCGTGTGGCGATACATATGTGCATTGTGATTATTGATATTACTGCAATAGGCAGCATTGTGATAGTGAGTGTGTTCGCCTTGCAAGTGGGATAGTTCGTGAATCAGGGAGGTGCTGCCAAAATTTTGAATTTTGCTAGAGTTGCGATAGAAAATATGGCATTGCATGATCCCGCTCAACTTATTGCTTGGATGAATATCACAGATGGGGTCAAATGAATCAACCACTTCAGTTATGACTTGATTGAGTTATTCTCCCTTCGCCAGATGACTCTGAATACTGAATTCATGCTTGCTGCCATTGCCCACTGGAGCCCAGTAAATGACATTTTCAACTTCAATGGCCTAGAGATGTGTCCTATGTATAAAGAATTCTGTGCCATCCTCGACTTTGATCCAGACTAAGGCTTGATTCTTTCTTTTGCTGATGCCCCCAACCCTATTCGCGACCTGGCTGACTATCTCAGCTGTTCAGCTGTTGTCTCTCGCCAACTGGTTTAGGGTGAGGTTTTCAGCATCGCATCTATCATTGCCCGTTACACTAACCCTAGAAATGCCAGCGTATATGATGCTTCCTGCGGAGCTTCTTTGATCTTGTGTATGGCTTTGCATTTCTTGTTCTTGAGTACTTCCAGTACTTTAGTGAATGTTTGCCTTGCTGAAACCCTAAATGGTTTGGATAATGTATTCAATCAAGGGACTCTCCTTATTTTTAAGGTGCCTTTAGTGTTGCAGGCTTGGTAGTATGAGTGTCTTTAGCTATAGGTGGCTCACGTGCCCTCAGTTTAGTTCTGTAGAGCTGTGCTTCATTCTCACTATCCCTTTTCAGACTGGATTCGTATGATGAGTACTCTTTCTGAGGCAGATATTTTCTAGATTTTGGGGCATTGGGGCCTTCATGTTGTGACTACGAGCCTTGGAGATCACCCGAGGGTTTGGCTGATGGGTCTGAGAGAGACCTCCTTCTATTATCCAAGCCAGTTGGGTAGGCAGTACAGACGGTTTCAAGAGGCTCCACAGGGATCTGCCGAGAGGGTCCTTGCGTCTAAAGTCAGAGTTGTCACTATTGTAGCTTTCATCAATGGTTAAACCTACCGAGGGAAGGCCTATTTCTGAAGACCTAGACCTTTAAAGAAATAAAAGACACAAAATAAGACTAGACTTGACAAATTCTGTTTCTTCCTCCCATTATCTTTGATATTTGTGATTTTTTTGAAAACTTTATCTTTTTAATCCTTTCTATTTATGTAATATTCAAAGTTTTTATTAGTGGACCTAGATTACTTTGAGAATCTCATTTTATGCATCTTGGCTTACTGAAAACATTCTGCAACAAGATTTCGATTAGATGTTGCTTTTGGTACTTAATTGGCCGTGCCTGGGTGATTTGAGGCAATGAGGCTGGTAGTCGAAGTTTGCCCCTAGTCTGAGGCATAGATGGTTTTGAGGTAAATGAGGTAGGTGACAGAAGTTTGCCCCTAGTTAAGGAGAGATTTAGGCAAACGAGGCGGGTGACCAAAGTTTGCCCCTAGTGTGACGGGTGGTTTCTGGGTTCTGGTAAGAACCGCGACTTTATTTCTCTCATATGCTCATGGCTTTGCCTAGGCACTGGTGGAGTGTTCTAGCGAGCTCTTTTCCATCTTTTGCTATTGCTCTCTTTGGATTTATCTCTAATTTTTGCCTAGTCCTTTTGAATTTTTGACCTAGCGAGCCATCCTTCTTTTCTTTTTGAAAGTCTATCTATGTACCCCCGAGAGGGGATCAGGTTCAACGTAGTTCGGGCCAAGGTTAGAAAGAAGTGTGTTATTTTTAGTAGGCGGGACGATCGAACCAAAGCGGTTGCCTATGTATCCCCAAGTGGAAATCAGGTCTAGCGTAGTTCAAAGCAAGGTCTTGGAAAGAAATGGTAAAAGTCAAGCATAGTACTTTTTGAGGCGATCGAGGTTGATAGGTTCTTTGAATTCGATACCGTCGAGGTCCATAAGATATGTTGCTCCTCCAGAAAGGATAGTTTTAATGATGTAAGGGCCAACCCATTTAGTTTAAATTTTTTGCGTGGATCGATGATTGGGACTCGCAGCTCTTTAAGGACAAGGACACCTTTAACAATTTTCCTTGGATGGACTTTCTTGTTGAAAGCGCGAGCTATCCTTTTTCTGATAGATTTGGATATGATCAACGGTCGTGAGGCATTTTTCATCTATGAGTGCCGACTCTGTGTATCTTTCTTTTAGCCAATCAAATTCTAAAATTTCACTTTCGACCATCACTCGTAGTGAAGGTACCTCTATCTCGACTAGAAGTACTACCTCCATTCCATTCACTAGTGAATAAGGAGTCACTCCCATAGATGTCCTTATTGATGTTCTGAATCCCCAAAGTGCAAATGGCAACTTCTCATTCCAATCCTTGTAAGTATCGGCCGATTTCTGCAGTATGGTCTTGGCGTTCTTGTTTAAAGCTTCGACTGCTCCATTGGTTTGTGGTCTGTATGGCAATGACTTGTGATAAGTGATTTTGTACTCCTCAAACAAATCCCTGACATCTGGTTTGAAGTAGCTTTCGTTGTCCGAGATGATCTCATAGCGGCAGATGAGGTTTATTTTTAATGAATTTGGCCACTTCCTTGGCTCCTAGTTTGGTATAGGATGTAGCTTCAACCCATTTCAAGAAATAATAGATGGCTACTAAGATGTATCTATTTTAATTTGACGCTTTTGGAACAACCTCGCTAATGATATCAATTCCCCAGGTCAAGAACGGCCAGGGAGAGGTCATACTGTAGAGTAGGGATGGCGGTACATGCATCATGTTTGAATGGATCTGGCATTTGTGGTATCTTCTTACATATTCACAGCAATCTTTTTCCAATTTTGTCCAGTAGTACCCTTATCGGATTGCTCTTTTGTCCTTCTCAATAGACTCTTGGAGATACGTTCCCTTTTCTATGAAGACCCATACATCTTGGTACCATGGTATTTCTTTTTCTTCTTCTTCGACCGCGGCCATCATGCAAGATGATGGCTCTATCTCTGCTCAATTACCAAGGGCATCATTTTGAATCCCACGGGGATTTTGATCATGGATGCCATGGTAGCCAAAGAATCTTCTAACTGGTTTTCTTCCATGGCAGGTAGAAGAATGCTATGCTCTGGAACTATTTCTTGAGTCCATCGAGATGATCATGATAGGGTTTCAACCTTTCTTCCTTTACCCTCCAATTTCGTCTAGCTTGTGGTACAATGAGGTTTGAGTCTCTAAAATATCCAATTTTTGAACCTTCAATTCTATGGCTGCTTCCATCCCCAAAATATACGCCTCGTATTTAGTAGTATCATTGGTGGAGTTATAGTTGAGCTTGACTGCTAGTGGGGTGTGGTCCCCATTTGGTGATACCAGAATCATCCCTACTCCATATCCTTTCATGTTGGATACCCCATCGAAGTATAATTTCCACTGCTCTTGTTTGACTTCCATGATATTCTCATTCGAGAACGGGAAGTCCCCATTTTCCTTAGAATCAATGGCCTGCTCAGCAAGATGTTCGGCTATAGTTCTCTCTTTTACCGACTTGCTTGTTACATACTTGATATCAAATTCAGATAGTAGAAGTAACCAACGGGATATGAGACCGGTCAGGGGCAGGCTTTTTGAGGAGGTATTTTAGAGGATCCATACAGGATATGAGCACAACTAGAAAGGCTAACATTTAGTGTCTAAGTCGGTAAATATGCTAGACTAAAGCCCAACATGTCTTTCCAAGGGTAGAGCAGTTGAGGTCATATCCAGTCATCCTCTTACTAAGGTAATATATGGTTTATTCGGAGTGGCTTTCTTCTCCTTCAGGTGCTAGCATGCAACCCATGGCATTTTCGGAGACAGATAGGTAAAGAAGCAAGGGCTTATGAGGGGTAGGCAGTGAGAGTACTGGTAGGTTTTGGAGTTAGGTTTTTATTTTGTCGATGGCGGTTTGGTATTGGTCATCCCATTGGAACTTCTTTCCTTTTTCAGTAGTCGGAACAAGGGATCATATGTAGTTATGAGCTTGGAGATGAAACGGCTAATGAACTGGATCCTCTTGAGGAACCCTTCTATTTCTTTCTCATTTTGTGGAGGTGCCATCTCTAGAATTGCCTTGATTTTGGAAGGGTCTACTTCTATCCCCCTTTGTGTGATGAGAAAACCCAGGAGCTTTCCGGAAGTTACCCCAAAAGTGCATTTCTTCGGATTCAGTCTCATCGTGTACTTACGTGATCTTTCGAAGAACTTCTCCAATGCTATCAAGTGCCCTTCTCGATCCCTAGATTTCATGATAATGTTGTCCACTTACACCTCTACTTCTTTGTGAATCATGTCATGCAATAGGGTGGTGGTGGCTCTCTGGTAGGTTGCTCTGACATTCTTGAGCCCGAAAGCCATTACCTTGTAGCAGTAAGTTCCCCACGGTGTGGTGAAGGTCATTTTTTCTCGGTCTTTCGCTGCCATTAGATTCTAGTTATACCCTGAGAACCCATCCATGAATGATAATAACTCATGGCCTGTAGTGTTGTCTACCAAAACATTGATGTGGGGAAGTGGGAAGTCATCCTTTGGACTGGTCTTATTTAGATCATGGAAGTCGACGCATTACGTGAACCTTCCCATCCTTCTTGGGGACTGGTACAATGTTGGTGACCATTCTGTATACTCCTTGACAATGATGAATCCTACTTTGAACTGCTTTTCTACTTCTTCTTTGACCTTGAATGTCCATTCTAGTCTCATGCGCCTTAGTTTCTACTTGATAGGTTTAGAATCGAGGAGAAGGGGAATAAGATGTTGGATGATTTCAGGTCGACCCAGGCATGTCTTCGTAAGACCAAGCAAAAACATTTTAAAATTTTTTTAGCAAGAAAGTTAGTTTTTCTTTTTCTTCTTCATTAAGCATTGAGCCAATTTGCTCAATTTGTGGATTATCTTCATTACCTAGATTAGTTAATAAAGTATTTTCGATTATTTCATAAGCAGATAGTTTTTCAATTAATTGTTCAAGTTTGACTGGGAGATCCTCTGAGGGATCTGTGCATTCACAATTATTAGACACAAAAGAGTAAGCAAAACCATCTTTCATTTCTTTCATAATAGGTGGAGCAATTACATCAGACAGTGGTGGGCTACAACGGCTGACTCTGGTACAAACTCGATAATTGGAAGTACAGACTCCAGTGGGATAGGGGATAGGGAGACACAGAAAAGGCCCTATTTCGTCCGAAATACACAGAAAATGCGTACAAGCTCTAAACTAAGCTTATGATATACCGTTGGAAAGGTCATAGAGTCTACTTTACATAAAA
The DNA here is from genome assembly GCA_033977485.1 of Hydrangea macrophylla. NCBI lineage: Eukaryota > Viridiplantae > Streptophyta > Magnoliopsida > Cornales > Hydrangeaceae > Hydrangea > Hydrangea macrophylla. The sequence continues at coordinate 17,794,506 of CM066988.1, forward strand.
ATAGTTCTGAGATAGGTCACTTTGAAAGTTTTGCGGTATTCGGGATAAAAGCCAATTTAATTACCTTTTTCACATTTGAAAATTCAATAAATCCATTTTAAATCCAAAAATTATGTGCGATATACCATTGAAAAGATATTGACCTCTAGTATCTATGAAAAACACTTGAAAAATGATATAGTGTTCTGGTCTCTAAGCCAACTTTTAGGCCAAACCGATCAAATCGGAGATCTCCAAGAAGTTCTGGGAACCTCTAAGAGCTCCCAAGAGCTGATGTTTTCGTCTGATTTTCTTTTAAAACTTATTTTAGTTCTTTTCACATGACCTAGGATGATCTTGGAACTTTTGAGCGAATTCAAACGATGTCGGTCAAAGCCTGGTCAAACTTGGTCAAACCTTGATCAAACCGATCAACGGGCCATTTCCGGGAACTTTCGGGACTTCTTGGAGTCTATGGGAGCTGATGATTTCATCTGAAAACTCATTTCATTACTTTTCTTACGACGCAGCATGTTTCTAGAACTTTTGGTCCATATCTGGGAGCATTTGGGCTTTCAGGGGGCATTTTGGACATTTTTACCAATTTCTGAGCATTTTTTAGAGATAGAACTAACTTCCAAGAGTCCTTTTCGAGTCTTTTTCAATCATCATGGACCACCAGCTATGGGTCTTCTAAATCTGATAGCCAACAAAATGGGGTGTTTACAGGGATCATCTTCTTTTTCAATTAGCTTTTGTAAATCATATGGAATGTCTGTTTCATAATCATTATAATCATTAAGCGTAGTCGAGTAAGCAGAATTAGTCATGTTTTCATTGATAATTTTATTTTTAAAAGCAACAAAAATTAAAAGCTGGCTCATATTGGCCGCTACAGACTCTGGGAGGGGGGAATCCTACCACTAGACCCATACAACCAAAACTCGAAGTCAGCACATTCATTATCCTCGGTAGGTGCATACCACTCTGCCTCTTCTATATTCTGCTTCCCTTCCTCTTTCTTAGATTCTTCTTCTCCCATCAAACTCTTCATTGCATCATCATCTAAATTCGTCATCCAATCACTGCGAGGCTGGTTTCAGGGATATTGGTAGGTAGGGATCTTCGTACTTTATAAATTAATGATCAAAGAAAATTTTAAACCCCTGCTTTAAGTGTATATTAACCCAATCTGACCACAGCTCGAGAAATCGCAAAAAGGGAAATCTTCTCCTTCCTTGACAAAATACCCATTTAGAGTCTTCTGATACAGCTTCATCGTTTCCACAACTCCCTTTTGTTTCCTCTTCTTATCTTCTTCTGTTGGAACATACCCTAACCCAAAACTATTCTTCTAGCTTTTAATTTCTGGAAATTCTACCAGTCCTTGATTTATTTTCCCTAACCCCATTCCTGGAAAGAAACCCATTTTCCTGGCAATCCCAGCAACCATCGAGTTAGCGTACTAATCAAAATACAATGGCAGCAACTTATATGGCATGCCCTCTTCTATCGAGTCGACCAAGATGACCTCAAACCCTTTGATGTTGCTTTTTTCCCCTAGAAAGTGGACTTGTATTATTAAGGGGTAATGCTACGTGCACATAAAGATCTGAGCCATTCATTTTGGTGGGGTCCATCCCTGCACACATAGGACCCACCAAAATGAATGGCCTAGATCTTTATGTGCACGAATCATTACTCATTATTAAGGCATCTCTGGGACTTCTAACCCTTTGATCCAGCTGTCTCCAAGTATCTCTTTAACCATCTTCCTTTCTTTGCCTTCCTCCTTCAAAACATACTTGACTTTTTGGTATAGTGTAGATGACACCCCATCAATGCTTTGGATCCATGCCTTCCCAATAGCAGATTAAATGATGATGGAAGCACTGTCACCCTTTCCAAAGGTCCCATGATCAGCCTAAGAGTTATCACCCCAACAATATCCCTTTTAGAATTATCATATGTACGCACAACTTGGGTTGATGTTCAAAATGTTGATTGATCCAAGCCCATTCTTCTACCAGTTCTCAACAGACAGACATTAAGGGATGATCCATTATCAACAAGACATACTGGTATGTTATTCCCCAAACACTTAACCGTGATGTGCAACGGTTTATTATGAGTTGACCCTTCCGGTGGTAGGTCATCAGTGAATGTGATTTCTAGTGCCGGTGCCTGAGCATATGGGGTGGTTTCAATGGGGATTTCAGATTTATGTAACACATCTAGCACAGCCTACCTATGTGTTTTGGACGAGATCAACAACTCCCAAATGAGAATATTTTCTTAGTTCTTCTTTATTTATTGCAAAACTTGATTTTCTTCCTTATCTTCTTCTATCACCTTTTATTTTCCTTTCTCAAAATCTCAACCCAGATGATCTCCTTCCAATTTATGAGGCTTGAAGTGCCTCCCTGATCTGGTGAGATGGTCAACCTCTTCCTCCCTTTCCCAAAGATCATCTATTTGAGCTTAATTGACTAATTTTGAGGTTTCATCTCGTGTCTCGCTCTCTTCTTCTTCATACCATAATTCTTCATTGTCACTAATCAGCTCTTCCTCATTCAAAATGGAATCATCGATAGGATTGTTCGAGTCTCAACAATTAATCTCAATGATCCCATTCTTGATGTCTCCTTCAAATGATTGTTCTTCCTTTTCTCCTACCAGCCAGACTTCTTCCTCAACCCCTATAATGCATATTCCTCGATCCTTTAGAAACTTGTACGATTCGACTACCTATCCCACTGGTGTGATTAAGGCTGATGGGTCAAAGATTTCTTCCCCAACATCCAAAACATTAATTCAACATGGTAGTACCATCGCATGATGATTAAAAAGTGGATTACGGGTCACATTAGGACATTTTACAAGTGGTGGAGAGTTAACTTTGTTGTCAACCAAGTCCTGTATCTCGTGCTTCAGTCGTAAGCATCGAGCTATTGTGTGGCCATGGGCTTGATGGAATTCATAGTGCAGGTTGGCGTTAAAATTTGGTGGAAGTGGGTTAGGCATTGTCCTTGGATCCAATGACTTCAAGTGTCCCTTTTCTATCAGTTGCTTGAGGGTTATGGACAGTGAAATACCAGATCTGTGAATTAATGAATTTTTCCTCTGACTTTGGTCTTGATGGACCATCTTCTATTGATGAACTCTGAACCTTTTCTGGCTTGCTTAACGCGTTTATATCGGCTACCCCTTAATTACCTGTATTTCTTCAATAAAATGGTCTCCTAGACCTCTTCCCCTGCAAATCTTCCCTCTTAATCTTACCATCTCCGATGGCATCTTCGATTCTTGTCCTTATCTCAAAAGTTTAGCAAAAGTGTGAATGGATAGAAACACAAGTTTTTCTTGGTAGACACCTATAGCTTTTCACAACAATTTGAATTTGTTCATTTTCAGATAGTTGTTGAGTCATTTTTGCAGCCTTTCCTCTCCATCGATCTAGGAATTTAGTGAACAACTCCTCATATTCCTGCCTAGTTGTCTCCAAATCTCTTACCATCATATCCAGCTCATGGTTATACTAGTATTAGGTGACAAAAGCCTTCACAGCTTCCTCCTAGATGTAGGTCTTGCTTGGCTTTAGTGTGAAATACTAAAACAGAGTCGCCCCATTTACAGTCTACTGAAACAACATGGCCATCATTGAATGACTTAGGTTGCTAGGCTGAAAAGCTTCTCCTAAACATATACGAACATGATTTCTAGGAGTTCTCGTTCCATCATATTTGTCAATTTCAGGCATCTTGAACCCATTCGGTAGCTTCTCTTGGACCCCTTTGAACAATCCTTCTAGTTCCAATATGTAGCTATCAACCTTGTGGGAATTACGGATGACCTTTTCTAGTTTCTCCACCTTCTCCTTTATCTCAACTTGATCTTTCTCAGCTTTTTCTGCTTTTTCCCATTATACTTTCCCTCTTTTCTGCCCTATTTATTTCAACTCTTGGAGGCTCAGTGCCCTCATTGAAGGAATAAGTTTAAAATAAATTTTAAAACATGCAGCGGAAAGATAGAGTTTCAAAAACTTATTAGTATACCCAGATCTACTACCCGTTAATTCTATAGATGCGTACTAACAAGAGGGGACAAGAAATCATACCTCAGGTCTTGAACTCAATTCTGAATTTCTTTCACCTGGATGGTGTAGCTGTTTCCACTAGGCTGTCTTCACTCTTATGACTCCTGCGGATGCCAGTCGGAAGGACTAGGGTTGGTGAGAACCTAATGGGGAAAATAGAGAGGGTTTGGGAGCTCTAAAATAGTTTCTGCAGCTTCTGACATATTAAAACAATGAACTCTTTTTTCTAGACGCAGCTGCCCTATTTATAGATTCCCAGAACCGACCTAATGTTCGAGCGATCGAGGTAACTTTGATCGGAACTACCTTTGATCGATTGAACCTGTCTAGATTCAATCGATCGATAAAACTTTGATCAATCAAACCTGTCTTGACATCATCCTTATGTGCCTTTCCAACCATCCTAACGGATCTAAGAGTGGGACCTCCTAGGCTCTTTATTGTTGGCTCAGACCAGTTGTTAATTCCCATGACCAAACTCTTTGATCAACAAACTAACCAACTGATCAGTTAACGTTTACTCCACTATAAAACGATAACTGAACTCCAATGCAAAAGAACATATCCGAAGCGATAACTAGACTTGTATGGTGTACTAATGTCCCTCTACCCTTAGCATTCGTAATCATATTTAGGTAGTCGGATAAACAGCTACTGCCAACCTGAATCATGATTACTTCTTGTATTCCTTGAGTCCCAATCACTTCTCATGATTACCAAATATGTTGATAACTACTTATCAACAAGACTGCAGTTCTCAGTAATCAACTTGGTGACATTCTCAAGGGATTGCTTACTCTGCATCAGATGGTAGATTCTATCTTGATAATATATGTTCACAACCCTATGAACATGACATACCCAAGATACCCAGGTGTTTATCTTTTTTACACCTCACTGATTGGTAAGTCAAAGCAGCCATATCCACAGTTTGTGTCCATAATCGTCTCAAGATTGAGAAAATGTTCCTTATACAAGTTATGAGTTCCTATCGACTGGTGACAGTCTTGAGTGTCAATAGGAAAGCTCAGGTCCGTCAATGCACTATAAACACTAGCCTATTAACTAAGAGTTACACTTTAGTGATTGTGATTAATCACTCCATCCAATGGTAGTTAATCGTGCTACAGTCTAAACCTGATGAGATATCCAGTCTCATTACCCACTATGATAAGTTCTAAGTATCAAAGAATAGTAATTCGTATCGCACTTGTATGTATCTCATACACACACGAATCACCTAATATGATACTTAAGGATTTAACAATCATCTCATAAAAGAAACATACACAATTAAATATAAAGCTGATATCCGTATATTAAAATGTCAATGTATCATACATAAAGTAATGGTATGAGGGCACAAACCCAACATTCATACCAATCGTCTTCTCTAACCTGAGCTACGGGTGGAGGTGGTGGAGGATCGACTACCTGCATCTCAACCACAAGCCTCTAATGGGCCAATGCTTCCAGCATGATCATCATCCGATTCATCCTTTCATCCAATCTGTGGCATTTTGTTCTTGCTCCATCTCTCTTTTTGTTATCTTCTTCCTTCTGACTAATCTTGTGCTTGAATCTTTATCCCAAACTGTTCCATGATTTGATGGTATCTTGTTTACAGTCATAGTTTTCATTGTGTCAATGTTTTCATTTTTGAAGTCTTTGATGTATAGTGATTCCTCTTCTTTTGAAAGGAGTTTAAAGATATGTTATTTCGTGATTCACACACATGTCATAGGGTTAACAATGCATGTGGATTCAACAACTCTATACGCTAAAAAAATGAAAGTTCTAACCCTAACATATAGCACAAAAGCACATAAAATCCTTATCCATGTCAAGTACGTCCAGTTGTCCTTTCATTGTGATCTTTGTTACCTTTTGAAGGTTGGATATTTTGAAAATCTTTGAAATTTGTTTGAAAAGATTTCCTTGGATGATAAAATCATTTTGAAAATGGGAACAATTCTCAAGAATCTTGGATTTTTTCTTTGAAAACTGGAATGTAATAAAATGATTTTCAACAAAAGATGATTGGGTTTGAACTTTGCTTGATTAAAAGGTAATTTGGACCTTTCTTTTGAAAGAGTGATTTTTTCAAAACATTTTGGGATAAAAGGTGGTAAAAGTCAAAATCTGTTTCCTCACAAAGGTGGATTTTGAACTCTTGTGTAAGATGGTCACATGATTCGATAATTACGTACTTTTGATGAATTCAGATACATATAAGGTAAATGATGCTTAGCTTAGCAGGATATAAGGAGTATAATCTCATAATCAAGAGTCAGCATGTTTCCTAAATGTCATGAGATATGAAGGGGAATTACTGGACAGTGATTAAAGGTTACACATCCTATGTCAAGTAAGCAACATCACCATCTCAAATAATCTCTTCCGAGCACCCAAGAGTTACATCACATAGTTCTTAATCAAGAATAGAATCCTAATTTTAAAAGGTTCTATGGATACTACCATGCAAAAGGTTGGGTTTTAGTCTTAAATCAATGTCCCTTGATGAGCGTCCTTTATACCTTCCAAGGGGGTTGGAAAGGCATGTGGACGACTTTTGATATACCAACACATGGTACAAGATCAAGAGTGATTGTGCGGCTCCATGATAACTCAGCCGATTGGGTTTCCCCGAGCCTCTAAGGTCATAGTTTCGTGCAATCGATAGGGAAAACATACAAGTGATATGCAAATGGACACACAAAATCTAATAAATTAAAGAAAAGGTTGTTTTCAAGTCTAATCCTCAAATGAACCCAAAGTAGAATCTGGTCTGCGAAACCAGATATTCTAGGTCTGGAGATTATGGAATGAGATGGTAAGGAACCCAGTGGGACTAAAGCACCCACTCTCGTCATATCATAGATAGGCCTATAGTCATCATTCTTTTATTGAATAGAAAAGTTTGTGTGTGTCCCAAATAATAAATAGATATAGGTATACATAATCATCTTAAAAAGGGTGTAAGATCACTAATAGAAAAAAAGGCATGCAAAAACAACATAGTTCAAGTAACACACGATATGATATGCATAAGGTCACAATAAAGCTTACCGGGGTATAGTTGCAATAGGGAAGCATACAATGCATACATAAGTAGAAAACCTTTCGCTGCAAGCCTTTTTTCGAATTATCCATTGAAAACCTAGTTAGTACCTTCTCGATATAACCAGCTTGAGATAATCCCATTATCTTTCGCTAACGATCCTGAAAGAGCTTTATCCCAAGGATATAGCTCGCCTCTCCTAAATCCTTCATATCGAATGTACTAGCTAGCCAAACCATAACTGTTGACAAAGCCACTACACCATTCCCAATGAGTAGAATGTCGTCAATGTAGAGAATAAGAAAAGCTACCACTTTGCCTTCACGCTTCTTGTATATACAAGGTTCATCCAGATTCTGTATGAAACCAAACGACTTGACTGCTTGGTCAAAACATATGTTCAAACTCCTGGATGCTTGCTTAAGCCCATAAATGTACTTTTGTAACTTGTATACCAAGTTACCTTTCCCACCAGCTATGAACCCTTTTGGTTGTTGCATATAGATGTCCTCCTTAAGATTTCCATTCAAGAATGTAGTCTTGGCGTCCATCTCATAATCCAGGCATGCAGCAATGGATAAGAGTATTCTGATGGACTTGAGCATGGCTACTGGTGAGAAGGTTTCCTCATAGTCAATGCCTTCCCTTTGAGTGTAACCTTTCGCTACAAGCCTAGCCTTAAAAGTTTCAACCTTTCCATCAGATCCGCTTTTCCTCTTATAGACCCACCTACTGCCAATGGGTTTAATGTTGCCTGGAAGTTCTATAAGATCCCAGACCTGATTGGAATCCATAGATTCCAATTCAGCCTTCATAGCTTTAACCAATGAGTTGAATCAACATCAGTCATTGCCTCTACATATGTGGTAGGATCAGATTCAAATTCTATGGAGATAGCTTCAAAACTTCTCCTAAGAACATGTATCTATTAGGCTGGCTGATATTCCTCCCACTACGACGAGGTACCAGAGCAGAAAAGGGTGAAGAAGTGGGATTTTCTTGACTTACATCGTTATCAACTATGGGTGGAGCTGAGGGCTCTCCTTCTATCTCTCTAGGATCTATCCTTCTCCTAGGTTTATGGTTCATGATATAATAATCCTGCAAGAAAACAACATTTTTACTAACAAACACTTTTTCTTCTCTAGGATCATAAAAATACCATATGTGGACACGCGGAATCCCACCTCATTTGTTTGTTTTTGTTTGAAATTGATTTAGATCAAAGAAATAAAATGGTCCGTTGAAAACAAATACAAAGTCACCACTTGGTCTTTAAGGAACCAAGAAATCTAATTTTGACTCACCCAAATAGATAAAGGGCACTAGCCCTTCATAACCAAAGAACTTGGCTCGGGGTTTTGGTACGAGAGAGGAAGGAGCCTTTGTTACTACTAAAACACCCTCAACTCGCCCCATCTTTCGACGGGACTCAATTAGCATCCAAATAATCATCTTATACTATGTATGGTTTGACAATTAATACTATGATAGTATATTACATTCCATAAGAAAATTTGAAATGGAAGATCTAAATATAAGATATCATTCATACGATCTAAGCCAAATATCACACAATGCAAAGTGAAAGATCACACAAACAAACCTAGGAAAAATCATCTAATCATATATCAAGTAATCAAGTTTTCCTAGTCTAAGGGGACATGAATTATTCTGGAAACAAGTGAATCAAAGAAAACAAGGATGCTTAGCAAGCTAGAATGATACATGTTATTCTTTGAGAAAAGAAGATCTCTCAACCCTTGAGACGAATGAGAAATGATGATTAGATTGGGGGGAAGCATGGACGTGTGATCAAGTTCATTCCTTACAATCTTCTTAGATTAGGAGTCACAAAAGCCCCAAATCTTTGCATGGATGCAATGTATGTATCTAGAATGTTCCAAGATTGTAGTGTATTTTATGTTCATGGATTCCTAGAATGACTTAGAAGTCTAAAATGTGTATGAATAAATGAATGGAATCATCATAGGATATGCACAAATGTAGTATGAACTACTTCCTAAGACTTGAGCTAATTTGGAGTGCATATAAGCATCAAATCAAAGGGAGGAAAATAAAAGTGTGCTTGCTGTGAATAGTGGACAGAATAGTAACACGATCTTGTGAAAAAGGAAAAGAGGGGTTAGGAATGATTTCAATGCATGCTTTTTTTGGAGATCTTCCTTATTGTGTCTAGAACATAATACAAAAAGCCAATCTTTAATAACTATCACAGATTGAGAGAAATCATATAACCAATAGAGGTTACTCAGAAACAGAGTTTGTATTGTCGACTGAAATGTTAGAAAATCTTAGAAAATGAAAACAAAAGATCTAGAGGCCCATATTATACAGAAAGTTCCCTAAGACATTGATGTTCAAGGGAAAAATAAGTTGGGACTACTCTTTTGGGAAAAAGTTTCTATAAAACAAGTTGAAAGTCAACCTAGCTGCTGTGACAGCAGAGGCAGAATGTTTGGAAGGAATGTTTGGACAAAAACGGACACCTTTCAAGTGTTTCCAAGTCAAGCCAAAAATCGTGGGTGTTCTATAATGAGTTAGAAAGACTTTCTAAGTGGTCTTGCATTCATATATTGAGTATTGAACCTAAAATAATTCTTTGAAGTTAAATGACTCACTGTTTTGAAGGTTTTGAGAAAACAAGGTTTATTTCTTGAAATCAAAATGAGGGTTTTAAGAGGGGGGTTTTGAAATAGAGGTTTTGAAAACATATTTTCAATACTTAATAAAGATTATAACCACTTAAAATGTCAACATCAAACTCATCATCAAGAACCTCCAAGATTATTAGAAAAGTATTATTTCCATTTTAAAGACAACTTCATGAATACATAGGGATGTATTGAAGTTTAAATCATCATCTATCAAACATGTTTTTGAGGTCAAGAGCTACTATCCATGAGGATTCACTCACCTCAAACTTCATGTTATCATCTAGATGATGATAGACTAGTAAGTAAATAAAGAAAACAAAAAGAAATGAGATAAGAGAAGATGAACAAATATAAACAAACAAATAGATAGCAATCAATAGATGATATTCATGATGTATTGGAATTGTAGTTTGGTGTTTCACTCATTTGTGGTGACATTTGACATGGAAGTAGCTTTCTCTCTCTTAAATGATCACTAAAATGGTGGTTGGGTGTATTGAATATGAAGTAAATAGGAGTAATGAAGTAAAAACAAAGTTTAGAACTCACTTTCTTGTGTTAAAATCAAAGGAGGCTTCTTTTCTCTCTATTCTAACCTTATCTACATCTTTCTCTTTAAAACTTTTCAAAGGTTCGATTTGACACCCCCAATGAGAAGTCAAGGGGGGTTTATATGGGCCAATTTGGGGTGGTTTTGGGGTTTTAGAAGTACTCCCATTGGTCCCAAACATCCGTGAACATAGAACTACGTCGTTTTGGTTTTCAATTAATCAAAATGAAATCCCAAAAGAAATTACAAAAACTTACCATTCTGGAGGAGAGTGCCATGGTGGCAGTGCTCCTCATTCGTCTAGATAATCCTTTTTAGGCCACCTGAGGTTTCGGTATTCGCGAAAAGGCACTATTTTGTCCGAAATTCACAAAAAATGCATACGAACTCCAAATTGAGATTATGATATACCATTGGAAAGGTAATGGAGTCTATTTTACATAATAAATAGTTCGGAGATGGGTCACTTTGAAAAGTATTGCGGTATTCGCAATAAAAGCTGATTTGATCGCCTTTTTCGCCTTCGGAAATTCATAATAAACTCGTTTTAAATCCAAAAATTATGTGCGATATACCGTTGGAAAGCTATTGACCTCTAGTATCCATGAAAAATGTTTGAAAATTGTTATGGTGCTCCAGTTTCAAAGTCAACTTTTGGTCAAACTGGTCAAACCTGGGATTCCCGAGAAGTTCTGGAAACCTCTGGGAGCTCCCAGGAGCTGACGTTTTCGTTTGATTTTATTTTAAAACTCACTTTAATACTTTCCACATGATCTATAATGATCCCAGAGAATTTGTACGATTTCAATCAAACTTGGTCAAACTTGGTCAAACCTTGGTCAAACCAGTCAACGGGGACTTTCCGGGAACTTCCGGGACTTCCAGGGGTCTCTGGGAGCTGACGATTTCATCTGATTTTACTTAAAAACTCATTTTCTTACTTTTCTTATGACATAGCATGTTTCCAGAACATTTGGTCCAATTCTGGGTGTTTTCGGGCTTTGAGGGGCATTTTGGTCATTTTGAGCATTTTAAGAAATAGAACTAACTTCCACGAGTCCTTTTGAGTCTTTTTCAATCATTGTGAACCACCAAGCTATGGGTCTCCTAAATCTGATAGCCAACAAAATGGGGTGTCTACAGTTTGCCCCTCTTTGGCATGAACTTGCGAGGCAACGCATGTCGCAAGCGAGTGCCAAAGCTTTGAAGAGACAGGTCTTTTGGAGGCTATATATTTAGGATAAAATGCGTTGCGAAAGATGTGGGGATAGAAAACATGATGCTGTGGCCAGGGCTGGTCGTGCCCTTCGTGAGATGCCTAAGTATCCCTAAGGGGAATCAGACTAGGACGTAGTTCGGGGCACAAAGGAAAAAAATGCACATGCACAAAAAGTCAGGCGAATGCTATGTTATGATCATATCATGTTTAGTGTTCTGATCTTAGCATGAGCTGGTGCTGTGGGGTGTGTGCCATCCCGAGTGGACTTATGTTGTGCTAGTGTTGAATCTAATGCAGTGGTTGATCCTGACAAGGATACCAAGGTGTTGAAGACTCTGGGTCTCGAGCAAACTTGTTAAATTACGGGAAATGGGCTTTGCAAACAAATATAATCAAACATGGGGTCCCAGAGGACGATAACCAAGGGTGATCGAGGGATTTTGTGATAATCGATAAGTGCGAAAGCTATGATAATGGACAAATGAGAAAGCTCATGACAAACAAGAGACATGGGGTCGTGGAATGACGGTGCTCGTCTTCACAATCTGGACACGAGCGATCTTTTGGTTGTTCCTGATGGTCGATCTTCGGGAGTCGGTTCTGCTTTTGCTACTTTCGGCTGGGGATAGTGGGAACTAGTATCCTTCCGTATTTAACCTCGGGGGATGGCGTAGGACTCTCAGAGAATCTCTCTTTTCTTGATTGGGAACCAGGACCCATCTTTGAATCTCTTATGGTTGATCAGATCTTGGCGTTCAATCCAAGAGGGCCGGTCGGGTCCTCCGGGAGGTGGTATCTTTGTTTTTGTCCTCAAGAGATGGTGTAGGATTCTCAGAGAATCTCTCTTAATTGTTTCTTGATCGGGAACCAGGACCATCTCTGAATCTCTCACGGTTGATCAGATCTTTGCAATGGTCGGTCCAAAATGCCGATTCGGGCCTTCGGGAGCTGACATCTTTCTATTTTTATCCTCAGGGGATGGTGTAGGACTCTCGGAGAATCTTTCTTAATTGTTTCTTGATCGGGAACCAGGACCCATCTCTGAATCTCTCACGGTTGATCGAATTTTTGCATTGGTCCCTCGGGGGATGGCGTAGGACACTCGAGAATATCTCTTTTCTTGATCGGGAACCAGGACCCATCTCTGAATCTCTCACGGTTGATCAAATCTTTGCAATGGTCGATCCGAAAAGCCGATTCGTACCTTTGGGAGCTGACATCTTTTTGTTTCTGTCCTCAGGAGATCAACTGAATCTGCTGGGGTTAAAATGCATATGTTGGGGATAAAACCTCATAAATCTTGGTTAAAATGGGCCACCGAGGCTAAACGGGATCACGAACGGGCTAAATCAGGTCAAAACGGGCTAAAAACAGGCTAAATGAAGCAAAGCGGGGCCCGTGGGGAGTAGTGCTGCGGCGACACTTGGCCACTACCACGGCAGCACTGGGTGGCCGGACTCCATGTGTGTATATCTCGGGTTTTTGAGCATTTCAGCTCATTCTTGGCCATTATGGGGTGCTTTTGGAGCAAAAATCCGTAAAACACAGCTTGTGCGTGCTCAGGTGAGTAATCTTTCCCCATGATTGGAATTTTGATTAGCATTTTGGTTTGTTCCATTTTTCAAGAAGAAAGTTTGGTTTTAGTCTTCCATTTTCTTGTAGATTCATGGCTTCGAGCTCAAGGAGACCGTCTAAGAAGGCCAAGGAGCGAATGAAAGCCGAGAGCCAAACCCCGGACTTGATTTTACGGGACCCCCAACATCATCTTTCGGCCGTGGCTCTAGCGAGCCTGGTATGTGAAACTTTCAATAGTTTAGGACTATCTTGTGCATTATGCTAGTTATATGGACTGTAGTGTGCACCTAGAGTTTGTTGAAAGCTTGTTTTGTGCTCATACGTTGATTTTGTGAAGTTGGACTTTGGGTCATGAATAGTGATTTTGTGCTCGTTTTTTTGTCATTTTTGATATGTGCAGGTGTCGGATATAACATTGAAGGGCCATGGTAGCCTTGTTCACACTTTTCTGTGGTACACCCAACTCTCGCCTGCCGTCAAGAGAATGGTAGACGATGCCGAGTTTGGCGGCTTTGTCCGACTAGTTTCAAAGAGTAGCAACGACCTGGTGTATTTTTACGCTCTTACTGAGAGATGGTGGGACACCACCAATACTTTCCACCTTCTATTTGGTGAGATGACCATGACGCCTTTTGATTTTTCTATGATTATCGGTTTGAGGATTGGCGAGAAGCGCTTGATTCTGGACTACTTCTATGAGATCGATCCCGAGGCTATCGAGATGTTGATTGGGGTTGTTCCTCCTAATCTGGAGAGGCACTGGTTCCCTTGTGGCTAGCTTTACTGGGCTTATGGCAGAGGGAATCACAACCTAAATAATTCTCAGCTTTTGAGGGTATTTCTTCTGTATGTCCTTGGTTGCTCGATCTTTGCAACACGGAATGACCGGGTGAGCTTGAGGCTTCTTTCTTGTCTGGCGACCATTGGTGAGATCCCTTCTTATGACTGGGGCGGTGCTGCCCTGGCCCATCTTTACAAGTATATGGGTGAAGTTTCCCGGGGTGATGTCAAATCGATGGGGGGATTCTGGCAAGCTTGGGAGGTATGTACTGTAACCTCTTTTATCTTCTGGCTTTTTGATTTCCGCACTTCTTTTCTTCTCTAATTTTCCTTTTATCTGTACAGCTTTGGAGCTTTGAGTACCTGAAGATGTTAACTCCTTCCCCCGCTGATGAATCAGGTGAAGATGAGGACGGCATGGCTCCTGTGCCTTTGTTTCCCTGGGGCTTGAGATGGCGCAGGGATGTTGTCGGGTAAAGAGTGGGGCTCATCGAATTGTTCTTCTCAGAAACTTCTTGTCTGGGCTGACAGCTGCTAGCGTTGATTGGACGCCTTGGGAGCGTGTTACCTATGCTGCCCCAGAGGAGATACAAGCGGTCAGGCCCCTTGCCTCTTGTCGACTTCTGATGAAAAATACCAAAAGTAGGCAATGGTTCCTTGGCGAGCGAGTGTCTCGGCAGGTGGTTGGCGGTCCGAGGTATTGTGCCTACAGCTTCGCGAGATGTACAGGAGACAGGTTCCGAGGTGTTGTCTCAGGCCCCTTGCCTCTATCAAAATTTTTGTATTTTTTTTACGTTTTTGTCTCTATCTGTTGCCTATGTTTTTGACTCATCTTTTCTCTAACTTGTTTTGTGCCTACAGCTTCGCGAGATGTACAGGAGATAGGTTCCCCAGTTTCTGATCCTATCCCTCCTTGGGATTGGACCGTTAATGTTTTGGGTGCAGATGGCTCTCCCCAGGTTATGGAGGTGCCACGGGTCACATGGGGGTATCCCACCCAGCCAGCAGACATCCTCAACGCCCCTTGGAGTTATGCTGAGGAGGGTCACGCCTTGGCAGCTAGCTTACGGTCTTTGGTCCTCACGCGAGACCAACGGGTATGTCTCTAATTTTGTGCTCCTTAAGGTTATGAGGTTCTAATCCTGATTTGCCCTTGACAGATAGATGGTATGCGGCAGTTTGCCACCAGCCAGATGGCGTCCTTGGTAAGTTTCTGACTCGACTTTGTTTTTGTACTTTTTGTTATTTCTCTACTAATTGCTTTTATTTTATTTGTGTGTGCAGTATCGTGGGGGTGGTGCTGGCTCATTGAGGACCAGACCGAGGTGGCAGGAGGAGGCCATCACCGACGTACACTCTAGGTGGCCCGACAGAGGATGAAGAAGAGGAAGACTTAGGCATCCTAAGCGGGGATTCTTATTTTATCTCCATTTTATGTTTTCAATTAGGTTGTACTAGTGAATAATGTGACTGTTGGACAATGTGCAAGACAATGTGTAGGATGATGTGTGGGATGATTTGTGACCTTTGACAGCGTATTATGATGTTTTGACTTTCGAGTCTGATAGTTTCTGGTTTGAAGACGCAGTTGTGTGCTTGCTATGGTTGGTGGTTGTGCATTGTGATTCTGTGATTGTTGATGTCACTGCGATGAGCAGCCATGTGATAGTGAGTGTGTTTGCCTTGCAGGTGGGATAGTCCG
Source organism: Hydrangea macrophylla (assembly GCA_033977485.1). Taxonomy (NCBI): domain Eukaryota; kingdom Viridiplantae; phylum Streptophyta; class Magnoliopsida; order Cornales; family Hydrangeaceae; genus Hydrangea; species Hydrangea macrophylla. The sequence goes on from CM066988.1 coordinate 17,810,146, forward strand.
TGAAACGGGGAGGTGCTGCCAAAATTTTGAATTTTGCTAGAGCTGCGACAGAAAATATGGCAGTGCATGATCCCGCTCAACTCACAGCTTGGATGAACATCACGGATGGTGTGGAGCGGATCAACCTCTTCAGCTACGGTCTGACCAAGCTATTCTCTCTTTGCCAGATGGCTCTGAATATTGAGCTCATGCGTGCCACTATTGTCCACTGGGACCCGGTGAGCCATGTCTTCAATTTCTACGGCCTGGAGATATGCCCCCTGTTTGAGGAGTTCTGTGCTATCCTTGGTTTCGATTCTGACTCTGACCTAATTCTCCCTTCTGCTGATACCCCCAGTCCTACGCGAGGCTTGGCTGAATACCTGAACTATTCCACTACTATTTCCCACCAGCTAATTTGTGGTAAGGTTCTTGACATTGCTTCCATCATCGCCCGATATGCTAGTCCTGGGAATCCTAGAGTATATGATGCTACCTGCGGGGCCGCTATGATATTGTGCATGACTTCGTACTTTCTGTTCTCGAGTGCTTCTATCGACTTGGTGCACGTATGCCTTGGGCTCAAATTTAGCAGGAATCCCATGGCCATGGTTCTGGCTGAAACCCTGAATGCTTTGGATCACGCTTTCAATCAAGGAACGCTTCTTCTTTCTGGGGCGCCTTTGGTGTTACAGGCTTGGCTCTACGAGCGTCTTCGGTTATGGATAGGTAATGTGCCGCCAGTTTATTTTTGCAGGGCTGTGCTTCATCCTCATTATACTTCTACCGATTGGGTGGGCATGATGGGTGCTTTATCTGAGGTCGACATTTGCTGGATCGTGAGGCGTTGGGGCCTTCATGCTGTGACCACTAGTCTCGGGGATTACTAGAGAGTGTGGCTGATGGGTCTGAGAGAGACCTCTTTGTATCATCCTCGCCGATTGGCCAGACAGTACGGGCGAGTTCAAGAGGTCCCTCTGGGGTTTACTGAGAGGGTCTTTGCTTCCAGAGTTAGAGCCACTACTATTGCTGCTTTCAACAGGGGCTGGGTCAGTCAAACAAGAGCCTATTTCTAGAGACTTTTGAAGAAATAAAAGACACAAAATAAAACTAGACTTGACTGATTCTGCTTCTTTCCTCCAAGTGACTTTGATATTTGGGATTGCTTTCTGAAAGAACTTTTTGTGTTTTCATTTATCCCTGCTTATGTAATATTTGAAGTTTGTTTATCAGCGAACCTTGGTTATTTGGAGAAACTTATTTTATGCATTTGACTTTCTGAAAACATTCGTAGTATGATTTTGATCAGATGTTGGCTTTTGGTACTTGTTTGGCCATGCTAGGACGATTAGAGGCAAACGAGGCGGGTGGCCAAAGTTTTGCCCTAGTTTGGGATATGTATGGTTGTGAGGCAAACGAGGTAGATGACCGACATGCCCCTAGTTTAGAAGAGGTTCAGGCAAATGAAGCAGGCGGCCGAAGTTTACCCCTAGTGTGAAGGGTAGTTTCTGGGTCATGGTAAGGACCGCGACTTTATTTTTCTTGCATGCTCATAATTTATCCTAGGCACCAGTTAGGTGACCTAGCGAGCTCTTTTCTCTCTTTTGTTATTGCTCACTTTGGATTTACCTCTAACTTTTGCCTAGGCGTCCTTTCGGATTTTCAACCTAGCGAGCCATCGTTCTTTTCTTTTTTGAAAGTCTGCCTACGTACCCCCGAGCGGGGATCAGGTCCAACGTAGTTTGGGCCAAAGTCGTGAAAGGAAAGGGGTTGATTATGATGGTGTCGACCAAACCGATGCGGTTGCCTATGTATCCCCGAGTGGGAATCAGGTCGAGCGTAGTTCAGGCCAAAGTCTTGAAAGAAATTGGTTTTGGGGAATGTTCGAGCATAGTACTTTTTAAGGCGATCCATGTTGATTAGTTCTTTGAATTCAAAGCCATCAAGGTCCATGAGGTAGGTTGCTGCTCCGGAAAGGATAGTTTTGACGATATAAGGGCCGACCCATTTGGGTTTGAACTTTTCGCGTGGATCAAAGATCGGAGCTCGCAATTCCTTAAGGACAAGATCACCCTTGACAATTTTCCTCGGGCGAACCCTTTTGTTGAAAGCACGAGCTATCCTCTTTTGATAGATTCGGACATGGTTGACTGCCGCTAGGCATTTTTCATGTATGAGAGCCAATTCTTCATACCTTTCCCATAACCAATCCGATTCTGAAATTTCACATTCTGCCATCACGCGCAGGGACGGTAGTTCTATCTCGACTAGAAGTACTGCTTCCATCCCATATATTAGTGAGTAAGGGGTTGCTCCCGTGGACATCCTTATCGATGTTCTGTGGCCCCAAAGTGCGAACGATAGCTTTTCGTGCTAGTCTTTGTAGGTATCGGCCGATTTCTGTAGTATGGCCTTGACATTCTTGTTTGCAGCTTTGATTGCCCCATTAGTTTGTGGCCTGTATGGTGATGACTTGTGATAAGTTATTTTGTATTCCTCAAACAGATCCCTGACTTCAGCTTTGAAATGACTCCCATTATCTGAAATGATCTCATGGGGGACTCCATAGCGGTAGATGAGATTTCTCTTGATGAATTTGGCCACCTCCTTGGCCCCCAGCTTGGTGTAGGATGCAGCTTCTACCCATTTTGTGAAGTAGTCAATGGCCACCAAAATGTATCAGTTTCCGTTTGCGGCCTTCGGGATGATTCTACCAACGATATCGATTCCCCAAGTCGAGAATGGCCACGGGGAAGTCATATTATAGAGTAGAGATGGTGGTACATGCATTATGTTCGCGTAGATCTGGCACTTGTGGCACCTTTTCACGTATTCACAACAATCTTTTTCCAATGTCGTCCAGTAGTACCCTTGTCTTATGATCTTTTTGGCTAGCATGTGACCATTCATGTGTGGACCGCACACCCCTTCGTGTACTTCTTCCATCATTCTTCTGTCGCACTTTCCGAACAAGTAAGTTAGATTATGACCATTGTACCCTTTCTTCAACAATTTTCCCTCGCAAATGATGAACTGTGCTGAGAACCTTCGAATTGCTCTTTTGTCTTTCTCGAAAGATTCTAGGGGGTATGCCCCCTTTTTTATGAAGTCCCAAACATTTTGGTACCATGGTGTTTCGTTCTCTTCTTCTTCGATCGCGGCGACCATGTTAAATGAAGGCTCGTACCTTTGCTCAATTACCAAAGGCATCATCCTAACTCCCACGGGAATTTTGATCATGGAGGCTTAGGTAGCCAACAAATCTGCTAGCTGGTTTTCTTCCCTAGGTAAGTAGAAGAATGTGATGTTCTTGAACTGCCTCTTGAGTTGATCGAGATGATCATGATAGGGCTTCAACCTTTCTTCTTTCACTTTACATTCTCCTCTAGCTTGTGATATAATGAGGTTTGAATCTCCGAAGACATCCAACTTCTGAACTTTCAGCTCTATGGCTGCTTCCATCCCCAGAATGCATGCCTCGTATTCAGCAGTGCTGTTGGTAGAGTTATAATTGAGCTTGACTGCTAGCGGAGTGTGGTCCCCACTTAGTGACACTAGAATCATTCCTACTCCGTATCCTTTCATGTTGGCTGCTCCATCAAAGTACAACTTCCACTGTTCTTCCTTGATTTCCATGCTATTTTCGTCCGGAAATGGGAAGTCTCCTTTTTCTTCGGAGTCAACAGCGTGCTCCGCAAGATGCTTAGCTATGGTTCTCCCTTTTATCGATTTGCTTGTAACGTACTTGATATCAAATTCGGATAGTAGAAGTAACCAACGAGATATACGACCGGTTAGGGCTGGTTTTTCGAGGAGGTATTTTAGAGGATCCATGCGGGATATGAGCATAACCAGGAAGTCCAGCATACAGTGCCTCAGTCGGCGAGTGCACCAAACCAAGGCCCAACATGTTTTTTCGAGGGTAGAGTAGTTGAGCTCATACCCAGTCATCCTCTTGCGAAGGTAATATATGGCTTTTTCGGAGCGGCTTTCTTTCCTTTCTTGGGCTAGCATGCAACCCATGGCATTTTCGGTGACAGATAGGTAAAGGAATAAGGGCTTATGAGGAGTAGGTGGTGAAAGGACGGGCATATTTTGAAGGTAGGCTTTTATTTTGTCGAAAGCGGCTTGGCATTGGTCATTCCATTGGAACTTCTCTCCTTTTCTCAGCAATCGGAACAACGGATCGCATATAGTTGTGAGTTTGGAGATGAAGCGGCTGATAAATTGGACTCTTCCGAGAAACCCTCTCACTTCCTTTTCATTCCGTGGTGGTGCCATTTCTAGGATTGCCTTGATCTTAGAGGGATCCACCTCTATCCCGCTTTGTGTGATGAGAAAACCCAGGAGCTTACCGGAGGTCACACCGAAAGTGCATTTCTTTGGATTCAACCTTATCTTGTATTTGTGCAACCTTTCAAAAAACTTTTCCAGTGCCATCAAGTGTCCTGCTCTGTCCTTGGACTTCACGATCATATTATCTACGTATACTTCTTCCTTGTGAATCATGTCATGCAGCAGAGTGGCGACAGCTCTTTGGTAGGTTGCTCGAGCATTCTTGAGTCCAAAAGGCATTACTCTATAATAGTAGGTTCCCCAAGGTATGGTGAATGTCATCTTTTCCCAATCTTCTGGGGCCATTAGAATCTGATTATACCCCGAAAAGCCATCCATAAACGATACTAGCTCATGTCCCGCGTTGTTATCCACTAAGACATCGATGTGGGGAAGCGGGAAGTCATCCTTGGGACTGGCTTTGTTTAGATCACAGAAGTCAACGCATATACGAACTTTTCCATCTTTTTTGGGAACTGGCACGATATTGGTAACCCATTCCGGATACTTGGTGACAATGATGAACCCTGCCTTGAATTGTTTCTCCACTTCTTGTTTAACCTTGACTGCCTATTCTGGCCTCATGCGCCTCAGTTTCTGCTTGACAAGTTTGGAATTGGGGAGGAGAGGAATATGATGTTGGACAATGTTGGGATCGACCCCAGGCATGTCCTCGTAAGACCAAGCAAAAACATCTTTGAATTCTTTTAGCAAGAGAGTCAATTTTTCTTTTTCTTTTTATTAAGAGTTGAGCCAATTTGCCTGATTTGTGGATTATCTATTCCACCTAGGTTAACTGATAAAGTATCTTCGATTATTTCAAAAGTAGGTGGTTTTTCAGTTAGTTGCTTAAGTTCAATTGGGAAATCCTCGGAGGGATCTGTGCATTCACAAGTATTAGACACAGAGGAGTAAGCAGAAGCGTCTTTCATTTCATTCATGACAGGTGAAGTGATTACATTAGACAGTGGTGGGCTTACAACAGCTGACTCTAGTACAGACTTGATAATTGGAAGTACAGACTCCGGGAGAACATGGGATAGGGAGACACAGACAGATGACTCTATTGCCTGGTTGCTCAGACCCTCTTCAGTTGGCTTGATCTGATCATCTTGGCTCTTGGCCCTCTTTTCTTCCTTCTCTTTAGCGAATTCTTCCCACATTTTCTCAATGGCTTCAGTGTCTAGGTACTTCAACCAGTCATCCTCCGGATCTTGATAGGGGGGCCTTTCACAGTCAGCGAAGATTTCAAGCCCGGGGTGCCTTTTTCCAGTGACTTGATGGATTTAGGGTTCTGGGAACCCAATGTACGGGAAATCATCCCCTTCTTTGATGAATTGCTCATTCAAGGTTTTGCGGTATGGTGGGAGACTCTTCACTCTTTTCTTCTATGGCCTCTGTAGCTTGACGTCTTCTTCAGTGGGCTTGTACCCTAACCCAAAAGTGCCTTGTTGCCCTTTGATCTGAGGGAACTCACGAATCCCTTGCTGGCGTTGGCCCAATCCCATTCCAGGGAGTAGTTCATTTTACGGACAATGTTGACATCTACGAAGTGGATCTCAGGGAACCTATCTTCATCATTGATCACGTGGACTTCTTCCATGAAGAATCCCCCAATTTCTCCTTCTTCTAACACGGGTATTTGGATTTCAAAGATGGGAGCATAGTTTGGAAAACTTCAATACCCCAACTAGTGCCGATGATGATTTTCACCTCCTTCTCATGAATGTACTTGATCATTTGATGCACAGTGGATGATACAGCTTTGTTGACATGCAGCCAGGGCCTTCTGATTAACAAATTGAACGAGGCAGGTATGTCCATAACTTAAAAGATTTCAGTGCTAACCAAAGATCCTACCTGGATTTGGAAGAAACAGTCCCCATCACATTTCTCTTGGTTGTATCGTAGGCCCTCACGGATTGCACAGATGGTGTGATGTCAAGGACATTAGCCCCTAAGGCGGTGGCAGTCCTCAGAGCACAAATATTTAAGGCGGAGCCTGTATCGACCAGACAGAATGGCACTTGCTGTCCCTTACATCCAACAGTGATGTACAAAGCTTTGTTATGTGCAGACCCTTCTAGTGGCAGGTCTTCATCAGAAAATCTAATGATTGGGTCAGGGGTAAGTGCGCCCAAGAAAGCCACCATGTCTTATGGTGCGGCGTCGATGGGGACCTCTAATCCAGCCAAGGCATTCAACACAGCTTGCCTATACTTGTAGGATGTTACCATGATGTCCCACATCAAGAGATGTGCTTGGGTTTTCTTTAACTGCTTTATCAACTCATTGTCTTCTTCGATGATCTCGTCCATTTTTCCCTTTCCCTTGTCTTTGACCGGACTTTTTTCGATAACCTCAGTGGTAGGCTATGGAGGCTGATAATGAAGGCCTGACCTAGTCAGATGATCAATCTCAGCAGGAGTAGGCCCTTCCACAGTCACATCTTCTTTGAACCAGTCGCAATCTATTCCCACAAATGGTTTCTCCGGCTCGTTCCAGATAGAAGCATCGCTTTTATTGTCGGGATTATACCATTTGAGGTCCACTACCCCTAGATCATGTTCTTCCAAGAAGAATAGGTCTTGTTCATCAGCCAGCTGTTGTTGCCACTAGTCATCCCCTCTGTCAATAAGATGAATTCCCACATATTCCGGGATGTCAATGAGGGTAAAGGTTGACCTTAGGGGGTGATATAGGTAGCAGGGTTGAGAGATACATGGTTGGACTCAATGAGGCTGATATTTTGGTGGTTTGGTAGAGGATTTTGAGTGACATGGGGCTGCTTTGGAGGTGGCTCGATGATATTTTGGTCAATGAAGTCTTGGATATCATGGCGAAGGCGTATGCAATAATCGATGTTGTGGCCAGGGGCTTGGTGGTAGGTGCATATTTTGGACATATCACGGTTTGGCGGGAGCGGGGTATTTCAAGACTAGAGTAGTTGGAGGTGGCCCTTTTTAAGGAGGTGATCTAAGGCTGAGGAGAGGGGGATTTCTAATTTGGCAAAGTTGCGAGGAGGCTTCCTAGGAAAAGAGCGATTGGAGGAATTAGCTTGGTTGGGAGGTTGGTATGGCCTAGGAGGGTAAGCCATATGTTGACTGCTAAGGGCATTGACATCCGAAGGATTGCAGGAGTAGTTGGGCCTTTTTGACTGACTCGGAGGCTCTTCTTTTTTTTTATCTTTCCTTCCCTTATGGCGTCTTCAATTCGAGTCCCAACCTCAAACAGTTCTTCGAAAGTAGAGATGGACTGATAAAATAATTTCTCATGGCAGAGTGGTTGCAGATTCCGGATTAGTATTCTCACCTGTTCTTTCTCAACTGGTCGATGGGTCATTTGGGCCACTTTATTCCTCCATCTGCTCCGAAATACAGCGAAGGATTCATTTCTGTTCTGCCGAGTAGTTTCTAAATCACTGATAATGACATCAAGTTCTTGGTTATAGGAGTAGTGATCAACGAATACCCGAACTATGTCTTTCCATGCCCGAGTTTTGGAAGCTTCCAAGGTAAGGAACCATGATAGTGCAGACTTCGCGAGAGTTTGTGGGAACAGCATTGCGATGTGCTCGTGGGTACAGCCGATGGATTGGAAGATGCTCATACACAGCTTTACATGGCTCTTCTAATTTCCGATTCCATCAAAACGGTCAATGGTAGGCATCTTGAATTTTTCCGGTAGCTTCAGCTTAACAGGCTCAAAAAAGGCCTTCCAAGTCTAGCATGTAATCATTAACCCCTTTGCTTTTCCTCAGTACACTTTCCAGCTTGTCAACCTTATCCATTTTCTCTTGGAGCTTTTTCTCATATGCAAATAGTGGGACCCCTTGAAACCAGTCTTCCTCCCTGTTATTCTCATATGGGGGCAGTTCAAACCCTGGTGGTGGAAACCCAGGTGGAGGTTGCGACCACTACTACTTCAATTCTTCCATGAACTTCAGAACTTGGGCTAGGCTGTCAGACTGCTGGCTAATGGTTGCTCCCAACTCGATAACCTTTCTTTCTAACTCTTCTTGATTCATGCTGAAGTAAGCTGTCAGACTGATTCTGACCAAACGATTATCTGAACTTCTGACCCACAAAGAGGATCCCAGCTGCTGACTTCGAGAATCTATACTGACCTGACAGATTTCGAGAGGACTAGATCAGATTTTGACAGTGGTGACTTTAGACAGACAAAGACAGTGGTGTTAACAAACGTGGACTGACTCGCACAAGACTGATCGGGACTGTGCATGCAGATTGATAGGAATGGTGTATGCAAATGAGACAGACACGCGGATGTAAGCCCTAATCTCTATGATGCCCCTATTTCTAACAGATAGCAATTAAACAACTAAGGTCCTAACCATATAGAGTGTGACAACTTTACTTTCCAGTACGATCACCAAGGGATAACAGGGGTTTCTAGGGTTTTATGAAGGCTTCTAGGAGAGATTAGGCATTTCTAGGTGATTTGGGCAGAGAGGCTGAGATTTTTGGAGGATCTGGGAAATTTGGGCAGAGCTTCTTGGGAAAAAAAGTACTTTGGGTATTTCTGGGAAAATCGAACAGAGTTTATGGGAGAAATTGTTATATTTGGGAAAAAATTGGCATATCGGGGAAAATCGGACAGAGTTTCTGGGAGAAACTGGTTGATACAGTTATATCTGGGATATCTGGACAGAGTTTATGGGAGAAACTGATTGATGTGTGATGATGGTGATCATACTGTCTAGCAGGTTTTCATAATCCTATGTCTTAGGACCGACAAACAAGGTTTGCGGTGTATATCTTTGTGAGCATGGAGCAGACATCCTTGTCATGGTGCTTAGGCAGGTCAACTCAATGTGATCATATCTAAGTGATTGCCTTGGGAATCATAAGAAAGAGGTTCTGCCCCATGCCACATAAGCGTCTACACTATGTAGGTAGTCCCGTCAGGGCATACAGCAGTTATATCACATTGTCCTATCTGAAAGGATAAATGAACAGTCCTATGAAAGGTTCTACAGGAATCTATATGCAAATGATGGGTTTAGTCAAAGAGGGTCCGTTGACGAGAGTTCCAATATACCGTTAGGGAGACAGTACAGTGGTTTTTACTCTTTTTGATATACCTTGGAAGGTACAGTATCAACAGTGACTTGTGCCCTGGCACAGCAAGACCTGACCAATGTCAACGCCGTGTTTCAGACACAGTCAAAGGGGAAAATGCAGAGTGCAATACGGTGAACCAGACACAGTGAAAAGATAATTTTAAGGATGCTTCTTATAAGTCAAACCTCTGTATTATTTTGTTTTGAATATAAATTTCCCCAATGGAGTCGCCAGATTGTGGACATGAGGAATTCCACCTCTTTTGTTTGTTTTTGTTTGAAATTGATTTAGATCAAAGAAAGAAAATGGTCTGTTAAAAAAAGATACAGAGTCGCCACTTGGTCTTAAGGAACCAAGAAACCTAATTTTCACTCACCCAAATGGATAAAGGGCACCGACCCTTCATAACCAAAAAACTTGGCTTGGGGTTTTGGTACAAGAGAGGAAGGAGCCTTTGTCACGACTAAAACACCCTCAACTCGCCTCGTCTTTCGACAGGCCTCAATTAGCATCCAAATAATCATCTTATACTATGTATGGTTCGACAATTAATACTATGATAGTATATTACATCACATAAGAAAATTTGAAATGCAAGATCTAAAGATAAGATATCATTCATAAGATCTAAGTCAAATATCACACAATGCAAAGTGAAAGATCACACAAACAAACTTAGGAAAAATCGTCTAATCATATATCAAGTAATCAAGTTTTCCTAGTCTAAGGGGACATGATTTGTTCTTGAAACAAGTGAATCAAAGAAAACAAGGATGCTCAGCAAGCTAGAATGATGCATGTTAATCTTTGAGAAAAGAAGATCTCTCAATCCCCGGGACGGATGAGAAAGGATGATTAGATTGAGGGGATGCATGAACATGTGATCAAGTTCATTCCTTATAATCTTCTTAGATTAGGAGTAACAAAAGCCCCAAATCTTTGAATGGATGCAATGTATGTATCTAGAATGTGCCAAGATTGTAGTGTGTTTTATGTTCATGGATTCCTAGAATGACTTAGAAGTCTAAAATGTGCATGAATTAATGAATGGAATCATCATGGGATATGTACAAATGTAGTATGAACTGCATATAAGCATCAAATCAAAGGGGGGAAATAAAAGTGTTCTTGCTATGAATAGTAGACAGAACAGTAATATGAGCTTGTGAAAATGGAAAAGAGGGGTTAGGAATGTTTTCAATGCATGAGTTTTTATGGAGATCTTCCTTATTATGTCTAGAATATAAACCAAAAATCTAATCTTTAATAACTATCACAGATTGAGAGAAATCATATAACCAATAGAGGTTACTCAGACACAGAGTTTGTACTATCGACTGAAATGTTAGAAAATCTTATAAAATGATAACAAAAGATATAGAGGCCCATATTATACAGAAAGTTCTCTCAGACATTGAAGTTCAAGGGAAAAATAAGTTCGGACCACTCCTTTTGGAAAAGTTTTCTGTAAAACAAGTTGAAAGTCAACCTAGCTGCTGTGACAGCAGAGGCAGAATGGTTGGAAGGAATGTTTGGACAAAAATGGACCCCTTTCAAGTATTTCCAAGTCAAGCAAAAAATCATGGGTGTTCTATAATGCGTTAGAAAGACTTTCCAAGTGGCTTGCATTCATATATTGAGTATTGAACCCAAAATAATTCTTTGAAGTTAAATGACTCACTGTTTTGAAGGTTTTGAGAAAACAAGGTTTATTTCTTGAAATCAAAATGAGGGTTTTAAGAGGGCGGTTTTGAAATAGAGGTTTTGAAAATATATTTTCAATACTCAATGAAGATTATAACCACTTAAAATGTCAACATCAAACTCATCATCAAGAACCTCCAAGATTATTAGAAAAGTATTATTTCCATTTTAAAGACAACTTCATGAATACATAGGGATGTATTGAAGTTTAAATCATCATCTATCAAACATGTTTTTGAGGTCAAGAGCTACTATCCATGAGGATTCACTCACCTCAAACTTCATGTCATCATCTAGATGATGATAGACTAGTAAGCAAATAAAGAAAACAAAAAGAAATGAGATAAGAGAAGATGAACAAATATAAACAAACAAATAGATAGCAATCAATAGATGATATTCATGATGTATTGGACTTGTAGTTTGGTGTTTCACTCATATGTAGTGACATTGGACATGGAAGTTGCTTTCTCTCTCTTAAATTCTCACTAAAATGGTGGTTGGGTGTATTGAATATGAAGTAAATAGGAGTAATGAAGTAAAAACAAAGTTTAGAACTCACTTTCTTGTTTGAAAATCAAAGAAGGAGGCTTCTTTTCTCTCTATTCTAACCTTATCTCTACAACTTTCTCTCTAAAACTTTTAAAAGCTTCTATTTTGCACCCCCAAAATGAGAAGTCAAGGGGGATTTATATAGGCCAATTTGGGGTGGTTTTGGGGTTTTAGAAGTACTCCCATTGGTCTCAAATATCTGTGAACATAGAACTACGTCGTTTTGGTTTTCAATTAATCAAAATGAACCCCCAAAAGAAATAACAAAAACATACCATTCTGGAGGAGAGTGCTACAGCTGCAGTGGGCCTGTGCCACGGTGGTACTGCTCCTCATTCGTCCAGATAATCCTTTTTAGGCCCCCAGAGGTTCCGGTATTCGCGAAAACGCCCTATTTTGTTCGAAATTCACAGAAAATGCATACGAACTCTAAATTGAGATTGTGATATACCGTTGGAAAGGTAATGGAGTCTATTTTACATAAGAAATAGTATAGAGATGGGTCACTTTAAAGTATTGTGGTATTCGCAATAAAAGCTGATTTGATCACCTTTTTCGCCTTCGGAAATTCATAATAAACTCGTTTTAAATCCAAAAATTATGTGCGATATATCGTTGGAAAGCTATTGACCTCTAGTATTCATGAAAAATGTTTGAAAATTGTTATGGTGCTACGGTTTCGAAGTCAACTTTTGGTCAAACTGGTCAAACCTGGGATTCCCGGGAAGTTCTGGAAACCTCTGGGAGCTCCCAGGAGCTGACGTTTTCGTTTGATTTTATTTTTTAAAACTCATTTTAATACTTTTCACATGATCTAGAGTGATCCCGGAGAATTTGGACTATTTTGGTCAGACTTGGTCAAACCTTGGTCAAACTTGGTCAAACCGGTACACGGGGACTTTTCGGGAACTTCCGAAATTTTTGGGGGTCTCTTGGAGCTGACGATTTCATCTGATTTTACTTAAAAACTCATTTTCTTACTTTTCTTATGACATAGCATGTTTCTAAAACTTTTGGTCCAAATTTGGGAGTTTTCAGACTTTCAGGGGCATTTTGGTTATCCTGAGCATTTTGAGAAATAGAACTAACTTCCAGGAGTCCTTTTGAGTCTTTTTCGATCATTGTGAACCACCAAGCTATGGGTCACCTAAATCTGATAGCCAACAAAATGGAGTGTCTACACCATCCATAAGTACCCTTTAGATACCCTACCAAATTAAAAATTCCGATCTTTAATCCAACTTGCTCATCTTTCCTTTCAGCACATGTGCCGGACACTCCCATATATGTAGATGCTGCAAAGAAGGATTGCACCCAATCCACATCTCCCGTGATGTCCTGGGAACAGCTTTGCTTGGTACTAGATTTAGTATATACGCAGCGGTTTCCAAAGCATAACCCTAGAGGAATAATGGCAACTCTGAATAACTCTTCATTGACCTAGTCATGTCTAAAAGAGTCCGATTCCTTCTCTCCGTTACACCATTCTGCTGAGGCATGCCAGGTGCAGTCAACTGTGATAGAATCCCATTCTGTACAAGGTGATCAATAAACTCATTAGAGAGGTACTCGCCACCTCGATCCAATCAAATGGCCTTGATATGTGTGCCCAATTGCTTCTCAACTTCAGCCCTATGCTCTTTGAACTTTCAAAGGCTTCATACTTGTGCTACATTAGGTACACATATCCATACCTCGAGTGGTCATCAGTATATGTAATAAAATACTCATAATCACCCCTTGTTCTAATATTTATTGGTCCACACACATCAGTATGAACTAATTCCAATAATGCATTGGTCCTGTTAACCTTTGCCAAAAATGGCCTTTTGGTCATCTTACCCTATAAACAAGACTCGCAAACTTCCATTGGTTCGAGAACCAAATCGCCTAAGACCCCTTCTTTGACTAGTCTACCAATCATATTTAGATTGATATGGCTAACCCTCATATACCAAAGCATTGTTGGATTAGTGGAAGGTTCCTTTCTTGTAGATGGTACAGTTACCACTGAGTTATTAAGTTCCATACAAGAGTCTTCAGAAATATTAGGAGTAATCACATACAAGCCATTAGTTTTAACACTAGAACATATAAAAGAACTATTTCTTTTAATGACAATTTCTGTTCCAAAATGAAAAGAATAACCATTATTTGATAAATTTGAAACTAAAATTAAATTATGTCTCATTAAAGGGACGTAAAGTACATCTGATAAAACTGTTGTCTTATTGTCTAAAAACTCTAAAACTACTACTCCTATAGCAACTGCGGAAATGGTTGTGCTAGAAGCTAGAGTAAGCACGATCTCTCCATCACTGCATTTCCTGGTTGATCTGAACCCCCGTAACGAATTACAGATATAGTTAGTCACACCAGAATCAATGCACCAAGTGTTTAAAGAATCTGTTGTAAAACTTCAATCACATGTGATTCAATCATACCTTGAACTCTTGTAGCTAAGAACTCTGGACAGTTCCTCTTCTAGTGGCCCTTCTCACCGTATTGGAAACACTTTCCTGCTTTCCTGTGCCTTGGCCACCCACCTTTCCTTTGCCCTTACTTTTTCCCTTAGATTTTATAATCTTAGGGACAGGTCCAACACATGGACCACCAGTACTAGCCTTCTTCTTCCCTTTCTTTTCTTTCAGAGTAGATCGGGAGGAGGAAGAACTTTTCTCAACGTTTAGAACGTTGCCCCCAGGTTTGATCACCCCTTCCGCTACCAGTAAAGAACTCATTAATTTGCTCATTGAGAAATCCATTTTATTCATATTTAATTCAGTTTAAATTGAGCGAATGTTGGCGACAGTGTATTGAGGATCATATTAACTTAGGTCTGTGCATCGATGTTGGCTCCCAATGTCTCCAGTTTGTTTAAATAACCAATCATTTTTAAAACATGTTCTTTGACTGGAGTGCCTTTCGACATCTTAGCACTCATTATCTTCTGCATGGATACCTATCTGGCAGGCCTGGCATGCTCCCCAAACATCTTTTTTAGGGATTCGATAATGTCACTAGCAGAATTGTTTAACTGGAATTGGTGTTACAACACACCAGCCATTGAGGCCAGAATGTAGCAATGGACCATTCCATTCGACTTCTTCCATTTATCAAACTCATGCCTGGCAGCTGCCAAATCACTTTCTGCGGGTTCTTCGGGGCATGGGATGGTGAGGACATATATGTGATCCTCTGCAGTTAAAACGATGTCAAGATTTTGTTTCCATTTTGTGTAGTTATTTCCAATTAACTTCTTTTGAGTGAGTATGGTGGCAAGTGAACTAAATGTAGATCCCGACATTATGATTTACTGAAAAAATTAAAAGACAAAATAAATATGGATATCAGAATTTGATAATTTGAAATAACAGAATCCTTAAAACTCTTATTTTAAAACAAAGTCACCAGAATATCGAAATGAAAGAATAAAGCCTCCGTGTGGCGGTCAATTCTTGATCTTTCAATTAATCATGACTTGTCCGCTATGCAACTCTTGCAAAACAAGTTATGACTCCCGAACCTTTTTGATCTATAAGTTTCTGAATAATACCCTGTGTGGGATCCCTTATCCATAACTTAGCTGGTGTATACCATTAACTAGGATCCAATCACAATCGCCTCAAGTAGTGCCTCCATATGGTGGTCACCCTTTAACACATCTAATTGATCTTGTCCAAAGGAAGTTCATATCTGGTAACCAATAAGGAGTGTACCCTCCTTGTGGAATGATCACCCCTGGCGAGGTGACACAGAATGCACTACTCATCTTACAATGAACCGTTAATGAAAGATCGTGGGTGTTATTAATAAGACCCTCTCCCACTAGATTTGGTAAATAAGGATTTTGCTTTTGAAAACAATTGGTTCCACACATTACCCATAAACATCTAAAGTTTACTAATGTGTTGAAATGGTTTTTGAATTTTATTTTAGAAAACTTGTTTTACGTGCATGCAAGTAGTAACAATATAATTAAATGCCAATCACAACCAAGCACATGAAACAAAAAAACTATAATTGAAACAAAGGCATCCATATGCCTCTATCTCCCATGGCTCTTTCTCTCCATAGAACCTTCTTCTTGGTTTGATCGCCTCCAGCTCCATCTTCATGGACAACGGCTTGCTCCTCCATCTTCATGGGTTTTCTAATTCTATTACATTACTCCTATGCTTCTTTTTAAGCTTACAATTTATCTAGAAATAGAAATTAACAACAAGAAAATAAAGAAGGCTAGGAAAACCGGTGCGATATTCCTTTTAATAGGATTGAAGTCGGAGCGCCCTTTACACATGCCTTAAAAACAAACCAAAATTAACTACTGCATGCACCAATTTCAAATAATACAATATTTTACAATTGATCTTGGTGCCATGGGAGATAGCAGACTAATCTTGTTGCAGGAAGGTTAGTCCTACACACATCCACATATATAACAAATATGTGTAATCCATTGGAACCTTTGATTGATTTACACAGTACATAAACTTTTTACACACTGATTTAGAAAATTAAAACATCATCTAACTTCTCTGTCATACTTCGATAGATCAACACAGGTTCGATCGATCGAACCTTCGATCGATTGAACATAGTTGAATCGATTGAACATTCAGTTTCACAGAAAGGTTTGAAAATTTTTTTACAGCATAATTAAAAATTAAAGTATACATTTTTAAAAACTTTAAAATTGTAAACTGAACACCTGGACAGAGAATCTCTCTCGATCGATTGAACACCATTCGATCGATCGAATAGAACTAAAGTTCGATTAATCGAAACTAGTTCGATCGCTTGAGATCAGATAGGCTCGATCGATCAAACACACTTCGATTGATCGAACCCATCTTGCATCTAATGCAATCACAGATTTGTATTCTACTATGATAACACTACAGAAATAGATATGTGATAATGCAATTTCAAAAATAGTTCTAAAATCGACATGCAAATCAAAACTAGTATTCCAAAACGCATCTATAGATCCAAAGAAGCGTGGCTCTGATACCAATTGAAGAAATAGGTTTTAAATAAATATTAAAATGCATAGTGGAAAGATTCAATTTCAAAAACTTATTGGTATGCCTAGATCTACTACCCGTTAATTCTATAGATGCGTACTAACAAGAGGGGACAAGAAATCACACCTCAGGTCTTGAATCCAATTTTGAATTTCTTTCTCCTAGATGGTAAATCAGCTTCCACTAGGCTGTCCTCAATCTTATGACTCCTGCAGATACCAGCTGGAAGGACTAGGGTTGGTGGGAACCCTAATGGAGAGGATAGAGAGGGTTTAGGAGCTCTAAAATAGTTTCTGCAACTTTTGACATATTAAAACGATGAACCCTTTTTTTTGGGTATAACTGCCCTATTTATAGATTCCCAGAACTGACCTAATGTTTGAGCGATCGAGGTAACATCGATTGATCAAACCATCGATCGATCGAACCTGTCAAGACTTCAATCGATTGAGACAACTTCGATTGATCAAACTTGTCTTGACATCATCCTCATGTGCCTTTCCAACCATCCTAGCAGAGCTAAGAGTGGAACCTCCTAGGCTCTTTATTGTTGGCTCAAACCAGTTATTAATTCCCATGACCAAACTCTTTGATCAACAAACTAACCAACTGATCAGTTAACGTTTACTCCACTATAAAATGATAACTGAACTCCAATGCAAAAGAATATATCTGAAGCGATAACTAGACTTATATGGTGTACTAATGTCACCGTCAGCATTCGTAATCATATTCAGGTAGTCGGATAAACTATTACTGTCAACCTAAATCATGATTACTTCTTGTATTTCTTGAGTCCCATTCACCTCTCATGATTACTAAACATGTTGATAACTACTTATCAACAAGACTGTAGTTCTCAGTGATCAACTTAGTGACATTCTCAAGGGAATGCTTACTCTGAATCAGAGGGTAGATTCTATCTTGACAATACATGTTCACAACCCTATGAACATGACATACCCAAGATACCCAGTATTGATCTTTTATAGACCTCACTGATTGGTAAGTCAAAGCAGCCATATCCATAGTTTGTGTCCATAATCATCTCAGGATTAAGAACATATTCCTTATACAAGTTATGAGTTCCTATTGATTGTTGATAGTCTTGAGTGTCAATAGGAAAGCTCAGGTCCGTCAATGCACTATAAGCACTAGCCTATTAACTAAGAGTTATACTCTAGTGATTGTGATTAATCACTCCATCCGATGGTAGTTAATCATGCTATAGTGTAAACCTGATGAGATATCCAGTCTCATCATCCACTGTGACAAGTTCTAAGTATCAAAGAATAGTAATTTGTATCTCACTTGTATGTATCTCATCCACACACGAATTACCTACTATGATACTTAAGGATTTAACAATCATCTCATGAAAAAAAACATACACAATGAAATGTAAAGCTGATATCTATATATTAAAATGTCAATGTCTTATACATAAAGTAATGGTTTGAGGGCACAAACCCAACACTCATACCAATCATCTTCTCTAACCTGAGCTACGGGTAGAGGTGGTAGAGGATCGACTACTTGTATCTCAACCACAAGCCTTTAATGGCCCAATGCTTCCGGCATGATCATCATCTGATTCAGCCTTTCATTCAATACTGCTATTTCCATGGCATTTTGTTCTTGCTCCATCTCTCTTTTTGTTATCTTCTTCCTTCTGACTAATCTTGCGCTTGAATCTCTATCCCAAACTGTTCCAGGATTTGATGGTATCTTGTTTACAGTCATAGTTTTCATCATGTCATTGTTTTCATTTTTGAGTCTATGATGTATAGTGAATCCTTTTCTTTTGAAAGGAGTTTAAAGAGATGTGATGTCGTGATTCACACACATGTCATGGGGTTGACAATGCATGTGGATGCAACAACTCTATACGCTAAAAAAGGAAAATTCTAGCCCTAACATATAGCACATAAGCACATAAAATCCTTATTCATGTTAAGTACATCCAGCTGTCCTTTGATTGTGATCTTTTTTTACCCTTTTAAAGGTTGGATATTTTGAAAATCTTTGAAATTCCTTTGAAAAGATTTCCTTGGATGATAAGATCTTTTTGAAAATTGGAACAATTCTCAAGAATCCTGGATTTTTCTTTGAAAATGGGGATGTAAAAAAATGATTTTCAACAAAAGATGATTGGGTTTGAACTTTGCTTGATTAAAAGGTAATTTGGACCTTTCTTTTGAAAGAGTGATTTTTTCAAAACATTTTGGGATAAAAGGTGGTAAAAGTCAAAATCCGTTTCCTCACAAAGGTGGATTTTTAACTCTTGTGTATGATGGTCACATGATTCGATAATTACGTACTTTTCATGAATTCAGATACATACAAGGTAGATGATGTTTAACTTAGCAGGATATAAGGAGTATAATCTCATAATCAAGAGTCGGCATGTTTCCCAAATATCATGAGACATGAAGGGGAATTGTTGGAAAGTGATTAAAGGGTTACACATCCTATGTCAAGTAAGCATCATCACCATCTCAAATAATCTCTTCCGAACACCCAAGAGTTATATCACATAGTTCCTAATCAAGAATAGAATCCTAATTTTGAAAAGGTTCTATGGAAACTACCATGCAAAAGGTAGGGTTTTAGTCTCAAATCAGTGTCCCTTGATGAGCGTCCGTTATACCTTCCAAGTGGGTTGGAAAGGCACGTGGACGAATTTTGATAAACATCACATGGTACAAGATCAAGAGTGATTGTACAGCTCCATGATAACTCAGCCGATTGGGTTGCCCTGAGCCTCTAAGGTCATAGTTTTGTGCAATTGATAGGGAGAACATGCAAGTGATATGCAAATGGACACACAAAATCTAATAAATTGAAGAACAGGATTTTGAAGTCTAATCCTCAAATGAACCCAAAATAGAATTTGGTCTGCGAAACCAGAGATTCTAGGTCTGGAGATTAGGAAATGAGAGGGTAAGGAACCCAGTGGGACTAAAGCACCCACTCTCATCCTATCATAGATAGGCCTATAATCACCATTCTTTTATTCAATTGAAAAGTTTGTGTGTTTCCAAATAATATATAGATATAGGTATACATAGCATAACCATCTTGAAAAGGGTGTAAGATTGCTAATAGAAAAAAAGGCATGCAAAAACCACATAGTTCAAGCAACATACAATATGATATGCATAAGGTCACGATAAAGCTTACCGGGGTACAATTACAATAGGGAAGTGTACAATGCATACATAAGTAAAAAAACCTTTCGCTATAAGCCTTTCTTCCAATTATCCATTGAAAACCTAGTTAGCAGCTTATCGATATAACCAATTTGAGATATCCCATTATCTTTTGCTTACGATCTTGAAAGAGCTTTATCCCAAGGATATAGCTCGTCTCTCCTAGATCCTTCATATGGAATGTACTAGCTAGCCAAACCTTAACCGTTGACAACGCTGCTACATTATTCCCAATGAGTAGAATGTCTGTAACAACCCTAAAATTTCTAAGTGTATAAATAATTATTTTAATTATTATTTTCAGTTAGCAATATTATATGAGTGTGCCTATGTAAGAAACGTGTTTGAAAATTTTAAGTGTTTAGTAGACATATAAATTAAATCATTAGTGAGCCATTTAGTTTGAATGCTACATTTTATTAATTTAAATTTATTAAAAAAAAATGATGGGTTGATATGTAATTTTTTTTATATAGTATTTACAGGCCCGCGAATGTGTCAAATAGTGTATCTGGTATTGAAATTAAGTACCCGGGGTATGAGTACCCTTTGGGCTAGCCATTTTAGTGGTTTGTGTTACATTCTGGGCTCATATGGGTCTCTTTTGTTAGCCCATAAAAAGAAAAACGGAATTATTAATATTTGTGTGAGTAATATATGTATTGTGTGTGTATTATATGTATATAAATAGATAATACTCCCTCTGTCCCATATTTAGAGTCCTTGATGCCATTTTTTGATGTCCCATTTTAAGAGTCCTCTTTGAAAAGTCAAAGTGCTTTAATACCCACTTTCCAAATTTGTCATTTACTATATCCAACTCTTCCCTCTTTTTTTTTTGATGTGACACTATAATTTTGAATTTCAAAAAGGGCAATATTGGAAAGTTGAAAATCTCACCAAAATCAAGGTTGTCCCCTTAATAAGTTGGAATTCCCAAAAGAGACTCTTAATATGGGACGGAGGGAGTATATCCTAGGGTTAGAAAAAAAAAAGAGAGCAGCCTCAAGAGAGAGAGAGACAGAGAGAGAGAGAGAGAGAGAGAGAACAAGAGACAGAGAGAAGAGGCAACCCTAGCCACCTAGAAGGAGAAGAAAAAGATAAGAGAAGAGAAAAGAAAAGAAGGGAGTTCACCATCATCAACATCATCTTGCTTTTCCCAATTTGGTGAGTAAACATTTAGATTTGTAGGGTTGATTCGTAGTTTGATTGATTTTCGATTTGTGTTTATTATAGTTTGAATAAATCGTGTGGATGAGTGTTTATATAATACGGATCTATAGTGATATATACATATACATTTATATATATATATATATATCAAAGGTTAGATATAAGTTATATAGAAAATTGAAGAAAAAAAAAGAAGACTAACACAAATTCGGATTTGGGTAAAATTGAAGAAAACTCTCAAATCTGTTTTAGAAAATAATTTGTATTAATTCATACATTTTGATTTTGGTAAAACTGTTTAAGTGAGTCAATGTAAAACGCGATTCTGCACGTTTTTCGTCAAATGGTATTTTTCTCAATTCTGCACCGTTTGGGCAGAAAATTCATATTACAGTAGCAGTAAATGTTAACTCCGAATTTCGAATTATGTTTATGAAAATTGTTAGAGATGTTTATTTGTACGGTATTATTATGAAGAACAATTTCAACTCATGCTAGTTTTGGGGCTATTTAATATAAGATTTGTTTGGGACAATTTTAAATAGTGCTGTTGAATGCCGATTTTAAATGCTATAACTTATGCTATGTGCGGTATTAAATGATGATTGTGGAAATATGACGTTAGAGACGTGAATAGAAGTTTGGCGCAAGGGTCTTATTGTGAATAATCGGATAATGATAATCCATGTAATAAATGATAAATTTCCGAAGTGGTTAATGACGTGATTAAATCCTCATGAATGGTACTCATGTGAATTAACGTAGATGGTAAAAAAAAAAAGTGGTTTCAAGTTCCTTAGTGTTCACCGCTCCCCGTTGTGTGATATGTTTTTTTTGGTAGCTCGACTTACTGAGTGTACCCTTTTGCTAGTGACTTCGTGATCAAGCTGGCCTAAGCCTTATGCCCGACTTATTTGTTAGACGTCTAGGCATATTGACTGGCCTTCTGTGTGTATACCTGGTTTGGTTGATACCCCAACCAAACTAGCACCAGAGTGGATGTTAGTAGTATGTCCGGGCACACATGGGATATATGTGTGGGTGTACCATGGAGGGTGACCAAGTGGTAAACCTAGGAAATTGAATAATGAATCATTCATAAAAAAAGTAAGTTGACCATGAGTAGGGTGACCTTAGTGGTGAACCTAGGACAAGAAAAAAATGACAGTGATTGTAGTGCGTCAAATGCAAATGGATAAACTATTGCGAAACATGAAATTGAAAACCCGAAATGGTTACCATGGTATAATGCGAAGGAAATTGATATAATGAATTCGATATTGGAGAATTTCTTATTCTAATACTAAGGATTTGTGCTAACTCTCGAGTTGCAGGATGGTGGGCCCACTAACCATTGTATACAGGCTTTGGCTCACCATGTCATTTAAGAGTAAGTGTTTCTTTTACTTTGTGGGTGGAACAAACTGCCGCCGTGACTCGAGGAAACTACCGCTTGTCCTCACTCACGTGTAGAACTACAGTTCTGCCTACAACTTTTGTATGTGTTTGTGGTCAAGAGAGGGAGGGAGTCCAGCAGATTCCCAACCTTCGGGAAATTTATTGGGAATTATTATGTTAATTGATTATTGTTGGGTTAGAGTTGAGGGGACCACGAGTGATCCTTGAGACTGTAGTGTGTTTACTCATAGTAGTGTTGTTATACAATACTGACCCGTGTGATGTTTATCATGCGGGGGCGTTTCTTGGGAAACGCAGCCGTTTTGTAGATTAAGGAGTAGGCCGGTATGACTATTGGATTGCATGGATTTGCTTGAGGGCATGAAGACATTTACTGTTCATTTACTATTTTCATTTATTTGGCATTGTGGGCCATTATTGTAGTTAGTAGTGGGACGTTTAGTAGCTCTGACCAAAGGTGGTAGTAGAAGTTATTCTTTCAAAGCTTTAATTGTAAATGAAAGGATTTTTATTCTTAATGAGAATTTAGAATTGTTTATTCAGATTCCGCTTTTCAATATAAGTAATTTAGTAGTTGTAGCTTTAATCAAATAAATTTGAGTATTTTCGGAACCGCATGAGTGTTTTTTTTAAAATTGAAACGTGGTGGTTTTGTTTTAAAATTTAAATGGAGATTTATTACAAATGTTTTAATCAAGTTTTTAACAACATCGATTTCCATTAAAAAGTTTTATTAGGATGGGCTTCGTGGTGTTCACTCCGATAGTTGGACAGTTTAATAGTAGTCTAGATTTAGTTCTATGCTGATTATTTGGCTTTCCAAAAATCGGGGTGTGACAGTTTGGTATCAAAGCTTTTGGTTGCCTTAGATTGGGAGGAGTCTAGGGGATCCTCGGTATTGTGGTAGTGGGTCAGAGCTATAGGTTTCTGATTTATTTGGGTTTTGGGTTATGTGTATTTGTGTGTTATCCATGTGTTGTCTACATGTTAATTAATTGTTTTCAATCGATTAATTGCATAACTTTCCGAGCCTCTCATTACATGTTAATTTGTTGAAATCATTTGTTATATTATGAGTTGTATAATAGTGCATGCATACATATTGTTGGTATGACGGGTAGTAGAAGAGAGTTGGAGGATGATCAACAGAGGAGCTCCTGCCCAGTGGATTTCTATTGTTATTAGCCGACCTTCAGCATTATCTGGTATCTACAAGCATATTATTCGGGAGATTATTATTTTATTGGAGTATCGAAAATTTGTTATTATCGAGAAAAATCTTATATGTTATTTCTCTTATTATCGACTGGTATTCTCATATGTGTTCTATAATTTGGTTATCTCGGATTTCTTATCATGGAGCTGTATTTATCAACAAGTATTTTGGCATGGAGCATAATTCTTGTGTCTGTATTCGGGCTTTCTATTATATTCTGGAGCATCTATCGGATCAACAGGATTCTATTTTCTACAACTATGACGAATCTGAGCACGTGTTGGTTTATTTTCTACCGCATTATTATCTTCGCAGTCTTATTTCCAGTGCAGAGTTATATATATTCTTGAAGAAGCATGTTTGAATAATAAGTATGGGTATCCTGAGGAGGTGTAATAGGGGACATGGTAAGAGGTAAACATGGGCATATAGTTAGAATCCTTGATTAACTGCGAGCATGTTGCATCATTGCATGCCTAGTTTGTATTCACATGTTTTGCATCAATAATTGTGTTTTGAATTATCTATAATGTTTGAGGATTGACTATACAAGAATAAGGTATATAGATGAAGGTTTCCTTGTTTGGATTAGTCACTCGACGTACTTAATCTCGTATAGTTGAGAGTTAAACTTAATCAATGCTTTGTTTGAAATTACGTGTTTAACTTTATTGATGACTACCGTGTGTATTTATCGTTGCTTCAAATTTCGGGACGAAATTTCTTTAAGGAGGGTAGAATGTAACAACCCTAAAATTTCTAAGTGTATAAATAATTATTTTAATTATTATTTTCAGTTAGCAATATTATATGAGTGTGCCTAGGTAAGAAACGTGTTTGAAAATTTTAAGTGTTTAGTAGACATATAAATTAAATCATTAGTGAGCCATTTAGTTTGAATGCTACATTTTATTAATTTAAATTTATTAAAAAAAATGATGGGTTGATATGTATTTTTTTAATATAGTATTTACAGGCCCGCGAATGTGTCAAATAGTGTATCTGGTATTGAAATTAAGTACCCGGGGTATGAGTACCCTTTGGGCTAGCCATTTTAGTGGTTTATGTTACATTCTGGGCTCATATGGGTCTCCTTTGTTAGCCCATAAAAAGAAAAATGGGATTATTAATATTTATGTGATTAATATATGTACTGTGTGTGTATTATATGTATATAGATAGATAATATATCCTAGGGTTAGAAAAAAGAAAAATGAGAGCAGCCTCAAGAGAGAGAGAGAGAGAGAGAGAGAGAGAGAGAAGAGGCAACCCTAGCCACCTAGAAGGAGAAGAAAAAGAGAAGAGAAGAGAAAAGAAAAGAAGGGAGTTCACCATCATCAACATCATTTTGCTTTTCCCAATTTGGTGAGTAAACATTTAGATTTGTAGGGTTGATTCGTAGTTTGATTGATTTTCGATTTGTGTTTATTATAGTTTGAATAAATCGTATGGATGAGTGTTTATATAATACGGATCTATAGTGATATATACATATACATTTATATATATATATATCAAAGGTTAGATATAAGTTATTTAGGAAATTGAAGAAAAAACAAAGAAGACTAACACAAATTCGGATTTGGGTAAAATTGAATAAAACTCTCAAATCTGTTTTATAAAATAATTCGTATTAATTCATACATTTTGTTTTTGGTAAAACTGTTCACGTGAGTCAATGTAAAACTCGATTCTGCACGTTTTTCGTCTAATGGTATTTTTCTCAATTCTGCACCGTTTGGGCAGAAAATTCATATTGCACTAGCAGTAAATGTTAACTCCGAATTTCGAATTATGTTTACAAAAATTGTTAGAGATGTTTATTTGTACGGTATTATTATGAAGAACAATTTCAACCCATGCTGGTTTTGGGGCTGTTTAATATAAGATTTGTTTGGGACAATTTTAAATAGTGCTGTTGAATGCCGATTTTAAGTGCTATAACTTATGCAATGTGCCTTATTAAATGATGATTGTGGAAATACGACGTTAGAGACGTGAATAGAAGTTCGGCACAAGGGTCTTATTGTGAATAATCGGATAATGACAATCCATGTAATAAATGATAAATTTCCGAAGTGGTTAATGACGTGATTAAATCCTCATGAATGGTACTTGTGTGAATTAACGTAGATGGTAAAAAAAAAAAATAAGTGGTTTCAAGTTCCTTAGTGTTCACCGCTCCCCGTTGTGTGATATGTTTTTTTTGGTAGGTCGACTTACTGAGTGTACCCTTTTGCCAGTAGCTTCGTGATCAAGCTGGCCTAAGCCTTATGCCCGACTTATTTGTTAGACGTCTAGGCATATTGACTGGCCTTCTGTGTGTATACCTGGTTTGGTTGATACCCCAACCAAACTAGCACCAGAGTGGATGTTAGTAGTATGTCCGGGCACACATGGGATATATGTGTGGGTGTACCATGGAGGGTGACCAAGTGATGAACCTAGGAAATTGAATAATGAATCATTCATAAAAAAAGTAAGTTGACCATGAGTAGGGTGACCTTAGTGGTGAACCAAGGACAAGAAAAAAATGACAGTGATTGTAGTGCGTCAAATGCAAATGGATAAACTATTGCGAAATATGATAATTGAAAACCCGAAATGGTTACCATGGTATAATGCGAAGGAAATTGATGTAATGATTCGATATTGGAGAATTTCTTATTCTTATACTAAGGATTTGTGCTAACTCTCGAGTTGCAGGATGGTGGGCCCACTAACCATTGTATGCAGGCTTTGGCTCACCATGTCATTTAAGAGTAAGTGTTTCTTTTACTTTGTGGGTGGAACAAGCTGCCGCCGTGACTCGAGGAAACTACCGCTTGTCCTCACTCACGTGTGGAACTAAAGTTCTGCCTACAACTTTTGTATGTGTTTGTGGTCAAGAGAGGGAGGGAGTCCAGCGGATTCCCAACCTCCGGGAAATTTATTGGGTATTATTATGTTAATTGATTATTGTTGGGTTGTAGTTGAGGGGACCACGATTGATCCTTGAGACTGGAGCGTGTTTACTCATACCAGTGTTGTTATACAATACTGACCCGTGTGATGTTTATCATGCGGGGGCGTTTCTTGGGAAACGCAACCGTTTTGCAGATTAAGGAGTAGGCCGGTATGACTATTGGATTGCATGGATTTGCTTGAGGGCATGAAGACATTTACTGTTCATTTACTATTTTAATTTATTTGGCATTGTGGGCCATTATTGTAGTTAGTAGTGGGACGATTAGTAGCTCTGACCAAAGGTATTAATAGAAGTTATTCTTTCAAAGCTTTAATTGTAAATGAAAAGATTTTTATTCTTAATGAGAATTTAGAAATGTTTATTCAGATTCCGCTTTTCAATATAAGTGATTTAGTAGTTGTAGCTTTAATCAAATAAATTTGAGTATTTTCGGAACCGCATGAGTGTTTTTTTTAAAATGGAAATGTGGTGGTTTTTTTTTTCAAAACTTAAATGGAGATTTATTACAAATGTTTTAATCAAGTTTTTAAGAACATCGATTTCCATTAAAAAGTTTTATTAGGATGGGCTTCGTGGTGTTCACTCCGATAGTTGGACAATCTAATAGTAGTCTAGATTTAGTTCTATGCTGATTATTTGGCTTTCCGAAAATCGGGGTGTGACAATGTCGTAAACGTAGAGAACATGACAAGAAAAGCTACCACTTTTCCTTCACACTTCTTGTATACACAAGGTTCATCCAGATTCTGTATGAAACCAAACAACTTTACCGCTTGGTCAAAACGTATGTTCCAACTCCCGGATGCTTGCTTAAGCCCATAAATGGACTTTTGCAAGTTGCATACCAAGTTACCATTCCCACCAGCTATGAACCCTTCTGGTTGTTGTATATAGATGTCCTCCTTAAGATTGCCATTCAAGAATGCAGTCTTGATGTCCATCTGCCATATCTCATAATCTAGGCATGCAGCAATGGATAAGAGTATTCTGATGGACATGAGCATGGCTACCGGTGAGAAGGTTTCCGCATAGTCAATGCCCTCTCATTGAGTCTAACCTTTCACTACAAGCCCAGCCTTAAAGGTTTCAACCTTTCCATCAGATCCTCTTTTCCTCTTGTAGACCCACTTACAGCCAATGGGTTTAATGTAGCCTGGAAGTTCTATAAGATCCCAGACCTGATTGGAATCCATAGATTCCAATTCAGCTTTCATAGCTTTAACCCAATGAGTTGAATCAACATCAGGCATTGCCTCTTCAAATGTGGTAGGATCAGATTCAGATTCTATGGAGATAGCTTCAAAAAGTTCTCCTAAGAACATGTATCTATCAGGCTGGCTGATAATCCTCCCACTACGACGAGGTACCGGTGCAAGATCTGGATGTTTGATTGTCCATGACATCAAAGTCATCAGCTTGAATGCAAGCTGAGTGAATAAACCTACTACACTCGAACAGGCTTAGAAAACATTTAGTTAATCATTACTAAAGCAAAATGTTCTGATTTATTCCTCTTTCGAAAACATTATCATTAAGCCTTGCTTAATCTAAAACTCGTCATAGTATGTATGTTAGGAAGTTCTTATAGACGGATTCTCTACTAAGGAACATAACCAACGATGATAGAATGATCGCTTTGGACTACCGATCCAATCTATTGTGATGAGATAATACACTTTGAACTACCGATTCAATCTTTACAACACGACTTGACTTTGGACCATAGGCCCAATCTTTCACAAACTTGAATCTTTGCATGCATGTGGCATGAGTGTCATTGGCCTGGAATATCTCTACCTTATAGTTGTTTGGTTACCATCTTGTCATCTCTGCCTTATAGCCACTTACTTGACATCTCTGTCTTATGGCCTCATTACTTGGTAACCCCAATCTTATTCCATTATGTCTTGGTTAACTAGTCATCTTGCCCCAATTGGCCACTTGCTTGACATCAGCCCAAACGGCTATTAACAAACTCAACAACTGAACAAAGACTCTTTACTCTTTCTCAGACTGATCATACGAATGAAACACAAGAACCAGACCAATGGATACGATCGTAATATTGTGATGCATCATCATCAAGTAACATGCGTGGTACAAGTCCTTAAAGCACATTATTGTCAGAATGATGTACTTAATTATGCCACATTACTGTATGCATAATTCTTGTATGCCGCACATATAAGTTGTACAGATTCATTGCATTACCATCATTAAGAAAACATGACTTTTAATAAAATAGTAGGCTCAAGTACTCCAATTGGCTCGAGTGCTCGGGCTTCTTGATTTCAAATCCTACCAAGGTTTCAAGGATTCAAAGGTTTCAAGGATCATCAAAGTTTATACATATGCAATCGTAACTTACATATACGGATCTAGAAATACAAAATACATATGTATGTTGATAATACAGGTAAAAAGGGCCAGTGTTACATCTCTCCACCACCTACCAAAATATTTTATCCCCGTAATATGAGCTAGGATGCACTAAACAACTCTGGGTACTTCCCTTGCATAACAGACTCCATCTCCCATGAATCTTCGCATTTAACATGGTGCTTCTATTGTACTTTCACCAACGAAATCTCCTTACACCTCAACTTCTTGATCTCTCTTCCCAAAATTCGTACTATCCTCTTGCTGTAGACACTCGGCTATCCACTTCAATATCCTTGAAATCAATTTTGGGCATTGATCCATGTACGTACATCCTAAATATGAAGATGTGAAACACATTATGTACTCCGAACTTCTTTGATGGTATTGTTAATCTGTAAGCGACTTTACCCACATGTTCAAGGATTTTGAAAGGCCCATTGTAGCTGGGTGAAAGCATTCCTCTCTTTTGTCCAAATCTCACCACTCGTTTTACTGGAGAAACTTTAAGCAAAACATAGTCTCCTATGCAAAATTCCAAATCCTTCCAGTGCTTGTCCACATAATTCTTCTTCCTCCTCTGGGCTGCCTTCGTCTTCTCCCTCACAAATCATCTATCCAAGGGAGAGGATTCTCGTTCTTGATAGTGACCTTATTTAGTTCTCGATAGTTAATACAAAGTTGAAGTGATCCTTCCTTCTTCTTCTTGAACAACACGGGCACGCCCCAAGGTGATGTGCTCGGTCAAATGATTCCCAAGTCCTCTAACTCTTGGACATGCTTGTTCAACTCCTGTATCTCTATCGGGGCCATCCTATATGGGGTCTTAGAAATTGGTAATGTCCTGGGTGTGCCAACTCTATATAGATATCGATCTCCCTCTTCGGTGGTAATCCAATGATGTCTTGAAATGCTTCTAGAAGGTCTCAAACTACGAGTTTTTGGGTTACAGAATTCTTAGCAATAGAACTTTCCACAGCGGCCAAACGACTAGTCAGAAATGCATCACATAAGGGGTTACACTAAAAACAAAAAGGCGCGGGTCTAGGTATGGCGAATGTAATTGACTTACTAGTACAATCTAACTTTGCATGACACTTTGTAAGCCAATCAATTCCCTGAATCACATCAAATTCCTTCATAGATAGCATAATTAGGTCAGTTGGAATAATCTGATCTTCTATCGTTAAAGTGCAGTCCTGGTATACCTTACTTAACTTAACTGTTATTCCCAAATGTGAGATAGCATTAACAGCAACCTTAGGCATCTGGGGGTCTGGATGAGCCTATTAGTGATAAAAGAATTCATAGCTCCTATATCAAATAATACTCTAATCCGTTGATTATGTAACAGGAGCATACTTTCTACATTGTATCGTGCTTCCTCTTTATAGCCGAAATCTTCTGGAATGATTGCGTTGAGCTTAGCTTAAGTGGTGGCTCCATCGTATCCGCCTGGAGGTGCTTAGTAGTCTCTAGCAATGTGTCCCAGCTTGTCGCAGTACTAGTAGAGTTAATCTGTGCGGAGATTTTTCTTTGGGCATCGACAGTCCTTGGCAAGATGTCCTGGTATTCCTCATTTGTAATAATTCCCTGGCTTTACTCTGATAGTAGCAGGTTGTCCTTAAGCTACAGTTGGTTAATTATGAGGAAAGGTTGGTTGAGGATTTTTTTCTCCATTCCAGGTCCTCTTTGTTCCTTGAAAGCAGCCAGGGGGTCTGGGCATGAACTTTCCTTTCATAGGGGGTTAGGTGACCGATTGCTTGGGCCTTTGACATTCATCTTTCTCCAAACTGGAAGCTAACCTCACCAACACATCAAATGTCATATTTAAATGTCCCAATATCATATGACATAGATGGTGATTCAACCCTCTATGGTACCTCTTGATCTTCTTCTATAGAGTGTCTAACATCTCGAACTGAGTAGTATACTCAAGCACTGTCATGTTTCCCTGGGTCATGTCTGTGAACTCCCTCTCTCTTTGATTCTTTTCTTCTTCGGGGAAGCACTTCTCTAAAATCCTTTCTCTAAACGTAGTCCACGTCATCTTTTTTGATGCTTCAGCTCCCATTGTCGCCTTCTTAGACTCCCACCAGTCATCAGCAGCACAGGTGAACTAGAATGTAACTAGATGACATTTCTCTTCTTCGTCGCACCTCATCCTATCGAAAATATGATCCATGTTTCTTAGCCACTTATCAGCTTGCTAGGATTCGCTGGTTCCATTGAATGGATTAGGGTAAAGAGATCTGACTCTCAAGTATCTTGTCTCCAGTGATCGATGGCGGTGGAGTAGCTTGATGGTTACCACAATTGTTATTATTGTTGTTGTTATGGTTTCCATGATGATTGTCGCCTATATGCTCTAAGTGTTTTAGAAAAGTTGTAAAAGCTCTGGTAGGATCCATGTTCTCAGTAAAAGGGGCTCTTCCTCTTTAGATCCTTGTATTCTTCATTCCGTCAGCCATATCATCAACCTAAACGATCGTCTCAACGTTACTGACTAGTCCTAGAAGAAAAATATTGTAAACACAAGGTAAGGAGATAAACAGTTAAGTAACTAACAAGAACGAGTACTCAGATATGATAACAGGCCCAAATTGTACTGCTTATATATATACAGTCAAAACATTTATAGTATGATGTTGTAAGGGTATTTACATCAGATTTACATATACCACTACCATCAAATCATATACAACATCTACACAAAAGAAGTGGGCTACATGCCTTGATCACTAGAAACAAAAGAGAATCTAGACCCTAGGGATCCAATCCCAAAAATCCTCCACGTCTGACTCGTACGGAGGTGGCTCATTAGTGGGAACATTAAACTCCTCTGATGGTACCCAATAAAGCCACAAAATCAAACTAATCGACCATCAAAAAGATCGGGTCGTCCTCTGGATGAATGTCCAGTATCTGCCCGTCTGCAGGTATCCAACCTCCATCAACGATATGGTATGGCAGAACTGGTCCTACAATAAAACCCTGAGATATTTGAGTTACATCGAACCCCTCATTGTCATCATCATCGATAGGCATGGCCTCTCCATCCCCATCATCACCCTCGTCCTCGTAGGGGTCCTCCTTCGGCTCTCCCTCCTGATCGTGATCGTCCTCATGTCCATCCTCGCCTCCCTAAGGCTCATCCTTATGGTCATCCTCAAGTCCATCCTAGCCTCCCTTACGCTCATCCTCTCCATCTCCATCCTTATCACCGTCATCTCCTACGTAGCCCTCTCTGTCCTCACCATTTGTCCCCATCATCATCTCCATCCCCCTCAACCTCTATGGGGTCAACGTCCTTGTCTGCTTGGTTATCCTCCTCTGGCTCTATTTTTATCTCCTCGGGCTCCACAATATCCTCCTGACCATCCTCTTCTACTGGAGCAGCTAGTGGTTCAAGGACTCCTCATCTGGGGAAACTGTTATAACTAGCAGGATCTGAGGCTCTGCTCTTGTCATGCCCCGATGTAGCATAAATATGGAAAGCGTTTAATTTCCTTTATGGACCCGTAGGTCGCGACAGTTTGAAGGATCGATTCCGTCCCAACGTCGAACAACATAAAACCATTAATCAGAGTAGAGCAATCAAGGCTTATAAAATTTTTCTAACTTAATAAATATTACAGCACGGGTCATCTAAAGGCACAGGCCGCCTTGAAACAAATAATAACTTGTCATCTATTACAGTCATCCTTATTACAAAACTAATTCATAACTTAAAGCACATAAACTTAAAGCATATAAAAGTAAATTCTCTTTCCAGCAGTTGTTCTCAATTAGCGTATTCATAAGGTTCTTCCTGATTGTAACCTGAAAAGCCTGAACACGAATGTCCAGGACGCATCAACGCCGTCAGCTTCAAGAAGCTGGTGAGTATTAAAAACATAACTTTGAATGTAAAACATACTCATTTACCATTTTCAAATTCCCATTTAATTCAATGAGTTTACATTAGAGTAAAGAGTTCATTTTAGAAAACACCAAAAATATCATTTGAAAGCTATAATTCACATATATGTGACCGTGTATTAAAACAATGCACCAAACTCATCTTACCGACTCTTTTCTCTCGACAAAACCCAACAATCCATTATCACACACCAGTATCTTTGAAATACTCCAATAGCCACACTTTAGCACAGGGGTGCCAGGGAATGTCCAGTTTGCCTCACACTTTGGTCCCGGGTACCAGGGAGTGTCCAATGCCTCACACTTTAATACCTAATCCGCCATGCAAATACCGGAGGAACCCTCACGCAGTATCCAGACTCGAGTATCAGGGAGTGTCCGTAGGCCACACTTTAGCACTACCATGGGTGCCAGGAAATGTCCAAGTTCGGCTTCACACACTTTGACGCTACCATGGTCGTCAGGGAGTGTCCAATTTTGCCACCGTAGCATTTCAAAGACACCCTCGCCGCAATCTCAATCACAACACACTTTGGTACTCACTTACCAGGGAGTGTCCACAACACAATCTCAATCGCACTCACTATACCACACTGTCCGTTACTCTTTTTCATACTGACCAACACTCACCATGCATGTACAACTGACTCCACATGAATGATATGTGACTTAATACAAAAATATAAAGTACTGGGAATGATAACCATGGATGTACGAGAAGAAATCAAATCTTATATTAAATGACCGGTGAATTCATCAAAGAATGCTTTAACATGCTTTTATCGCTATTAGAACACAAGTGGGTCTACTTTGAAGTAATGCCCTCAAAAATGAGTTATAGTTTGTATACACGAATTACATATCAACAGAAAGGTCTTTGAGTCTAGTTTCCAACGCTTCAAACCGTGCGCGTTTTCGAGTTTCCTAGAGGAAGTTATGGCCGTTTTACTAAAAGTCGTCAGTGCTGAAAAATGTCAATCGTAGCTCTCGAATTTCATGTAAAACCGAGAGGTGACAAAACTTTAAATCATCGGTACGTCGCGATACAGATGAATTAAGCCGTAGTATTCGAACCACAACTTATTGGGACTAAGATCTTTCATTCCCAATTCACAGAATTGATTTTGGTTAAGTTTGAAAAATTACTATTTTTGAGCTTCAAGCTTTCATACGAAAATTAACAATGGTGTTCTTCAAATTAGACTAAACTAACAGTAAATAAATATGAGATTACATTCCAAGTGAGTTTAGAATACTCACTGTGATATAGATTGAAGAAGTTGTTGAGAAAGAAATACAAGAACAAGAATTACGAATTTCCAATTTCAAGCTTTGGCTATGGAGGATTGAGCTCTTCAAATTCTGAAATTATGAACTCTCTGCACTCTCTCAAGCTCTCTGTGCTAGAAGTGCAGAATGTGTGTGTTTGAGAGAGTAGGTGAGTGTAACGCCCTGTATTTTATTATCATTAATAAATAAATATTGCATTTTATTTCCATGAGTATTCTAATTTAATTTCTCTTTGTAATAATTATCTGGGGTCAAACTGTAATTTTCAAAACATTTTCTATGGTTTCGAAATCGATATCTATATTTTTGTATAACCCAGAAATTTATTCCTACGCTGATATAATTTTCTGTATCCTTATTTTCAACTGAAAAATACCAGTTTTGTTTTTAAGCTGCGACTATATCGCATTTTTTGGTGAGGGAGCACATGAGCTCAACCTCACCGGATAATTTCTCTTGTTTACTTGGGGGCTACCCAATTCAACGTGTATATATGTGTATCTCTCATTCACTCCCTCACAGTACTCTCATATCTCTCTCACAAACTCTCTGCTTCTCTCATTCTCTCTCAATCTCTCTCAATTCCCTCAAGAACATAACAACACACACATACAGTTTATAGATATATAGATACACACATACATAGCTCTCTCTCTATATATATATATAAATCAAGAACGGAGAATTAGAGTTGGACGACGGATATTACGGCGGATTTCTCGGTCTCAAATTCTCAGTCTAATTAGCCTCGGTGAGTATTATAAACTCACTCGCCATGTTTATATATGTAAATTTCAGTGTATA
Organism: Hydrangea macrophylla; assembly: GCA_033977485.1. Classification (NCBI taxonomy): domain Eukaryota; kingdom Viridiplantae; phylum Streptophyta; class Magnoliopsida; order Cornales; family Hydrangeaceae; genus Hydrangea; species Hydrangea macrophylla. The sequence goes on from CM066988.1 coordinate 17,845,209, forward strand.
TATGTGTGTATATGTGTATATATATCAATACACCATTGAAGCTTGAGAATTGGAGTTTTAGAAATCGTAACCAAAATCAATTCTGTAAATTGGAAATGAAAGATATCGATGCCAATAGACTACGTTTCGAATCCTACGACTTAATTTATCCGTATCGCGACGAACGGTTGATTTAAAGTTTTGACACCCTCCCTTTAATCGCGAATATTTAGAGATATAGTCCGTATTAGTTAAAATTGATCGCGTATTCTTAATCTACGCGGAAAACCGAGGAGAACCATATATCACATGTCCTGGTACGAACAGATTATGAAAATGGGTAAAATCAGCTTGAAAACCAGAAACAGGGGAGAAAACGAAGAAGATGGCATTCTGCAAGAACTCGCGCGCGCGACCCGCTCGCGCGAGGCTCGCTCGCGCGGCCCGCTCGCGCGAACCATTTCCCCCCTTCGCGCGCGCGATCCGCTCGCGCGACCTGTTCTGCCCTTTCGCGCGCGCGATCCGCTCGCGCGATCTGTCCTCCCCCTCGCTCGCGCGATCCGCTCGCGCGAGGTGGCAGTTTGGCAGTTTGTGTAATTTTTTTGGTAAGGGACTGTTTGGAAAATGTTTTGGGACATTTCAAAGAACTGTTTGACAAATATACTGTTTTAAAGGCTCACTGTTAGAAATTGGACTTGTAAGAATGTTTAAGACCGAAATTTATGCTCGTACGATTATCCGGTTTTGTGAGTAAGTAATGGTGTTATTTATGGAACATTGATATACATATTTGGGTCAAGGTTGTGTCGACATGCATGTGTGTGATAAAGCGTGAAAAGAGTAAAGGGTGGCAGTTTGGTGTGTGACCTCAATATCGATCGGATAGTATTCCTGGTATTGGAGGTGATAGTGTTGTGTACGACTTAGATATCGATCGGATAGTATTCCTGGTATCTAAGGCGCGTGTTTCGGATATTGATCGGATAGTATTCCTGATATCCGAAGCGATGGTGATAGTGTTGTGTACGACTTAGATATCGATCGGATAGTATTCCTGGTATCTAAGGCGCGCGTTTCGGATATTGATCGGATAGTATTCCTGATATCCGGAGCGATGGTTGGTTGTGTTTGGTCTAGATATCGATCGGATAGTATTCCTGGTATCTGAGGCAATAGTGTGGTGTGTGACTTCAATACTGATCGGATAGTATTCCTGGTATTGGAGGCGATAGTGTAGCGTATGAATTGGATGACTGAATACTCATTACTTCTGGTAGCTGAAATAATGTATTGATTTAATTGGATTGTTCTAAAGGAAAGAATTGGCAAAATAAGATGTTACACAATTCATGTACAATTTTGTATCTATTTCTTACTATATTCCCCCGTGATTTATGTTGGAATTGGAACCTTGAATATATCACTGTTAAAGTTAAATGGTACTGTTGTTTATTTGCTTATATATACATTGCGAGCACTTGTTTATTTTACTCACCAGCTTTCATAAGCTGACGGCGTTGATGCGTCCTGGACTGTATATCCAGATTTTCAGGGGCAGGAGCAGCCAGGGTACTTCGACTATGCTAGTTAGAGGCAGGGAACTTTCCAGGAGGCTGCTTATTATTTCCTATGTCTTTTATTTCTGAAGTTGTAATAGACTGGAGAATAGCTTTTGAATAAGGGCATTTTGTGCCTAAGACATTGACTTATGTAATAGTTTAGTAAGTTTTAAATTTCGGAGCTTATGTTTATTAGTATCCTTTCTTTTAGAAATGTTGTTAAGTTATTTGTTGCAGGGACAATTGGTCATACTCACTTGTCACGACCTACGAGTCCATAAAGGAAATTAAATGCTTTCCTGAATTATGCTACGTCGGGGCGTGACAGGCTTTTTGGTATCAGAGCCAGGTTATGGCTCGACCAATTGTCCAGAACACATAGGATCTCCCGTTAAGATAGAATTAAGATAAGATAGTTCGACTTCGTTCCGTGTTTAGTCGCTGTCTATCGTTTAGAATTTTCTTTCTTCTCGAGAGGTTGACCGAATTCTATTGATTGATGGATAGGTACCGTTCTCTCGATCAGATGGCTGGAAGAAATCTCAGGAATCGTCCCGCTATTGAAGATGCACCGCCAGTAATAGATCCAACCGGGATGTTCGAAGCTTTTGTAAGGAGGTTGGAGAGGGTTAGTGATCAGAATGCGAGGAACAATAATCAGAATGGGAATCACAACGGGAATGGGAGGCAAGCCCACCAGACTGGAGACAAGCTTCTCAAGGAGTTTCGCGCTTTGCGACCTGAGTATTTTGCGGGAACTGATGAACCTTGGCAAGCGGAACAGTGGCTACGTCAGATGGAGCGTATCTTTGAGACCATAGAGTGCACTGATCTGGAGAAGAAGCGTCTGGCTATCTTTCAGCTGTCTTATGCAGCGGCTGATTGGTGGGATGCTGAAAAGGCGACGATTGGGGAAGAAGCTGCAAGGAGAATGCCGTGGGTGGTGTTTAAGGAAAGATTTCTTGAGAAGTATTTCCCCGAAGAAGAGAAGGACAAAAGGGAAAAAGAGTTTATGGAACTAACTCAAGGGAATCTGACTGTCCGAGAGTACACTACTCGATTTGAGCGTCTGTCTCGTTTTGCTTCACATATGGTGGACACACCCCAGAAGAAAATCAAGAAGTATCACCGGGGTCTCAACCTGTCTCTTCGGCATCTGACTATGGGGCATCTGGGCCAATCATTTGAAGCCCTAGTGAGGTTGGCTACGGGGTTAGAAAATGATGGTTGTCAGAATTCGAAGCCACTTGGAAATCGACCTCCGCAGAAGGGTTATTCAGGACAGAAACCTGGGTACCCTCAAGGACAGAAAAGGACCTGGGATGGAGGGAAGAAACCACAGCAGACACAAGCAGTTCAGCAGTATCAGCCTCTAGCAATAGAAGGGGCCAAAAACAATAACTGCTTCAATTGTGGAGTTCCCGGTCATCGAGCTAAAGATTGCAGAGCACCTAGGCGTGCGGATCGTCCAGGAGTCGTGTGCTATAACTGTGGCATGCCCGGTCACATAAGTCCAGAATGCAAGGCTCCTAGGAAAGGCAACTATGGTCGACAAGGACAGGCCCGCCTGAATGCTGTTATTCCCGAGGCTGCTGGTTATGAGGAAACAGGGTACGAAGGAGGTGCTTATGAGGAAGAACCGCCTGAGCAACGAGCAGTGGAAGGTACTCTAACCTTGTTTAACTCTCATGTTAAAGTTTTATTTGACACGGGTGCTACACATTCCTTTATATCTGTTAAGATCGTTCAGAAGTTGGGTATCGTACCGCATCGTTTAGAGGAAGCTTTGAGTGCTGTCTCACCCTTAGGGACCACAGTCAAGTTATTACATGTATGTAAGGATTGTCCTCTACGGTTAGGAGACCGTGAACTTTTGGCGAGTTTGGTGGTCCTATCAATGAAGGAATTCGATATAATCCTGGGAATGGATTGGCTCGAGAAGAATCATGCGAAGTTGGATTGTGCAAGGAAGAAGATCACATTTGCGGACAAGAGGAATCAACTCTTCGATTTCCAATGTAACCCTTCGGGTGATACGTTCCTCACTAGATGCCTAGCAAACATTGAGGTTGTCAGTGCAGAGGTGACAGTATCATCAATACCGGTAATCAAAGAGTTCGAGGAAGTATTCCGAGATATTTCAGGATTACCGCCGGAAAAGGACATAGAATTCTGTGTGGAATTCGTGCCAGGTACTCGACCTATAACCAAGGTTCCCTACAGGATGGCCCCTACAGAGCTACTGGAGCTGAAGGAACAAGTTCAAGAACTTGAGAAGTTGGGTTTTGTTCGTCCAAGTACTTCACCATGGGGAGCACCAGTGTTATTCGTGAAGAAGAAGGATGGGACGATGCGGTTGTGTATTGACTACCGAGAACTGAATAAGGTTACTATCAAGAATAAGTATCCCTTACCTCGGATAGACGATCTGTTTGATCAGTTGCAAGGAGCCACGACCTTTTCTAAGATTGATCTACGGTCAGGGTATCACCAGTTGAGGGTGCGGAAGGAAGACATACCTAAGACTGCTTTCAGGACGAGATACGGACACTATGAGTTCTTAGTGATGCCGTTTGGGATGACGAATGCTCCGGCTGTGTTTATGGACTTGATGAACAGAGTATTCAAGCCCTACTTGGATCAATTCGTTATTGTCTTTATTGATGATATTTTGATCTATTCCAAGTCAGAGGAAGAGCATGAACAACACCTGAGGATCGCATTGCAGACTCTCAAGGATCACCGCCTGTATGCTAAATTCAGCAAGTGTGAATTCTGGCTTCAGGAAGTTAAGTTTCTCGGGCATGTGATCTCACAACAAGGAATCGCGGTTAACTCATCAAAGACCGATGCAGTGGCGAATTGGACTCGGCCGACCAATGCTACGGAAGTCAGAAGTTTTCTGGGACTAGCTGGTTACTATCGGAGATTTGTAGAGGGTTTCTCCAAGATAGCAGCCCCGTTAACTGGTTTGACTAAGAAAGATTTGAAGTTTGAATGGACTGATAAGCATGAACGCGCTTTTCTGAAATTGAAAGAGAGATTGACAACAGCGCCAGTGCTTGCAATACCAAGGGATGGTGAGAAGTTCACTATTTTTAGTGACGCCTCGTTTCAAGGATTGGGATGTGTCCTTATGCAAGACGGAAAGGTTATCGCCTATGGTTCGCGACAGTTGAAGCCGAATGAATTGAATTACCCAACTCATGATTTGGAACTGGCAGCAGTAGTGTTTGCGCTCAAGACCTAGAGGCACTACCTCTATGGGGAGAAATTTGATTTGTTCTCAGACCACAAAAGCCTTAAGTATTTGTTTACTCAGAAGGAGTTGAACATGAGGCAACGTCGGTGGATGGAACTGATCAAGGACTATGACTTCACATTAGAGTACCACCCTGGTAAGGCTAACGTAGTCGCTGACGCCCTAAGTCGGAAGCCTCGAGGAATGATTGCTTCATTGATGTTGAGGGAATGGAAAGCTTTAGAGACAATCGCAGAATTTGATATGCAGATTTCTGAAGGAAGTGGTGGACATCACTTTGGATGCCTCGTGGTACAACCAACACTGGTGAGTCGAATCATCGAAGCCCAGAAGGAAGATGAGAAGTTTCAAGCATGGTTCGCCAAGATGTTAGAGAAGGACTCAACAGAATGGAAGGTTGGGGCCGATGGAGGATACCGATGTCGAGATAGATTGTGTGTGCCAGATTCAGGAGATTTGAGAAAAGATATTCTTGAAGAAGCACATAAATCGAGACTGACAGTACACCCAGGAGGAACGAAGATGTATAAGGACCTGAAGAGAAACTTCTGGTGGGAAGGGATGAAAAGAGAAGTAGCCGAGTTTGTGTCTAAATGTTTGACTTGTCAACAAGTGAAGGCCGAACATCAGAGACCTTCGGGATTGTTACAACCCCTGCCTGTTCCAGGATGGAAGTGGGAACTTCGCTCAAAATGAGTACTGCATTCCATCCTCAGACCGATGGGCAGACCGAGCGTGTTAATCAAATTATGGAGGATATGTTGAGAGCTTGTGCAATCGACTTTGAAGGGTCTTGGGAGACGCACTTGCCGTTGGTCGAATTTGCGTATAACAACAGTTATCACTCAAGTATTGGAATGGCGCCGTTCGAAGCTTTGTACGGACAACCATGTCGATCTCCGTTGTGTTGGGCTGAAGTGGGAGACACAGAACTTTTGGGACCAGATTTGGTGAGAGAGACCAATGAGAAGATTTCACTGGTCAAGGAAAGGATGAAAACTGCACAGAGCAGGCATAAGAGTTATGCGGATCGGCGACGAAAGGACTTGGAGTTCAGTATCGGTGATCACGTACTCCTAAAGGTTTCACCTGTTCGGGGAGTAGTGCGTTTTGGTCAGAAGAGAGGGAAGCTGGCACCTCGTTTCATCGGACCGTTTGAGGTTTTGGAGCGTGTTGGGAAAGTGGCTTATCGGCTCGCGTTGCCACCAAAGATGTCTGGTGTTCATAACGTGTTCCATGTCAGTATGTTAAGGAAATACATACGGGATCCTTCACATGTGGTTAATTTTGATGATAATGAGACGAGTCAGAATGTTGTCTACAAGGATAGACCCGTGAGGATTCTTGACCAGAGTATCAAGAGGCTGAGAAGAAGGGACGTTCCTTTGGTTAAGGTTCAGTGGAGGCATCATGACGAAGGAGAGGTGTCGTGGGAGTTAGAGTCAGACATGAGGACTAGATACCCCGAGTTGTTTCAGGATTAGTTAGCTCAGATTTCGGGGCGAAATCTCTGTTAAGGTGGGTAGGGTGTAACGCCCTGTATTTTATTATCATTAATAAATAAATATTGCATTTTATTTCCATGAGTATTCTAATTTAATTTCTCTTTGTAATAATTATCTGGGGTCAAACTGTAATTTTCAAAACATTTTCTATGGTTTCGAAATCGATATCTATATTTTTGTATAACCCAGAAATTTATTCCTACGCTGATATAATTTTCTGTATCCTTATTTTCAACTGAAAAATACCAGTTTTGTTTTTAAGCTGCGACTATATCGCATTTTTTGGTGAGGGAGCACATGAGCTCAACCTCACTGGATAATTTCTCTTGTTTACTTGGGGGCTACCCAATTCAACGTGGATATATGTGTATCTCTCATTCACTCCCTCACAGTACTCTCATATCTCTCTCACAAACTCTCTGCTTCTCTCATTCTCTCTCAATCTCTCTCAATTCCCTCAAGAACATAACAACACACACATACAGTTTATAGATATATAGATACACACATACATAGCTCTCTCTCTATATATATATAAATCAAGAACGGAGAATTAGAGTTGGACGACGGATATTACGGCGGATTTCTCGGTCTCAAATTCTCAGTCTAATTAGCCTCGGTGAGTATTATAAACTCACTCGCCATGTTTATATATGTAAATTTCAGTGTATATATGTGTGTATATGTGTATATATATCAATACACCATTGAAGCTTGAGAATTGGAGTTTTAGAAATCGTAACCAAAATCAATTCTGTAAATTGGAAATGAAAGATATCGATGCCAATAGACTACGTTTCGAATCCTACGACTTAATTTATCCGTATCGCGACGAACGGTTGATTTAAAGTTTTGACACCCTCCCTTTAATCGCGAATATTTAGAGATATAGTCCGTATTAGTTAAAATTGATCGCGTATTCTTAATCTACGCGGAAAACCGAGGAGAACCATATATCACATGTCCTGGTACGAACAGATTATGAAAATGGGTAAAATCAGCTTGAAAACCAGAAACAGGGGAGAAAACGAAGAAGATGGCATTCTGCAAGAACTCGCGCGCGCGACCCGCTCGCGCGAGGCTCGCTCGCGCGGCCCGCTCGCGCGAACCATTTCCCCCCTTCGCGCGCGCGATCCGCTCGCGCGACCTGTTCTGCCCTTTCGCGCGCGCGATCCGCTCGCGCGATCTGTCCTCCCCCTCGCTCGCGCGATCCGCTCGCGCGAGGTGGCAGTTTGGCAGTTTGTGTAATTTTTTTGGTAAGGGACTGTTTGGAAAATGTTTTGGGACATTTCAAAGAACTGTTTGACAAATATACTGTTTTAAAGGCTCACTGTTAGAAATTGGACTTGTAAGAATGTTTAAGACCGAAATTTATGCTCGTACGATTATCCGGTTTTGTGAGTAAGTAATGGTGTTATTTATGGAACATTGATATACATATTTGGGTCAAGGTTGTGTCGACATGCATGTGTGTGATAAAGCGTGAAAAGAGTAAAGGGTGGCAGTTTGGTGTGTGACCTCAATATCGATCGGATAGTATTCCTGGTATTGGAGGTGATAGTGTTGTGTACGACTTAGATATCGATCGGATAGTATTCCTGGTATCTAAGGCGCGTGTTTCGGATATTGATCGGATAGTATTCCTGATATCCGAAGCGATGGTGATAGTGTTGTGTACGACTTAGATATCGATCGGATAGTATTCCTGGTATCTAAGGCGCGCGTTTCGGATATTGATCGGATAGTATTCCTGATATCCGGAGCGATGGTTGGTTGTGTTTGGTCTAGATATCGATCGGATAGTATTCCTGGTATCTGAGGCAATAGTGTGGTGTGTGACTTCAATACTGATCGGATAGTATTCCTGGTATTGGAGGCGATAGTGTAGCGTATGAATTGGATGACTGAATACTCATTACTTCTGGTAGCTGAAATAATGTATTGATTTAATTGGATTGTTCTAAAGGAAAGAATTGGCAAAATAAGATGTTACACAATTCATGTACAATTTTGTATCTATTTCTTACTATATTCCCCCGTGATTTATGTTGGAATTGGAACCTTGAATATATCACTGTTAAAGTTAAATGGTACTGTTGTTTATTTGCTTATATATACATTGCGAGCACTTGTTTATTTTACTCACCAGCTTTCATAAGCTGACGGCGTTGATGCGTCCTGGACTGTATGTCCAGATTTTCAGGGGCAGGAGCAGCCAGGGTACTTCGACTACGCTAGTTAGAGGCAGGGAACTTTCCAGGAGGCTGCTTATTATTTCCTATGTCTTTTATTTCTGAAGTTGTAATAGACTGGAGAATAGCTTTTGAATAAGGGCATTTTGTGCCTAAGACATTGACTTATGTAATAGTTTAGTAAGTTTTAAATTTCGGAGCTTATGTTTATTAGTATCCTTTCTTTTAGAAATGTTGTTAAGTTATTTGTTGCAGGGACAATTGGTCATACTCACTTGTCACGACCTACGAGTCCATAAAGGAAATTAAATGCTTTCCTGAATTATGCTACGTCGGGGCGTGACAGTGAGTGTTTAAATAATTAAGCTTCCACTTGGGGACAATGGCCTAACAATCCACTCATTAACCACTAACTTTCTAATCAATTGGTAGTTTATAAGGAATATGCAAAATGATGTAAACATATACTGATGCACATATAGCTCCACAGATTAGTGTATAAATAACCAAGCCTCCACTTGGAGAAAATGGCCTAACAATCTAATCATTAACCACTAACTTCTAATTAATTGGTAGTTTATAAGGAATATGCAAAATGATGTAAACATATACTGATGCACATATAGCTCCACAGATTAGTGTATAAATAACCAAGCCTCCACTTGGAGACAATGGCCTAACAATCTAATCATTAACCACTAACTTCTAATTAATTGGTAGTTTATAAGGAATATGCAAGATGATGTAAACATATACTGATGCACATATAGCTCCACTAATATTGAAAGGGTAGTGTAGATCGATAGGGGCCAAGGTGTGTTTGGGAATTTAAGCTTATGGCATTAGGAAAACACACATACTACAAGCATTGCCAAACAAGGCCTAAGGAAAATCATTAGCAACACTAATTGTATATAAAGCAATTGTCCAATTAGTCACTTCCAAAATCTGTGGAAGTTTAGCACCACGCGGACAGTTTTAAACTTGAACTGGTATTTTCGTCACGGTGTTCATCACAAAAATACAGAAAATTCATTTTATTGAAAGAAACAATTTTCCGGTTTTATAAAAATTCAGTTTGAGTTAAAAGAATTTATTTTCACCATTTTGGAAATACAGATTTGAAATTCAACACAGGCATTGCCAAATTTTATAAAAATCGCATTTTGACCCCAAAAGTAATTTCAATTATGAGATCAGTTAAGAAATAAATTTTACACATAAGAATTGAAATTTAAAATAAAGGCAGACAATGTATATTTAATTTTAAATATGACAATGCAAGAAAATGCGGGTTATTACACTCTTCCTCCCTTAAACAGGATTTCGTCCCCGAAATCAAGACTATCTAGTCATGAAACAACTCCGGGTACTTCTTCCTCATATCAGCTTCAACTTCCCACGAGGCTTCATTCTCGTCATGGTGATTCCACTGAACCTTCACCAACGGAATTTCCTTATTTCTCAGCTTCTTGATATTCTGATCTAGAATCTTCACAGGTCTTTCTTGTAAGAAACGTTATGACTCGTCTCAATATCGTCATAATTAAACACGTTCGAGGGGTCTCGTATGTACTTTCTTAGCATACTCACATGGAATACATTGTGAACCCCAGACATCTTTGGTGGTAGCGCCAGTTGATAGGCCACTTTCCCGACACGTTATAAAATCTCGAATGGTCCGATGAATCTCGGAGCTAGTTTCCCTCTTTTGAGACCAAAACGTACCACTCCTCGGGTCGGTGAAATCTTAAGGAGTACGTGATCTCCAACACTAAACTCTAGATCTTTTCGGTGTTGATCAGCATAACTCTTATACCTGCTCTGAGCGGTTCTCATTCTTTCCTTGACCAAGGAAATCTTCTCGTTGGTTTCTTTAACCAAATCCGATCCCAACAACTCCGTGTCACCAACCTCTGCCCAACACAACGGAGAACGACATGGTCGTCCGTACAGTGCTTCGAACGGAGCCATACCGATACTCGTGTGATAACTATTGTTATAAGAAAATTCAACCAACGGCAAGTGTGTCTCCCAAGATTCTTCAAAATTGATAACACAAGCCCTAAGCATATCCTCCATTATCTGATTAACACGCTCGGTTTGTCCATCTGTCTGAGGGTGAAAAGCAGTACTCATCTTGAGCGAAGTTCCCATAGCTTCTTGCAGACTTTTCCAAAATTCAGAAGTAAAACGCGCGTCACGGTCTGACACAATCGACACAGGTGCACCGTGAAGTCGCACCACTTGTTGTATGTACATCCGGTTCATCTTTTCCACCGGGTATGTCATACTGTAAGCGATAAAATGAGTCGACTTTGTCAATCGATCCACAATTACCCAAATGGCGTCATGATTCTGCTGTGATCGAGGAAATCCTACAACAAAATCCATCGTAATGTGCTCCCATTTCCAACAACGAATAGGTAGAGATTGCAACAATCCTGACGGTCTCTGATGTTCGGCCTTGACTTGCTGACACGTCAAACATTTGGATACAAACTCGGCCACATCCTTCTTCATGCCTTCCCACCAAAAATTTCTCTTCAAATCCTTGTACACCTTAGTTCCTCCCGGGTGAACTGTATACCTTGATTTATGTGCTTCTTCCAGAATATCCTTCCTAAGTTCTCCAACATCTGGCACACATAATCTATTCCTGCAACGATACCCTCCATCGATTCCCACCTTCCATTCTATCGGGTCTTTTTCTGACATCTTTACGAACCACGTCCGAAACTTCTCATCTTCTTTCTGAGCTTCAATAACGCGGTCGACAAGAACAGGCTGTAGGATAAGACATCCAAATAGTTGTCCTTCTCCTCCTTCAGCACTCTGTACATCGAACTCCGCCAATGTCTCCAAAGCTCGCCACTCTCTAACCATTAAGGAGGCGATCGTCTCCCGAGTCTGTCGGCTCAAAGCATCAGTGACCACATTAGCTTTACCGGGGTGATACTCTAACGTGAAGTCATAATCTTTGATCAGCTCCATCCATCTGCGTTGCCTCATGTTCAACTCTTTCTGTGTGAACAAGTATTTTAGGCTCTTGTGATCGGAGAATAAATCAAACTTCTCGCCGTAGAGATAGTGTCTCCAAATCTTGAGTGCGAACACTACTGCCGCCAATTCCAAATCATGAATGGGATAGTTCAACTCATTTGGCTTTAGCTGCCTAGATCCATATGCGATAACTCTACCATCTTGCATAAGTACACACCCTAGTCCTTGATATGACGCATCACTAAAGATAGTGAACTTCTCGTCAAGTTTGGGTATTGCTAGTACTGGTGCGGTAGTGAGTCTCTCTTTCAACTCTAGAAAGGCTCGCTCATGCTTCTCTGTCCACTCGAACTTCAAATTCTTCTTCGTCAACCCAGTCAAAGGTGCCGCTATCTTAGAAAATCCTTCAACAAATCTTCTATAATAGCCTGCGAGTCCAAGAAAACTCCGAACTTCTGTAGGGTTGCTTGGCCTAACCTAGTTGAACACAGCATCGGTCTTGGACGAATCCACAGAAATTCCTTGAGATGACACCTTGTGTCCCAAAAATTTCACTTCTTGCAACCAGAACTCACACTTACTAAATTTGGCATACAACTGGTGGTCCTTAAGCGTCTGCATCATAATACGTAGATGTTGCTCATATCCTTCTCCTGACTTAGAATAGATCAAAATATCATCAATAAAGACGATGACAAACTGATCTAAATAAGGCTTGAACACTCTGTTCATTAAATCCATAAACACTGCCGGGGCGTTCGTCATTCCAAATGGCATCACCAGAAATTCATAATGACCATATCGGGTTCTGAAAGCAGTCTTAGGTATGTCTTCCTTCCGTACCCTCAACTGATGATATCCCGACCTAAGGTCTATCTTGGAAAATGTCGTAACTCCTTGTAGTTGATCAAATAAATCGTCGATCTGAGGCAAGGGATACTTATTCTTGATAGTCACGCGGTTCAATTCTCTGTAGTCGATACACAGTCTGAGTGTTTCGTCCTTCTTTTTCACGAATAACACCGGTGCTCCCCAAGGCGATGTACTTGGATGTACAAAACCTAGGTTCTCGAGCTCTTGTACTTGTTCCTTTAATTCCAATAGTTCAGCGGGGGCCATTCTGTAGGGAACCTTGGTAATCGGTACGGTACCCGGTATAAGCTCAATACAGAACTCTATACTTCTCTCGGGCGGTAATCCAGAAATATCTTGAAATACTTCTTCGAAGTCCTTGACTATAGGTATAGATGAAGCTATCACCTCTGTACTGACGACTTCGATGTTGGCTAAACATCTTGTGAGGAACATATCTCCCGAAGGGTTACATTGAAAATCAAAGGGTTGATTCTCATTGTCGGAGAATGTAATTCTCTTCCTCGCACAATCCAACTTCACTTGATTCTGAGAGAGCCAATCCATTCCTAGGATTATGTCGAACTCTTTCATCGATAGGATGATCAACCTTGTAGGGATTTCACGGTCTCCTAGCCGTAAGGGGCAATCCTTGCACACGTGTCCTAATCTGACAGCAGCTCCTAATGGTGATGTAGCCTTCAAAGCTTTCTCTAAGCGATGAGGTAAGATACCCAATCTCCGAATTATATTAACAGATATGAATGATAGAGCAGCACCCGTATCAAATAACACTTTAACATGGGAGTTAAATAGGGTTAATGTACCTTCCACTGCTTGCTGATCAGGTTGAGCTTCTCCATAATCTCCTTCTTCATATACAGTTCCGTCATATCCAGCGGCATCAGGGATAACAGCATTCAAGCGAGCTTGACCCTGTTGACCATAAGTCACCTACTTAGGAGCAGTGCATAACCTGCTGATGTGACCTGGTTCACCACAGTTGAAGCAGACTATCCCTTGCTGAGCAGCACGCCTTGGTGCCTTGCAATCTCGAGCCAGATGACCAGGGTTGCCACAGTTGAAGCACTTTCCACCACTACTTCCTTCTCCTACTCGGGGTTGAGTCGGATAGGTAATAGCTTGTACCTTCTTGCTTCCGTCAAAATTCTTCTTCTTCCCTTGGGTACGATTCATCGGTGGTCTATTCCCAAAATTACCCCTCTGAGGCGGTCGAAATTTGAATTGCTTATGGTTTACTCGTGCATCTTCTTCTAGATTGGTAGCCAGGCCAACCAATCCCTCAAACGACTTATCTAAGTGACCGAGAGTCAGGCGACGAATCTGCGGTGTCAGCCCTTGGTTATACTTCCGGATCTTCTTCTCCTCAGTATCAACCATGTGAGGGGCAAACCGTGACAGCCTCTCGAACTGTGTGGTATACTCTAGCACCGACTTGGTTCCTTGCGTCAGATCCATGAATTCCTTCTCCCTTCTGTGCCTCTCCGTAGCCGGGAAGTACTTTTCCAGGAATCTCCCTTTGAACGCAGTCCACGTCATTCCTGTAGCAGCTGTGTTCCCGATAGTGGCTATGACCGAGTCCCACCAATCTGCAGCTGTGTCGGTCAATTGAAATGTAGCCAATCTCCTCTTATCCATCTCGTTGCATTGGACAGCTTCGAACATGCGGTCCATCTATCTTAACCACTGTTCCGCTTTCCAAGGTTCCGCGGTACCCGCAAACTGCTCGGGTCTGAGCGCACGGAATCTCTCCAGCAGCTTATCTCCAGTTTGGCGGTCTCGTTGGTTTTCATTCGCATTACTAACCCTCTCGAGATGTCTGATGAAAGCTTCAAATATTCCCATGGGATCGGCAGCCTCAGGTGCTCCCTCAATCAAATTCCTGTTCCTCCTTGGTCTCCCAGCCATTCTATGCATGATAGTGGTAGTAGAATGAGAAACATGCATGCAACAGTACTATGAAGTAATTTAAATGACGACAATATTCAAAGGAGTATATATTACTATATCACATACTCGTATTATAACATAAGCATACAATAAAATTCAAATATGCAATATATATCAAGTACATATAATATACTAAACACGTATTCGAACTAGGGATGTCTAATAGCAAGGAGGTCGTATTCTTATTCTTATTCTCCATACTCTGGGCTGTGGGCCATGCTGACTGTTCCGAGATTTGACTCAGGAAGTTGGTCAGTGCCTAAGCTATTTATGAGGGCTATGGTATGCTTTAACTCCTTAGAAACTCGGCTACTATTCGTCTGTAGGGGCATCATAAGTTATGGCCATCTCGGCTAATTCTAAATGCATACGTCTGAAAATATATGGAAACTGCTATCATTTTTGTCGATGTGACAAGACAATCGTGTAATCATCTCTATAACGAAACCAACCTAGAACTTAGTTTCTGAACTAAGGATAATCCGTACTAAACTAAAACTGGAACTTGGTTGTTCGGTAAATATGAGCTTGGCAAATCAGACTATTCTTAGAGAAACTTGGTTGTATAGCTTAGTAAAACTTAAAGGTACCCTGTGTCACTAGTCTGTGGCGTGAAAAAAAACTGAGCCTGGTCAATCTAGGAGACATGGCTCTGATACCACTAAATCCTGTCATGCCCCGACGTAGCATAAATATGGAAAGCGTTTTATTTCCTTTATGGACCCGTAGGTCGCGACAGTTTGAAGGATCGATTCCGTCCCAACGTCGAATAACATAAAACCATTAATCAGAGTAGAGCAATCAAGGCTTATAAAATTTTTCTAACTTAATAAATATTACAGCACGAGTCATATAAAGGCACAGGCCGCCTTGAAACAAATAATAACTTGTCATCTATTACAGTCATCCTTATTACAAAACTAATTCATAACTTAAAGCACATAAACTTAAAGCATATAAAAGTAAATTCTCTTTCCAGCAGTTGTTCTCAATTAGCGTATTCATAAGGTTCTTCCTGATTGTAACCTGAAAAGCCTGAACACGAATGTCCAGGACGCATCAACGCCGTCAGCTTCAAGAAGCTGGTGAGTATTAAAAACATAACTTTGAATGTAAAACATACTCATTTACCATTTTCAAATTCCCATTTAATTCAATGAGTTTACATTAGAGTAAAGAGTTCATTTTAGAAAACAACAACAATATCATTTGAAAGCTATAATTCACATATATGTGACCGTGTATGAAAACAATGCACCAAACTCATCTTACCGACTCTTTTCTCTCGACAAAACCCAACAATCCATTATCACACACCAGTATCTTTGAAATACTTCGATAGCCACACTTTAGCACAGGGGTGCCAGGGAATGTCCAGTTTGCCTCACACTTTGGTCAGGGTTACCAGGGAGTGTCCAATGTCTCACACTTTAATACCTAATCCGTCATGCAAATACCGGAGGAACCCTCACGCAGTATCCATACTCGGGTACCAGGGAGTGTCCGTAGGCCACACTTTAGCACTACCATGGGTGCCAGGGAATGTCCAAGTTCGGCTTCACACACTTTGACGCTACCATGGTCGTCAGGGAGTGTCCAATTTTGCCACCGTCGCATTTCAAAGACACCCTCGCCGCAATCTCAATCACAACACACTTTGGTACTCACTTACCAGGGAGTGTCCACAACACAATCTCAACCGCACTCACTATACCACACTGTCCATTACTCTTTTCCATACTGACCAACACTCACCATGCATGTACAACCGACTCCACATGAATGATATGTGACTTAATACAAAAATATAAAGTACTGGGAATGATAAGCATGGATGTACGAGAAGAAATCAAATCTTATATTAAACAACCGGTGAATTCATCAAAGAATGCTTTAACATGCTTTTATCGCTATTAGAACACAAGTGGGTCTACTTTGAAGTAATGCCCTAAAAAATGAGTTATAATTTGTATGCATGAAGTACATATCAACAGAAAGGTCTTTGAGTCTAGTTTCTAACACTTCAAACCGTGCGTGTTTTCGAGTTTCCTAGAGGAAGTTATGGCCGTTTTACTAAAAGTCGTCAGTGCTGAAAAATGTCAATCGTAGCTCTCGGATTTCATGTAAAACCGAGAGGTGACAAAACTTTAAATCAACGGTACGTCACGATACGGATGAATTAAGCCGTAGTATTCGAACCACAACTTATTGGGACTAAGATCTTTCATTCCCAATTCACAGAATTGATTTTGGTTAAGTTTGAAAAATTACCATTTTTGAGCTTCAAGCTTTCATATGAAAATTAACAATGGTGTTCTTCAAATTAGACTAACTAACAGTAAATAAATATGAGATTACATTCCAAGTGAGTTTAGAATACTCACTGTGATATAGATTGAAGAAGTTGTTGAGAAAGAAATACAAGAACAAGAATTACGAATTTCCAATTTCAAGCTTTGGCTATGGAGGATTGAGCTCTTCAAATTCTGAAATTATGAACTCTCTGCACTCTCTCAAGCTCTCTGTGCTAGAAGTGCAGAATGTGTGTGTTTGAGAGAGTAGGCGAGTGTTTAAATAATTAAGCTTCCACTTGGAAACAATGGCCTAACAATCCACTCATTAACCACTAACTTTCTAATCAATTGGTAGTTTATAAGGAATATGCAAAATGATGTAAACATATACTGATGCACATATAGCTCCACAGATTAGTGTATAAATAACCAAGCCTCCACTTGGAGACAATGGCCTAACAATTTAATCATTAACCACTAACTTCTAATTAATTGGTAGTTTATAAGGAATATGCAAAATGATGTAAACATATACTGATGCACATATAGCTCCACAGATTAGTGTATAAATAACCAAGCCTCCACTTGGAGACAATGGCCTAACAATCTAATCATTAACCACTAACTTCTAATTAATTGGTAGTTTATAAGGAATATGCAAGATGATGTAAACATATACTGATGCACATATAGCTCCACTAATATTGAAAGGGTAGTGTAGATCGATAGGGGTCAAGGTGTGTTTGGGAATTTAAGCTTATGGCATTAGGAAAACACACACACTACAAGCATTGCCAAACAAGGCCTAAGGAAAATCATCAGCAACACTAATTGTATATACAGCAATTGTCCAATCAGTCACTTCCAAAATCTGTGGAAGTTTAGCACCATGCGGACAGTTTTAAACTTAAACTGGTATTTTCGTGACACGGTGTTCATCACAAAAATACAGAAAATTCATTTTATTGAAAGAAACAATTTTCCGGTTTTATAAAAATTCAGTTTGAGTTAAAAGAATTTATTTTCACCGTTTTGGAAATACAGATTTGAAATTCAACACAGGTATTGCCAAATTTTATAAAAATCGCATTTTGACCCCAAAAGTAATTTCAATTATGAGATCAGTTAAGAAATAAATTTTACACATAAGAATTGAAATTTAAAATAAAGGCAGACAATGTATATTTAATTTTAAATATGACAATGCAAGAAAATGCGGGTTATTACAGCTCTGGCTCTGGCTCTAGCTCTGGCATCCATACAAGAGCTAGGGCTGGTGCTGGTACTAGAACTAGAGGCCATGGTCCTAGGGGTGCCTGTGTAGGATCGATTAGGATAGCCTATAACTTGACGGAATGGAAATCCTCAACATGAAAGATCATCCCCCATCTCCATATAGATAAGCTGCATAGTACGGGCGCGATGCTTGGTACCCATACGAATCCTATCTAGGTACAATAGTCCCTTCATATATATAAGATGCCATATGTACTCCTCTAACCATTCCCGTGCTTTCATCCGGATACATTGACGATAAAATACAAGATCTACAGCCTCTACTCTATCACCATAAATTGTGTATCTGCCCAGCTCTTCAGCTACATGAATCGACTCCATGTTATAAAAAGGAAACTATCTTAAGTCAGTACTAGAAGAAGGCATCTTAAGGCTCAAATGTGTAGGATAAACAATGAGCATGACTAAACCTAGGACTCTAATACCAAAAATCCCTATCACATCTCGGCGTAGCCAAAATAGGAAAAATTTAAAACTATATCTTTTGGTCCCATGGATACATGGCAAGTTGAGGAGTACATGATTGTCCATAACAAGAAGAACCAAAATAAAAGTAATAAACAGTAAATGGAAGTAGTAATAATAAGCATGGTGGTTCTAAGCATATATAATATTAAACATCAGAGTCTTAAATCCCATTATTACAATCTTACAGAAAAGGAAAAGAAAGAGAAAATAATATCCTGGGCATAAAGCCCTACATCATAGTAATAAGATTGGCATCTAGTGCCTCAAGAAAATATAATAAAGCTTCGACTCTTTAACTCTTGCCAGCTAACTGACGAAGCCATAACCCTCCTCAGCGTACTCTTCTTCTGGATACTCTACCTCTGCAACATCTAGACGTTTGATTGTCCAGGACTTGAAAGTGATCAACTTGAATGCAAGCTGAGTGAATAAATCAACTATAATCAAACAGGCTCAGAAAACATTTGGTTAATCATTAGTAAAGTAAAATGTTCTATTTTATTCCTCTTTCAAAAACATTATCATTAAGTCTTTCTTAATCTAAAACTCATCATAGTACGTATGGTAGGAAGTGTTTATGGACGAATTCTAAACTAAGAAATACAACCAACGATGACAGAATGATCGCTTTGGACTACGGGTCCAATCTTTACCGATGAGATGATACGCTTTGAACCACCAATTCAATCATACAACACGACTTGACTTTGGACCATAGGCCTGATCTTTCACAAACTCGACTCTTTGTATGCATTCGGCACGAGTGCCGTTGGCCTAGAATATCATTGCCTTACGGCTATTAGGTTACCATCTTATCACCTTTTCCTTCTGGCCACTTGTTTGAAATCTTTGCCTTACGCCTCATTTCTTGGTAACCCCAATCTTATTCCATTCAGGCTTTGTCATCTTGCCCCAATTGACCACTTGCTTGACATCAGCCCAAACAACTATTTAACACCTCAACAACTAAACAAAGACTCTTTACTCTTTCTTAGACTGATCATACGAATGAAACACAAGAACCAGACCAATGGAAATGATCATAATATTTCGACTATCACATCTTCACCAAGTAGTGTGCGTGGTATAAGTCGTTAAAGCACATGATTATCGGAATGACATACTTAAGTACGTCACATTACTGTACGCATAATTCTCGTATGTCGTATGTATAAACTATACAGATTCGTTACATTACAATTGTTCAGAAAACATGTCTTTGAATAAAATAGTTGGCTCGAACACTCACCTTTACAAAATATCATATCGTTTGGTTCTTTCCTTATAAGGCATGGTACCACTAGATTAGCATAGTGTACAACTAAACCAAGCATTGAAATCACATAAATACATCATCACCATGTCCTAGTACAACTCAATCAACTCAAAGTACAACACATTAACATAAGCTATCTTAAATTATCATATAAACAAACTACTCTTATGAATACTGTCAAACTCGAGCACTCAGTCCTCTAGAGTACTCGCACCTGGCCTATTCAAGATCTTCCAAGTGCAAGCTCCAAAGCAGTTTCAAGGGTATTAGATCCTCCAAATTCCTTTTTCTTCACCTTGATCTTTCAAAAACTCTGCTCTAGAACTTCCATGTAGTAGCCATCCATTGTTTTTTTGTGTGTGTGTGTGTGTGTGTGAAGATTGTATGTAAGCTCTTAAGTCTCTCTCTCAAAGAAGTGCTCTGGAAAACTCCAATTTCCAACGCACAAAATGCTGAAAAATGCTCGGTATATATAGAACTTGAGGACCCAAGGACAAAATAGTTATTTCACACATTTCTTAGCTCAAGCACTGGCACTAGCTCGAGTGCTCCCGTCTCAGGACTCCTGATTTCAAATCCTACCAAGGTTTTAAGGATTCAAAGGTTCAAGAAATAAACATCCATATAAACTATCATAGAAAATTATACATATACAATTGTAACTTACATATACGAATCCAGAAATACAAAGATACATCCATATATTGATAATAAATGTAAAAAGGGCCGATGTTACTCCATGGATCAAAGATGAGTGAATTACCTCTGGAACTACTCATATTTATAGAGAATTTGATAGGATTGGATCAACCTTCAAGGTTTTTCTTCACTACTCTTCTTCAAACCCTTCCTCCCTTCTTGTTTTTTGATTCAAAACTCTTATTGTTTTTGATTGATTTTGAGCTTCAAAGACTAAATTATTCAAAACAATCTGAATTCCTCACTTCCTCTCTTTGAAATCTGTGATTCAAGTTCAATCTCCTCTAAAATTTTTCTCTTCTTGATGAAAGTCTATATGGAATAATTGAAGTAAGGGTAAATTTGTCCTTTTAGGATAATCTCAGCATTTAAAGTGTGACTTAAGGGTGGTATCTACGCACTAAAGAAATAGAGTCGTTTGAGATATTTTAGAGATCCAAGGAGTGTTCTAGAAACAATTTATTTTTCAAAACAGTGCCCAGAATAGTACTCAGCGAGTGTCGGCTCTTTTCTTTTTCATTTATTTATTTTTATTTGTATTTTATTTTTCCTTATTTGTTTTTGTATTTTATCATTTGAAAATACTTATCTAATTCATTTTGACTCCAAATATTATAAATAAAATATTTATGGAAAGGTTTTGAAGCCTAAAATAGATTAAATTCATTCTGAAGAGCTATTTTTCTTGATTTGTCATTGAATTTATACTTTTCTTTTAATAAAATAAGAAAATTGAGCTTTGAAGCCTTTCTTGAATCTCCTCCTTTGGATCTAATGATTATCCCAGGCATTCTTATTTCTTCTTTACATGTATTTTCACCCAATAGTCTTGAGCATGTCATCCTTGGGACCATTTTGTCTTTTCAGTTCAAAAATAGGTTGTATAACTTTTAGAAGTTAATGAAGCATCCTTTGAAGATTGTCGAATCATGTCAGATAATATCATCACTTCATCCAAGGGTAATTCTATAGTTTGGTCAAAATTGGTGTGTATACAGAAACCATTACAACTTTCCTTTTCACAGGATTCAAGCTACAATGCCCTTTACAGTGCCTAAAATAAACTAATATTTAAATGTGCCATGAGAGATAAGGCTCCCTGCAAAAAGATTAGCTACATGCATCCACACATATAGCAATAATAAATATCCCACGAAACCCCACATGATTTACACACTTCATAAACTCTTTAATGAAGTTGTTAGTCCTTTAAGACCAATCGGTTGGTCCAAAACACCAATCGATTGCAAAAACAAGCAATCGATTTGTTAAAAGAAACTAGTAAAATACGATAAAACTTTCAAAAATTATTTAAAAGATTAATATAAAAATTTTACATCTTAGATAACACTGCACAAAAATGTTCCCAACAATCAATTGGGCAAAACCACCAATTGATCAACAAGGTCTTCCGTATAAAGCTTCAAATAACGCCATTCCTATGCTAGTATGATAGTTATTGTAGGTGAACTCTATCAGCGGCAGGTGCATTTACCAAGAACTCTCAAAATCGATAATTCAAGGGCATAGCATATCTTCCATTACTTAATTTACTTATTCCATCTGACCATCGGTCTGAGGATGAACGGCTGAACTCATGCTAAGTGTAGTTCCCATTGCTGTCTGAGGAATCATCCAAAACTTCGCGTTGAAATGCAAATCTCCATCAAAATGATCGAAATACGTTTAACGTATAGTCGTACAATTTCTTGTAGATACATCTGACTCAGGCGTTCTACTAGATATGTCATGCTATAGGGGATGAAATGTGCCATCTTGGTTAGTTGATCCACTATTACCCAAATAGTGTCGTGGTTTTGCTGAGACCTTGGCAAGCGTACCACAAAATCCATGGTTATGTGTTCTTATATCCAGTGGTAAATTGATAACGGCTGAAGAAGTTTGGGTGATTTATGATGTTATGCCTTTACTTACTTACAAGTAAGACATTGAGCTACATACTCAGCTATTTCTCTTTTCATTCATTTCTACCAGAAATTTCTTTTTAAGTCCTTGTACATCTTTGTTCCTCCAGGGTGTACAGTCATTCATGACTTGTGTGCTTCATCCAATATATCCTTCCTGAAATTATCCTCGTTAGGAATGTAAAGTCTACCTTTACATCATAAGGCTTCATCTAAACTAATACTCTAGATTTTTCGTTCCTTCGCTGACATCTTAGCAAATAATAGATTTAAGTCCTCATCTAATAGTTGAGCTTCCATAATACAGCTGATGAGAGTCAATTGGATATCGAGACATCCAAAATGTTGTCCTTCCATTGATTCCACTAGTCGAAGGTCAAGATCTCCAAGGCTTTCCATTCTCAAATCAATATAGCAGTGATTACTAGTTGAGGTCGACGACTCAAAGCGCCAGCCACCACATTTTCTTTACCCAGATGATGTTGCAAAGAAAAGTCATAATCCTTAAGTAATTCCATCCATCTCTGTTGACGCATGTTCAACTTCTTCTAAGAGAATAGATAACTCAAACTCTTATTATCTATGAACAGATCGAACTTTTCTCCATATAGATAATGTCTCTAGATCATCAGAGCAAACATAGTTTCTGCTAACTGTAAGTCATGCATAGGATAATTTTTCTCATGTATCTTTAACTATCTCAATCCGTACATAATAACGTTCCCATCCTACATAATCACATAACCAAGTCCTTGGTGTGGTGCATCACTTTAGATGACATACCTTTCTCCACTCCTAGGTATCGTAAGTACCGGTGGTGAGGTTAATCTTTCTTTTAACTCCTGAAATGCATCTTCATGCTTGTCCATCCATTTATATTTCATCCCTTTCCTCATTTGGTTGGTCAGTGGTCCTGTAATCTTGGAGAATCCTTCCACGAATCTCTAGTAATATTCTTCTAGACCAAGAAAACTTCTAACTTCTATTGCATTGTTCAGTCTATTCTAATTTAAGATTACACTGATCTTAGATGAGTCTATAGAGATACTGTCTAGAGAGATAACATGTCCTAAGAATTTGAATTCCTATAGTCAAAATTCATATTTACTGAACTTTGCATACAACAGGCTATCTTGAAGTGTCCATAGAGTAATTTGTAGATGTTTCTTGTGCTCTTCTTCCATCTTTGAGTAGATCAGGATGTCATCGAAGAACACTATAATGAAGTGATCCAAATAAGGTCTAAACACTCTATTCATTAAGTCTATAAATACTACTAGGGCATTAGTTAATCGAAAAGGTATCACTAAAACTCATAATGGATGTATCTCATCCTATAAGTAATTTTTGACACATCCTCTGGTCGAACCTACAACTGGTGATACCCTGAACGTAAATCAATCTTTAAAAAGATCCTCAATTCTTGTAGCTAGTTGAATATATTTTCTATATAAGGAAGCAGATATCTATTCTTAGTCGTAATCTTGTTCAAATCTCGATAGTCGATACAGAGTCGAAGTGTCCCATCCTTCTTCATTGTGAATAGGACCAGTGGTCCCCAAGGTGAGGTACTTGGATGAACAAATCCTAAATCCTTAAGTTCTTGAACTTACTTCTTTAATTCCAACATCTCAGTTGGTGCCATCCGATATGGAGTCTTGGAAATTGGCAATGTTCTAGATACTACACAGAGGTCTATTTATCTCTTCAACAGAAGTCCTAAAATATGCTAGGAAAATCTCCAAAATCTTGTACAATAGGGATTTGGTCTATAGTACATTCCATACTCGTACATCCGATCGCAACTAAACAACTCATAAGGAACATATCGCTCGTTGGTTGGCATTGAAATTTGATCATAGAACATCCAGGTATCGTAAATATGATAGTCCTGGTAGTGGAATCCAAGTTGGCACCATACTTGGTTAGCCAATCAATTCCTAGGATAATGTTAAACTCGGACATTGACAGAACTACCATACATGCCGAAATATTCCTATCTTCCAAGGTCAAGGGACAGTCTTTGCACACTTTACCCAACTTAATAGTCACTACTAATAGTGACACAGGATTGAGTGCTGGCTCAAGTGCCTGAGATTTCAAACCCAACTAGCATTCAATCTTTATAGTAACAAAAAAATGTGCAGCACCAGTATTAAACAAAGCTCTAACTTGACTATTGTGGATATCGCAGGCTTTCTTTCTACCCATAGCTTTTCTTTTAAATTCTTTTCCAAAAAAAATTTCTAATTCAAAACGAAAGAGTCGCCACTTAATTTTTAAAAGGAAAATTAAGAAACCATTTTAAAGCAAACTGATCTTTTGCGAAACCAAAGATTAACTGGGTCCGGGGATTATGGAATGAGAGGGGAAGGAGCCCGGCGGACTAAAACACCCCCTCTCATCCTATATCGCGATAGCCCTCTACTCAACATCCATTTAATCGAATTAATAATCTAAGCATGCCCTCAATTAATACATATATAGGTATACATAACACAAGCATGTTGGAAATGGTGTAAAATCGCTAACGGTAAAATATCATTCATAAATCACATAATTCAACTAGCAAGCATCATGATATGCAATAAGAAACAAGAGAACTTACCCGAGATCCAGCAGCGATATTAAACGTGCAATGCATACATGTAAAAGAAAGTCCTAAACAAAGGTCTCTAATCACATATGCACATAAGGCAAATCCTAATTCTAAGGTGTTGCGCATGAGGTTGAAAAAAATCAAGTAAAATCAAAGAAATGAATTAAACTAGAGAAGGGATGATAAGTTGTACCTCATATGCGCTACAAAACAAAGGTTAGTACACATGCCTTAGACAAGATATAATATCAAAGAGTAATTAATCCTAAGTCATGTTCAATTAGATTCAACTAAGGCCAACTTTATCCAAGAACTAGTTTTAATTCTAAGCATCAATGAATGAATGTTTATGAACAAGAATGAGATATGAATTTATTCACTAATTTGGATCACTTAGCCTCTGGATTTAAGCTAAATTATCATTATTCAAAACATGATTTGGGTTCCAAGACATTAGGAGACCATTTGAGTTGAAATAAATAAGATTAGACAAAAACAGAGACAGTTTTTTATGATTTACAGAGAGCAAACCAGATTTTCAAAAATAGAAATAAAATACTTCCAACGGTTGGATCTTAATGATTTTCGGATATGTTATGCCTCTGTGAGTCTAGTTTCTAACCCAAAAAGAAAATCAAGGTTTCAACAGTTAGATCTCCGGGAATATGGGAAACACTAGACCTCACTCAGGATATTACAATTCTCTGTCCAGAGATCTTGTATGATTTTTTAAAAATAGCAAACAAATCCGAATTGCTTCATTCGTTTTAGGGAACCTTCCTAACACATTAAGGTTCTTATAAAAAATTATTAGAGGTCATGAAAACTTGGTTAGAGCTCTGATCTATAAATTTTAAAACCGGTTTGCTGTTCTGAAATTTTGGACAGAGAATTGCTTATTTGGAAATCATAAGCCCAAACCATCCTAAGTATGGAATCTTATCAAAACAACAATCAAAGAGGTACTTATATGAGTTATGAACACCATCCAGTTGATCTCATCCCATTCCAATGGACCATGATTTTATGAAAAATCTTTGATCACAGAGGGTTCAAGGATTCACTGCACCAATGTTGAATTAATGTTCATATTTCAAATCAAACTTAATCCATGACTCTAGAGAGAGCTAGGATCAAGTATGATTATGACCATTAAAATGAGTGATGAAATATAAAGTGATCCATAGATTTAACCTTGGAGAACCTCATACTTAGATCTCCAAATATGGAGTCCTAGTAAGAATACCCAAGGTTTTACTCAATCTAATAGACTTTTAGACATTCAAGTTCCCTAAATTTCATCAAGCTATGAAAGCTTACACTCAAATCCTCTCCCAAACATAGGGTCCTTGAGGAGATTATAGCCATGAAATCATATTCTCCTCTCAAATTAATGGTCCTTGGAGATTAAATGAGACTATGATCTACATGAACCTCTATGGAATATAGAATGAATTCCATAAGATTCATAGTAAGAGATCCTAGTCATGAGTTGATACTAGTATCTCATCAACTATGTGTAGATATGACCATGATCAACTTTAAACTCCATATGAGCCATAAAATCATAAGAGATCAAAGGATCAACCAAATAAGAAAAGAAATACTAAAAGGAAAATTTACATGAAAATTTATGAATCTTCAAAGAAAAATTGGAATTTAAAAAATCAAAGTTTACTTAAGAAAAATCAAAAGAACAAACACCTTGAAAATAACCCATTCATTTAAATCCAAAGCTCATTTAGATCCAAATTAGTAAATTATCATGAGATTCAATCACAAATTCTTGGTGGTGTGTGATGAAATGAGGTAAGAAGAGAGGTTTTGAAAATGTGTAAAGCTCCTAGATCTAAGAATTTGTGATTGAATTGCTTAATTCCTCAAAGTGATTGAGAGGTTACCTCTATGACCTCAAGGATTTCTTCTATCTTTGTGAAGTTCTTCCAAAATCTTCAAGATCTTCTTAAAATTCTTCAAATTCTTCAAGAAAAAAAAAACTCCTCTCTTCTTCTCAATTCTCTCTATATGATTCTTGTATCTCTCTCTAAATTCAAGTATATGTGTGTGTATTGATTCAAGTCCCTCAAAATGAAGATGAAGATCTATTTATATAGGCCATCATCTCAAGGATAAATGGGTAAATTCGGGTGGAGACCCATGTGCAAAGATTTCTTCTAGAACATGTGAGAAAAGCAGTCTGTTACAGCCAGCGGCACTCGACGGGTTCCGGCGGCATTCCCTGAGTGCCGGGCGGCACTCACTGAATGCCGGGCGGCAAACAGAGAGTGCCGGCGCGGCACTCAGTGAGTGCCGCCGCGTTTTTCGCGTGCCGGGGCTAACTGAATTTGCTCCCTTTTTTAAATTTTCGAAAAGAAAATTAATCTAAACTTAATTTTTGTGAGTTATCTTTATATATTCATGTATATTTGTGCTAAAATTCACCCATGTGGGTGGTATGCACCCATGTGCATGGTATATTCTTCAATATACTATGTTTTCTTATTATTATTATTATTATTATTTTTTTCAAGAGACAATTTTCCTTTATTTAAAACTCCTTTTTATCATTTTCACCTTATACTTTCTTTCAAAACCTTTTTTATATGTATATTGAGCAAATTTTCAGACTGATTTCCTCATGTGTCCTTCAACATTCGGGTTTCTCCCAAATACCCAAACCCTCTCTCTTTTTTATTATTTTCAATTTTGAAATTTAACTTGAAGAATCATTTTGAAGATCTTGAATTTCTTGGAAAATCTTCGAACGTCACGGTCATCGTCATCATCGGTCTTTGAGAGGTAACCAATCCCTGGATTTGACGTTTGGTCAAAATTGGGGTGTCTACAACTATGAAAAAGTACAACTGTACCTTCTAGATTATGTTATTCCTCGGTATCAAAGCCTGCATCTTCTGGGATGATGGCATTCACTCGAACCTAATCTGGGGGTCCTTGTAATCCTTGTACTGGTGCCCCATAATATCATCCACGAGGTGGGCAACAATCCTTGCTCAAGTGGCCAGGCTTGTTATAGTTATGGTAGAACTTATCATTACGACAATGGGTCTTGGGAGGTGCATTTCTTGCAATATGTCCTGGCACTCGATAGTTACAACATCCTTCATCGTTCGATTGTGGGGCAACAAGTAGTGCTTGGGGTGGTGGTCCTCACTATTAATATTGCTAAGGTCTAGGGTAAATTGGTTGGGTTTTCTTGGTTCTATCCCAATTTTGCTTGTTCCCTTGAAAATTATCCTAAGGTCTCCAACCTTGGGAATTCCTCAGTGGCAAGTTCTTGAAATTCATTGACTGAAAGTTCCTTGGTGGCAATGGTCAGTTCATTGGTTGTTGCTGAACTGGATTCACATCCTTCTCAAGACTCACAGTGAATCATAAAAGTCCCTCGAAAGATTGGTTGAGATGCCCAATCATCGTATATCGGAGGTGAGGGTTTTTTCCTTGGTGAAAATACTTAACCTACTGGGATTTTGCCCTCAAACCAGTTAGTTTGACTATAGAAATTATAATACATTTATGTATGCCAATTCATGAGATGAGTGGTTAGGCTGTTATCTTAAACATCATTGTATATAATTCATATGTGTATAGGATTATACATGGGAGATATGAATTACTATTCTTTGTTGCTTCAAATAAGTCATAGTGGATGATAAGATCGGATAACATATCAGGTATGCACTATAGCATGATTAACTTCTATATGATAGAGTAATGAATATCATTTACAAGAGTAGTTGACTCTAAGTTAATATGCTAGTGCATGAATTGCATTAACGGACTATGAGTTAAAACGATTGACAAGAAAATCTACCACAGTTAATAGGAACTCAAACTTGTATAAGACACATTTCTTAATCTTGCGATAGTAATGGACACAAGCCATATGCTTGGTTGCTTTTGAGTTACCAATCAGTGATGTCTTTAAGATCAACACCTGGGTATCTTGGGTGATCAAGTTTATGGTATTGGGAACTTATATTATCAAGATGGAATCTACCCTTTTGTAAAGAGTAGTTCTTTACAAAAGAATAAGTATTCCCATGTGGTTGATTACACAGAGCTGCGTAGCCATGTCAACAAGTTGTTGTAGAGATGTTTGGTAATTTATGAATGGTGACTGATACTCGAGGAATATAAGATGCATTTATCAATTGGGTAGATAGTATTATCATTCATACATCCCATTGATAAATATGAATCTTGGAAAGGTAGAGGGACATTAGTGCCATATTATACAAGGCTAGGAATCGCTAATATAAGTATGATATTATTCTTATGCACTGGAGTGCAATTATCATTATATAGTGGAGTTAATGATAATTGATTAATTATAATTCCTTAGTTAAGAGTTTAACTAGATGGAATTAATTGTTAATCAGAGCCAATAATTAAGAACATAGGGGTCCCACTCTTTGCTCGAAGGAATGTTTTGATGCAAAGGGGAAAAGGAAAATGGGAACCACTAATCGGTTTATGGGACTAACTGATTAGTGAGTAACTAGTTTGTTGGACCAACTGGTTGCTGGGAACCCACTAATCGGTTAGTGGGTAAAACCGGTTTCTAAGAAATCGGTTACTACTGACTAATTAGTTATTGATGAACCGATTTGTGGGTAATAACTGGTTTCAGGAAGGTTGGTTTAAAAAGTTTAAAAATAGGGGGGCTGCGAGCAGAATTAAGTAGTTGCGTATCTTCACAATCTAAATGCCCTAGCTTTCTCCTAGAAGGGTTTCTACCAAACCCTAGCTTCCATGATCATTCAAGAGACATAGGAGTGAAGATCGCTAGCCTCGGACAATGCTTGCTAAATGATCTTCAGATTGATCAATACTAATCGAAAGTTGCTAAATTTTGGACATGATGAAGTAGACGTTGAGCCAAAGCTACTGTCAAAAATTCAAGTCAATTGGAGATTGTTCAGTCCTCCTAGTGAGAGCATCTTTGTCGGATGAAGGTTATCGGGATTGAATCATCACAGGAATCGTAGAAGAGTTCTTGAAACGATTCAACAAATCACAAAGGTATATCTAACTGGGTAGATATATATATGTAAGTGTATGTATATATAGTGCGTGCAATATAAACGAGAAGTAGATCTAAAATTTTGAACTGTATCTATCCTTCCGCTGTGCATTGTGACCCGGTTTTCCAACAACTGGTATCAGAGCCATCTTGTTTAAGTTGTATGTAATAGGATTATGGATTCATGATGAACTAGGGTATTAGTTTTTTCAAAATCTTTTAAAATAAAATAGTTTTTCAATATAAAGATTAATTAGGGTTTACAAAAATATCAATTTTAATTATGTTTTAGATTTGATAAATTTTTTGGATTGATTGGATACTGTAGAAAATGTTTTTGTGTTGATTGAAGCTGAAATTTCAAAGCTGTTCAAATCTGATCTGGACGAGTACCAGAAATCGATTTATAGGACAAACTAGTTATTGGTTACAACTCTAGAAACTGGTTTATGGGACAAACCGGTTGCTGTACCGGTTACTGGGAAGGATAGATCCATCTTTTTGGTTCCTTTCTACAAGCTCCATCTCCATGGTTACTGGTCAATGGCTTCATCTTCATGGACACTCCTCTTCTTTATTACATACAATGTACAATACCTCTTTTGTGCTTTATAATTGATCTAAGAAAAATAGGTGATGAAAACCATTGCAACTTTCCTTTTCGCAAGAATGAAGCTACAATGCCCTTAACAATGCCTCAATAAACCATCATTTAAAATAAACAAAATTTTAAATATTCCATGAGAGATAAGGCTCCCTGCAAATACATTAGCTACGTACATCCATGCATATAGCAACAATATATATCCCATAAAACCCCATGTAACGCCCCGCAGTAGCAAAAATAGAGAAAATAAATTCCTTTTTGGAGCTGTAGGCCATGACAGTTGAAAGTCACCATGTTTTCCATGAGTAAAGTCTAACCATTAGAGTAATGAATAAACAAACGCATTTGGAATGTGTAAGTGTTGACATAATATAGAACAAGAGTTTAATACTAGCTATTCTAACCCACAAGTATCTGCAAAAATACAAATAAAGCATTGGAACCATATACCGATTACAAGTTGACTTATTTCAACAGTCTCTAAAACATAAACAGAAACTATCCACGATGAAGCTCCAGGTTTTCAGCTCGCATAGTAGTCAGCACCAGCATAGCCACCTTCATCGTAGGCTTCATCCTCATAGCTCTTAGCCATGTACTCTTCTCTCGAATACTGATAACCCCAGCTAGCTGGGCATTGAATATCCAGCGGCATAAAGCCGTCAACTACAAAAGCCGAGTGAATGCAAATACTAGCACAGTATCTATAGTTATACAACACATATAGAACAACATCATTATTAAGGATCATCTCGTCATTCGTAGTCCCGAATGCACCAACACAATATATCATAACAGGCATCATCCCAACCAACCCCAATTATAACATGGACTCTTGGGTCCACATCTTTCACGTAGCCTTATATTTTAAACCATTCATTTTTAACCTGGCATGCAGCCTAATCCATCACGACCTATCAAACTTAGCACGCAGTCACAACTTTTTAGACATCCTCGATATATATGCATTCTCAACATACTCAACATATAAGCTTTTTTGATAAAATCAACATATAAGCTTCCTCGATATACTCAACATATAAGCTTTCTTGACATACTCGACATATAAGCTTTCTTGACATACTCGACATATAAGCTTCATCGACATAGTCAAAATGTAAGTTTTCTTGACATACTTGACATATACACTTTCTCGATATACTCGATATATAAGCTTTCTCGACATACTTGACATATAAGCTTCCTCGACATACTCGACATATAAGCTTCCTTGATATACTCGTTATGTAAGCTTTCTCGATATACTCAACATATACGCTTTCTCGACATACTCAACATAGAAGCTTCCTCAACATACTCCATATTAGCCTCTATCTGGATCTCCCATCCCGGTCATGGACTATGGTAATACCACCAGTATATTCCTTAGTCTCTCTCGTGGACTAAGGTGATGCCAACAATATATCCCTTAGTCTCTCTGGTGGAATAAGGCGGTGCCATCCATTTTTCCCATAGTCTCTATCATGAACTGAGGTGATAAAGATACTCCACACAAATCACATCTATTCACCACCAACATTGTACGATCTTTGCGATCGCATTAACACATACCAACATAAATAGTATTAACCTTTACGGTCGATAGACCTACGACTGTGTAAGTTCCTAAGAAGGATGGACGAGTTTGTGTATGTGTCAACTTCCGAGATCTAAACAAAGCTAGTCAGAAGGATAACTTCCTACACCCCCATATCGATGTATTGGCAGATAACACTGCGGGCCATAAGCTTCTATCATTTATGGATGGATTCTCAGGGTATAATCAAATCTTGATGGCACCAGAAGACTGAGAAAAGATAACCTACATCACTCCATGGGAGACTCATTGCTACGGGGTGATGCTTTTTGGACTCTAGAATGCCGGATCAACCTACCAAAAGGCCGCTACCACTTTATTACAAGACATGATTCATAAGGAAGTAGAGTTGTACATGGATGACATGATTATAAAGTCCAAGGATCTAGAAGGACACCTGGTAGCATTAGAAAAGTTCTTCGAAAGGTTGCACAAATAAAAGGCAATTCTACACCACCAGATAATGAGAAAAATAAAAGTAAGAGGGTTCCTCAGGATGATCGAATTCACCAGTCTCTTCATCTCCAAGCTCACAACTATGTGTAATCCCTTGTTTCGATTGTTGAAGAAAGGAGAAAAGTTCCAATGGGATGACCAATGCCACACCACCTTTGATAAAATAAAAACTTACCTTCAAAACCCACCAATTCTTTTTACCACCTACCCCTCACAAGCCCTTGCTCCTTTACCTATCTGTCTCTGAAAGTGCCATGGGTTGCATACTAGCCCTAGAAGAAGAAGAAAACCACTCCAAAAAGCCATATATTACCTTAGCTAGAGGATGACTGGGTGTAAGCTCAACTACTCTACCCTTGAAAAAATAGATTGGGCCTTATTCTGGTGCACCCGCCAACTAAGGTACTACATGGTAGCCTTCCCTGTTGTACTCATATCCGTATGGATCCTCTAAAATACCTTATCAGAAAACCTACCCTAATCGGTCGCATATCCCATTGGTTACTTCTACTATATAAGTTCGATATCAAGTATGTAACAAGCAAGTCAGTGAAATGGAGCACTATAGCTAAACATCTTGCTGAGCATGCTGTTGATTCTGAGGAAAATAGAGACTTTTTATTCCTAGATGAGAATATCATGGAAGTCAAGGAAGAGCAATGGAAATTATACTTTGATGGAGTAGCAAACATGAAAGGATTTAGAGTAGGAATGATTTTGGTATTACAAAATAGAGACCACAACCCATTGGCAGTTAAACTCAATTATAACTCCACCAACAACACCTCTGAGTATGAGACATGTATTCTGGGGATGGAGGCAATAGTAGAACTAAAACTTCAAAAATTGGACGTCTTTAGAGATTTGAACTTCATTGTGTCGCAAGCGAGAGGAGAACGGAAGGTAAAGGAGGAAAGGTTGAAACCCTATCAGGATCATCTTGAAGGACTTAAGAGACATTTCAAAAGCATAGCGTTCTTCTACCTACCTAGGGAAGAGAATCAGTTAGAAAACTCTTTGGCCATACTAGCAACCGTGATCCAAATCCCCATCAGAGTCAAAATGACGCCCTTGGTAATTGAGCAGAGATATGAGCTGTCATTTAGTAGGATCTCCACAATCGGAAGAAAGGAAAGTGCCATGGTACCAAGACGTATTAAATTTCATCAAAAAAGGAGGATATCCAAAACCCTGAGTCTTTAAACCCCAGTGTCCCTATCCAAATCAGTAGATGCATTAGAATTAAACACCAGCGCAACACAAGTCCACTCGGAGTGGCATACCATATCCATAACACCAGCTCATGCTAGGATTACTTATTTATAAAGATGTAGTATCAGGCACGACATGACTCAGCACCCAATCTGTACCACATCTAGGGGTGCAACTTGGGCAAGCCAACCCATGCCCAGCCTGGCCAAAAAATACAAGGGCTTGAGTAGTGATTTTTTGTAACTTGGGCAGGCTTGGGCCTAAATTATAAAGCCCGAATTAAAATTGGGCTGGGCTTGGGCAGAATTTTGCCAACCCGTGACACCCGAGCCCAGCCCGAATTACCATTTGTTATATAATAATATAATAATGTATATTATTATATTTTACATTTATACACATTTTTTAGTGTCAACCATTAATTTGACCACTATTTCATATAGACCATTGGATCAAATAAACCCTAATATATAACATTATAACCCCAATCCCTTACCTCACTCCATCTTATGATTGATCAGTAGCATCTCTCACCTCATCTCTGATGCCTCGTTCGCCCCCCCCACCCCCCCACTGATGGATTTTTTTGCTCTCGCCCTCCCCGTCACAGTCCTTCTCTAGCACTCCGTCACAACTATCTCACTCGACACTTGGCCTACTTCACTCTCTCTAATTTTCTTTCTTGATATATTTCTAGTTTAATTTTGTAAATTTTTTTATCTATTGATTTATCTTGGATTTGTAAGATTTTGATTAAGAATCTTTCTAGTTCAGGGTTTATTAAAAGATTTCTCAAATTCTCAATAACACATAGAGAAATATATATACATATGTGTATATATACTTATGTGTATGTGTGTGTGTTTGTGTGATATATTTATGAGGTGATCAAAACTCTGGGTTTTTATGGTGTGGAATGCTTGAATCAAAGAGTAGTTTTGCTTTTGGTTTTGCAATTCGGGTTTCTCGGGCAACCCGAACAACCTGATTTTATCTTGGGCTAGGGCTAGGGCTGGGCCTGGGCAGGGATGTCTCGGGCTTCTCTTTGGGCCTGGGCAGGCTTGGGCAAGCTGTCATGAGTAGTGAACGGGCCTGGGCGTTGCCTGGTCATGTCGGGTCCTGTACGACATGCATGCATTGCCACATCCATGCATTGCATAACATCTTCCCAACGTAGCATCCGCCTGTTTCGCTGTTCAATTGAATACATATTTTGTCTTTTTATGCCCCGAACTAGAGAGAGAGATATTTGTATAAATATACACACACCCTCTTACACACATATATATACATCACACATATATATACATCACACATATATTATTAGGTATTTGAGATCTACTTCTTATCGACTCTATAGATGCACAGAATAGAAGTTATACCTTTTGGTCTTGAACACAATTCTTATTATCTCTTCTCCCTTCAACGTGCATTAACTTCCTCTAGAAAGTCTTCACCCTTATGTCTTCTTGAGTCCTTACCAGAGAGGCTAGTGTTTATGGGAACCCTAATAGAGATGTGAGAAGGTATAGAACACTTATTAAAATGTCTGGACCTTTTAAAAACTTAAAACAAGATCCTTTATTCTATCTCTCAAGTCCTCCTATTTGTAAGTTTTCAAACCGACTTTTTGTTTCTATCGATTGATCAGGTTTCAATCGATTAAAACACATTCAATCCATAGAAACACTTCTAATTAATTGTACCTTATCAATCAATTGAACCATTTTGAATCAATTGAATGGGATTAGTCACCAATCAATTGGTTCACCTCTTCCTGCCTTTCCAAGTATTCTTGTGGAGCTAAGAGTGGGACCTCCTATGTTCCTTATTGTTGACTTAAGCCAGTCATTAACCCCTATGATTAAACTCTTTGACCAGCGAATTAACCAACTAATCAATTAAAGTTAATACCACTATATAACGATAACTATACTCCAACGCAAAAGGACATATCCAAAGTGAGAACTAGACTTGTATGATTGAACTAATGTCCCTATATCATCAACATTTGTAATCATACTCAGGTAGTCGGATAAACGATTATTGTTAACCTAACAGATGATTATATCTTTTACTCCTTGAGTTTTATTCACCTCTCATAATTACCAAACATGTCGATAACTACTTATCAACAAGACTGTCATTCTCAGTAACCAACTTGGTGACATTCTCAAGGGAATACTTACTCTTTATAAGAGGGTAGATTTTATCTTAACAATATATGTTTACAACCCTATGAACATGACTTACCCAAGATACCCAAGTGTTGATCTTGAAGACCTCACTGATTGGTAATTTAAAGCAGTCACATACATAATATGTGTCCATAATCGTCTGAAGATTAAGAACACATACCTTATGTAAGTTTTGATTTCCGTCAATGCAATTAAGCACTAGCATATTAACTAAGAGTCTCGCACTCTAGTGATTAAGATTCATCACTCCATCCAATGGTAGTTAATCATGCTATAGTGTATACCTGATGAGATATTCAATCTCATCATCCACTGTCAAAAATTCTAAGTATCAAATAATAGTAATTCGTAGCTCATCTATATGTTTCTTATACTTACACGAATTACCTACTATGATACTTAAGGATTATAAATAATCATCTTATGAAACATACATAATGAAATGTAACTGATATCCATATATAAAACGTCAATGTCTTATATATATAGTAATAGTTTGAGAACACAATCCCAACAAACTCCCACATCCACTCCTAACCCATTAGAACTGCATCTGAGACCTAATCTATCTAGATGATGATCAAAGACCTTATGAGTAAAGGCCTTTGTAAACAAATTTGCAAGACTATCAGTAGTTGTAATCTTGGTGATAGTCATATTTCCACGTTGGACTATATCTCGAATGAGATGATACTTTCTTTATAAGTGCATTCCCTTTCCACGGTTCCTTGGCTCCTTGGACTGAGCCACTGCGCCACTACTATCGTACTATAGCATAATAGGTGACAATGATGCTAGTACCACCTCGAGTTCTATGAGGAACTTCTTGAGTGAAACGGTTTCCTTTGCGGCTTGACGACCAGCCACATACTCAGCTTCTGTCATTGAGTCTGTACTGCATTTTTGCTTATTGCTTTTCTAGCTAACAATACTACCTCCTAAGGTAAAGAGATTTCCAGATGTAGACTTTCTTGAAGTTTTATCTGACATAAAATCCGAGTTAGCATATCCTACTAGAATCAACTTATCCCCGCCATGCATTAGCATGTAATCTTTAGTTCTTATCAAGTACTTAAGAATATGCTTAACAATTTTCCAGTGTTCTAGAGTAGGATTCGACTGATATCTGCTAACCATGCCAATGACAAAGAAGATATCTGGTCTAGTGAATAACATTGCATACATGAGACTACCCACTATCGAAGCATAGGAAACTCCTGCCATGCAAATGCTCTCCTTTTGTGTCTTAGGACACAAATCCTTGGAAAACGCTAAACCATGCCTGAAAAGTAACAAACCTTTCTTCGAGTTATCCATAGAAAATCTAGTTAGAACTTTATCAATATAACCAGCTTGAGGCAATCCCATTATCCTTCGCTTACAATCTCAAAAGAACTTTATCTCAAGGATATAACTCGTTTGTCATAGATCCTTCATATCAAAAGTACTAGCTAAGCCAAACTTTGATTCATGGCAATGCCCCTACATCATTCCTAATGAATAGAATGTCATCAACATAAAGTGCAAGAAAGACCATCACCTTTCCTTCACATTTCTTATATACACAAGGTTCATCCAGATTCTATTTGAAACCAAACGATTTGACTGGTTGGTCAAACTGAATGTTCCAACTCCTGGATGCTTGCTTAAGCCCATAAATAGACTTTTACAGCTCACATATTAAGTTACCTTTTCTGCCAGCTATGAACCCTTCTGGTTACTACATATAGATGCCCTCCTCAAGATTGCCATTCAAGAATGCAGTCTTGATGTCCATTTGCCAGATCTCAAAATCAAGGCATGCAATAATGGATAAGAGTGTTCTGGTGGACTTGAGCATGGCTACCGGCGAGAAGGTTTCCTCATAGTCAATGCCCTCTATCTGAGTATAAGCTTTTGCTATAAGCCTCGCCTTAAAGGTCTCAACCTTTTCATCATATCCCCTTTTCCTCTTGTACACCAACTTATAGCCAATCGGTTAATATTGGCAAGTGTTTCTACAAGATTCTAGACTTGACTAGGATTCGTAGATTCAAACTCAGTGTTTGTAAAACAAATACCTTTTAATCTCTTATATCTTAACAATACCAATCATAAGTACCCTTTGGATACCCTATGCAATAATATACTTCCAATCGTGATTCCAATTTGCTCATCTTTCCTTTCAGCACATGTACTGGACACCCCCATATTTTGAGATGTTAAAAAGAGGGCTTGTGTCCAATCCACATTTCCCATGGTGTCTTAAGAATAAATTTTCTGGGATCAAGATTTAGTATGTACATAGCGGTTTCCAAAGCATTACTCCAAAAAAATAATGGCAACTTTGAATAACTCATCATCGACTTAGTTATGTCTAAAATAGTCTGGTTCTACCTTCATGCTACACCATTCTGCTGAGGCATACCAGCTATAGTCAACTATGATAGAATCCCATTCTGTATCAGTTGATCAATAAATTCATTAGAGAGGTATTCGCCACCTCGATCTGATCGAATGGCTTTGATATGTGTGTCTAATTGCTTCTCCACCTCAGTCCTAAACTCTTTGAATTTTTTAAAGGCTTCGAACTTGTGCTGCATTAGCTAAATATATCCATACCTAGAGTGATCATCAATGAATGTAATAAAATACTCATAACCACCCCTAGCTCTAATATTTATTCGACCACACACATCTGTGTGAACTAATTTCAACAATACATTGGTCTTGTTGCCCTTTGCGAGAAAGGGCCTTTTGGTCATTTTATCCTCTAAACATGATTCACAGACTTCCATTGGTCCTAGAACCAAATCGCCTAAGATCCCTTCTTTGACTAGTTTGCCAATCTTGTTTATATTGATATGACCTAGCCTCATGTACCGAATACTTATTGGATTAGTGGAAGGTTTCTTTCTTTTAGATGGTACAGTTACCATTGAGTTATTAAGTTCCATGTCAGAATCCTTAGAAAAATTTAAAGTGATCACATACAAGCCATTTGTGAACATATAAAAGAACTATTTATTTTCATAACAACCTCAGTTCCAAAATAAAAAGAATAACTATTATTTGACAATTCCAAAACTGAAATTAAATTATGTCTTATTACAGAGATGCAAAGTTCATCTGATAAAATTAGTGTCTTATTGTTTGGAAACACTAAAACTGCCACTCCTATAGCAACGGCAGTTACAGTTATACTAGAACCTAGAGTCAGCATGATCTCTCCATCATTGAAACTCCTGGTTAATATGAACCCTTGCAACAAATTATAAATATGGTTTGTACACCAAAATCAATGCACCAAGTGTTTAAAGTATTCGTTATAAAGCCTACTTCAATCACATGTGATTCGATCATACCTTGAACTCTTTTAGCTAAGCCTTTCCTTTTCCCTTAGATTTTGCAATCTTTGGAACTAGTGCAATACTTGGACCACCAATGCCATCCTTCTTCTTTCCTTTCTTGCCTTTCGACGTAGATCGAGAAGAAAAAGCACTTTTCTCAACATTCAGGATGTTGCCCCCAGGTTTGATCACCTCGTCTGCTTCCTGAAGAGAACTCATCAATTCGCTTATAGAAAAATTCATTTGATTCATATTATAATTAAGTTTTAATTGAGTGAATGATGGAGACAGGGAGTTGAGGATCATATAAATTGGGTTTGTGCATCAATGTTGGCACCTAGAGTCTCTAATTCATTTAAATAACCAATCATTTTTAAAACATGCTCTCGAATTGGGGTCCCTTCCAACATCTTAGCGCTCGCTATCTTTCGCATGGCGATCTACCGAGCCGGTCTACCATATTCCCCAAATATTTCTTTGAGGCTGGTAATCATGGCACTAGCAGAATCATTTGGCATAAACTAGTGTTACAACATATAAATCATAGATGCCAGTATATAACAATAGGCTATCCCATTCGATTTCTTCCATTTATCGAACTCGCGTCTAGCAGTTATCGAAGCATTTACAGCGGGTTATGCAAGGCATGGGATAGTGAGGACAAAAATGTGATCCTCTGTAGTTAAAATAATATCAAGGATGCATTTCCAATTCAATGTAGTTGTTTCGAGTTAGTTAGTTTTGCATGAGTATGGTGGCAAGTGGACTAACAGATCCTGACATGATGAATTTTGAAAAGAATAACAGACATTATAAATGTAGATATCAAAATTTTAGACAGTAAAAAATAAAAGAATCCTTAAAACTCTTATCTTATAATAAAGTCTCCAAAATATCAAAACGAAAGAATAAAGCCTCTGTGTGCTGGTCAACATTCGATCTTTCGATTGATCATGACTTGTCCTCTATGGAACTCTTGCAAAATATGTCATAACTCCTTAACCCTTTTGATCTCTAAGTTTCTGAATAATGTCACGTGTGGGATCCTTTATTTATAGCTTAGCTAGTGTGCACCATTAACTAGGATCCAATGACAACTGCCTCAAGTAGTGCCTCTATATAGTGATCATCCTCTAACACGTCTCATTGATCCTATTCTTTAGGAAGTTCACATCTAGTAACTGATCACGAACAATAGTAATAGGGTGTATTTTATGTTTTTCTTTTAGTTTTATTATATAGTGGATGATGATTACGTTTAGAGAATTTTAATTAATAAAATTGTATTCATTGATTAAATCATTGCTTTCAAAATCTATTATTGTCTTAGATCTATTTTGAATGTGATGTGCACAATAGTCTATGTTTGCGGTGCTTGTATATATTATTTACATGTAATAGTGCTTATTTGAATTATGATATCAAGTAGTCGACTATTTTATGCCTAGGAAAGACGGAGTGTGCTGCAACCCTAGTTTAGTCTAAGACACTATGTACCAACCAAAGATGAATTAAATTGATGCATGAATTGTAGTTATCTTCTTGATGGAGCAATTAGGCTTATAGCTACAATTCCCCATTATCATTCAACATGATAAGCTAATGGAATGCATAGATACCCTTATTATGAAGCTAGTGGTGGATTTGCAATCCTAGGTTCAATACACATATTTATGAAAATAACTTTTAATCGCTTTCATAGTTAGATTTATTTCCTTAGTTGCTTAGTTTAATTAAAATCAAAATCAAAATTCAATTTTCTTAATTAACTAAGATAAGATTTTAAAATTAAAGTGCTTTAGTATTTCAATCTCTGTGGGTTCGACCTCTACTTCGACGCTACAAATCTTTTAAAGTAGAGTACACATTTTATCTTGATTTTGACGAGATCAGTAACCAATGAGCAACGTACCCTCCGTATGGAATGATCATCCATGGCTGGGTGACATAGA
This sequence comes from Hydrangea macrophylla, assembly GCA_033977485.1. Lineage (NCBI taxonomy): Eukaryota > Viridiplantae > Streptophyta > Magnoliopsida > Cornales > Hydrangeaceae > Hydrangea > Hydrangea macrophylla. The sequence goes on from CM066988.1 coordinate 17,886,484, forward strand.
ATACTTAACTCATCTTATAGTGAACAGTTAATGAAAGATCGTGGGAGTTATTAATAAGTCCCTCTCCCACTATATTTGATAGTTAAGGATTTTGCTTTTGGAAAAAATTGTTTCTTTACATTTTCCCATAAACATCCAATGTTTACTAATGTGTCAAAATGGCTTTTGAATTTTATTTTAGAAAACCTGTTTTACGTGCATGTAAGTAGTAACAATATCTAATGCCAATCACAACCAAGCACATGTAAAACAAAAAACTAAAATAAAACAAAGACGTTCAAATGCCTCTATCTCCCATGGCTTTATCTTCATAAATCCATCTCTTGGTTTGATCACCTCCAACTCCATCTGCATGGACATTGGCTCGCTTCTCCGTCTTCATGGACTATCCTATTTTATTACATTGCCCTATACTTCTTTCAAAGCTTACAATTTATCTAGAAAAGAAATAGCAATAAATAGGCTAGGAAAACCGGTGCGACTCTCCTTTTCACAGGAATGAAGTCGCATCACCCTTTAAGCATGCCTTATAAACCAAAGCAAACCAAAAGAAATAAACACCATTAAAAAATAACAATAGAAAATTGAAATCTTAGGGCTATGGGAGACAACGGTCTAATGATTGCTAAAAAAGGTTAGACGTACAAACATCCACGCACAAAATATATATATTGATTGGAACCCCTAATTGATTCACATATATCATGAACACTTCATTGAGTGACTAGTACTTTAAAACAACATCTTTTGTTCTATGTCTTTGTCTAATCAATTGAAATAGTTTTAATTGATTGAACTCTCTCAATCGATCGAATTCAATTCAATCAATTGAAATAGAAAGTTCAGAAAAATATTTTAAATTTCTAGAAGAGTATAAAATGTTAAAATAAGTAATATTTCATACTTTTAAAGATGTGAGAACTCTAGATAAAGAAGACTCATTCAATCGATTAAAACAGTTTCTATCGATTGAACTCAGTCCAGTTTCAATCGATTGAAACACTTTCAATTGATTGAAACTCACACGTATCCAATAAAATCAAAATTTTGTTTTCTGCTACGAAACTGATGCAGAAATAAATCTGTGACGATGTAGTTTCAGGAAAAAAGTACTAAATCATCAACATGCAAATCAAACTAGAATTCCAAAATGCATTTATAGATTCAAATAAGTGTGGCTCCGATACCAATTGATGGATTTAGGTTTTGAAAACTTAAATATCATGCGCAGTGGAAAATAACGTTCAAAACTTTACTAGGTATTTGAGATCGACTTCTTATCGACTCTATAGATGCGTAGAATAGAAGCTATACTTTTTGGTCTTAAACCCAACTCTAATTATCTCGTCTCCCTTCTACGTGTAGTAACTTCCTCTAGAAAGTCTTCACCCTTATGTCTCCTTGAATCCTTACCGGGGAGGCTAAGGTTTGTGGGAACCCTAATAGAGAGGTGAGGAATGTATAGAACACTTATAAAAATGTCTGGACCTTTTGAGAACTTAAAACTATGAGCTCTTTAATCTGTCTCGCAAGTACTCCTATTTAAAAGTTTTTAAATAGACTTTTTGGTTTTAATCGATTGATCTTGTTTCATCTATTGAACCCCAATTGATTGAAACACTTCTAATAGATTGAATCATATCAATCGATTGAAACATTTTCCATCGATTGAATGGGATCAGTCACCAATCGATTAGTTCACCTCTTCCTGGTTTTCCAAGTACTCTTGTGGAGCTAAGTGTGGGACCTCCTAGGTATCTTATTATTGGCTTAGACCAGTCATTAATCCCTATGATCAAACTCTTTGACTAGTGAATTAACCAACTAACCAGTTAACATTAACACCACTATATAATGACAACTACACTATGACGCAAAAGAATAGATCTGATGTGATAACTAGACTTGTATGGATGTACTAATGTCCCTATAACATCAACATTCTTAATCATATTCAGGTAGTCGGTTAAGCTATTACTATCAACCTGAATAGTGATTACATCTTCTACTCCTTGAGTTTCATTCCCCTCTCATGATTACCAAACATGTTGATAACTACTTATCAACAAGACTATCATTCTCAGTAATCAACTTGGTGACATTCTCAAGGGAATGCTTACTCTTTATCAGAGCGTAGATTCTATCTTGACATATATGTTCACAACCCTATGAACATGACTTACCCAAGTGTTGATCTTGAAGACCTCACTGATTGGTAAGTCAAAGTAGTCACATTTATAGTCTGTGCCCATAATCATCTCAAGATTAAGAAAATGTACCTTATAAAAGTTATGAGTTCCTATCGACTATTGACAGTTTTTGATGTCAATAGGAAAACCTCATGGTCCGTCAATGCAATATAAGCACTAGCACATTAACTAAGAGTCTCGTACTCTAGTGATTGAGATTCATCACTCCATCATCATGCTACAGTGTATACCTGATGATATATCCAATCTTATCATCCACTGTGACAAATTCTAAGTATCAAATACTAGTAATTCGTATCCACATGTATGCATCTCATACATACATGAATTACCTACTATGATACTTAAGAATTACAAACAACCATCTCATGAAAGATACATAATGAAATGTAAATTGATATCCATATATAGAACGTCAATGTCTCATGTACACAGTAATGGTTTGAGGGCACTATCCCAACACTAAGATAGTCAGGTGATCCATGATATGTCCTTAAAAGCTGTGGGTTGTGAATATGTCCTTAAAAGTAGTAGTCTAGGATCACTGGTAGACGTCGCTAAGTTATAGTAATAGATATTGATCTGCCTTGTTTCAAATGTTGTATCCCTGACATATAATGGGCTGTGCATATGTCCTTAGAAGTGAGGGGGATGGATTGACGTGGTGTCCATGATACGCAGTGGGCTGTGAATATGTGCTTATGCCTGGATAATCTACATCCAGACAATCCTGCTGTTTATAATATAGGTGGTGAACCGTATAATGACGGATACTACCCAGAGGAAAGGTATACAGAAACTGGGCTTGCTGGAATAGGAGATGGTGGAAATGACTATTAAGCTGATGACTATGTATACGCCAGCTGAAGACATAGGACATGTTATAGTTTTTTTTCCTATCCTTTAATATCTTATGTTTTGTAATAAGGCATAGGTTACCTTCAGATTTTTAATGTTACGTTTGAACTCTGATGTAATAATTTAGGGATTTTATAATATGTTGAGTTAATTCTATTACTGCTCTCTGCATTCCTTGCTATTTAGAACTGCGTGGTGTGGACAATTAATTAATTTCTCCAGTCATTGCCTATGAACCCAAAAAGAAAATTTATTTTCTCTATTTTTGCTATTCCAGAGCTAACACCAGCATTCGCATATCTTTCTCTTGCTTTTGCAATGCTTTTATTGTAAATCTTTAGCCTTCAAAAGACCTGTCTCTTCAAGACTTTGGCACTCGTTTGTAACACGTGCAGCCTTGCAAGTTCATGCAAAAGTGGGGTAAACTGTAGTCACCCCATTTTTTTTGGCGATCAGATTTAGGAGAGCTATACCTTGGTGGTTCAGGATGATTGTAGGACATGAAAAAGACTCCTAGGAGTTGATTCTATCTCTTGAAATGCTCAAAAATTGTTGTAAATGACCAAAATGCCCATCAAAGCCCAACACTCTAAGATTTGGACCAAAAGCTCTAAAAATATATTAATAAAAATAATCAAATGTGTTTTAGAATGAAATCAGATGAAAACGTCAGCTCTAAAGGCTCCTACAAGTACCGGAAGTTCCTATTTGACCTAGGTTTGACCAAAATCTTTCGTAATCATCCAAAAGTCCTGGACCCATTCTAGGTCATGTGAAGAATAATAAAACATGGTTTTAAAAGAAAATTGGGAAAAAATGTCAGCTCTTCGAGGCTCCAAGAAGTTCCCAGAACTTCCCGGAGATTCCTGGTTTGACCAGTTTGACCCAAAGTTTGACTTTAAAAACAAAGTATTTTGTAATTTTCAAATATTTTTTTATGGATAATAGTAGTAATATCTTTGTAAAGGTATATCGCACATAACTTTTGGACTTAAATTGAATGTATTTTGAATTTTCTAAAGTCAAAAAGGCGATCAAATCAGCCTTATCGCGAATGCAGCAAAACTTTTCAAAGTAACTCGACTCAGAACTACATATATTTTATGGAAAGTAGGCTTCATTACCTTTCTAATGGTATATCACAAGCTCAATTTGGAGTTCATATGTATTTTTTGTGAATTTCAGACGAAATAGGGCCTTTTGTGATTACTGGAACCTCTGTAGGGCCAAAAAATAATTTTGGAAACGTCTAAGGAGCAGTGCTACTACAGCATAGGCCATGTGCAGCCAGGGCACTCACCCCTAGATGGGTCCATTTTTTAAATTTATTTTGGGGTCTGTTTTGGATAATTGGAAATCAAACGACATAGTTTCTTGTTTACAGAACTTTTAGACCAATGAGAGCACTTTTTAAATCCCAATCTCTCCCTAATTTGGCCTATATAAACCCCCCTTTGTGCTTCATTTTGGGGGTGGCAAATGCAAAGCAAAAGAAAAATTATAGAGAGAGAGAGAGAGAGAGAGAGAGAGTGAGAGAGAGAGAGAGAGAGAACGAGAGAGAGTTATAATTGAGAAAGTGAGTTTCTTAGGTACTAATTTTATACTAAAAGTGAGTTCAAAACTCAAGTTTCTTCCATTACTAGTCATTATTTTTCACATTTATCACACCCAACAACCATTTGTTTTTGTATTTATGAGTTCAAAGTCTACTTCCATGTCCAAATGTCACCATATATGAGTGAAATACCAAGCTACAAGTCCAATATTTCATTGATTCCTACATATTGATTGATATTACTTTCTTTACATATTGTTGTTCAACTCTCCTTACCTCATTTCTTTTTATTTTTCTTTCATGATTTGTTCGTTCATAATAATCTAGATGATGGTATGTTGTTTGAGGGGGTGAATCCTTATGGATAGTAGCTCAAGAACTCAAAAAAATATTTAATACATGATGTCTTAGCATTCAAGAACCTTTGAGGTCTATTCCCAAGTGAATGCTTTGTGTTCTAAATATTTGGATAAGCTATTGAAGAGAGTTGGAAGTTGACATTCCATGTGGTTGTAATCTTCATTTGAGTGCTGAAAATACAACCCCAAAACATCTATTTTAAAACCCTCTTAAATCCCCACATTCTATTTTCAAAGGTTGGAAGCTCGTTCTCCAAAAAACCCCTACAACAATGAGTAACCCAACTTAAACATCATTTTTTGAGTTCAATACTCAATGGATGATGATGTTATCTCTTGGAAAGTCTTCCTAACTCACTAGAGAATGTCAATGATTTTTGGTTTGAATATGAAACACTTGGAGGGGTTCCTATTTGACCTAAACATTCTTTTGAAACATTTTGTCTTTCCATCACAGCAGTTTTGGTTAACTTTGAGCATTTGTTCCAGAGAACCTTTTCATTAAAAGTGGTCTAAATTTATTTTTCCCCTAAACTTCAGTGTGTTATGGAACATTTTGTACATTTTGGTGCACTAGATGTTTCGTTTCCATTTTCAAAGAAATTTATACATTTCAGTCGACAGTAAGGATTTTGTTTCTAAACAACTCCATTTATTTGTTTGATTTCTCTCATTATATAACTCTGATCATAGTTCGGATTATTTCGGTGTGTTCTAGCCATAAGGATGATCTCCATAAAATTTCATGAGTATAGCATGCTTCTAAGCCCTCTTTTCCATTTTTACAAGATAGCACAAACATTCTGTCCACTATTCACAGCAAGCACATTTTAACTTTTAGGATTTGATTAGATGTTCACATGCATTCCAAATAAGTCTGTCTGATGAAGTTGTTTTTGCCATATTTTCTTGTATACTAAAATAGCATTTTTTATGCATTCTCTCTTTCTGTTTGCAAGAAAACAAGGAGTTGCTGCTCTTACAGATGCTATTTCCCTTTCAAGCGAATGAGTATACGAGCAATAAAGAAGAATCTGAGAGATCGAATGACTATGAAAGACGGGAGCAAAGCACGAATGCAACAATCTCAAGAGTCTCTATCCCTCGCCCAACTACATCCAATAGCTTTGATTCCATTAATAGCAATAGGTCTTTCACATACAAGGAAAGAGAATAGGCATTGATAATCCGAATCGTCATAGTTGTCAGTAATAGAAGCAATCAGTAGAAAAGGAATCGGCAAACCTTGAGGCCATAAATAGATTTAAGGAGACGACAACACAAACTTACTACGCGGTCATTCTTACATTATGCTTCCAAGTCACTTTAGAAAATTCACGAATACATACACACCACTACCTTGCACACCTTAGGATCATAACTTGCATCCATGCAAGATTTAGAGTCTTTGTGACTCCTAATCGAAGAGGGTCATAAGGAATGAGATTAATCACACGTTATATGTTTCACCTATTTCAAATCTTCCTTTTCAACTAGGGATTAAGAAGCCATCTTTTTTCAAGAATCAACATGTATATTGATGATGCCAAAATTTGGGTTAAGAGATAAGGCAAAAAAGATAAGAGAAATTTGTATGTGGTTCACCCCTGTTAACGAAGAGACCTATGTCCACGTATGTGTCGGAGCACTTGCACTATGATATGAAATCGTCGGCAGCCTTTGGTGAACCAACAATAGAATGGAGCTACCAGAGGCTAGTCGGGCAATGTGTATGTGCGTGTAAAGAAAAGTTGTGATCCACTTCTATGGGGGGGGGGTGAGGGGTTCCCTTTATAGTTTAAGAAACCTCCTCGTACATGGCAAGTAATACAGATTAGGCAAACCTAATCTAATTAGGTTTGATTGACATGAATTATGCGACTTTCCTAAATGGATTAGGAAACTATCTATTCATTCAATTAGTACTCTACCTGCCCTAGGAGATTGGCTGGAACATTCTGTATCACGCCCTGAGGCTAGGCTGTGCTATGCCCGTAACAGGCAAGCCCGCGCAGCATTCTCGACCTGTTGGTTGAACCTTGTGACATTGGGTATACTGCTCAGGATTATCCCACAAATGACATGATTGGTCTCTAGATGATTTTGCGTTCCTTGGTGTAGTGGCAGAGCTTGATTCTCATTGGTTGAACATTTTTGTACATATCAGCTACCCCCTATTTCTAAGGCTTAAGTGATGCTTCATCAGATGAGTGTTGGAATCTATATGGCTTAGGTTAAGCATCCAGGATGCAGCTCAAGGAACTGCTTAGGGCTAGACTGGTCATCTTGGTAAATTGGGGCGTGGACAGATCGAATACCTCGGGAGCTCAGGGTCGTTACCTGCTATGGGTGGTCATAATTCATCTAGACTGGTGCTTAGGTAACCAAACCATCATGATCGAACCAGCCTATCAAGTCGCACATTTAGTGTGCACGTTCTTCGAAGAGGTGCTTGGATTACCCAAGGCTCCAGCTGTTTGCCTCTTGGTGGGATGCTTTCATGGCCATTGGATCAAAGGGAATCTGGACCATTCGTGTTGCCTATATAAGGGATACATGGGCAATTTCATTTTTCCTATTGTCCAGAGAGATGAGAAAATACCAAGCGATCTTCTGCATCCTGAGCTCTTCCTTTGCTTATTGTAAGTCTTCCTTTGCTCAGTCTTTGTCTTAATTCATTTTTTTCATTTCCTTCTTCCTTCTTTTTTTTTTCTATTTTTGAGCAACTCTGGAGAGTAGGAGTCCTATAGGCTTTGTGAGGGAGTGGGACTTCTATTTCCTTAGATTTTGTTTTTTTTTTTTAGTTCCGGGGGGGCTCTCTTGCCTTAGTGGAGTTGTACAACTAGCTTGTGTGCTAGTGTTCTTCCTTTTTTTGAGTGTTTCTGAGCTGCTCGGACCATGCACGTCCTACCGTTTAGGCTACTGAGGCTTCCAAAATTTTACCTTAGATTAGAGATTCAGGACCCCCACCTAGGTTGCCAGTTACTTTCCCGACCTATGACAGGGGCATTAAACATGTGCCATAAGGACTTCAACTCGTCCTCCCAATCGAAGGATGAGTATTCAGAATCCAAAAGCCCAAGTGTTAGCTTGGACCCACCATCACTGACCTCGTTCGACCACCATAGTGAGGACAGGATCACTGAACGAGTGTCCAGAGGGGATAAGGGCCAAGGGCAGCCTAAAGTTTCTGAACCACGGGGGTCGGGAAGCGATGCATCAACCTCGGATAGGCTTGAGGTAGCTTTTTCTTGTGAGTGGATTCCTATTAGATTGTTCGCGTCTAATCTGAGCAGACTTAGGGATAAGTATGACATTCCTGAAGAATTCTCTCTGGCTGTGCCACAGGGCAGGGCTCACCTGTACCAGTCGGGTTTTGTCACCCTTTTTGAGGACACCCTTATTACGGGCCTCTCTGCTTTTCCTTCACTCTCTTGCCCATGACATACTGATCTACCTCGGTATTGCTCCTGAGTAGCTCACCCCTAATGGCTGGAGATTCTTGATGGGAATCATTCACCTTTGGCCTTAGGTTTTCGGGTATAAGCTTAACCCTTTAGGATTTTCTATGGACCTACTGACTATTTTTGTTGCATGGGGAGGTTGGTTTCTTCTCCCTGAACGCTCGGTAAGGGAGAATGATAATAGATAAGTGCCCAAGCAACATTAAGGGATGGAAGAAGAAATTCTTCCAAGTGTCCACCTTCAGGCTCTGTGATGATGCTTTGGGAGTTCAACTAAGATCCTCCTGGGGTAGGAGTGTTGAGTGGTAAGCTCCAGAGTCTTTTGTTTATCTTCTACTTTGTTTTCTTGTTGCCTGGATACTTACTAACTCCTGTGTCATTTTGCAGCCAGATATACCAACTTACTGAGCATCCCGGACGAGTGCCAAGATTGGATAAGGGCATTGATCGAGGAGCCTGTCAACATTGTTGACCTACTGACCTGGACGGGAGCTCAGAAGGTTACTTACACACCCTATAAGGTTTTTCTTACCCCAGTCTTTCTACCCATCATTCTCGGTGAGTTACCATTTCGCGAATCTTTTTTACTACCTCCTGGTCCCTTTATGATAATTTACTGATCCGTTTATTTTTCTGATTCTACAGAAATGGCTCCCAAGAGGAATACCAATTCCCTGAGGCAGAAGGTGGCCGTCATAGTCGCTCGAGTAGGTTAGAAAAGGAGGATGACTAACTTGGCCGCCAACCCATAAATCTAGTGGCTGATCCACGGACCGAAGAAGGTATCGGCCGGGACATTGACCTAGAGTGTTGAGGTGGTGTCAGTCATAGAAAGCCCCCTAACGAATACCTCGCTTGGGGTTCCGCAAGTAGAGTCTGAGGTGTAGAGCCAGAGGAGGATATAGGATGCCCTCCTTCCAAGTCAGCTTGAGAGGTATAAGGGGATGGTCCCTTATAAGCTGGTTCGATGGCTTTACAACCTCTCCAATCTGGTAAGTCCTTTACCCTTTCCTTTTTTTATTTTTTTTGTGTTTCTTTTTTGACGATTGACTAACTTTTCTTTCTTTATCCAGGCCTACTATTTGGCAGTCGGGGTTAGGTTATCTCTGCCCAACCTAGCCGAGAGGGCTACTACTGTTGAGGTCACTCTTTTGAAGAAGAGAGCGGTGTGGGAGGCCAGGGAATCTGCCCTAGCCTTGGAGAAGGGAAAGGTTAAGGGGTTGGCCTTGAGCTTGAGAGCAGCTCAAGTAGAGTTTAAGGCTGCCTTGGCGAGCCTAGCAACTGTTGTGGCCGAGAAGAAGGCATTAAAGGATGATGCGGCAGCTTAGGATGAGGCTGCAGAGGCTGGGGAGGCAACAGATGAAGGATTCGATGCTAGCTTCTTTCAGGGTTACACAGACCCGAAGGGGAGGATGGCCATGAACCATCTCAAGTGGGATATCGCGGGCTACTCAGGGGTCGATTCTTACTTCATGGACACAGGGTCCCACTACTAAGGAAGCGACACTTGCCGGGAGGTGGCTCCTGACGGGGAGATCAAGAATACTGAGGATGAGGTGGTCATCGTGGATGATCCTCAGTAATTGCTTCGGCCCATATATTTATGTATATATATCTAAAATTTTATTTTATTTTTTGTGGGGTGGCTGCTATAATTTTTCCCCAGGTAATGTTCTTTTTCAAAACTAGTAATGGAAAGGCCCACTGACATACTGTGAATGTTTGTACTTGTACATTTTTTGCATCTTTGTGTTTGCCCATGCCCGACCAGTTGTCTAGTGTTGCTATGATACTACCTTAGCAGAAGGTTCTGAAGCTGTGACTGGTAAGGAGCACTTAGTCTTATGTGGACCTTTAAAGGCTGCTAAATTTCCCGAGCCATTGATGACTAGGATATTCCAATTTTGTAGGTCCCAACCAGGGTGCTATATGAGCTTTAAGTCCTGTAATTACTCGCTCAGTCCAATACTCAGGGGGTTTATCTAAGAGTTCACACTTAGTGCCCCTAGAGTCTTGACCCGGTGTGTGCTATGAGCATTATAGGTGCTCGGAAATGTCTAAGGGTTTATACTTAGATAATTCAAAGTCCTATAAATGCCTGGTGTGACTTCCTATTTAGTTCATTATTCCCTCCTGCTGGCCCCCTCCCCTCCCCAAGCTTTTGCTAAGGTGGGTGTTTAGAAAGGTAATGACCGTAGTTAGCCGACCTAAAACGTTGTTAGTTCTACGACCATTTGACTCCTCTATTATTGGCCACCTAGGGTATTTGGCCCCATCTAGGTTACGGACATAACTAAAGTCAATGCTTGGGGCGTGATCCTGAGGTCTTTTGGTTCCTCGGGTGTGATCCTGAGGCCTTTTGGTGCCTCCAGTGTGATCCTGAGGTCTTTTGGTGTCATGAAACACTGGTGAGGAATGTTGTTTGCAAGGAAAATTCTTTATTCGTACTAAAATTGTTTATGCAATTACAACTCACTTAAAGAAAACAAATTTTGAATTAAAGAAAATAATTTTGAACTAAAACATGCAATCTCCTCACAGGTCTAGATCTCGAGTCACTGGTAATACTTCAACAAGTGTTCAACGTTCCAGGGGTATGGCAAGTCCTGACCTTCGAGCATTGGTAACCAATAGGTTCCTGGTCGGTTAATCCGTGTAACCTTATAAGGTCCTTCCCAATTCGGCCCAAGCTTTCCATGGCGCGGGTTTTGGGCAGACTGGTTTATCGCTTTGAGAACGAGGTCCCCCACCTGGAAAATGCAGTATATTATGATCGGGAGAGAACAGATCCCAATTCTACGCATTAATTTGCATTTGTTAGACGTTTTTATCCTGTTTTTGTATAATTTACTTTATTTTTGATCTTCTGTCAGGTTATAGAATAAAGCAATGAATTCAAGCTAAATGGGGTGAAAAAGTAGGAAGAAAGAAGCAGAAAAAGCCTAGTGGCCCGCTCGCGCGAGAAGTAGAGTATCGCTCGCGAGACCTCCCATTTACTTGCTCGTGCGGCCCGCTTGCGCGATCCGTACGGAAAAACATAAAACGTGTATTTTGAGGTGCTGAAGACCCCTACATGGACGAAATTGTCCAATTACGTCCAGAATGCAATTTACAGCAGTTTTAGTGGGATTAGGTTTAGGAAAACCTTCCTAATCTCTCTAAACTATATATATATATCTCATTCTACTTCAATTAAATGGTTACACATTAATTCATACATCACTTTGAAGCCAAGAGGAAGGAGAGGATCTATCTTGAAGGTCTCTAATGGCAACCATTAACTCAATCTCCATGCTTTCATCAATCATGTGCAACTAAACTCTTATTCTAGGGTTTCAATGAAACCCTAGCTATGTAAAGGGGGAATTCTATGCTTTTCTATTTTAGGATTTTATGTATTGGATAGTGATTGTATGTTGGTGGATTATTTATATATAATCAGTTTTTAATGATAATAATCAAGAGTATTTTGGATTTATTCTTGTCTTAGATTTGTCCTTATGCTTATTGAACTCAATAGTCCTTGATAGGAGTATTTACATACAATAGTGCTTAGTTGATTGTGATGCTTACATCTTTTATAATTCATGCCTAGGAAAGATGAGTTATAATACACCCTAGTTATAGGTAGATAATTCATGTGAACCGAAGATAAATTATGCTTAGATTAAACTAGCGATATCCTCTTGTTGATACTATTTGACTTATAGCTACAATAGATCGTGACTATCCAAACATAGAATTTAAAATAGGAAGTCTAGACCCCTGATGCATAGTTGGTGGTGGATTTGCAATCGTAGATCTCATCCACTCATATTTAAACCAATATTAAATTTTGCATGCTAGTTTACTTAGATTTAATTCTAGAATTTATTTCCATAATTTCATAGTTTACTTTATAATCTAATTCATAGTAATAATTTAATCTACAATCAAACTGAAATTCCGTTTTCAATAGCTAATTAGATATATGTTATATAAATTAAAGGATAAAAATAGAATCTCTGTGGGTTCGACATTTACTTCCACACTACAAATCTTTTAAAGTAGAATATATTTTTTATCTTGATTCTGACAACATCAATTTTTGGCGCCGTTGCCGGGGATTGAAATATTTTTGCCGTTAATTTTTAGAATCCTGATTTAGTTAGTTAGTAAATACTAGCGTATATTTTTATTTTCTTTATTTCTAGATTAGTTTCAAGTCGCTAAAATTATCCGTATTTTGCAGATTTCAAAACATCAAAGTTCTAGCAAGTTCGAGTGGACCAGTTGTGCACGTTAAAGGAGCTTAAGCGGACCTGAAAAAATAAATTAATTGCAAACAATTTAAAAATACCAAGTAAACCGCTTCGCTTTAAAATCCGCATCAACTCATTGTAAGTCAGGGCGCTGAGACACATTACTTGCATTAGGTAAGTGTGAAGTGAGCACTGCATTAACTAAGAAACCCGGGGCGCTGGGCTTTGACGCGAATCACTGCATAAGAATAATTTCATGCATCATATTAGTCCTGTGTGCTTGCATGCTTGAGTATTAGCGTCTTTGATTTTCTTAATTTTTGAGTCAGTTCTTTAAATTTATGTTTGGTACCAGTTCAAGTAAACCTAAATTAAATCCACTTAATCTTGAACTTGAACGCACCCTTAGAGTCCTTAGGTCGTCAACACAAGCTTCTAGAGCTCGGTTGATGCTAGACGACTAATCTACACCCGAACCATCGTCTCTGTTTGAGTCAGAAATTCGAAGTACTATTAATCGCTTAAGGAAAACTAAAACGGTAAAGATCGAACCTATTCCGATGGCTGATTTTGGACATAACAGGAATAATGGAAATAATCAGAATAATGGAGATAACCTCAACATACCTCCACCACCATCTTTAAAGGATTACTTTACTCCTACAGCTTATACGCCACCGTCGTGTATAGAATTACCGGTAGTGACTGCCGCCCACTTTGAAATCAAATCGTCAACTATTGTACTTCTTCCGTCGTTTCACGGCCGCGTTAAGGAAGATCCTTACAACCATTTAGGTGAATTTCAGGGTATCTGTGCCACTTTAAAAATTCAAAACTTAACAGATGATGAGTTGAAATTGCATCTGTTCCTGTTTTCACTTAAAGAGAAAGTGAAGTATTTGCTCCAATCCTTGGAGCCAAACTCAATAAGAACATGGGATGAATTGCATACTGCTTTTCTACAGAAATTTTTCCCCATCACTAGAACAAATCAGATTAGAAAATCTATAACTAGTTTCACGATGCAAGATGGAGAAACTCTTTATGATATGTGGGAACAGTTTAAGGAACTCTTACGTTCTTGCCCTCATCATCAGATACCTAAATGGCAACTTGTGCAAGTCTTTTATGAGGGACTAATTCCCACTGTACGTAACACTGTCGATGCTATATGTGCGGAGATGTTCCTCCACAAGAGTGCCGATGAAGCTTGGAAGATATTCGAAACGCTAAGCGAAAATTCTCTGCACCAAGCTGTGTTTGTACGCCCCGAGGGACACCTTCCACCACAACCAAAAAGAAAAGCTAAAGTTGAATCAAGCCATTCATAAGAAATTCAAGAATTAAATAGAAAAATCGACCAACTTATGATGATGAGCCACATATAAGGCCCACCTTCTCCTGTGGAGATATGTCAGTTATGCTCAGATTCGTCGCATTCTACATTGGCATGTCCGTCCGCGTCATAGTTTCTGGAATTTGTAGAACAACATATTAACGTTGTTCAACAATTCCAAAGATCCACTTATAACCCAGCGGGTTATAAACCGTACTCGACATGGGGACCTCACCTGAACATTTCATGGAAATCTAATAGTGAAGGTCCGTATTCAAAACCAACGACGACGAACTTCCCGAATGCTCACAGGCCTCAACAAAATCAATACCAATAATCTCCTTTCTGTATTAATCCTCCTAGGGATAAAACTTTCAAAGAGAGTGTGTTAGCATCATTAAAAATTTAGAGGTCCAGTCGCAATCACAGTCTCAACTTGTTAACTCCCATACGCAGTCAATATCTAAGCTCAAATCCCAAATGGGACAACTTGCTAATACATTAAATCGTCGTAATGAGGGAAAGTTACCCAGTCAACTAGTGCAAAACCCTAAAGGATAATCTGAGGTAAGTACGGCGAGTGACCAAGTAAATGCGGTGTCGACAAGAGCGATTGAACGTCCTGAGGAAATCATACCTCCTCATGAATCTCAAAAAGATAAGGGTAAAGAAATTAGTAAGGAATATGATATGAATGCGAATAAAGTCATGAAGGACCCTGTTCCTTTGGTAATATGTCTAAGGTGACAAATCCATCAAATTATGTACCTAGGATGCCGTTTCCTCCAAGCGTAGATGGCCCATCTCACTTCTCAAAGAAGGGAACACGTCCGGAGGATATTTTAGAGATATTTAAAGAGGTAAAGATTAAAATTCCATCACTTGACGCTATTAAGCAAATACCTCCATACGCTAAATTCTTAAAAGACTTATGCACCCAAAAGAGGAAATCTAGAAACCATTTATCTAAGAAAGTCTTTCTAACATAAAAAGTTAGCTCTATGTTTCAACACAACACTCTAAAATACAAGGACCCGGGCACTCCATCTATCGCTTGTCACATTGGTGACAAATATATCCACCAGGCTCTACTTGATTTAGGAGCGAGTATGAATCTATTACCTTATTCAGTATACGAACATTTAGGCTTGGGAGAATTAAAACCGACCGTGGCTACCTTACAATTAGCTGATAGGTCAATTAAAGTTCCACGTGGGGTAGTAGAGGAAGTTTTGGTAAAAGTTGATAGATGCTATTACCCGATTGATTTTATTGTACTAGACACCGAACCAGTCCTAAATGCTAGCAAACACGTCTCGGTAATCCTAGGACAACTGTTCCTAGCCATGGCAAATTCTATTATTAACTGTAGAACTGGGATAATGGATATAACTTTTGGTAATATGAGTGTCGGTTTGAATGTATTCAATGCATCTAAACAACCATATAGAGATGACGAGGAGGCAGACTGTTATGCCATAGACTTAATTGACGAATTAATTAAAGAGGCAGCACCTTTCTTGTTGTGACTTAGGAAGCCTTGGAAGCATGTCTATCTCATTTCAATTTTAATGATTTCAACATTGAAACGAATATTGAAGATCTGAATAATTTATTGGAATCAGTAAACACTACTAGTGCATTTCCATGGACACCTAAAATAGAGGCTTTACCACCTCTCACATATAAATCGGCATTACCATCCATCGAGTGCCCCCGACACTTGAACTTAAACAGTTACTAGACTCTTTGAAATATGCATTCCTGGGACCTAACACTACACTTCTAGTTATAATCACATCAAATTTAACCATAATTCAAGAATTACAACTGATACAGGTCCTAGGTAGCCATAAGAAAGTGATTGGGTGGACGGCCACCGATTTAAAAGGAATTGATCCGTCAGTTTGCATGCATAGAGTAAATTTAGAAGAAAATTCCAAACCATCTAGAGAAATGCAACGACGTCTCAATCCTAACATGAAAGAGGTAGTTGTGAAAGAAGTTATAAAACTCTTAGACGCAGGTATTATCTATCCGATCTTCGATAGTAATTGGGTCAACCCCACGCAGATTGTCCCAAAGAAATCGGGTATTAGAGTCGTGCCTAACTAGAAAGGAGTCCTCAAACCCACCCGCCAAACTACCGCTAAACTCCCATTCATTGATCAAATCCTAGAATGCTTGTCTGGTCAGAGTTACTATTGTTTCCTACATGGATACTCTGGTTACAACCAGGTGCCCGTCTACCCAGATGACCAAGAAAAGAAAACGTTCACATGTCCCTATGGTACTTTTGCTTATCGTCGTATGCCATTTGGTTTGTGCAATGCACTGGCCACCTTTCAGTGATGTATGATGGCCATTTTCTCGGACATGGTAGAGAAATTCTTAGAGGTGTTTATGGACGATTTCTCGGTCTTTAGACCTACCTTTTATGAATGCCTTCAAAATCTTATGCAAGTCCTCACCCGTTGCGAGGAAGTTAATTTGGTTTTGAGTTGGGAGAAGAGCCATTTTATGGTTCAGGAGGGAATAGTCTTGGGTCACGTTGTATCCAAGCGCGGTATAGAGGTCGATAAAGAAAAAATTGAGTTAATTGAGAACCATCCACCACCATCATCAATTCATCAAATTCGTTCATTTCTAGGGCATGCCGGTTTCTACCGATGATTTATCAAAGACTTTAGTAAAATTTCATGACCCTTATGCAATCTGCTTGCCAAGGATGTTCCCTTTGTCTTTGATAATGAATGTTTAAATGCTTTTGAAACGTTGAGAGCTTTACTGTCCACGGCTCCAGTAATCCAATCCCCCGATTGGTTATTATCGTTTGAACTAATGTGTGATGCTTCCAATTATGCTGTTGGAGCCGTCCTAGGCTAAAAAATAGATAAAGTGCCTCACGTGATATACTTGCGGTCGTGTTTGCCCTGGACAAATTTTGTTCATATCTACTAGGGTCAAAAGTTATAGTCTATACCGATCTATAACGAAACCTCGATTAGTCCGATCGATTTTACTCCTTCAGGAGTTTAATTACGAAATACGAGATAAAAAGGGGTCTAAAAATGTTGTAGCTGACCACCTGTCCTGAATTCTTTTTGAATCTAACGATATTACACCTCTCCAAAATTCGTTTCCGAACGAACAATTATATGCATTATCTGCTTTGAATCGTCCATAGTTCAGTGACATCGTAAATTTCTTAGCCACGAGATATATCCCTCATACTTGGTCTCGTTTAGACAAAGATCGTTTCTTTTCTCAGATTAAACATTATTACTGGGACAACCCACTATTATTTAAACACTATTCTGATCAAATTATACGATGTTGTGTTTCGGAGAGCGAGTTCAATTCTATCTTAAACTTCTGTCACTCTCTAGAATGTGGAGGTCACTTTAGAGGCTGTCGTACAGCCGCCAAAGTCCTCCAAAGCGGTTTGTATTGGCCAACTCTGTTTAAAGACGAACATGAATTCTGTAAAAACTGCGTACGTTGCCAACAAACAGGTAACATGTCACGTCACGATGCGATGCCCCTGACCCCAATCCTAATTATTGAAATATTTTACGTGTGGGGCATCGACTTTATGGGTCCGTTTCCGTCATCCTTTGGGTTTGAATATATTTTAGTCATGGTCAACTATGTTTCTAAGTGGGTGGAGGCAGTTCGACAATAACGAACGACCATAAAGTCGTGGTTCAATTTATAAAAGATAACATATTTTGTCATTTCGGCACACCACGAGCGATTATAAGTGACGGCGGAAAACATTTCTGTAATCTTCACTTTGAGGCGCTCGTCCGAAAATACTACGTCACTCATAAAGTAGGAACCGCGTACCATCCACAAACCCAAGGCCAAGTAGAAGTCTCAAATCAGGAAGTGAAAAATATACTGGAAAAAATGGTACGTCAGATCACAAAGATTGGTCGCAACGACTAATCGATGCGCTCTGGGCATATCGCATAGCGTATAAAACTCTGATAGGAATGTCCCTTTACTGACTAGTCTTTGGAAAAGAGTGCCACCTACCGGTGGAACTTGAACATAGATCATACTGGGCTATAAAATTGCTTAACCAAGATATAAGGGCGGCAGGGTGCCATCGAAAACTTCAATTACAAGAACTTGAAGAATTGAGAAAAGTGGCATATAAAAATGCCAAAATCTATAAAGAATGATCTAAAGCTTTCCATGATAAGATGATCATAAGAAAAAATTCCTAAGTTGGGCAAAGTGTATGGTTATTTAACTCGAAATTAAAGGTTATTCGAAAAGCTACATTCCCATTGGGACGGTCCATTTATAATAACGTAAGTGTTCCCACAAGGAGCGATAGAAATACAAGATATAAATGGTGGAACCCCTTTTAAAGTAAACGGTCAATGACTTAAGCCATACCTGTCTGATGAAATAGATGAAAGAGAGATAGAGTTAATCGATTTGGTAGATCCAATCTATTTCGACTGAGCACGAGCATCGGTCGAGCTGGTGATGTAAAACTTAGCACTTCTTGGGAGGCAACCCAAGCTTTTGTTTGAGTTTTCTTTAGTTTTGATCACTTTTTAGGAGTTTTCTGCCAATGTTGAGTTTTTAAATGCCTAGAAGATGAAAATTTTAATTATTAAAACCCTTATACAAGAAAATAGAAGAGAAAATTGAGAAATTGTAGTCTCGTGTGCGCGGCCCGCTCGCGCGAAAGGTCGCTCGTGCGAGAAGGCCCCTTTGGACAACTTTTTTTGAAAATTTTTGGAAATCCGGTTCTGCTCCAACTCGCGCCTCAAATCGTGCACGTGAGGACCTCGTTGGAGCGGCCCACTCGCGTGCATTTCTAACTTAGGCATTTTTTCTAAAAACTTTTTGAAGAGCTCTCTGCTTCTTCTCGCAGTTGAGATCGCTCGAGTGAGGTCTCGCTCAAGCGGCACGCTCGCGCGGGTTTTTTGACTTGGGAAAATTTTTTATGACCACAAACACGAGTCTCTACTTCTCCTCGCAGAGGGATCCGCTCGAACGAGGCTCGCTTCCGTAGCCCGGGCGTGTGAGGTGCCCTTTCCTATATAAGTAGGGCTGAGCCCTAATCCTTTTCAGACTCTTATCTCTCTCACTCTCTCGGTCTTCCTCTTCCCTCTCTCGCAATTCTTTCTCTCAAGGATCTCTCATCTCTCCCTTTCCTCCATAACTACGCCACCACCAGACCACCACATGCCAGCACCGGACAACCGCAAATCGCCGCCGCCACTAAAACACCACCGGCGTATAATTTGCGGCCAAAACCGTCTCTCTTGCCCTAGAATCTTCAAGCCCAAGTATTACACACACCCATTTATATGTACATACATATATATACATAGAGACATCCATGTGTGTATATATACTTACTGATTTATATATATACACATATATGTACTCATCTGGTGTAGAGTTAGGGTTTGTGATTTTTGAAGGGGGTTTTCTTGAATCCAATCACACATATATGCATACATATATGGATTTACATATACACATCTTTAGATAGATTTTTACATCACTAGGTTACACTGGGGATCAATTTTGGTCTATCAGTTTTCCATATTTTTGTATGTGGATTTATACACATGCACCAAACCCTAACTTTCATATGTACACACACAGATCTGGATCTCAATCTATTGTGATTCAGCTTTTTGCATACTCACACATGCCCCCATACACAACTAGATTCGGACTTACACGCATGTATGAACTAGGGTTTTCGAATTTGGGGATTTCTAGAGTCCCATAGTTACATATCTATATTTATTCACACCCCCAAACCCAAACATGGACACACGGTTAGGGCTTATGTTTTGGATTCCTCAAGCAGAACCCTAGACACATTTAAGGTTTTGAGGTTTAAGTTTGGGACTTTTGCATCTACAGACACATATATTCAGATATAGATACACACACACATAGACCCACACTTTTGATATCCTTGTAATTTCCAATACATGAACCAAACCCTGCTTTCATACCATATTTATGCTCGTCTGTAGATATGAATTGATATATATATACATAAACATATTCGTTAGTGGATTCTGTGAATTTAGTGATTTTTGGATCTGTATCTTTATTCATCATTTTTTGTAAACACTCACTCATAAACCCTCACTCTGTGTTGACTATACTGATGCTCGTTAGGTTTTGAGTCTTAGGGTTTAGCATCCATAGAGGCATTTACAATTATGGGGATTTCTATAATCTATAATCTATATCTACTATAGAGTTGCATCTGCACACACATATGTCTGGTCTTGTTAACAGAAGCATACACCTGAAGTCCAAATTTTTAGAACAGTTTAGTTATACATACGGATAGTAGTTTTCTGAATTTATGACTGTGCCCAATTCAACTTGTGATTGTAACCTGAATCTAGATCGTGGAACTAGACCTAACAGACATTTATCTAATTACAATGCCAATCCTAATTTCCCAATTCCATTGAATTTCTAAGACAGACTCTGAAGCTAAGTTCTAAATGTCCTAATTCATAACCCTACACGAAATTGGCTTAGTTAAGTGCGATATCGATCAACTGCTCGTCTTACAAACATTGATGTTCTATGGTTTTAAAGTTTTGACACAATTTAGATCGGGAAATTCTATGCATAAGTTGAATGAACATTTGAACCGTTATAGTTTCACCATCACTGCAATTCCATAACGTACCTTCTCTTACACTACTACCTCAAGTTCAACTAATTTTAACATATGTGATACTTTCACATATATATTTGCATTGATTATAAACACGCGGCAACTCCCCCGTAACTTGCCGCAATGAGTGTGCGCTTGTCGGGACAGTGAGTGGGAAGGGGGAAGTCCCTTCTCACAGTTGCTAGGTGTTCCCCCGTGAACCCCATTTTATTTTTAACTGTTGATTATTGATTGAATCCCTTGCCGGGATTATTTTTCTTTGCAGGTGACCTTTCCCACCCCCCTGTCCTTTCTTTTCTTTACCTGGGCATAACCCCATTTTAAAGCCCACATTTTCAAATTTTATTTTACCTTTTGAAATAAAATGACCAAAAGACCAGTAAAATTGCCTCATCTTCCCAACCACCCCAAAAGTAATCAAAGGGGAAAGAAAAACAAACCCCACCACCCCCTCCACCGGATGACCCAAATCCAAATGATCTCGGCCCCAAATACGCTAACTGCGGCCTCAACTATGAGGCCGCTATCGACGCTAAATTCTTCACATCAGATAAAGACACTAGGTGGGGCCACAACAACCTCACTGCCTGAAAATTGGCCCCACAGCTCTATTTCAAAATCCCAGGCCTTATTAGTTACCCACGCCTCGTCCATCTATTTTACCAAAACCTTCGTTATCATAAACAATCCCTTAGCCAACATGCCTATCTTTCGACCACCATCGACGGCCGTGACATTACCCTAAACCCCGATAACATTGCCAACACCCTCCAAACCCCCTCTCATTCCTATGAAGTTCCTAAACTCAACATCCTAAACAAAGCCCATTCCTTTATCCACATTATCCAGGACTTATGTGGCGGCCGATCTGGTTCGGGGCAGTCTATATGACGATCTCATATGCCCCGCCAGATGTGGTTTGTCGACCATGTCTTAAAGAGAAACCTGTACCCCCTTGGTCATGAGCAAGAGCGGGCCAAGGAGATCTACCATGCCCTCCACGTAGTCTACTGCGGAGACTGGTTTCATCCACGTCTCGTGATTATGGAGGGCATGGGTCTCGCCGTCCCGGCCATTGATCATTCTGTCGACTGTAAGCTCCTTCTACCCTACCTTCGTACCATTACAGCCATCCTCTGTGCCAAGACCTTCCTTATTCCACATGATGAGCCAATAGATGAATATATCCCAGAGTTCGCTTCTGTCGATTGGAAGTTGAGCCTAGATCGTCTTGATTTAGAGGTTAGGCAGGCCCGAGAGCAGGCCCAGGCACGTCGAGAGCAGGCGGCATAGCATCCACTGACACGTGAAAAATCTTGTGCGCTCTTGTGCAATACCCAAGTGTAGGTAGACGTGCAAGTAGTAACTGGTAAGACCAGGTCGATCCCACAGGGAAGGTGTTGACCTATTAAATTAGACTATCCTCAAAGAAAACAAAATAAAATGAATAAGATTGAACAATGGTGCAGAACACAAAGTTCCACAGCTAAGATTACTAATGAAAATGATTCAGATTAAATTAACGATCTAACTAGTTAATTAAAACAGTACTTTGAATTAGGAAGTTTAACTTTAAGAAGAAAGTGTTGGGATTACACGAATCCGCAGTAATCTAACCATCTACCATGCATTTGTCTTGAAGCACAACGGAGTACATTACCCACAGTTTTCCGTATTCCTCTAAAGATGGAGAATCCATGGCCCTTTCATGACCGGGACCATATCATCACAATTAAGTTAAAATACGTAAAAGTGGTTTAATCCAATAGTTAAGACTTGCATCCTCAATGGTGTTAGCATTGAAGATGGTTTGCAAAATGTATTGAAAGAAAATGCCTTAGGGCCTTAGTTTTAAAAGCTGACTTGCATCCTCAATGTCTTGACAGAATGATAACAAATCTTAAAACAAAAGGTCCTGGAATACTGCAGGGAACATCCTCAAGAATCAGGGAGTTCGATCGATCGACGCGCTTTCGATCGATCGAAGACCTTCATCCCTCAATCGATCGAACTGACTTCGATCGCTTGACTGTCTCTGGTTCGATCGATCGAACTAACTTCGATCGATCGAACACAGCGATTATTCTGCTGCATGGCAGAAGCTGGAGATCACTGTTTCATCGTGTTCTCCCAACCTGGGACTACTCAGACATCGTCTGGAGTGTCACAGATTGATATTTAACGTAAGAAAACATTAAAACCTTGTTTGGTTGCGAGTTTTTCATGAAAACTATAAAAACTATGGATTCGAGAATATCTAGCATGCAATACCACGAGATGAACGATTAAACTACGACTACAAAGTGCAGAATGTAAATGAGCAATATATAAATAACCTGAAACGAAGAGTACTAGTATTAACTTAGTGAAATCCGGTTCACAATGTAAAAAGTCAATGAAAACCTACAAAACACAAGCAAACTCTCTATCTCTCTCTCTAAAACTGTAAAAATGTAATGTGGGCGTCCTTCTGGACGTATACAATACACATATATATAAGAAAACCAAAGAACTAGGGTTAAAAACCCGCATCTGCTGCGCACACGAATGTTACTGGAAATACCCCGTTCGATCGATCGAACTTCTCTCAATCGATCGAACCCGTAAGCCTCAAGCGCTTTAACACTCTTCAAGCGATCGAACGCTCGATCGATCGAACTATGTTAAATCGATCGAACTTCAAATTTTAGCTTTGACTTCTCTTGTTTTCATTCCAGCATTCCACTTATCCTGATGTTCATCTGTTTAGTCCACACAGCAGTGATCTGCACAAACAACAGCTAAAATAATACAACTTATCATAGATTAATCATATTGTATGAAAATTAGCCTTGCAATGCAAATTGCAGATAAAACGGGAAGTTATGATAAAAACTAATACAATTCTTCCTTTTAGCGCGGTTGTATTTTACAAATACCCCCGCTTTGCACAACCCCCAACTAGCTTATTGCTAGTCCCTAGCGATAAAGCGAAAATAAAATAAACTACAAACTCCTAAACTAATACTACCACAACTAAGAAAACAAAGGAAAACTAAAAACAACCTAAACTAAGATAGAAAGAAAGATCCTAACTCACTTTCGCAGGAATCGCGGTTGCATTTAGCAAATGCAACAAGCCGTTAAACCCCTAGGTTCCCCCTAGTGGACGAGTGTTGTCTCGTGAGGGTTTACAGTGAATATACCCACAAAATTCTCCAATTTTAAGCTCAAAAAGATTTAGAATAACTTGTAGAATTCCCCCTTCCATTCAATTGTTAATTAAGCTCCACAATAATATACTATCCTCTATCAACCCATGAAAGAGATCCACATGCTCCCCTATATCGCCAAGTAAAATATAACAAATGTATTACCATCATGCACCCGTGTGTGTGTGAAATTAACAACCATGCGTCCAACCCTATTAAGAGTTATCTAGACTATTGTACTTTGGAAAACTTGCAGTTTTAGCTCAATTCTCACATTGGTCACACTAAAAAAGAACGTCTCTCAGAAACTTGCTTACAATGATCACACATCGTATGAAAGCTTTGATAAGGATGATATTCTAAGTGCTAATGCTTCCATACTTGACTCTATGAAAAACGGACATTTAAGAGTGTATAGTCTCAGGAATGGAACACTACTTACTAGAGGAGCGAAATACCGTGGATAACTCAACTCACACTTCCATGTTCAAATCAATTGTTGAGAATCTTCAAGACTTTGAATTGCGGCTTTTATTTAGTAGGTGGGAGTGTTGTAGAGAAGAGTGTGCTTTTTAGTATGTGATGGAATTTCAACTTCTCTTTTTATTCTTTATTCTTTTCTCCACCCAATCTCCCATTCATTTCATATGCTCTTTTTCTCTTCTCCTTCATTCATCATTTTTTTTTATATATAACCTGAACGTCCCACAACTACTTCCTTCCATTTCACATACTTTGATGACTCATTCTCAACAAATATATCAAACGGCTCAATGAGGTCAAGGTATAGATCAAGGGTATGGATTCTTGTGATTACATTGGAAATATTTAATTGGTGTGGGATCAGGGATGAAACAATTCAATGAATGTAAGTGAAAGTTATATCAGGTAAAAGAACGGGTAAACGATGGCTTAAGTCATTTTCTCAACTTTCAATTTTTAGCACTTAAGTGTTCATTGAGTGTAATTGGTAAATCCTGAACGTTCTCCTCTAACAAACAGTCAAAACTTTTAAAGAAAACTGAGACTTAACAACGAATTCACCAAGTATATGCAAGAAAGACCATTCGACAATATATGAGAATCCCCTCAGAAATGACGATTGGCTCAATAGCTCACAAAGGGTTATTAGCTTCCACTACTTGTTCTTTTCGCACAATATTCATATTAACTCAACTTTCAGGTTTTCTACATAGCTGCCAATTAGTGCGTAAAAGTATTGGGTACATAATAGCTTCACATATGCAATTCATTTCAGTGATACAGAAAAAACGCGTGGGTTTAATCCATAAAAAGATGAGAATACTACAAATGTGTCCTTGTCTAATTAACAAGCAGGAGAGATTATTCAGAGTTATTCTATCAATACGACTCAATAATAAAAATTTTCAAAATTTTCAAAATTTTAACAGACTGTGTTCTCATTAAATTTAAAACATATCCAAGTGCAAAACCTATGTTCTCATTAAATTTAAAACATATCCAAGTGCAAAACCTATCTATTATGGGTGTATACCTATCTATTATCTCTTACCCCCAACTGAAAACAACAAAGTCCCCAGAAGTTGATTTTCAATAAATAAAATAGATGGGTATCACCTGTATGGATCAAATTGATGATCGCAAGCAAAGCAACCTAGCATAGAAAAGTAGAACACAATCTCCAAAACAACCAAGATCAATAGATAAGAGTAATACGATAAAAATCATGTTCCAAGCAATCTAAACCACTGTAATATGAACAGAATAAAATGCAAGCAGTGAGAAATAATGTCCATACAGAACCAACCTAACCAAATAATCCAACCAAAACCACCAACATATCCAACCAACCAAAATCAGTACAATAACTAACCAAAAATACATAAACACCACCTTCCCATCGAAAACTAATCGACCCTGGACGGCGCATCATCAGCTATATCAGAAGGGATGTCGATGGGAGCAGATGGCAACTGGGTAGTAGCAGGGGCAGCAGCAGATGGATCGGCAGCAGAGGAGGGAAAAGGATTAGCAGTAGCAGAATCTGGGGCAGCAGCAGATGATGGATCAGTGGTAGGTGGTGCAGACGGGGCCATCGATGGATGCGGAGTAGAGTGAACAGCCGAATCGACCCCAATCTGAACTAATATGGACTCCAGCAAGGTCTGTAGATGATCCATCCGGCCCTCAAGTCTAATCCTGGCCTCTCTCTCCTCCAATAGTAGCTCGTGAACTGTCGGAAGAGGCACAGAGGAAGAAGACTCTCCCTGGGCCTGAGTCTGCGACCGCTATCGCAGCTCAAACTGCCGAACCGCAGCAACCGGATCATCCTCATCATCATCGGAATCAAGCTCCTCCACCTCGGTGGGTGTCCCTGAAGCTCCCGCCTCCATGTCCGTCCCACCACGCCTCTTCTTCTTTCCCCTCACCTTCGCTTTCCCTTTCCCCTTTCGCTTCCTCTTCTGGGCGTCGGAGCGGCGAGCCGCCGCCTCGCTGAATCGGCGGGGAGAAGGGCGAACATCGTCTCCAGCAAGCTCGGGGAAACCAGCATCAGCCATAACCCTGTGAATAGCCCAAGCACCCTTCAGGTGCTTCTTGGACGAGATAAAACGGGTGGGGTGGACCATAAAGTCAATATAGAGGCGTGGTATGCAAACTGGCTGTCCCGTCCCCACTGCATATAAGACTCGCGCATACCAAGCCGCGATCTTCTCTCGATAGGAGGTCACTAGGAGGCAGTTGCTGAGGACCAGGTGGATCATGTGGTAGCCATCAGTGAGAAAGTGGTCCTCAATCAAAGCATCGCCATCCCAAGACGGAATGGCGCCTCCAGTGAGCTCACGGATAATGGTGGATGGTGAGGTCTCTGGTGCCTCAGGCTAGTGGGGGCAAACATAATCTGGTGCCTCTGGTACCCCCAACGCGGCTGAAACGGTAGCAGGACTGATGATGAACGGGCGACTCCGAAAGAAGGCATGGTATGTGAATGGTGCAACCGGGTCGCGGATCATAGTCGCACATGCACCTCGAATCCAGGACAGATTGACACTCTTGGCCAATGAAAGGAGATGGAACCAGTGAGGCATAGAACGGATCCGTGTTAGGAACCATGGGCTCTCCGTCCAGATGTGCTCAATAGGGCGCTCGATCATCACCATCCGTGCCTGAAAATGCCGCTCATACCATAGCCTGTCCTCGTCATTCCGGAACCCATGTGCGGGTACCGGATCTGGTATAATAAGGCTGAGGGGTTTGGACTTATGATAGCCCGTCACTGGATTCATGTGGCAGCCCTAAAAAATAAACATGACATGACACAGATTAGAACAGAAGAAAAGAAGAAAAAAGCTGCCACTGCTGGAGTTCGATCGATCTAAGTGAGTTCGATCGATTGAACTGGAGTAGGCTTCGATCGCTTGAACATTGTTCGATCGCTCGAACAGTTCCCCTTCGATCGCTCGAAACCAGTTCAAGCGATCGAACACAGCGATGTGCAGCAATCGCAGAAACGCAAAGGAAACGAAAAGTACACAAACAATGAACTATCAAAAGGAAATCCTAAGACCAAGGGGACACCCCCTTGGGATTTTCTAACACAATCATTAAGGAAATGAAAGACAAAAACAAGTGGAGCCTACCTTGGTGTAGAAATACACAGTGGAGGTGGAGGGGATGATGAGATGATTAGAGGGGTGATCTGGGCGTCTTATTGAGTGCAAGGACACGAAAATTGCCGAGTCGCCCACCCCTCTGTGCTCGAGCGCTTGAGTGTGTGTAACTGAGGGAAATGAAGAGGTGTTCTGAAGACGCCTCGTTTAAATGCTGAGTTTGATCGATCGAACTATGGTCGAGCGATCGAAAACAAATCCCTCAATCGATTGAAAAGAAAATGCAAGCGCTTGAACATCCAGGTTTCGATCGATCGAAATGGGTTCGATCGATCGAACACAAAAATCTCTGAATTCAATGGGAAACATGAACCACATCACACCCAACTATCAGAAACAATTCTGGACTTGCAGAGAGACTGAAAAGTAGTTGAATTACAGGCATGTAGAACAAAAATTCATCCTCAGAATAGAAAATTGCAATTTATATAGAAATAACACTTTATGATTGCATCCAAATTGCAACATTATTATCTCCAACTGTGTTTAAGACCTTATTTAACTAAAGAAGACCAAAAATAAAACTAAAACCAATAAAATTCTGTCAAGG
The DNA here is from genome assembly GCA_033977485.1 of Hydrangea macrophylla. Classification (NCBI taxonomy): domain Eukaryota; kingdom Viridiplantae; phylum Streptophyta; class Magnoliopsida; order Cornales; family Hydrangeaceae; genus Hydrangea; species Hydrangea macrophylla. Next base: position 17,914,586 of record CM066988.1, read on the forward strand.
ATTACACTTCAGTCGATAAACAAAAGATGAAATGAACGGAAACAACTAAAATGCAGCACTAATCTTCGAGTATAAAGATTTCCTCTTCCACAATCTCTTCATAACCCGCCGAATTCTCAGAAGTGAAGTCCAAACTCGATGATTCCCTTTCCCAGAACAATCGAAAAGCAGCAAGGATATCATCAAACAAGTCTGGCATCTCCAAAGAATTGAAAGTCCATGCAAGAGGTGATCCGGATGGAGACAAGGATAAAGGAGTGTGATTGCGCAACGGACTGTCCTCTCGCGGCGGAGTGTGTGGGGGCCTTATGTAGGGCCCAAGACCATGAATCAGTTGATATGGGAGGATTACCGGAATACCATTTAGAAACATAGTGACAATCCTGGACAAAAGACAACAAACCAAAATTAAAATAACAGAACACAAGCAGCACGGATTAACACAAAAAGAAAAACAATGAACAGAAACAAAAATACAAAGAAATGTGAGAAGTTCTAACCTCACTATTGGCATAGGTTCCCAAAATACACTGGCTGGTAAGGGGCATTGGAGCCTGAATAGCAGGAAGCTCAGGTGCACATAGCGGTATGGGACCAACTCGGAAACAAGGAAATCATCCACGAAAACAAAGACGGCATTGTGGCGATCTGGGACGACATCCTGGAGGTCATGATCTTCCCATGGCTCCCACATATCATCATTTTCCCATTATGCCATGAGTACATCATCCACCATTCTTCCCATGTACAGGTCTTCTTCCTCCTCCACATCATCGTCATCCTGAAATCCCATATTTTCGTATGGATTGATGTCCAAGAGGGCTGGTGGATATGGAATGTACCCTTGAGCAGCATCAATGAGAGAATGAGCTTCAGGATCTTGATGAAGCAAGGGGCAGGGTGTGAGTTCACCCTCAGTCCAGGTGCCACATCGACATTCTGAATAAGCCCAAGAACCGACAGAATGAACATCATCACCTCGCATCTATGCACCTGCAATAGAGTGGTTTAAAGTATAATGGATTAGAACTAAATCACAAACACGAAAGAACAACAAGAAGTTAAAAACAAAAAAGAGAATACAAATGCAAGGAAAGAAAAGAAATACAACAACAATTTGGAACTCCACTTTGGATTTTTAAGTGTGAGAATAGCTGGGCTCATCCAGCTGGATGTGCTCAACTTCAGTGTGGAAGTTCTCCAAGAACGGTTTCAATCTTTGGCCATTGACCTTGAAACAATCATCGTTCTTTGGATTGACAATCTCAACCGCCCCATGTGGAAAAACAGTTTTTACGATGAACGGGCCTGTCCAACGGGAACGGAGCTTTCCTGGGAAAAGGTGGAGGCGAGAGTCATACAGCAAAACTCTCTGCCCCGGCTCAAATGATTTACGAAAAATCGTACGATCGTGGCGAGCCTTCAACTTTTCCTTATGCAACTTTGCAAAGTCATACGCATCTCGTCGTATTTCCTCTAGCTCTGTAAGTTGGAGCTTGCGTAGCTGACCTCCCTCTTGAATGTCAAAGTTCAATGAGCGTGTCGCCCAATAAGCTTTACGTTCAATTTCAACAGGAAGGTGGCAAGCTTTCCCGTAAACCAATCTATACGGGGACATACCAAGATTCGTCTTATAGGCAGTACGGTATGCCCATAACGCGTCAGTTAATTTGTATGCCCAGTCCTTTCGATTGGAGCTAACCGTCTTTTCGAGAATGTGCTTGATTTCTCGGTTAGCCAATTCTGCTTGCCCATTAGACTGTGGATGATAGGCAAGAGCGATTTTATGATGGACTCCGTATTTCTTGAGAAGTGACTCCAAGGGCCTATTGCAGAAATGCTTGCCTTGGTCACTTAGTAAAGCTTTCGGAGTACCAAAACGAGACAAGATATGCTCTCTTAGAAATGACATGACCGTTCTGTGGTCATTTCGTCTCGTTGGTATCGCTTCTACCCATTTCGATACATACTCTACAGCAAGGAGTATGTATTCACAGTTATTAGACTTGGGAAATGGACCCATAAAATCTATGCCCCAACAATCAAATATCTCAATTGTGATGATAGGGGTTAAAGGCATAGAATTCTTTTTAGAGATAGTTCCAAGCTTTTGACAGCGTTGGCATGTCTTGCAAAAGGAATATGCATCTTTGAAGACTGTGGGCCAATAAAAACCGCTTTGTAGGACTTTTTGTGCGGTCTTCTGTGACGCGAAGTGGCCACCGCATGCCTCAGAATGGCATGACGCTAATATTACGGTTATATCCTCATTGGGGACGCAGCGCCTAATGACCTGATCAGCACAGTACTTGAAAAGGCATGGGTCATCAAAGAAGAAATGACGCGCGAACGAGAGGAACCGTTTCCTATCTTGGTTCGACCAATGAGTTGGTGTTTCACCCGTGACAAGGTAGTTTACAATATCAGCATACCAAGGCAGACTACTTACTGCCAGTAGTTGTTCGTCTGGGAACTCATCCTTAATGGATTGGGATTCAGTGTTGTCGATAAAAGTCAACCGGGATAAATGATCCGCAACCACATTCTCTACTCCTTTCTTATCTTTGATTGTGAGATCAAACTCTTGGAGTAAGAGTATCCAGCGAATAAGTCTTTGTTTAGCGTCTTTCTTTGACAAAAGATACTTGAGGGCCGAATGATCTGTAAAACAGACGATTGGTGACCCTATCAAATAAGACCTAAACTTATCCAGGGCGAATACTACTGCCAGCAGCTCCTTTTCAGTAGTAGTGTAATTCATTTGAGCTTTATTTAAAGTTCGGCTGGCATAGTATATCACATATGTCTTATTGTTCTTTCTCTGGCCTAGGACCGCGCCAATGGCGTAATCACTAGCATCGCACATTAATTCAAAAGGCAAACTCCAGTCGGGTGCCTGTATTATAGGTGCGGAGGTGAGGAGCTCTTTTAGATCCTCAAAGGACTTTTGGCAACTCTCTGACCACTCGAAGGGTGCGTCTTTGACAAGAAGTTGACAAAGGGGTCGAGAGATTGCACTGAAGTTCTGGATAAATCGACGATAAAAACCTGCATGCCCCAAGAATGAACGGATGTCCCTTACTGTACGGGGTACAGGTAGATTTGAGATTATGTCGATCTTTGCCTTATCCACTTGGATTCCTTCATCGGAGATTATATGGCCGAGGACTATTCCCTTAGTCACCATAAAGTGACACTTCTCCCAATTCAAAACTAGGTGTTTGTCCTCACACCGCATTAAAACCTGCTCGAGATTGCTGAGGCAATCTTCAAAGCTATGGCCAAACACTGAAAAATCATCCATGAATACTTCAAGGATGTTTTCGGCCATGTCACTGAATATGCTTAGCATGCACCGCTGAAATGTAGCCGGTGTATTACATAAGCCAAACGGCATTCGTCGGTAGGCAAAAGTACCGAATGGACAAGTGAAGGTGGTTTTCTCCTGATCTTCAGGAGCAATTTCAATTTGATTATATCCACTGTATCCATCCAAAAAACAGTAATACTTGTGACCCGCCACACGTTCTAGCATTTGATCCATGAATGGCAAAGGAAAATGGTCCTTTCGGGTCACAGTATTTAACTTCCTGTAGTCAATACACATCCTCCATCCAGTGGGGATACGTGTTGGTACTAATTCACCATCTTTGTTCGGGATGACCGTTATGCCTGCTTTCTTTGGAACTACTTGGGTAGGACTAACCCAAGGACTATCAGATATCGGATATATCATCCCAACATCAAGTAGCTTGAGCACTTCCTTTTTAACTACTTCTTACATGTTGGGATTCAGACGCCTTTGCATTTGCCTTGAGGGTTTAGCGTCTTCCTCCAGATATATCTTATGCGTGCATATGGATGGGCTTATGCCTTTGAGGTCAGCAATTGTCCATCCCATAGCATCCTTATGCTTGGTCAGCATTTCCACTAGCTTACTTTCCTGTTCATGAGTTAAAGCAGATGAAATGATCACAGGATAAGTTTTTCCAGTCCCTAGGAATGCATATTTTAGCTCTTTGGGAAGCTCCTTCAATTCTAACTCCGAAAACTGGAAACTAGAGGGCATTACCAACTTGGTTTTAGGAGGCAATTGTTCATATGGCATTACCCACATGCAATCGGCTCTATCCTCCTCTATCGTATCCATCATAAGACACGTCTGGTTCAGGTCAGCATCCAATGGGGTGGACTCTGCAGGTTGATAGATATCGCCAAATTGCGTCATCACAACTTCCAAAGGATCTTTGTAGTCGACCAAGTCAACTTCATCTTCAATGACCGTGTCTATATAATGAATTTCTTCCTCATCATCGTATTCTTCAGGTCGGGGATTAGAAAAGATCTTGACATTCAATGTCATGTTCCCGAATACGATAGTCATGATACCACTTCTAATCTTGATTGTGGCATCAATGGTGTTGAGGAATGGACGTCCAAAAATAACTGGGATATGTGCACCAGGATTAGACACAGGTTCTGTGTCCAATATCATGAAATCAACTGGAAAGACAAAAGAGTCTATTTGGACAAGGACGTCCTCCAACACCCCTCTAGGGTACTTCACAGATCTGTCTGCCAATTGCAAAGCAACTCGAGTGGGTTTGAGTTCACCTAACCCTAGCTGTTTATAGACTGAATAAGGCAGCAGGTTCACGCTTGCTCCTAGATCGAGGAGTGCGTTATCTATCCTTTGATTCCCAATTCTACATGAGACGGTAGGTGTACCGGGGTCTTTGAGTTTTGGGGGCAACTCATTTTGAATGATCGCGCTTGATTGGCACGCGACATAAGCATGTTTCTTCACGCTTTGCCTCCTCTTGACCGTGCATAAATCTTTGAGATACTTAGCATAGGCCGGCACTTGCTTGATAGCATCTAGGAGTGGAAGGTTAATTTTAACTTGCTTAAACAATTCCAGAAACTCCTGATTCTTCGTCTCATTCTTGGGTTTCTTCAACCGTTGAGGATAAGGTGCAGGTAAAGGGCATTTTGGTGGTTCCTCCTTAACAGACTACTTTCCAGGCCTTCGCTCAACTTTGTCTTCTACTCTAGGAGCTTCAATGTTTGCCTTTATTGGTTCGTCATTAGTAGACGGCTCCTCCTCTCGAGTAGATGGTAGCTCAACTTCTTCATCCACCAGTTCCTCCTCTTCGTACACTTCGGGAGTGGACAGAGGCATGCTTTTCTCTATGATTTTTCCACTTCTCAATGTAGTCACAGCTTTAGCATGTTCTTGATTGTTAGGACCATTGTTATGTCCTTTGGGGTTCGGAAGTGGTTGGGCAGGGAATGTTCCTCCTGAGCCTTCTTGCCGTGCATCTATCCTCTCTAACGTGGCAGACATTCTACTCATCATCTGTATGAGTTGCTGCGTTAGATTGGCATTAGCAAGTGGCTCTTCTTCTTGTACCTTCTTGTGCGGTGGCACATAGGTATTGGTCTGTGGTGCATTGGAGGGTTGAGCTTGGTTGTAGTTATTGGTTCTGTTTTGATTGTATTGCTGGGACGGCCTATTGTTTTACCCTTGATATTGATTGTTGTTGTAGGGCTGCTGTTGATATTGATTTTGGGCCCCAGCATTATTTCTCCAATCAAAACCGGGGTGATTCCATCTATTGTTACTTTGAAAGTTATTGTTGGAATTCCCTGCCCCTCGAAAACCTTGCATGGCATTCATCTCTATAGGGGCTTGCTCTTGAAAATATGGCACATTAGGACAATATTGAGTTGTATGTCCCAACATGTTGCATGTGCCACATGGTTCTTCAGGCATGACTTGCCTAGAGCTCTCTCCTTTCATGCTTAACTCCTCTACCTTCTTTGCTAGCTCTGCATACTTAGTCATGAGGTGATCTTCACTGGTTAGCTGGTATAGGCTTTTCTCTTCTACACAGGATATCTGTGAGCGTGAGACATTGTCAGAATTTGACCATTCATGAGCGTATTCAGCTAACCATTCGAAATGAGCTTCGGCCTCTTCGGTGTTTTTACGCAGAAATGGTCCATAGCTCATCGTTTCCACCAACTTCTTTGTTTCACCATTCAATCCTTGATAAAAGAAGCTGATAGTTCGCCATTTCTTAAACCCATGGTGTGGGCATGAGAGAAGCAAATCTTTGAAATGCTCCCACGCTTGTGTGAAGGTTTCATTGCTCTTTTGTTTATAGGAATTGATTTGACGCTGAAGGTCTGTGGTCATGCGAGTAGGATAGAATTTCTTTAGAAACGCGGTGCTCATCCCATGCCAGGTGAAAATTGAATTAGGTTTTAGGGAGTGGAGCCACGCCTTCGCTTTATCTTTCAAAGTGAAGGGAAATAGCATTAGATGCGTCACCTCCCTAGGACAATTTTGCGAGAATGTTTTGCAAACATCCTCGAAGTCAGTGACATGTAAATACGCCTTCTCACTTTCCATCCCATGAAAAGTGGGAAGCAGTTGAATCATCCCATTGCGAAACTGAAATTCGCCATTATGCGGTGGGATTTGAATGCAAGAGGGCGTAGGTGCATGTTCTGGTTGCATGAGATCGCAAAGAGGACGGAGTGCCTCATCAATTGGTACCACAACATTGTCACCATTTTCACTCTGATGATCATCCATTGATGCAGTTGGAGTGACTATCGGGTTGATGGAACTATCAGAGTCAGAGCGGTAGAAAGGATTTCCAAAAATTCCTTCAATAGAATTATTGGACATGAACTGGGAGAGTCCCTAGGGTGAGTGTTTACCAAAAGAACTGAAAAGAAGAGAAAGTAAAAACAGAAAGAGATGAAGAGAGACTGAGGTAATCTAAGGAATTGATCGTCGCCTTCCCCGGCAACGGCGCCAAAAACTTGACACGTGAAAAATCTTGTGCGCTCTTGTGCAATACCCAAGTGTAGGTAGACGTGCAAGTAGTAACTGGTAAGACCAGGTCGATCCCACAGGGAAGGTGTTGACCTATTGAATTAGACTATCCTCAAAGAAAACAAAATAAAATGAATAAGATTGAACGATGGTGCAGAACACAAAGTTCCACAGCTAAGATTACTAATGAAAATGATTCAGATTAAATTAACGATCTAACTAGTTAATTAAAACAGTACTTTGAATTAGGAAGTTTAACTTTAAGAAGAAAGTGTTGGGATTACACGAATCCGCAGTAATCTAACCATCTACCATGCATTTGTCTTGAAGCACAACGGAGTACATTACCCACAGTTTTCCGTATTCCTCTAAAGATGGAGAATCCATGGCCCTTTCATGACCGGGATCATATCATCACAATTAAGTTAAAATACGTAAAAGCGGTTTAATCCAATAGTTAAGACTTGCATCCTCAATGGTGTTAGCATTGAAGATGGTTTGCAAAATGTATTGAAAGAAAATGCCTTAGGGCCTTAGTTTTAAAAGCTGTTTTGACAAACTGAGCATTTTTGGGACAGAATGATAACAAATCTTAAAACAAAAGGTCCTGGAATACTGCAGGGAACATCCTCAAGAATCAGGGAGTTCGATCGATCGACGCGCTTTCGATCGATCGAAGACCTTCATCCCTCAATCGATCGAACTAACTTCGATCGCTTGACTGTCTCTGGTTCGATCGATCGAACTAACTTCGATCGATCGAACACAGCGATTATTCTGCTGCATGGCAGAAGCTGGAGATCACTGTTTCATCGTGTTCTCCCAACCTGGGACTACTCAGACATCGTCTGGAGTGTCACAGATTGATATTTAACGTAAGAAAACATTAAAACCTTGTTTGGTTGCGAGTTTTTCATGAAAACTATAAAAACTATGGATTCGAGAATATCTAGCATGCAATACCACGAGATGAACGATTAAACTACGACTACAAAGTGCAGAATGTAAATGAGCAATATATAAATAACCTGGAACGAAGAGTACTAGTATTAACTTAGTGAAATCCGGTTCACAATGTAAAAACTCAATGAAAACCTACAAAACACAAGCAAACTCTCTATTTCTCTCTCTAAAACTGTAAAAAAGTAATGTGGGCGTCCCTCTGGACGTATACAATACACATATATATAAGAAAACCAAAGAACTAGGGTTAAAAACCCGCATCTGCTGCGCACACAAATGTTACTGGAAATACCCCGTTCGATCGATCGAACTTCTCTCGATCGATCGAACCCGTAAGCCTCAAGCGCTTTAACACTCTTCAAGCGATCGAACGCTCGATCGATCGAACTATGTTAGATCGATTGAACTTCAAATTTCAGCTTTGACTTCTCTTGTTTTCATTCCAGCATTCCACTTATCCTGATGTTCATCTGTTTAGTCCACACAGCAGTGATCTGCACAAACAATAGCTAAAACAATACAACTTATCATAGATTAATCATATTGTATGAAAATTAGCCTTGCAATGCAAATTGCAGATAAAACGGGAAGTTGTGATAAAAACTAATACAATTCTTCCTTTTAGCGCGGTTGTATTTTACAAATACCCCCGCTTTGCATCCACCTCCACCGGAGGACACCCTTTACGCATGGACCTATGGGGACGTATGTGCGTCCCGCAGAGAGACCCTTCGGTTCCAGTCTTATATGAATTCATATTTCTAGCTGGCCCATCCGGATCAGTTGGATGACATTCTAGCCCAGGGTGAGGCTGCTTACCAGTCTGCTTTTCCTAGACCGACGCAGCAGGTGGCTGAGGAGCATGGTGAGGTGCCGAGTGAGGAGGAGTAGACTGGCGATGATAGAGATGATGGAGGAGACGGGAGTGGCAGAGATGTCGATGGTACTGATACCACAGGACAGGGGAGTATAGGGTTGGAGATTGTGCTGGTGTAGGCTAAGGATGATTAGATTGATGTGGGTTGGGTGATATATAGACATTTGTTTTTATTTTACTTGTATTTGGTTGGATGGGATTTAGACATTTTTGGACATTTGGCGTGTATTATTATTATTATTCCTCTGCTTTTATGCTTCGGTTAGGTCTTTTGTTTTTTATTAAGATGTGATGTACCCAGCTTCAACCGGCTTAGTTTATTTATGTCTTTATTTTTATTTTTATTATTTGGGTCTGTAATTAATTTAGTTTTGAACGTTTTCTTTTCTTTTGTGGTTTGCTTATAGTTCTGAAATTTTCATTCGTCACACTACTTTTGTTTCTAGTTATTGATTATGTGTTGACATTCCTAATTAGCATTGAGATGCTTTAAACTTTTCACTTATGCAATTGTTGTACTTATTATTAATATAGAGCATTTCCAACTCCCATTGCACTATAACAGGAATCTCATAGGTTCAGGTTGGGGAAAAACTATGTTGGAATTTTCTTTGCAATTCATAACTCAATTGCTTAAATTGAAAAGTTAACTCATTCACGCTCAATATTCTCGGAATCAATAACGTATTTCTGTTTCTTATTCTAATAACTTAAACTAATAAATTTTCAGTTGTGACTTATTTTTGGTTTTAGGATTCTAGCTGGCACTTATCCATATAGTATACCTTGTTCCTCATAACTCATTAGCATACCCTCGCTATGGACCATCCTTTTTTTCCTCCTACTTCACCAGATAGGTCATCGAGTGCATCGAGTTATTTTTCCGATTCCAGTTCATCTACTTCTGACACTTTACCGCATCCTAGGGTAGCTAAACGTCACGGTCCAGTCGGTCGTCCCAGATAGTCCCGTCGTCAATCTTGCATTCCCCTTCATATCTATTCTGAATCTTGAGATGAGGATGACCTTTTCGGCGATGACCCTACTATCATTGATGGCCCTTATGGCGCTCCACCTACTTCTTCTGAGTCGTCTTCGTCCTCTGATTCGGCCAATTTCTCGACCGATGACGATGTGCCCGAGGTTGATGAGGGAGTTCTTTAGGGTCTAGCTGCCATTTCATTGTCTGATCCTATATCGACCGATGTACCTACACTTGAGGTAACCTGTCCCTATAGGGACCTCCCTGACTATGTGCCGGACGTTGTTCGACAACGTTCGGTTCACCCTGACTGGTCACTTGAGGATATTGCTTTGATTTTTGCACCTTATTTCGGTCCTGAGGATGATGCAGTTGATTTGGCCTTGGGTATCATTAAGGAGGCTAAGGTGGATGTGGTTTCAGAGATTCATGTCGAGGACGATTATGATGAGATGGGACCATCGTTCGACCCTGCAGAGCATCTGAAGTGGGAGCTGGTTGATTGGTACTTCTGAACTATTGTGCCACCACCTTCAGACGTTTTTCATGGCACGGATGTCCTGGTCATCTTCTATGAGGATTACATCCATGTCATTGTTATGTTCCCATCTGCATAGAGACATGCAGTGATTTGGTTTGGGGGAGAGTATATGAATTTTGTTTGTTTTTAGTTGTAGTCTTTTATTTTGTTTCGTTTATTTTTAGTTGTTATTTCTTTTACTTTCGTTTATTTTGTTATTTTGTTATTCTTTTCATTCGTTAATTCGTGTAAAAAAACAATTCAAATAATGGACAATTGAAAAAACAAAAACATTTTATCTAGAGGTTCTAATAATCAATAAAGTACATTTTCTTACTTGTTTTCTTCAATATTGTCAATGTTGCATTACTTGCCTTGTTTAATTAGATTCATTGAAATTTGAAATTAAGAGAGTATATAATCCGATGTCTACCGAAGCTATGAAAGTACGTCTTAAAAACTATATATCATTAGAATCATTACTTTATATCTTATACTTGCATATTCTTCTGCACGGTATGTAGTCATGTGGATACATGTTGATATTGAATTATAATATAACTTGGATATCTAGATAGTAATAGTGTGGAGACTAAACCCGGTGAGCTTTAGAGCTGTTCATCCTTTTTGAGGGTTTTAAATTTACTTTTATCGAATCTCACTCACGTAGCGCATTATTTCGTTGATTAGTCTCAATATTTATTTATTTTAGTTGAAAGTCGAGTGAGTATTTTAATTACCATGTTTAAAAAAATCTATTCCTTTGGATATCGTAACATTGAAGAATCATGTGACTTTAGAAAATGATATTAGGCCATCTGTCTTAATAAACCCTTCTGGCCTTTGACTACCCAATAAAAATATTGTTATACCCTTTGTTCACCTCTTTGAGTGTTTTATTGAGTCTTTTCGTTGTTCACCTATTATCATACCCACTCCGATATGGAGTTTGCCACTATAAAATTTTACCTACCCATCTCCAAGAGTAGTTGACGGATAGTTTTTCATAAAGAAAATGGGCTAATAACAACTCATGTAAAGTGAAGTATTGAGTAGAAAAGGTATAAAAAAAAGATGGATGTTGAAAAAGGATTGAAAAAAAAAACAAGATGAATCTCTTGAAAAAAAAAAGAATACGATATGAAGAAAAAAAAAAGAGAATGGAGAAATAATAAATGGTCGTTGCAGTAAAGCCCTTGTGTTACAAATATTACGACTATTCCGATTGACTCGAGGACTCTTTGAATCCCTTTCACGTTTCTTTTCTTAGCTATAACCCCTGATCAACATTACAACCCTTGTAAAGTCCTAGTTGATTCTAGGGAAACATGATTTGAATATGGAATCGATAGAAAAGGGAATAAAAGCATGGTAGTAGTAATATTTACTTGGCAATCGATATCTATTCATGAGACTATTCTTCTTTCGTGTCATACATTGTTCCGTGTCATATGCGAGATTTATCTGCTTTGCATAATTATTTTCTTCGCATATAACTGAGTGATTACACCTGTTCTGAGTGATTTCATTTTAGAGTGTAATTTACAACGTGAGATTTGTAGTCGATGCATTGCTAGATAGTTATCCGTTTTATATTCCAAGTTCATAGTCGCCGTGTATCCACCTGATTACAATTCACACGCATGCGAGTCTTCGATATATTCTATTGATTTTGTTGATATATGTTTTCAGATTATTTTTATGATTTGGGTAGACGTACGATTATTTTACTCTTGATGATTTAATTTTTAGTGAATTTGGTTTTATCAAGGAAGAATGTTAATGTTGAAATATTAAAATTTTAAATAAATTTTTTTTTTCTTTTACAAGTTAATAAAGATGGTTATGGGCGATGTGTTGACGAGAACCCTCACGAGACTTTACTCGTCCGACTAGGGACACCTAGAGGTTAAAAGGCTTATTGCACAGGCTAAGTGCAATCGTTATCCATATGAAAATAGATTAGGAATTTTTTCTTTAGTAGTTTTGTTTTTCTTTTCTTTTTGCTCGAGGACTAGCAAAATGTAGGTTTGGGGGTGTGATTGGGAGAGAACAGATCCCAATTATATGCCTTAATTCGCATTTGTTAGCTGCTTTTTATCCTGTTTTTGTATGATTTTACTTTAGTTTCTATCTTCTGTCAGGTTTTAGAAGAAAGCAATGAATCAAGCTAAATGGGGTGAAAAAGTAGGAAGAAAGAAGCAAAAAAAGCCCAGTCGCGCGAGCGGCCCTCTCGCTCGAGAACCAGCATATCGCTTGCACAACCTCCCATTTACGCGCGAGCGCGGCTCGCTAGCGCAATCCGTACAGAAAAACATAAAATGCGTATTTTGAGGTGCTGAAGACCCCTACATGGACGAAATTGTCCAATTACGTCCAGAATGCAATTTATTGTAGTTTTAGTGGGATTAGGTTTAGAAAAACCTTCCTAATCTCTCTAAAACTATATATCTCATTCTACATCAATATATATCTCATTCTACATCAATTAAAGGATTATACATTCATTCATACATCACTTTGAAGGCAAGAGGAAGGAGAGGATCTAGCTTGAAGGTCTCTAATGGCAACCATCAACTCAATCTCCATGCTTTCATCAACCATGTACAACTAAACTCTGATTCTAGGGTTTCAATGAAACCCTAGCTATGTAAAGGGGGAATTCTATGCTTTCTTATTTTAGGATTTTATGTATTGGATAGTGATTGTATGTTTGTGGATTATTTATATATAATCAGTTTTCAATGATAATAATTGACACGCGAATATTCTTGTGTGCTCTTGTGCAACACCCAAGTGTAGGTGATCGTGCAAGTAATACTGGATAAGTCCAGGTCGATCCCACAGGGAAGGTGTTGACCTATTAACTTAGACTAAACTCAAAAGAAAGAGAAAAAAATCAGTAAGATTTAATAATGGTGCAGAACACAAAGTTCCACAAACTAAGACTACTAACGAAAGCAATTCAGATTAAACTAAAGAACTAATTAGCTAGTTAAAACAATACTCTAAAATAGGATTTAACTTTAAGAAGAAAGTGTTGGGATTACACGAATCCACAATAATCTAACCATCTACCATGCAGTTACTTTGAAGCACTAAGGAGTATATTACCCACAGTTTTTCGTATTTCTCTGAAAATAAAGAATCCATAGCCCTTTCATGACCGGGACTATATCATCACAGTTAATTTGAAACACATGAAAGCGGTTTAATTCAATAGTTAAGACTCGCACCTACAATGGTGTTAGCATTGAAGGTGGTTTGCAAAATATATTGAAAGAAAATGCCTTAGGGCCTTGATTTTAAAAACTGTTTTGACAAACTGAGCATTTGGGGACAGTATGATGACAAATCTCTAAAACAGAAGGTCCTGGAATACTGCAGGGAACATCCTCAAGAATCAGAGAGTTCGATCGATCGACGATCGTTCGATCAATCGAAAGCCTTCATCCCTCAATCGATCGAAATGTCCTTCGATCGCTTGACTATCTCTGGTTCGATCGATCGAACTACCTCCGATCGATCGAACACAGGATTTATTCTGCTGCATGGCAGAGGCTAAAGATCACTATTTCATTGTGTTCTCCCAACCTTAGGACTACTCAGACATCGTCTGGAGTGTCACAGGTTGGTGTTTAACGTAACGATTCATTAAAGTACTGTTTGGCTCGAGTTTAATCATGAAAATTATAGAAAAACTATTGAATACCTATTACTCCTATGAAAATTGATGATTGTAATAGACTAAACTATGAGATTAAGTAAGCAGAATGTAAATAAACAATAATATGAAACCTGGAATGTTAACAAACTCGTATTGAATGTAGAATCCTTCAAAACTTAAGCATAATCCAATGTTAAACCTACAAAACAAGCAAAAACTCTATCTCTCTCTCTATAAAAACTGATTAAAAGTAAAGTTGGGCGTCCTTTGGGACGTATACAATGCTCATATATATAGAAAACCTAAAGGCTAGGGTTACAATTCCGCAACTGCTGCGTACGTGAAAGTTTCTGAAAATACCATGTTCGATCGATCGAACATTTCTCGATCGATTGAACATTTGGAACTCAAGTGCTTCAACCTTCTTAAAGCGATCGAACTTGCGATCAATCGAACTATCGTCGATCGCTCGAACTTCAATCTTTAGCTTTGAATTCTTTTGTTTGCACTCCAGCATTCCAATTGTCCTGATATTCATCTCTTTAGTCCACACAATAGTGATCTACACAAACAATAGCTAAAACAATACAACTTATCATAGATTAATCACATTGTATGAAAACTAGCATTGTAGTGCAAATTGCAGATAAAACGGGAAGTTGTGATTAAAACCAATGCAATTCTTCCTTTTAGCGCGGTTGTATTTTACAAATACCCCCGCTTTGCAATAATCAAGAGTATTTTGGATTTATTCTTGTCTTAGATTTTTCCTTATGCTTATTGAACTCAATAGTCCTTGATTTATGTGATTGATAGGAGTATTTACATACAATAGTGCTTATGTGATTGTGACGCTTTCATCTTTTATAATTCATGCCTAGGAAAGATGAGTTATAATACACCCTAGTTATAGGTAGATAATTCATGTGAACCGAAGATGAATTATGCTTAGATTAAACTAGCGATATCCTCTTGTTGATACTATGATCATGACTATCCAAACATAATATTTAAAATAGGAAGTCTAGACCCCCGATGCATAGTTAGTGGTGGATTTGCAATCCTAGATGTCATCCACTTGTATTTAAACTAATCTTAAATTTTGCATGATAGTTTACTTAGATTTAATTCTAAAATTTATTTCCATAATTTCATAATTTACTTTATAATCTAATTCATAGTAATAATTTAATCTACAATCAAACTGAAATTCCGTTTTCAATAGCTAATTAGATATAGGTTTTATAAATTAAAGGATAAAAATATACAATCTCTGTAGGTTCGATCTTTACTTCCACACTATAAATTTTTTAAAGTAGAATATACCTTTTATCTCGATTCTGACAAGATCAATTTACTTTGCTATTGAGGTATCGTGAGACTATCTGCTTATAGGCTACCACCCTGAGATATGCCTGGTCCCTTTTTTCTTCTATTTTAGGTAGAGCTTCTCTCTAAGAGCTTTTTCGTTCCCCAAGTCATTGTAGTTAGACACTCGGTAAGTCACAAATTCTAGCTCAGTAGGGACCACTACCTCGTTGCCGTAGGTGAGTAAAAATAGTATTTCTACAGTAGCCTCTCGGGGAGTAGTCCGATAAGCCCATAGAAGGCTCGGGAGCTCCTCTGCCCAGAGTCCCTTTGCTACCTCAAGTCTCTTCTTAATGGACTATAAGATGGTATAATTTGTTACCTCGGCTTGTCCGTTGGCCTGATGGTGCTCGGGAGAGGAGTAATGATTGGAGATTCCATAACCGAAGCAGAATTCCCTAAAGATCAGTGTGTCAAATTGTTTGCCATTATCACTAACTAGGGCTCGGGGAACTCCGAACCTTTTGAGTATGCTCATTTTTGAGAAGTTCTCCATTATTTTCTCGATGATGGTGGCTAACGTCTCAGCCTCTGTCCAATTAGTGAAGTAGTCAACTGCTATAACAATAAACCTGACTTGTCCGTTGGCCATCGGGAGTGGTCCGACCAAGTCGATACCCCATTGAACAAATGGCCATGGACTAAGGATCGGGGTTAACTCTTTTGTTGGGAAGTTGATCATGCTTGCATATCTCTAGCATTTATCACACTGTTTTACATAGTCTTGGGAATCTTGGGCCATTGTAGCTCAGTAGTAACCTAGCAACAGGGCTCTGCGGGAGAGTGCCCGACCCCTAATGTGGCTTCTACACACTCTTTCATGGATCTCATATAAGATTTTTGTGACCTGGGTATGGTGGATGCATCAGAGGTAGGGGATGGAAAATTCCCTCTTGTAAAGTACACCACCGATAAAGAGGTATCTGATCTCTCGGTGTCTGACTCATCGGGCTTCATCCTTCTCTATCGAGAGACTTTCAATTGTGAGGAATACTATGATAGGATCCATCTAGCTAGGTCCTAAATCGACCTGGCCTACCTCCATACCTTTCGAGTTGGACACACTGGGTTTGGGCTGGTATTCCACCCTTATTCTATAAAGGTCCGACTCAAAAGATGATGCTAGACATGCTAACTGATCAGCCTGTGTGTTTTTTTCCCTTGAGATCTGTGTGATAGACAACCCTTTGAGTTTATAGTTGACCTTCCTGACAAGGGTTAGGTAAGCCACCATACTGTCCTCCGTGGCTTCATACTGTTGTCGGACTTGATTAACAACTAACTCAGAGTCACTATACACCTGAACCTACTATGCACCCATTGAGGTGGCTAATTGTAGCCCGACTAACAGGGCTTCATACTCGGCTTCGTTGTTGGAAGCTTGGAATCAAAACCTGAGAGCGTACTCATGTTGGACCTCATTGGGTATGGTCAGGATGATTCCTGCTCTGCTGCCCTGCTTGCTATCCACATAGAGCACCTAGGTCGGGACAAATTCCTCGATTGGGTATTCTGGATAGGTGAATTCGATAAGGAAGTCTGCGATTGCCTCTCCTATAATTGCTTTCTAAGGCTTGTAAATTACCTTAAAATCTTCCAATTGTAGGGCCAACTTTATGAGTCTCCTGAACATTTTAGGTTGGAACAGAATCCTGCACAGAGGCTGATCTATGAGGATGACTATTGTATAAGCTTGGAAGTATGGGCAAAGTTATCGGGCGGAAGTGACGAGAGCAAAGGCTACCTTTTCTATTCATGACTACTGACTTTCTGTTCCTTGGAGTGCCCGACTGATGTAGTATACCAAATATTGTATCCCATGCTCTTCTCTGACCAGTGCTGAGCTGACTACTGAGGGTGACATTGCCAAATACAATAATAACTCCTCCTTTGGAATGGGCTTTGAGAGTAGAGGAGGCAAGGCCAGATACTGCTTGAGTTCTTGGAACGCCTTCTTACACTCTTCTGACCACTCAAAGGCCTGGTATAAAATTTTAAAAAATGGCAGGCAGTGGTCAGTTGCTCGGGACATGAACTTATTCAATGTTGCTACTCGCCCTACCACACTCTGAACCTCCTTGGTTGATCTGGGTAACCGCATGTTGATTATAACTTGGATTTTCTTTGGATTTGCCTCGATTCTCTGCCTGCTGACTAGGTGCCCTAGGAACTTTCTGAACGAGACCCCGAAAGCGCCTTTTGTCGAATTCAACTTCATCTGGAATCTTCTAAGGATGCTGAATGCTTCGCACAAGTGATCTAGGTGGTCGGATTCGTCCTGGATTTTAACCAGGATGTCATCAACGTATAATTCCATGGTCTTCTCAATCATGTCTCTGAACATGTGATTCAGTAGGCGTTGATAGGTCACCTAGGCATTATTGAGGCCAAAGGGCATCACTTTGTAGCAGTATGTTCCCTGATCAGTGATAAAGAAGGTCTTTTCTTAATCACTGGGGTGCATACATATCTGTTTGTACACTAAGTAGGCATACATGAAGGAGAGGAGTGAGTGGCCTGCTGTTATGTCCACCAAGATGTCTATTCTGGGTAGTGGGTAGCAATTCTTGGGGCAAGCTTTGTTTAGGTCGATAAAATCTACACACAGCCCCCACTTTCTGTTACTCTTCTTGACCAAGACCACATTAGCTAACTAGTCTGGATATTGCACTTCACGGACTAACTTTGCTCTGAGAAGTTCCTGACTTCCTCACGTACCGCTTCTTGTCTTTCAAAGGCTATTCCCCTCCGCTTTTTCTTAACTGGGTAGAAGCTGGAATCAACATTGAGTCGGTGGGATATAACCTGAGGATCGATTCCAAGTATGTCATCGTGGCTCCATGCGAAGACTGTTGGGGTTGTGCCATTAAACCATTACTCTATGTATTAGACATTGACATTGTATTATATGGATATCAGCTTTACATTTCATTGTGTATGTTTCTTTCATCAGATGATTGTTAATCCTTAAGTATCATAGTAAGTGATTCGTGTGTGTATGGGATACATACAAGTGAGATACAAATTACTATTCTTTGATGCTTAGAATTTGTCACAGTGGATAATGAGACTGGATATCTCATCAGGTTTACACTATAGCATAATTAACTACCATTGGATGGAGTGATGAGTCTCAATCACTAGAGTTTAACTCTTAGTTAATATGCTAGTGCTTATAGTGCATTAACGAACCTGAGCTTTCCTATTGACACTTAAGACTGTCAACAACCGATAGGAACTCATAACTTGTTTAAGGAACGTGGCCTCAATCTTGAGATGAATATGAACACAAACTGTGGATGTGGCGTCTTTGATTTACCAATCAGTAAGGTCTTAAAGATCAAAACCTGGGTATCTTGGGTATGTCATATTCATAGGGTTGTGAACATTTATTGTCAAGATAGAATCTACCCTCTAATTAAGAGTAAGCATTCCCTTGAGAATGTCACCAAGTTGATTACTGAGAACTGCAGTCTTGTTGATAAGTAGTTATCAAAATGTTTGGTAATCATGAGTTGTGAATGGGACTCAAGGAATACAAGAAATAATCATGATTCAAGTTGACAGTAACAGTTATTTGAGTGCCTAAATATGATTAGGAGTGCTGACGGTAGAGGGACATTAGTACACCATACAATTCTAGTTATCGCTTCGGATATGTTCTTTTGCGTTGGAGTTCAGTTATCACTTTATAGTGGAGTAAACGTTCACTGATCAGTTGGTTAGTTTGCTGATTAAAGAGTTTGATCATGGGAATTAACAACTAATCTGAGCCAACAATAAAGAGCTTAGGAGGTCCCATTCTTAGCTCTGCTAGGATGCTAGGAAAGGCATAAGAGGATTTTGTCAGACAGGTTCGACCGATCGAAGGAGTCTCGATCGATTGAAGTCTAGACAGGTTCGATTGATCAAAAGTGTTTCAATCGATCGAA
This sequence comes from Hydrangea macrophylla, assembly GCA_033977485.1. NCBI lineage: Eukaryota > Viridiplantae > Streptophyta > Magnoliopsida > Cornales > Hydrangeaceae > Hydrangea > Hydrangea macrophylla. Next base: position 17,933,745 of record CM066988.1, read on the forward strand.
GTGTTGATCGATCAATGTCACTTCGATCGATTGAGAGCAAGGTCGGTTATGGGAATCTATAAATAGGGTAGCTGCGCTCAGAAAAGTGAGTTCGTCGTTTTATTATACCAGAAGCTGTAGATACTATTTTAGGCTTCCTAAACCTTCTCTATCCTCCCTATTAGTGATCCCACCATCTCTAGCCTCTCCGGGAAGCACTCATAGGAGACATAAGGGTGAAGACTCTGCATCATCAAGGAAGAAGAAAATCAGAAATGGGTTCAAGACCCGAGGTATAAACTCTTCTCCCTCTTGTGTATACGCTTTTGTAGAGTTAACGAGTAGTAGATTTAGGCTACCAATAAAGTTTTTGTAACTTAATCTTTCAACTGTGCGTTTAAAATAAATTAAACCCTATTTTTCCTTCAAAGACATCTTGATTATGTCTCAAGAATTGGACTAGATTTTCTCTGAGATTTGGTTCTAGGAGAGTGCTAAACTGACGGACCGGTCGGTAAATCAAGGGTCCAAGATCACTTGACTTAGTTCTTTAATTGGGTTGACTCCGTTGCTAATGTCCCTTGGGTCAATTTCTTCAATGTTCAGCACTTTAGAAATTGCATCCTTATGCAAGGAACTGACATAATAGCTCTGAGCAATGGATTAATCTCCTCTCAAGCTCCCTAGTCCCTACAGGATCAGGAACTTGATGATCAGGTTGTAAGTTGACACGACTGCTCTGGCCTTGTTAAGTATTTGTCTCTCAAAATTGACAGTGTAAGCGGATGGGGCCTCTACCACAATGAAGTTTGCGAGCACAGAGGCCTGCTGCGGGTAGGTCCCTATTAGAATCAGTAGCTCAATCATCCCGAGTAGTTTTTGTGCTGGATTCGTTGAATTCCACCAATAGAGTGGCCACTGGTTCGAACCGGTCCCTTGATATTCTAAACTAATCAAATGCTGAAGCAAAGAATATGTCAGAGGAGCTTCCCGTGTCTACGAGTACCCTCTTGACCATGTAATTGGCTATGGAAAGTGTTAACACTGGTGGATCGTCATAGGGGTAGTACAGATCTCAAATATAGCAGGATAAGAAGGTCAGGGTATTAGTTAGAGGTTAGTTGACTGGTTAGACTTGCACGACATTTGCTCAGGATGCCCAGGCAAGCCTTTTCATTACCGACTGCAAGTCTCCCCTGCCCGATGTTCCTCCGGAGACCACGTTGACATGCCCATGGGGCTGTTGCTGCTCAGGGGCCCGAGTATCTTGCCGCTGTTGTCTGTCTTTGGTGACAAACTCGACTAGATGGCCCTGCTCAATGAGTTCTCTATAGCAATTTTGAGTTTAAAGCACTCGTCGGTGTTATGGTCGTGGTCTTTGTGGCAGCGGCAATTCTTGTCCCAATTCTTTTTCTTCGACGGGCTATTCAACTTGGTTGGTTTTTTGAGCAGCTTCTGAGCCTCGGTAGCTACCATGACTTCTTGGATGGGCTAGAAAAGTGGCGTAAAGGCGATCAGGGTCTGATCTCAACCACCCCTTTGCTGATCCTATTTTTATTTCATTCTCGAGCCCTTCTCGGAGCCCTCACGTTCTTGTTTGGCTCTCGGGGACTCATCTTCCATGAAGTTTGAACGTTTGGACTTCAATAACTCTTCGGTATCAATGTACTTCCCGACCCTCTCCAAGAGTTCAACCAAGGTTATCGGTTGTTGTTAGTGGAATGATGTGGCGACCTTGGTGTTTTGAACTCCCTAACAAAAGGCAGTGATTGTGACCATCTCATTTAGGTCATGATTTTGAAGCTTTTGCTGATTAAACTGATCAACAATCCTTCAAGGATTCTCCCTTTTGCTGCTTAATAGCAAGTAGCTGAGTGTCTCGCTGCGGTCGACCAAGCATACCCATGAACTAGTTGACGAATAGCTTACTGAGTTCCTTGAAATTATCAATCGATCGGGGTCCTCAAGGAATAGAACCACTACGTAGTTGGGCCCTTTAGAGTGCTAGGAAAGGCTAAGCAGTACAGTTCATCGGCATTGGTTGCCAGTGCCATCTGAGCTTTATCGATCCAGATGTGGTCGATCGGACTGCCTGAACTGTCACATGGGTCGAGATGAGGCTATTTAAATTTACGTGGAATGGCAAATCTCGTGACCCAATTGGTGAATGGCGACTCAGTTTCTATGTTGGTATAATCGTGACTTGGTTTTTGGCCTAGCTTCTCGATCTGTTTCTCCATGTCATTGATATGGGCTTCTATGTTATCCTGACCAGTGTATCGCCCGATATCAATAGTAGGTCAGGTCAGATGAAGAGGCTTCTTCCTCAAAGTGCGCTATCCTCAGGGATAAGGCTCCTCTTTGACTCCGGTTGAACGCTTGCCTAAGGTCACTTCGACTCTTGGTCGGGTGATCCTGGACTGATTCCCGAGTCAAGCGCTCCTGCCCCTCTCCTCTCACTGTGAGCTTGTCATTAATAATGTTACCAAGCAGCTTGGCTCAGCCCGGGCACTTTGCCAGGTCTGTATTGGATCCCCACCATGCTCATCGTTCCTGGGCTATCCTACAGCCTGTAGGGATCTTGATGCATCTTGGGCACGTTATCAGGTCCATGTGGGAGCCCGAACACGCTCGGCGCTCCTAAGTGGTACCTTAGTCTGCGTAAGCTTGTTCTGTTAGGCCAGCAGGGCTTCAATCTGTTGTTGGGTCTAGTGCTGACCCTCTAAGAGTTGTGCATGAGCTGCGGTAATTTGCTGTGGAGTCATAGGAGCCGCCGGTTGCATGACGCGTCTAACCTATTGGCGGTGTAGTCTTCTTGCTCCTTTTCGGTGGCATGATGATTAGTTAAGAGATTTGTTGATGGAAAACTGTCGATTTTCCACAGACGGTGCCAAGTTGATGATGCTGAAATTTGGTTAAGAGATAAGGAGAAGAAGACAAGAGAAATTTGTATGTGGTTCGGCCGTGTTAATGAGAGACCTACATCCACATGTGTGTTGTAACACTTGCACTATGATATGAAATCACCGGCGGCCTTTCGTAAACCAACAAAGGAATGGAGCTACTAGAGGCCAGTCGGGCAATGTGTATGTGTGTGTAAAGTAAAGTTGCGATCCCCCTTACTAGGGGGTGAGGGGTTCCTTTCATAGTTTAAGAAACCGCCTCGTACATGGCAAGCAATACAGATTAGGCAAACCTAATATGATTAGGTTTGATTGACATCAATTATGCAAGTTTCCTAAATGGATTAGGAAACTATCCATTCATTCAATTAGTACTCAAGTTGCCCTAGATGACTATTTGGAACATTCTAGATCGCACCCTAGGCTAGGCTGTTCCGTGCCTGTGGCAACATTCCTGGCCTATTGGTCGGGCCTTATGACACTGGGTATACTGGATCGTCCCAAAAATGATACGATTGCTCTCTGCATGATCTGGCGTTCCTTGCTGTAGTGGAAGACATTTTTGTACGTATCACATATATTCTAGTTTGCGAAACACATTTTGTTTTCTTTGATTGTTTGTTCAAGAACAATCCATGTCCCCTCTAGATTCAGAAAACTTGAGATTACTTGATACATGATTCGACGACTTTTTTCCTAGGTTTGTTGTGTGTGATTTTTACTCTGCATTGTGTGATATTTGGCTTAGATCTTATGAATGATATCTTATCTTTTGATCTTCCAATTCAAGATTCTCATGTGATGTAATATACCTATCATAATATTAATTGCATAAACAAACATAGTATAAGATGATTATTTAGATGCGAGTTGAGGGTGGTTTAGTCTTCGCAAAGGCTCTATCCTTTCTCCTACCAAAACCCTGAGCCGAGTTCTTAGGTTACAAAGGGTCGGTGCCCTTTATCTATTTGGGTGAGTCAAATTGAGTTTCTTGATTCCCTAAACACTAAGTGACGACTCTGTATGTGTTTTTATAGACCGGTTAATTAAACAAGAAAGTTTCAAAAGAGAATTTCAAAACATAAGACTTTCAAAAAGCCCGAGGGTAGACCCGAGCCGCTTGTCCACACCCGTAGGTCTTCTATTTAGAAGCTTTCTAACTGACCTAGTCAGCAATCAATTGCAAAAACCAACAATCGACTGCTTCACCATTCGATTGCTAAAACATAAATCGATTGCTCCTTTATGTCTTCCTAGTATTCTATTGGAGATAAGAATAGGACCTCCTAGGTTCTTAATTATTCGCTTAGATCAATTATTAATTCCTCTACGATTAAACTCTTTAATCAATGAAGTAACTAACTGATCAGTGAATGTTAACACCATTAAATAACGATAACTGCACTCCAACTCATAAGAACATATCCGAAGTGGTAACTAGACTTTTAAGGTCACACAAATGTCCATCTACCTTCAGCATTCAAAATCACATCTAGATAGTTGGATAACAAGTACTGTCAATCTGTATGGTGATTACATCTTATAGTCTTGGAGTCTTATTCACCTCTCAGTAACTAACTTGTTAACATTCTCCAAGAGAATGCTTATACTTTAACATGTGGTATATTCTATCTTGATAATATATGTCCATAATGCTATGAGATATAATTACCTAAGATACCCAGGTGTTCATATTGAAGACCTAACTAATTGGTAAGTTAAAGTAATCTTACATATGGGTTATGCTCATTATTGTATCTAGATTGAGAATAAGTATCGTATACAACTTGTGAGTTCCTATTAACTATTGATAGCGATTGAGTTTTAATAGGAAAACTCATGGCCCGTCAATGCATTACATCCATTAACATATTGACTAAGAGTCGCACATTCTACTGAATAAGATACTTCATTCCATCATGGTAGTTAATCATGCTACAATGTAAACCTGAGGAGGCATCTAATCTCATCATCTAATATGACAATTATAAACATCAAGGAATAGTCGTATCTCCCATATATGCATCTCATACATACACACAAATTTCCTACAATGATGTTTACGGACCACAAACATACAAACATTTAGCTCATGAAACATACATAATTAAATGCAAAATGATATCTAAAATGTAACTGTCAGAATGCCTAATGCATAATGTAGTAGGTTTGAGGGCACAATCCCAACAAAATCATGCCTTGTACTGTCGATTAATCAATATTATTCGACAACAACATTAGTCCCAGTCTCGGGCCTATGCGACCATCGATTCCCGACTTGACACTAAAGTCTCCGTGGCTAATCATGCTCATAATGCATACACGTGTTCAACTCTATTTAATGTAACATGTATTTATAATAGTACGTGATTTCAGCATAACAATAACATATCTATAGCATGATTTCATAAAGTTTAGGCAGTATAATGGCATAGGTACAACATCATTAGAATGAGGTACAATATATAACCTAAGGTAAAACATGAATAGTTGATACATATGGGGAATAACATGCGAAGCATAGCTCTTTAAAGTATAACACAGAATAGTAGCAAGTACAATATATAACAAAGTTAATTTAAGCATATACTGGTACGAGTAATAGGTTACATGGTACAAATGGGTTTCTTGGAACAGATACCAGGAATCAATTACAAGGTACTAATTGATTACTGGGTAATCCGTTACAAGTTACAAATCAGTTACTGAGTAATCGGCTAATGGGTACTAATCGATTACTGGGTACATCATCTTAGATATCAAGACAGATTCTGCAACTTGCGGTTCACACGATGGTAGACCCAAACCAAACCCTAAAACTCATCTATGAACATCATAAAAGACGTTATGTTACTTACGAGTGTTGGATATATATGTCCATTTGAGCGGTGAGTCGTGCCGAAGTTACCGTCAACCATGACTAGGGCTTCTTAGCTTCGTTTTTCTACCATTTCTCTTTCGACTAAACGCAAAGCTCCATCGGCACTCTGAGAACTCAACTAGGGTGCCGAAAGTATGTGAGAGTAAATGTAGGAGAATTGAAGTGTAAGAAAATTTTGAAACCCACGGTTGGTTTATACAAGCAATTCAATCGACCCACTCTCTTGTCCTTTCTCCATTAATGCATTGGATAAACATAGTATGTGTGCGTGTATATGTGTGTGTCTTCCTCCCAAAGAAAACGACACTGGGAAGGTCATCATCGACTTTCATGTAATTTTTTCAAAGTTGGTTAGGATGATGATGTCATCATGATGACATCATTTGAGTGTTATCGGCGTTCTTAGTTCGCGTGTTGTCTCTGCATGTGTAATAATGGATAAATACGAGTTCGGGGTGTATTCCAAATCCAAATATGGGATTAAAGTGGTACACATATGTGTAACCAAATGGTATGTAAAAGTTAATATGATAACCTAATAATATTATTAAACTAATCACCATGGTATTTCTAACACAACCATATATTTAAAAATGCTATATCTAGTATTTCAAAGTACAATATTGGTCGCACTCAACTCATTCAAAGCTCATCATAATAATCACATAAAATACACATAAAATAGAAAATCACCAAATACAATATTATTTATTAATATATAATACATTGGGAAAATTCATGGAACTACAATCTGTATGGCATTGAATCCCTAATTGTTTGAATGATTATCATTAAAACAGGATGATTATGCCAAGTATATATATCTATTTAGTATGTTTGAAGAAAAATGTCAATTACGAATTAAGAAAAAGGATGTTGAAGTCAAGGCCTATTGTTAGGTAGGGCGAGAAGAGGGTGATTTAGTCCTTTTTGTGCTCATTTCCCTCCGTACCAAGACCCCTGAGCCTGCTTTCTGGCAACGAAGGGTGAGTACCCTTATTCAGTTGGAAGAGTCAAAACTAAAGGTTTCCTAATTCCTTAAAAATTAGGTGGCGACTCTAAGTCATCTGGATTACTTTAAGTCCTAGCTTTCAGTATGCGGCTTGGATTCGTCTGGGGACAGAGTCGAGTCCTACAGGACTCCTGACAACACGTTTATACCGAGCCGACGAAATCCCCGTGTCCCACAGTAGAGTCTCATTACTTAAAATTGGACCACATAATCTTCATCGAAACTTGTTTAGATGGTTCTATCACTACATGTTAGGTGAGAAATGCCATGCTTATCAAATTTGAGTTCCAAATTTGATTCCCAAATGACCTAAAAATGTTGTACCACACGCTGTAAAACAATAATCAGTGATGTCACATCTTACTGCATGTAATACATAAAGCATTTAGAAATCTAATTTGAAATTAATATTTGAAAGTATAATAACATTATTCCATGTATTATCAACTAAATTTTAACACGAATTTGTGGCATCTTTGATTTTCTCTTTCCTTAGCATGAAATTGCTCTCCTTCAATTTCATTTGGGAAATGTTAGATGCACAAAAAATATGCACAACCAAATGCACAACCTGCTTAAAATGGTTGGATCGACTTCGTGCTGAAAAGTCTGTACACACAAAAAGACAAAAAAAGGGCTGTACAGTTTTTTCAGCACGATGTCCAACAATTTTAAACTAGTTGTGCATTTGGTTGTGCATTTTTGTTATGCATCTAGCATTATCCATTTCATTTTCCTATTTTTCAAGACTCCGGTAGGGGGTTGGTGGGTTCAACAACAAAAGGAACACAACCGAAATAGGCAGTGTGACTTTTAAGTTGTTTTGACTTTTGTCTTTCCATAACATGAAAAGTAGCAAGTTGACCCATTTTCGCATTATAGATGCGGTGATTTGATTCTAACGATCATGAAAATGTACTAGCATTGCTTGCATCTTTTTTATAATCACATGTTTCATCAACCACCATGTCAAAAATAAACAAATAAATAAGTTTCCATCTTGTAACGATCATGAAAATGTACTAGCATTGCTTGCGTCTTTTTTATAATCACATGATTCATCAACCACCATATCAAAAATAAATAAAGAAATAAGTTTCCATCTACCAATATTTGGGTTGAGTTTTCGAATTAATTTGTAACATGAATGTGTAATGTACAATAGAGAAGAATCCAATGACATAAACGTTTAATTTTAGATGAGACACTCGTAACATGGTATCACTTCCGAAACTCATGTTTTCAGTTTTTTGGTGGAATTTATAGACAATATTATATATATAGAAAATACAAGTATTTTTAGTGTTTTAACTAGTGCGCAAAGCCCAGTTCCGTGTGTTTGTGTATACTGTTGGTATAAAATACCCGTAACAGCCAATTATATATACTATAGTTTTTTTTTTTTTTTCCTCAAAAAAAAAATATATATATATACTATAGGTTTTTATATTATTCTAATTCATGCAGCCATAGATATATAGAGACGTTGCACCATGTAGTGAAGACTCAAGTAACTAGCCATGGATGATCTTAATTGGCAGCTAGCATATATATGCTACTTTTAATTCCATGTTTCGGTGAGTCATGAGAATTTTTTAGACTTCTCGGTTTCCTTGTTCCCTGTTTGGGTTCCATTATAAATCACGCTTGCTGAGAATTTTTGTTTTATTTATTTATTTAATTCTCTTTTGGGTTAATGAGATGAGTATTTACCTGTTGTGAAACGGGTAAGCTTCGCATGGTTAAAAGATCACAGAGTTAACTATATTTTACTCTTTTGGGTTAAGCCAATTTTTGATTTACCTCATGTGATACAAAAGTTTGATACAAAGGCCATAGCCGGATAAATTTTTTGGATAGGGTATGATAAGACTGGATCTGATACGAGTTTCCAATATTATTTGATATGGTGGTACTCATGTTCTACGTTTGATAGTGTGCCGGATAAAGAGTTTCCAATATTATTAATTGTTTCAAAAATTTAGAATAAAATATTATTTTTCAAATATTCTTTTCTATGCATAAAATATTACTTTTCTGATTTTTTTTTAGATATATTATGATATTTGATAACTACATGTTATGAATATTTACTTTATAACATTATTTTAGTCAATTTTATTTTATTTTTTATTCTAATAGTACTCCTTATCCGATCCTATCCCACTATCAATGCTATAATTATATTCCACGAATTCGGGATAAAAAGGGAGTTGGAATTTTTTTTATCCTGCGGATATGTTGCATCAAACGCATGATAAGATAAGGCTTACCCTAGCTCATCCCCTTGTTGGGCGTACCAAATGCTCTAACCTTTTAAACCATAAAAGGAAAAGTTAAAACGGGCCTAACCACAATGGAGTATAAAGCATTTAACCGAAGATACTATTAGTGATGCAGCGCGGAAGCAGAATACGAGAATGACGAGATGGACAACCTTCTTGGACCAGTTGATTATTGCAATAATGCCAGAAACAAGGCTCTAATCTCGTTGATTCACCAAGAATACCGAGAATATGCTGCAAACGTCTTGTTGATTCCTCATAATACCAAGAAATAATTAGAAATAAAAGAGATAGTCTCTCTATATAATTTTATTCATTCACCAAAGCTCCTCCAATAAGAGATTTACAACCTTATTTATAATACCGTCAAACTAAGATAAAAGGAAACAAATAAAAGGAATGTAATTTTCGTTTTCCTTTTTGACACCCTAATTTATGACCCTTAAAAACTTGGAAATAAAGTTACAAACTTTTCAAAATACCCTAATATATATGCTAACCTATTAGGACTTAATTTTATCATTTAGAATCCTAAAAATACCTTAAAACATGGTAATAAAATCCTAGCAAACTAAGAAACGAAAATTACAATAAAATAAAAATACATCAAAATCTTGAAACTAATTCTTGAATATTGTAATGCATCAATTAGCCTTGCCATTAGAAAAAGAAAACGGTATAAACAATTGTTCTTAATTTAGGCTCATGAAAATCCTTAAAATAGGATTAAGTTTAGACAAAGTCTCACTTTTGTTAAGAAAATTAGAATTGTGATGGCATGATAAACAAGTAACTGTTCTATTTTGTCGATTTATTGCCCGTGAAAATGCTTAAAATATGATTTAAGTTCAGACTCACTCTCACCTTTATCTAATTATAAAGCGATTCAGTATTTCATTTTGTTGAACTCTATGACTTTAAATTAGAAATGGGTCGGATTGATAAAGAATCAATTCCTACAGTATTTTGTAGTCAACCGAGGACTCTTATGAAACAAAAAATAGCAACACAACCATTGAACTATTGAGAACAATATTTATTTCCTCTGAAAAACAGAAATGTATCTTCTATAATCCAAACAGTCTCTTATCCATCAACCTTGCTCAAAGAGAATCTTGGACCAAGGAAAATTGGAATTAAAACAACAATCCGGATATTATTGTAAGTTAAAAGAAAATCAACTTTCTTTTTTTTGGTGCGAGTAATGCAGTGTTTGGAATTTTTGGAACCGTTAATTATACTACAATTATTCTTGTTATTTTCATCTCATTTCATCCTAATTCAGTTTTCCATCATTAATTTTACTTCATTTTAAATTAGAAATTAGTAGCGAATAAAAAATATGATAAAATAGGAGTTAAGGTCTCTTGGACCCTTCCCGCTTTAATGTATATAGGAGGAATATCCTTAATGACTACAATACTTTGGACCCTAGATACGTGTCATTATTTAAAGGTTCAAAATTCTTCCCTCCCCTCACCTCAACCTCGCCCACCCGACTTTATTAAATTAAATTTAAAAAAATTGAAACCACTCTTACTTTCTTACACCTTTTGTATCTTTCTGTACATCATATCACCTCTCACAACACTCTCTTTCTTTCTTAATTAAATGTGAATCTAAATAACAATATTATACAAACAATTTTTTATAAAATTATGAATAATTTAGGTTTAAAAATTTTTTTTTTAATAAAATTAGTGAAAATCCCTTAAAGTAATCTTCAATAGTTTAAAGGACAAATTAGTTTACCATTTCGTGCAAATGACCAAAGAGGTGAAATACTACCCAATTTGCTCCAAAAATGAATCTCACTTGGCACAATGCCCCACTCCACTCAATCAACAGATTAAAAGAAATGATATGGTGTGATGCTCGCACGGTATTAGTGGTCACACCATAGCTGCTCCCATTACGATTTTTTTTAAACTTTTAAACTGCATAATTTTTTATCTACAACTCAGTTTTTTACAACTTTTATACCGCTGGAATCGTGTCGATGAGAACTACAAAACCAGTACCAATATTGTTGATATGTTTTGCGCAAAAACAAAAGAAACAACTTTTACATGCCTTCTTCTTGATAAATCAAATGGATTTTTCACTTAATATTCGTGTACCGGTTAACTAAAATTTCACTTAATATTTATATATGCCAAGTTGATATATTTTGAGCAAAAAAAAAATGAATTTTCAAAGGGAGGGTTTTAGAGAAATTTTATAAGAATTTTTGCATTTGTTTGGTTTAAAAAACTGTGTTTTTTATAATTGATTGTGAAATTTTTTTTTTTTTTTTTACAAAATATACATTGTTTAGTATGGAAAAAAGGGGAAAAAATAGAAGAAGAAGAAGAAGAAGTGAATTTTCACTTATTTAGTGAAAGTTCACTTATTAATAGATGAATATTAAGTGAAAGTTCACTGAACTCTTAAATAAACATTACGTGAAATTTCACTTAATCTACATATGCATATTAAGTAAAATTTCACTAAAACTCTCACTAAAGTATGTGAAATTTTGGCTTTTTTTTAGGCTCAAAGTATTACAAGTTGGCATACATAAATATTAAATGAAATTTCACAGAATCCATACGTGAATATTAAGTTAAAATTCAATTTGATTTGTTAGGATTAAGGCAAGTAAAAAAATCGATATTGTTTTTTGCTCAAAACATTTCAACAATAGTACTAATTTTGTAAGCCTCGTCGACACGATTCCAACGGTATAAATTTTTATAAAAAATGGAGTTGTCGATCAAAAGTTATGCAGGTTTAAAATTTAAATTTTTTTTCAAAATGAGAGCTACTATGGTGTGTCCACTCACACGGTGCGAGCGCCACACCATATCATTTTTTTTAATTTGTTCTTTGAGGGTGCGCTTGGGGCGCGTTTGGCGCGTGGAGAAGGATAGTTTCTGATTTAAATATATGTATATTTTTTTTGTCAAAGATATGTTTTGGTAAAGGAGTTTTGATTAAACAAAGATTCAAGTTATCCTTAGTAAGAAAAAAGACTTGTGCTACTGTCCATATCTCTAAGCGCCCCAATTTTAATTGGGTAGTGTTTATTGGCACCAACAATTTCGAGTACGTTTATACTACAACATTATTTAAAAGCGTATAAATTTTTTTTATTCAAAAGCCCATAAAATTTCACATGAGCCATTTGTCATCCACCTATTGATGCCTGTAAATAGAGACTTTTAGCCATTATAAAATGTTTTCTGTAAGGACTTGCACTTAAGAGCCACTTCTAAGTTATGACTATTAGGGGCAATTTTTTTAGGGCTAGTTATTTATTTTCCACCAAGTATTTTATTTGAGTGGACACAAAATATTTTATTTTTTGGATAGACTTTTGACACCCTGGGATTGGCTTTTTCTCCCAAAAAAGGTCATCCTACCTATATTAGGTAGAAATTTTAAACCAACTTCTAATCTTTAGTAGCAATATATGTTCCCCAGTGCTTGGAGTACTGATATAATACATAAAGACATAAGTAAATGCATTTGGTGGGGTGAAAGGTATTTGGGATACAAAAAGCACACAATTTCCACCGAGTTGGGACCCCTTTGGCTTGAAATACATCTACTTTTCTTTTGTTTCAAATGATTTGAAATTCTTGTTGCTTCCCACACTTTCTTTAATCTTTACCAACCGAAAGTAGAAGACCTCATTTTTCATCCCCAACGGTCCAAAAGATGTCCCATGTGGGGGATTGACTATCCAACCAATATTGTTGTTCACCTGATGGCTTCGTTTGGTTCATGAATATTTAGTGAGTGAAAGAAAATGAGTACTAACGATCAAAACATTATGCCATGTTGAGTCAAAAGAGAAAAAAATAACAAAATTAGGAATGTGAACAAAATAACTGAAAAATAAATTAAAATTTAAAAATTTTGCAAGTCATTTTTCTTCCTCATTTAAATTTATATTTTAATTTCTAATATCGTTGAAGAATGTAGGAAAAATACCACATTAGTTGGTAAATAGTTTTTCTTTATGTTTACCTTTCATTTACTTTTTTTTTTTTTTGGTGGCTAAATCCACAAACCGGACAATGCCTGTAAATCTATAAAAGTGATTTGGCATCAATATGTGTGCAAGACTATGTATAAATTTTGTTGAAATTTAAAACGCGGAACCAAATTTTCCCAAAAAAATACACAGAAACACATCAATAATAATTAACAAACATGCCAAAAAAATACAGATTTTCACGTTGTTCGGCCAAACAATACCTACGTCCACACCCGAGAGTCCAGTTCTTTTACCGTTGAGAAAAAAATCATGTACAAGAAAACATTTAATTAAATCACATAACTCAACCCTCTAACCCTTTGTATACCCACTCTCATTACCCAAATAAACCTCGGTCTCTCACTCTAGATCATGCATGCACCCCCTCGAGGGGAGACCACCAATTTGGTATGCCAAGGGCTTCCTAAATTCCTTTACATTGTTCTCTTTTATAGAGTTTATATACCATTCCTTGACTAACAAGAAACCAGAGATTCACTCTTAATAAAACTCTATTACAAAAGAAAACCTATGTCATGCCCCAGAGCGGCAAAAATAGATAAAATTATATTTCCTTTTTGGGTCCATAAGGAATGACTGGTGAAATCACGTGATTGTTCACACCACGCAGTACTTTGCAACAAGAAGGAAAACGAAATCAAAATTCAATAATCTAGGTGTAGTACAATCAGAGTTCGAATCAAATAATACATAAACGAATTACAATGTTGAGGCAATATATGCCTGATCACAAAAGGTTTGGAGAGCAGAAAGGATAATTAAACTACAATCTAGCCTAGTCTTCAATTGGCATATGTGTAGTCCTCGGCATAGTAGTCTTCCTCAGTCTGATTGCCCTTAGGGTAATCCTCCTCGGAAGCATCATCACCAACATAGTGGTCATTACCTACAGGTCCTTCACCTGTATGGTCATAAGTAGGGTGTGCTGAAACATAGAAATGTCCAGCGCCATAAACACCATTAGCTTAATGAACGCTGAGTGAATTAGATGCTAACAGGGTATCAACTATTGAAGTTATTACAAGTTATGAACGATAAACATTTAGATTATCAACCGATTATTTAATTACTAACGTCTTACTAAATTATGACCGGCAACACACTTTACTGACAGAAGAACATACTCGACAGTAGTTCACTTCTAAAGATACACCATTTCTCTGTCCATCGCTTTTAAGAACATATGAAAAGTCCACCACATGTCATGGATACCACATCAGTCCATCCACAGCTTTTAAGAACATATGCCCAGTTCACCGCACTGCAGGGATATAACGCTTTAAGAAATAGTACATCATTCTAATGCCATGACTTAACGTCATCTACTAGTGATCCCAGTCTACCGATTTTAAGAACATATACACAGATCAGCACTTTTAAGAAGATATCATTGGATCAACAAGCTATCTTAGGGCTACTTGGTCTAGTTTACCACTTTTAATAACATATACACAGTTCAACACTTTTAAGAACATATCATGACCAAGGCCCATTCACATAAGATTCCCAAAGCTTAACAAACCTACTTAAGTTCAACTCTAGCATCGATACATGACAAATCCCATGTGTCCTGACTACATCGAATGAAACGGACTAGAACATAAATGGTCCATGACTAATATGTTATCTACATTAGAAACATTAACCGTTATCATTAACTTCACTACGATCCTACGTCGCATTATCTCATTATCATGTCTGTATTACACGCAAGGGTTTCAGAACAATATATAAACAACTAAACAATTATAATATAAAGTAAACTGGAATATCAGCATTCAATAACTGCTAATCGATTGGGACAGGGGTCCAATTGATTGGTATAAAAATAGTAACAATCGATTGGGAAACAGTCCAATCAATTGGATCACAATCCATAATAATTGATTGCTTACTTTGGAAATCGATTGGGTTTCTACAATTGCAATGGATTGGGTATCTACAATGGCAATCGATTGTATAAAATGGAAATTGATTGGGTTATAAAAGATGGCAATCGATTAGGAAAAGTCTCAATTCATTGAGACTTCGTCTTCTTCACAGAGATGGCAGTCTAGCAATATAAATGCGGGGAAACATGATTTGAACTTCTTTCCTTCTTCTAAACAAGACCTAACATCAATATAGGGATACCCAGTGAGTTTAGAACTCACCTTAGAAGTCTGGGGTGTGTTTGGGTGTATGTATTGAAGCTTCAATGGTGGTCTTCCTCTCCCTTTCTCTCTCTCTCTCTCTCTCTCTCTCTCTCTCTCTCTTCCACTGTCTTCTTTCTCTTCTTCCTTTCTCTTTACTTTCTTTCTTCTGGTCTCCTTCTTCTCTTCTTTCTGTTCTTCAGTCCATGTATGTCTGTGTGTATGTGCGCGTGCGTGAGTGTACGGAAGTATATATATATGAGTGTATATATATATAACATTCAGAACACACACACACACACACACACACACACACTCACTCTCTCTAATTTCTGGAAATAGAAATACAGCCAAAATGGGCTCATACATATAGAGGGATTAATGTTCACGTGTTACGCCCGGAACAGCAAAAATAGAGAAAAATAAATTTCCTTTTCGGGTCCATTGGGAATGGCGGTTGAATGTCACTCATTTATCCACACCATATAGTGCTAGTCAACTAAAAGCAACAAGATCAGTAATAATATCAAATCGAATATATTACAAAAGTTCTGGCTATTGCAATATTATCATAGCGCACTACAAGAAATATAAAGGTTTATAAGCAACAGATGACCAACTACCAATTATAACAAAGTTAAGGAAATATAAATTAAAACTCTGTCTTATTCTTCAGCTCGCATAAAAGTAGTCGTCCGCTTAATAGTCTTCCCCAATTTTTCCAACCTCGGCAAGTTCACCCTCGGCATAGCCCTCCTCCAGGTAATAGCCACTGTCGTCGTGTTCGTTACCTGCAATAGCATAGACAGGATAGGCTAGACGGGGAATGTCTAGGAAATGAAGGCCGCTAGCTTATTGAAAACTGAGTGAGAATAAACGAACACGGTCTCATAGATATAAAGTAGTTACCAATTATGAATGAAATATCGTTGTGCTACAAATAGTATCTTTTCTTCTTTTATACCGAACTTGTTATCCAATTCTTATCGTCTTCAAATCCTAAGGCTAACTGTATTAACCCCGACTGACTAAGATGATGCAAGTATATCATTACGACATACGAGTGCTCTTGTTCACCGCATTATAGCTTTTAAAAACTATTGCAAGCCTCATACTTTGTACCAATATAACCGCTGGTCTATGGACACACCAATACTCCAGTTCACCACTTTTAAGAACTCTTACTGTTCACTGCTTTTAAGAACACTCGTGAGTATCAACCATCCAAAATTAATACGTACCGGTACTCTTGTTAACCCCACCACAACTCTTCAGACTCTTGCGAGTACAATACATAACGCTCATATCCCACACAAATGTGCTCACGACTGATCCCTGACACACTAGCATAGAGTGGAATTGATACCCAACTGACTCAATCAACATAATGTTATCTAACGTTACTAACAGCTACACATCGTACTATAGTCCTTATCTCATTATTGCATCCAAGACATGTAAAACATTATAACTAACCTACCGAGTGAGTTTGAGACTCACCAAACATCGTAATGGCACGTTTGGCACCGTTAAGCTTGAGGTCTCTCTCTCTAATGGCTTCCCCTCTCTCCTTTTTCTCTACCTTCTCTCTCTCTACCTCTATCTCCTTCTTTGTCTCTTCTTCTTCTTCAACTCTTTCATCTCTTTCTGTAATGCTTCGGAGTAAGCCAAAAGTAGGGAAAACAAAAATCTTCCTTTATGGGTCCGTAGATACGTGATTGGTTGATTTACCGTTCTGTCCTTCTAACTCCGCACAACATTCATGAGGCAATGCTAAAGTATAAGCATAACTTAAACTACCATAATACAAAATATAGCAGCAGAAATATAAATGATGGTGACAACATCCATCTTAATACAAGAGGTCCATACTAAACTTATTACATAAACTAAAACATAAGAAACTACTGAGATAACTATTTCCAATCTCCAGCTCGACTCTATCCTTCTTAGCTCCTCACACTGCATCCTGAGCTCCCCTCTTTATTAGCAAACTTGCATCACTCTGGACATAGGAATGCCCAGGGCGTAACATGCCGTCAACTTTAGAACAAAGCTGAGTAAGAGTCCAACCGCATAATAATCAATAAATACAAATATCTCTCAACTCACATAATTGTTATGTATCATAGGATACGGTTAATCTCTTATCAGAAGATGCATTCTTTCACGGGCATAGCAAAGGTCGCAACAAAAAATGTAAACAATTAAGCGTATTATCACAATTCATCATAGAACACATTCTTCTTCCATTGACGTGCTCGTGCGTGTCAATGCATGACCAATCCTACTATCTTCACATCGGGACGTCGAATCCATGACTTGAATAATGGACTCATGACAATTATCTCAAAACAAGACGTTTCACTCGTCTACCCCTTTTTTCTCATCACTTCCACTTTTTCATTCATCTGTCGCCTAATGAACAATCTAACTATTCTACTGTTACTGTCGCCCTAACAGGCACTCTAACTGTCGCCCAACTAACATTCTAACTGTCGCCCAACTGGCATGTTAACTGTCGCCCAACTAACATTCTAACTGTCGCCCAACTGGCATGTAAACTGTTGCCCAACTGGCACTCACACTATCGCCCAATTGGCACTGAAACTGTTGCCCAACTAACACTCTGACTGTCTCCCAACTAGCACGTTAATTGTCACCCAAGTGGCACTCAAACTATCGCCCAACTGGCAATCAAGCTGTCGCCCAACTGGCACACTGACTGTTGCCCAAGTGGCACATTGATTGTAGCCCAACTGGCACTCAAACTATCGCCTAACTGGCACATTAACTATTGCCCAACTAGCACTTTACTCAAATTCACTTCTCTTTCTTAATCACATTTCTCATTCAATCACATCTCGCTCTTCATGCAATGCATGCTAACTCGTGTCATGACATGCAGGTGTCCATTAACAATTACTCGTATACATTTCTACTTCTTTCATTTACTTCATTACCATGCCATGCATTAACTACTCTGATTAGCGATCATCACAAAACATGCATTTATCATCTTAACAACTGAAACATAATCATATAACCATGGATCAGTCAATAAGGATTTGATACCACTAAACATAATAAAACCCTTAATATGCTTATATATACGATAACACTACCATATCACGAATAACTGGAGAGGATATAGCATCATACACAACACATTACTATACAATACATCAGTCAAACAACTTATAAGTATCTTTAATTAATCTTAATAGGATTAGAGTGAGGTTAGGAAACTCACCTTAAGTCACCGATCCCCGGTAGCAGCTAACCGTCGAGTTCTACAATAATTGACAGAAGAAACAATGATATAGAATGAGTACCAACTACAAGGGCATTATGGTAATTATACCCAATGAGGATATAAACCTCAAGGTAGTGATCTACGTGTCATTATAAGTCCAATGCCATTGACTAGACTCGAATTGGAGTCCGTCGCATTTTACAAGGTAAAAAGGCAGGGCTTTATACCCTAACGCAGGCCCTAAAGACAAACTGTATTTTCGACCAAGGTAAAAGGTCACAAAACTTAAGAGGAACGTTCTACACATTATTCTAAGACTCTGGGTGACTGCGTATTTTTCGGAGTTCTAGATTAATTATTATGAATTATTGAAGATAATAAATACCAGAAAACACCCGAAAAGGGATTTAAATACATAAATATATCTATACTAAGATATTAGTATTTGGAAGTATTTTCAATAAATACTACATATTAAAATACACTACTGGTATTTTTCTCATAATTTTCGGAGCTCGTTTAGTATTTATAATAATTAATATACTAATAAAATAGCTCCTTATTAATTATTAAAAATACTAAAACCATGGTATTATACCTTAATAAATTATATATCATAAGGAAATAGTCCCAGGGTCATAACCCAAATTTTTTAGAATTTAATAATGAGTATAGGTATTTAAAATGCATTTAACTACCATTTAAAATTATCATTTATTAATCATATATAATAAAATAAACAATAAATATATTATTATCTTACTAAAATAATTTCCATAATCTTGGAAATATTAATTACTAATGTTATAGAAATTAAAATACTTAATTCGCATAATAAAACTATTTTAAAATAATTATGAACCTTAATACTCATTTAAACTATTTATTAATAATAATAATAATAAACAGACCCGATGGGTCGACCCGAATACAAACGGATGACCGATCCACACTGACAAGGAAACCCAACGAATAGTTACACGGGTTCCCGACCCGAACCGAAGAAAATATGGGCTACCCATAACATCTCTCATAAAAACCCTGCCCATAAACCCATTCGGGTTAACCCGAACCCAAAACCCAAACCCGAATCTACTCAGAAATCTACCCAGCTTGCTACCCCAGACCTGAACCGAACTTGACCCAAACCCTAACCCATTCCTAGACACAGCACAACCTGAACCTAATACCCGAACCCGCCCCAAGCTAGACCCGGCGTCAAAACGACGCCGTTAAACTTAAAGGACGCACGGGTCCATTTGACCCGACCCAAGCTCACACCCTAACCACTTCCTCACACAGGCCAAACCGACCCAAACCTGACCCAGATCCTATTATTATAACCCGAAAACCCAACTCTCCCCTTTTCTTCTTCGATCACCTCGACGCCGCCGACGAAGCCCGTTCATTGGAAAAATCTTCAAACTCTCATATCTCTCTCATCTCTCCATCAAAATGTGCCATTTAAACACCAAAATGACCGATTAGAGGCCCTTCGTAACATAGTCTAGGATGGAGACCTAGTTTATTCGTTTAATATAACAATCAGAGGATTATTGTTTTGGCTAAAAATGAGAATAGCGGTCTGCATGGCCCACTAAACTATATCCAAATCAAAAACCACTCATTGGGGGTCTATCTGGGAACATAAGGATCAGATTGGTGTAATCGAAAGGGGTTTTGGTGCTACTTTAAAAATCAAGCTCAAAGCTTGAGCTGTAATGGCCGTTGGAGCTAACCGGGAGTCTTAGGCTCTGTTTTGGCTGCTTACATGTAGGATTTAGGAGGGGGGGGGGGGGGGGGGGGTGTGACATGCAAGTGGCTAGAAATTCAAATGGGGGTTGGGTTACCTCTGTGGAAGTCATAGTTCCTCTTTCCTACTCCGATCAACTTCTCTCTCTCTGCTCTATGCTATTTTTCTTTTCTAGTTTTCTTCTTCTTTTCCGTACTGGTCTGTATGGGTTTGTGTGTATAGTGAGGAGTGGACAGAGGTGGCAATGTAGAGGGGGAGAGGTGTATATGGGTGAGTGTGTGTGAGATATTCGGTTTCTCTCTAGGCTTTCTCTCTCACTCTCGGTTTCTCTCACTATTTTCAAATCTGTGAACATATTATGTGGGTGTGTGAGGGTGTCAACTGAGAGAGTGACGGTGTGATTTTATAGAGGAATGGTGAGGAGGGTTTAATCAAGTGAAATGGGTGCACACAAATGTTTACATATGTATACATATTTGTCTGTTCAAGGGTAGATATAGGTGAACAAGGTGGTGGTGTCTGCATATGTATGACTGCCACATGGCAAGGCAGTAGTGGGATCTAAACCTCGGGTTATATGCCATTGTCCAGTGTATGTGTACTATTGACTATAAGTGAGACTAAAATTGTAAACGTGTTTGAGAATGTGTATGGATCTAAATGCGAGTCTGTGTATGAATTCTAAATGAAATTATAACATCAAGGTTGTGATTATTCTAATAGACTCCAGGTTATTAATGTCATCGTCGTCAAGACGATCACCAAGGATCCTATCCAAGGGTTCCTAATTAAGAAAATCCTAATGGACCTCCTGTAACCGTCCTCGTGGTGACGTCACCACTTCTAATCCTACGTGGAATCTCTTGAGAAAATCAAGGTGCTACACTTTCTCTCGGATAGATTACATATATATATGTATGTGTGTATATATAATATATGGATGTGTGTGTATAGATATGAACACAAACTCATACACTCTCTCTAAATCTCTCGAGGTTCAACAACCCCCCCAAACACAATTGTAACATAAAATAGGCAAGGGAAGAAGGGCGGGTGGAAATCCAGCACACAAACTGAGATAAGATTTGCAGACGTGTTCGATCGATCGAAGTAAAGTTCAATCACTTGAGAGCAGATCAGCCAGTTTTGATCGATTGAAGACCGATTCGATCGATTGAACTGGGGACCATGTCATAAATTCAGGTCGGTAAGGTTTTAATCACTTGAAAAGAGTTTGATCGATTAAAGAATAAAATTCTCGATTGCTTAAGACATGCTAGATCGATTGAAACTAAAATTTCCAATATAGTTAAGGAAAGTATACAGAATCTCTTTGTATTATAAAATACTAAAAATACAGGGTATTACATCATCTACCACTTACTAAAAGTTTTCGTCTTCGAAATCTAAAGTAGTCAAGTTAAAATAAAAACGGATATTTTTCTCGCATCTCTGACTTTTGCTCCCACGAAGCTTCTCCTTCATCATGATGCTTCCACTGAATCTTCACTAACGGAATCAACTTATTTCCGAGCTTCTTGATTCCTTGATCTAGAATGCACACTGGTCCTTTGTTGAACGTGATGTTGTCGTTGACTTCAATGTCTTTGAAGTTACACATTTCCTCAGCATGCTGGTGTGGAAAACGTTGTGTACTCCAGACATCTTTGGTGGTAATGCAAGTCGATAAGAAACTTTTCTAACCCGCATCAAGATCTTTAATGTTCCAATAAATTGTGGCGATAGCTTGCCTCTCTTCTGTCAAAATATGACGACTCCTCGAATAGGTGAGACCTTAAGCAGCACGTGATTTCCAATGACGAATTCCAAGTCTTTGCGTTGCTTATCAGCATAACTCTTATGTTAGGTTTGAGCTGTCTTTATCTTCTCACGTGCAATCTAAATCTTCTAACTAGTCTCTCGTACCATTTCTGGCCCAAGAAGTTGAGTATCTCTGACTTCGGCTGAACATAACGACGATCGGCATGGTCTTTCTTACAAAGCTTCAAACGGTACCATTCTTTCATATGATAGCTATTGTTATAGGCGAACTCTATTATTGGAAGGTGCATCTCCCAAGAACTCTCAAAATCGATAATGCAAGAGCGTAGCATATCTTCCATCACTGGATTAACTCATTCAGTCTGACCGTCTATCTGTGGATGAAAATCTAAGCTCAAGTTCATCGTTGTTCCCATCGTTGTTTGGAGACTCTTCCAGAATTTTACAATAAAACATGAATCTCAATCTGACCCAATAGAAACAGGTACGCCGTGTAGTCATTCAACTTGCTGAGTATACGTCCGACTTAAACGTTCGACAGGATACGTCATGCTGTAGGTGATAAAATGCGCAGTCTTTGTAAGTCAATCCACTATTACCTTAATAGCATCGTGGTTTTACTGAGACCTCGATAAACCTACCATGAAATCTATGGTTATGTGTTCCTTTTCCATTGGGAATCAACAATGGTTGTAGTAGTCTAGGTGGTTTATGGTGTTCCGCCTTTACTTGCTTACAAGTAAGACATTGTACTACATACCCAGCTACTTCTCTTTTCATTCCTTCCCTCCAGAAATTCCTCTTCAAGTCCTTGCACATTTTCGTACCTCCAGGATGTATCATCATTCGTGACTTATGTGCTTCATTCAATATTTCTTTGCAAAGATTTTCTTCGTCACGTACACAGAGTCTACCTTTACATCGTAAGGCTCCATCTGTACCAATACTCCAAACCTTTCGTTCCTTGGCTCACATCTTATCGAACCATGACTTTAGGTTATCTGTCATCTGTTGAACTTTTATGATACGGCTAATCAACGTTTGCTGTACCATAAGACATCCAAGATTTAGTCCTTCCTTCAATTCTACTAGTCGAAGATCCAATTCTGCTAAAACTTTGATTGCTCACCATTCTCAAATAATAATGCAGCAATCACTAATCGAGGTCGGCAGCTCATAGCAATTGTTACAACATTTTCTTTACTTAAATGGTACTGTAATGAAAAGTCATAACCTTTAAGTAACTCCATTGACCTTCGTTATTGCATGTTCAAATCCTTCTGAGAGAACAAACACTTCAAGCTCATATGATTGGAAAACATATCAAACTTCTCTCAATAGAGATAGTGTCTCCAAATCTTCAATGCAAATACTATCACTGCTAATTCCAAATCATGTGTAGGGTAATTCTTCTCATGTACCTTCAACTGTCTAGATCCATATGCGATCACACTCCCATCCGACATAATCACACATTCATGTCCTTGGTGCGATGCATCACTGTAGATCACATATATTTCTCCCCTCTTAGGTATCGCAAGTACCGGTGCAAAAGTTAAACTTTTCTTTAACTCCTATAATGCACCTTCATGCTTGTCTGTCCATTCGTACTTCACTTCCTTTCTCGTTAAATTTGTCAAGGGTCCTACAATCTTGGAAAATTCCTCGACAAATCTTTGATCATATCTCGCTAGATCGAGAAAACGTCAAACTTCTGTTACGTTGGTTGGTCTGTTCCAGCTTAAGATTGCATTGATCTTAGATGAGTCCACAGAGATATCATCCTAATGAAGGATTTAGGTTTCGATAAACTATCAATCATGCACAGCAGAAAATAAGTTTCAAAAACTTTTATTAGTAGCCCGGATCTACTACTCATCGACTCTATAGATGCGTAAAAGAGAAGGATAAGAATTGTACCTTAGTGTCTTGAACCCAATTATGAATATGCCTTCCTTCAGCAGCCTCCTCTAGATGGTCTTCACCCTTATGTATTTTATGAATGCTCTTGAGGATGTTAAGATTGGTGGCAACTTTAATGGATAGGATATTGAAAGTTTGGGAAACCCTAAAACAGTTTTTGTAGCTTTGTGAGAATAAAAACAATGATCAAACAATACTATACGCAGCTACCCTATTTATAGATTTCCAAACCGATTTTAAGCCTTCGATCAATCGAACCTTCAATCCATCGAAGCTTTTCAGTTGATCAATCGAACTGAGCCAGTCTTCAATCAATTAAAATTAGTTCAATTGATCGACACTCCAATCCTTGTATGCCTTCCAAGCATTCTAGCAGAGCTAAGAGTGGGACCTCCTAGGCTCTTTATTGCTGGCTCAGACAAGTTATAAATTCCCATGATCAGACTCTTTGATAAGAAAATTAACTAGCTAACCAATTAACGTTTACTCCATTATAAAATGATAACTGCACGCCAACATAAAAGAACAAATCCGAGATGATAACTAGACTTGTATAGTGTACTAATATCCGTGTACTGTTAGCATTCATGATCATATTTAGGTGGTCAGATAACTGTTACTGTCAAACTGAATGATGATTACATCTTCCATTCCTTGAGTTCCATTCACCTCTCAGGATTACCAAACATGTTGATAACTACTTATCAACAAGACTGTAATTCTCAGTGATCAGCTTGGTGACATTCTCAAGGGAATGCTTACTCTTTATCAGAGGGTAGATTCTATCTTGACAATATATGTTCACAATTCTATGAATATGACATACCCAAGATACTCAAATGTTGATCTTGCAAGACCTCACTAATTGGGATGTCAAAGCAGTCACATCCATAGTCTGCGTCCAAAATTGTCTCAAGATTGAGAAAACGTATCTTATACAAGTTTTGAGTTCCTATCAACTGTTAACAATTTATATGTTAATAAGAATCTAATGGTCCGTCAATTCACTATAAGCACTAGCATATTAACTAAGAGTCATACTTTAATCATTGAGATTCATCACTCCATCCAATGATAGTTAATAATGCTACAATGTATACCTGATGAGATATCCAGTCTCATCATCCACTGTGACAAGTTTTAAGTATCAAAGAATAGTAATTCGTATATCACTTGTATGCATTTCATACATACATGATTTACCTACTATGACGCTTAAGGATTGGAAACAATCATCTGATGACAACATACATAATAAAATGTAAATGTGATATCCACATACAAAATGCCAAATGTCAAATATATAAAGACAAAGTTTGAGGGCACAATCGCAACACCTAAGATATAACATGTCCTATAAATTTGACCTCCTGTAGCCAAAACTCACATTTGATGAACTTAGCATACAACTTGTTATCTCGAATTGTTTGTAAAGCAATCTATAAGTGCTCCTTGTGATCTTCATCTGTCTTTGAGTAGATCAGGATGTCGTCAATGAACACTATTCATTACGTTAAAATAAGATAAAAGGTGTACTCTACTTTAAAAGATTTGTAGTAGTGAAAGTAGAGGTCGAATCCAAAGGGATTTGTATTACTTTGTCCCTTTAACTCTAAAAATCCTAAGTCTAATTAGTTACAGAAATGAAGTTTGTTCGGATTTTTTATTAAACTAAGAACAATGAAAATAAATCTAAACTATGAAAGCAATTTAAAAGTATTGTAAATGATATTTAACGTGAATCGAGTATTGCAAATCAACCACTAGCTTAATAAGAAGGGTATCTATGCATTCAATTAGCTTATTACATTAGAAGATAATGGGGAATCATAGCTACAAGCCTGATTCCTCCATCAAGAAGATAACTACGATTCATGCATCATCATAATTCATCTTTGGTTGGCACAGAGTGTCTCATACTAAACTAGGGTTGCAACACACTCCGTCTTCTACAGGCATGAACTATTCGATTACTTGATATCATAATTCAAATAAGCACTATTACATGTAAATAATCTATACAAGCATAGCAAATATATATTATTGAGCACATCACATTCAAAATAGATCTAAGACAAGAATAAACTTTGAAACTAATGATTTAATCAATAGAAGTACGATTTCATTATTCAAATTCCTCGAAACATGTAATCATCATCCATATATAATAAATCTAAAAGGAAAACATAAATAACACCCTATTACTTGGCTAGGGTTTCATTGAAACCCTGGATCTTGGTCTAAGCAGCCATAAATGTTGTGAATGGAAAGAGGTTGATGGAGGAGGCCATGGGAATCCTTGGTCTCCTTCTTCTTCTCCTTGTTTCTCCCTCTTTAATGGCTGAAGTTTTTGTTGTAAAAAGATGTGTATAATGTTGTGTAGCCTCCAAAATTGAATAAAAATTAGACATATATAGTTGTAGAGGGATTAGGAAGGCTTCCATAAACCTAATCCAACGAAGACAAATGATACACCCAAAATTGGCTCTATCCTATGACCGAGCGGTTCAACTCAGCAGTCACTCCCTATCCCGGTCAAATTATGCACAACTCCTCAGATAAGCATCAGCCCGAGTGGTCTAGTCTACCCGAGACTCACCATCCTGAGCGGTTCATTCACGACCAGACAAACAGGTCGGGAAAACCACACTAGCATGGTCCATACAAGCGCAGGCCAGCTGGGCTCACAACACATGCCCCTGAATTTTCCAGTCAGTTTCCTACTCAAGATAGACGACTTATGGAAAGTGGACATTGTTTCCTAATCCAATTAGGAAACCCCCACAATTAATGCCAATCAAGCTCAATTGGATTATATTTCCTTATCCATGTATGAGTAGGTCTCTTGCATCTATAAAAGAGACCACTCACCCCCTTTAAAGAGACCAACTTTTCAGCATCTATAAAAGAGACCACTCACCCCCTTTAAAGGGACAACTTTTCAGTCTATACAGCACCTCTATAGCGGTCTCCAACACGCCCGGCCGACCTACGGTAGCTCCAAACATAAACTAAAAGAAAATAAACTAAAAACAAAAACTGACTCAAATAAAAAAAAACAAATAGCAATCACGCAACTAAGATAACAAGCACTCATCTACTGTGATGCATGTAAATTAAGTGCACTGGGTGTCCTAGCTAATGCAGTGCAATTAACCCTAAACTAATGTAAATAGTGCGTCACAGCGCCCTGACTTACAGTGGTTTAAAGCGAGTTTCACAAGAAGGAATTTACTTGAAATTTTTTTTTTATTTTTTCGCGTAAGCTCCTTTGATGCGCTAAGCTATTCCTCCCGGAAACGTTAGAATTTGATGACTCGAGAAACTACAAAATAAAAAGAAAAGTTAGTGACTCAAAATAAAATGAAAAATAAGAAAAAGAAAACCTAATCTAATATTTACAAATTGACTAAACGAAGATTCTAAAACTAAAGGTAGTAATTTGCAATCTCCGGCAACGGCGCCAAAAATTGATCTTGCCAAAATCACGATATAAAAAGTATACTTTACTTTTCTAAAGATTTGCAGTGTGGAAGTAAAGGTCGAACCCACAGAGATTGAATACTACGCACTTTAATTTTTAAAACCTAAATTTAGTTAATTAAGAAAAATGGATTTTGGATTTAATTTGAATTAAACTAATAATAATAAAAGTAAATCTAAATTATGAAAGCAATTAAAAATTATTTTTAAAAATATATTTAGAGAACCTAGGATTGCAAATCCACCACTAGCTTCATAATAAGGGTATTTACGAATTACTTTAGCGTATTAAGTTGGATGATAATGGGGAATTGTAGCTACAAGCCTAATTCCTCCGTCAAGAAAATAACTATGGTTCAAGCACCAACATAATCCATCTTCGGTTAGCACGAATTATCCCACGATAAACTAGGGTAGTGGCATAATCTGTCTAACCTAGGCATGGACTATTCGGATGCTTGATAGCACAATTCACTAAAGCACTATTACATGTAAATAACCTATATAAGCACAGCAAACATAGATCATTGATCACATCACAGTCAAAATAGATCTAAGACAAGAATAAACTTTGAAAGTGATGATTTAATCAATTAGAAGCATGATTTATTTATAAAAATCCTCAGAACATGTAATCATCATCCATACATAATAAAACTAAAATCAAAACATAAATAAAACCCTATTACTTGGCTAGGGTTTCATTGAAACCCTAGATCTAGGTTTAATTGGCCATATAATTAATGAACGGCAAGAGGTTGATGGAGGTGGCCATGGAAATCCTTGGTCTTCTTCTTCTTCTCCTTGCTTTTTTCTCTTCAATAGTTGGAGTTTTTTTGTGTATATGGCTGTGTATAATGTTGTGTAATGATTTCTAATCTTAAATTTGATTTAGAATAGGATTTATATAGAGTTTGGAAGGATTTAGGAAGCTTTGCTAAGCTAAATCGCACTAAAACTGCTGTTTTTACGTTTCTGGATATATTCAGCCAATTCGGATCGCACAAGGCTCTTCAGGACCTCGAAATACGTAACTTTGACTTTTTTAACGGGTCGCGCGTGGGGGTCGCTCCAACGAATTTCCACTTTTCCAACTTTTCTTAGATTTTTCACTGCTCTGTGCACCGATCGTAGAATTGCGATAACTTTTGGCTCGAACCTCGTATTGACTCACCGTTTGTGGCCACGCGTTCGTAACTCGAAGATCTACAATTTTTATCTCTGGAGAAATTTCTCAAATCGGAAGTTTCCTTATAAAAATGCGATTTTCTGAGGCTGTTACTGCATTCAGCTTTCACCGGAATCACCGTTTGAGCCCAGAATGACTTCCAAAGCCACTAATCATTGGATTTTTGTGCATTTTTAAGTCAAAGCTCCAAAACCTACAAAATTGAGAATACTTATTAAAAAATAACTAATAACTACATGAGATGGAGTAACGAAGCGTATTTTAGGACTATATATGGCAACTATTCATCGCCGATCAAGCCTCCTTCACTAACCCGACCTGCGGCCTGGATACCGGTCGGGAAGGTGTGGTGGCACGTATCAAGGATTTGCAGAAACCGATTGATAGAGTGGCCAAAAGGTTGTGCCAGAAACCTACTCGAAATCACGCCAATACCGAGAAAGAGTCACCATTCTCTAGCCAGATCACAAGGTTTGCTATCCCGCTCTTGGTATTGAAATAACAAATTGAGTAATTTGCGCTTAAAATCCGTTGGAAGGAGTTGGCTTATGAATGTTATTCTCCTATGACCATCTGCCCCCCTTAAGTTAACTTCTTCTAATGGATCTTGAACCTCGGCCTTACCATCATCCAATTTGGGTGGTGCCTGTAGTATTTCGGATGCTTGAATGTGATCTGACTCACCTTGTTCAGTCTCTTCCTTCACACAATCTACTAAATAAGGTGATTCCTAAGCACTTCACTGCACATCATCCTGAATTCCATGCATAATGTCAAGATATACTTAAAAATGGTGTTCTTCCATTAAACAACATTGTCTGATTCAGCATATTCATGGCTTCCTCCACTTACTATGGGAGTGATCCCTTTAGGACGGATTCTTATCAATTCCCCAAAATCGTAATGGTGCGATCTATATATCATAGAATTTAGCTTCAGCCACATGAGATTCAACCAAAAATGGTTTCTTATCTGCTTCAACGATTTCAGGCTCATCCTCTTCTTCATTAAAAAAAATAACATTAGTGCAAGGTTGATGGCACATACCAAGCGGTGTGAATCCAATCTCGACCCAACCAAGCATTATAGTGAGAAGTAG
Source organism: Hydrangea macrophylla (assembly GCA_033977485.1). Lineage (NCBI taxonomy): Eukaryota > Viridiplantae > Streptophyta > Magnoliopsida > Cornales > Hydrangeaceae > Hydrangea > Hydrangea macrophylla. Next base: position 17,963,467 of record CM066988.1, read on the forward strand.
TATTTACCACGAAAAATGCCATTAAGACAGTCCTGCTTCTGATGGACACTATGACCGGGAGCACTTTTCTTGGCTAGATTGATGCCCTAAAAAATCCCACTATGGCTACATTGGCATCAATTAAATCATTACCGGTTTTTTTCAACTTTTTGACCATATATGAAGGCAGCAAGTTAACGGAAGCACCATTGTCCACCAGCACTTTTGACACTGGTACACCATTAAAATCGGCCTTGACATATAATGGTTTCAAGTGTTTGGCCATTCCAGCAATTGGCTTATCGAACACAATAGCCATTTTCTGTTTTGAATCTAAAATTGGCACATTTTGAGTAACGGGTTTTAGTGCTTGGGCTTCTTCTGTGATGCACACCATAGACTATGAATCATCATTAATGTCCCCTTCGAGACCATCAGGTTGCCAGTCAAGGAACACGAAAGCATGTGGCATTGTGTTTACCATGTTATCATAGAAGGATAATAGTGATCATCCTATCTAGGACATATCAACATGTTCCGCGGTTACATCCTCGAACTGATCTGAGCCTAGCAAGTCAACCGATTGTTTGGCATCAACCTGAATCTGATCACTTAGAGGATCTTTATCATTCTGAACCAATACCCCAAAGTTGGACAGAAAGAGGCTATCTTCCTCTTCTGAATAGTTTGATGAGCTTAACAGGTTTATTGATTGCTCGGCATCAGTCTGAATCTGTCCATTTAAAGGATTTTCATCATCCTGAACCAAAATCTCAAATTTAGACTAATCAAGACAATCTTTGTCTAAAGGCTGGCAATCCCTCCCTCTCATATTAGCATGGCCAATACATTCATCAAATTTTGAAAAATCATCCCCCATTTGCTTAATAGCACCGATTTTCTTGTTATCATCCTGATTTTCTAGGCTTGTTTCAATTTTTTGAACCCATTGATTTGACTTGCCCTCAAATCTTCGATTAAATGGTTGTTTTTTCTTCTGGGCAGCCTTTTTTCATAGCATGTGCCTTTTTTGAGTTCGAGTTAAAAATGGTAGATCATGTTACTGAGGGAATTTAGGATACTGAACATACATCCAATGCATGTCTTGTGGTACGGTGGGAATGACACGAGAAAAATGTTGTGTGCACTTGTGTGCTATACCCAAGTGTAGGTAGACATGCAAGTAGTACTGGATAAGACCAGGTCGATCCCTTAGGAAAGGGTTGGAGTTATAAACTTAGACTAAACTCAAAAAGAAAGTAAAAATTGAATTATTTAAAGGGGATGTGAAACACGGAGTTTCATAGATTAACTACTACTAAATTAAAGCAACTAAACTAATTTAACTAACTAACTAGCTGAAGCGATCTTAAAAATGGTTTTTAACTTTATAAAAAGAAGCATTAGGATTACACGAATTCGTAGCAACCTAACCATCTACCATGCACAACCATTAATGCTCTATGAAGTTCATAACTTTACAGTATCCCGTATTTTCTAAAGATATAGATTCAATAGTCCTTTCATGACCGGGACTATGTCATCACAGTTGATTTGAAATACGTGAAGGCGGTTTAAAACGATAGTTAAGCCTCGCACCTTCAATGGTACTAGCAATGATGGTGGTTTGCAAAAGTTATTGAAGGAAAATGCCTTAAAGCTTATGACAAGCGGGGGTATTTGTAAAATACAACCGTGCTAAAAGAAGAAAATACGTTGATTTAGTTCACAACTCCTTGTCATATTTGTAATTCATATTACAATGCTAGTTTTTACACAATGTGATTAATCTATAATAAGTTATTTTAGCTATTATTTGTGTAGATCACTGTTTTGTTGTGAGAAGAAATGCATAATAGGATAAAGGAAATGCTGGATTTTGAACAAGAGAATTCAAAGCTGAAGTATGAAGTTCAAGCGATCGAGATTTTGATCGATTGAGGAAGATTCAAGTGCTCGAGAAATTCAGAAGTTTAATCGATCGATCAGAACTTACGCGCACGCAGCAGAAACACGGGTTGTTACCCTAGCTCTTAGGTTGTCTATATATATCAGTTTGTAAGACGTTCATAGGGACGCCCACATTGTTTTCAACAGTTTATAGAGAGATGGAGAGAGTTGTTCTTGATTTTTGTAGGTTTTCTCAAGGTTTATTATTATTTTGGCTTGGATTCTTAGTGTGTAATCAAAGTTCTCCATTCTAGGTTTTTATATATTGTTTAAATCACATTCTGCTATTAGTTCTCGTAGTACAATCTATCAGAATCATAGTCTTGCATGCTAGCATAGTGTTAAACCATAGTTTTCATAGTTTTTCATGTTAAATCACAACCAAACAAATTCTTATTGAATATTTACGTTAAAAACAAATTTGTGACACTCCAGACCATGTCTGAGTAGTCCTAGGGTTGGGAGATCATGATGAAACAATGGTTTCCAGCCTCTGCCATGCAGCAGTTTAAAACATGTGCTCGATCGATCGAAGTTATTTCTATCGATCAGACCAGGGATAGAGTCAAGCGATCGAAGACATTTTGATCGATTGAGAGATGATGATTTTTTATCGATCAAAAGCCCGTCGATCGATCGAGCCTTTAGATTCTTGAGAACATTCTATGTAGTATTCCTAGACTTCCTATTTTTGAGATTTGTTATCAAACTCTCCCTAAATGCTCAGTTTGTCAAAACAATTTTTGAATTTTAAGCCTTAAGGCATTTTTCTTCAATATCTTTTGCAAACCATCCTCAATGCTAACACTATTGTAGGTGCCACGTACCTACGACCTCTTGTATTCTCATTTCACCCCATGCGGGTGAATTTCAATTTCACAATGGAATGATTGAACTGCTTCCAACCTTTCATGGAATGGAAAAGCGAGAAGGCATATCTACATGTCAAAGATTATGAGGATGTTTGTAAAACATTCTCACAAAATTGTCCTGTAGATGTAACACGCTTAATGCTATTTCCCTTCACCTGTAAGGATAAAGTAAAAGCGTGGCTATTCACCCTCAAGCCAAATTCAATCTTCACCTGGCATGCGATGAACACTGTGTTTTTAAAGAAATTCTTTCCACCTCTCATGACCACTGAACTTAAATGCAAATAAACTCCTTCAAACAAAAGAGCAATGAAACGTTCACAGAAACTTTGGAGCATTTCAAGGATTTGCTTCTCTCATGCCCACATCATGGGCATGAGAAATGGTGAACCATTAGCTAGTTTTATGAAGGGTTAAATGGTGACACTAAAAGGTTGGTCGAAATCATGAGCTCAGGTTCATTTCTTTGCAAAAACACCGAAGAGGTTGAAACCCACTTCAAATGGTTAGCTGAGCATGCTCATGAATGGTGAAACCCTGAAGATGTCTCACGTGCACAAATATCATGTGTGGAGAAGAAAAGTTTATACCAACTAAAAAGTGAAGATCATCTAATGACCAAATACGAAGAACTAGCAAAGAAGGTAGAGGAGTTAGGGATGAAAGGAGAGAGTTCTAGGCAGGTTTTACGTGAAGAACCATGCGGCACATGCAATATGCTGGGACACACCACTCAATACTATCCTAATGTGCCGCACTTTCAAGAACAAGACTCCATCGAAATGAATGCCATACAAGGGTATAGGGGGGCAGGGAATTCCTATAACAACAATAATATGCAAAATAATAACAATCGATGGAATCACCCCGGTTTTGATTAGAAAAATGATGCTTGGACACAAAATCAATATCAACAACAGCCCTACAACAATAATAACCAATGTTAAGGGCAATCCAATAGGCAGTCTCAGCCATTCAATCAAAATAGATCGAATAACTACAACCAAGCTCAACCCTCTAATACTGAACAGTCAATGTGTACGTGCCACCACACAAAAAGGTGTAAGAGGAAGATCCACTCTCTAATGCGAATTTAACACAACAGTTAATTCAAATGATGAGTACAATATCCGCAACATTAGAGAGAATGGATGCACGACTAGAGGGGTCAAGTGGAACGTTTCTTGCCCAACCACTTCAAAACCCTAAGGGATACAACAATGGTCCCAATAATCAAGAGAATGCTAAAGTTGTGACTACTCTGATAAGCGGCAAGATTATCGGGTGTAATATGCCTCTCTCCACCCCTGAAGAGTATGAGGAGGGCAAAGTGGTAAACAAGAATGAACCTTCTACTCAGGAAGAGGAGCCATCTACTAATAATGAAACATTCGAATCAAATGATGACGCTCCTAAAGAAGTAGAAGAGGTTGAGAGAAGGCTCAGAAAGGAACCTGTCAACGATGAATTGCCTAAATGCCTTTCCCTGTGCCCTATCCTCAAAGGGTAAAAAAACCCAAAAATGAGAGAAAGAATTAGGAGTTCTTGGAATTGTTTAAATAAGTCAAAATAAACCTTCCACTCCTTGATGGAATCAAACAAGTGCTGGCCTATGCTAAGTATCTTAAAGATTTATGCATGGTCAAGAGGAGGCAAAGTGTGAAGAAACACACTTATATCGCTTGCCAATCAAGCGCAATCATCCAAAATGAATTGCCTCCGAAACTCAAAGACCCCGGTACTCCTACTATCTTATGTCAAATTGGGAATCAAAGAATATACAACGCACTCCTCAATCTAGGAGCAAGCGTAAATCTCCTGTCACATTCAGTTTATAAACAACTAGGGTTAGGTGAATACAAACCCACCCGAGTTGCATTATAATTGGCAGATAGGTCAGTTAAATCATTGAGGGGGGTGTTGGAGGAAGTACTCGTGCAAATAGACTCATTTGTCTTCCCGGTTGATTTTGTATTTCTAGACACTGAACCTGTGTCTAATCCATCTACACAAATCCCGGTAATATTTGGATGTCCATTTCTAAACACAATTGATGCCACGATAAAAATAAGAAGTGATATAATGACTATCGTATTCAGAAACATGACCGTAACCGTAAAAATATTCTCGAATCCCCGACCACAAGAATACGAGATGAGGAAGAAGTAAACTATGTCGAGACAGTCATTGAAGATGAGGCCGATTTGGTTGATTACAAAGATCCTTTGGAGGTAGTGGTGTCACAATTTGATGTTGTCTACCAATCTAAAAACTGTACTCCATTAGACATCGACCTAAATCTAACCTACCTCATGATGGAAACAAAAGAGGAGGATAAAGTTGAATGCATGTGGGTAGCACCATACGAACCACTGCCTCCAAAAACAAAATTAGTCAAGCCCTTCAATTTTTAGTTTCCCGTTTTGGAGTTAAAAGAGCTTCCAAAGGAGCTCAAATACGCTTTCCTAGGCACTGAAAAGACTTACCTTGTTATCCTATCATCAACTCTAAGTCTTTAATAGCAGGGTAAATTAATTCAAATGCTTAAATAACATAAGGGAGCATTAGGATGGACTATTGGCGATCTCAAAGGCATAAGCCCATCTGTCTGCACCCATAAAATATATTTGGAGGAAGATGCTAAACCTTCATGACAAATGCAAAGGCGTCTGAATCCCAACATGCAAGAAGTAGTCAAAAAGGAAGTTTTAAAACTACTTGATGTTGGGATCATATATCCTATTTTTAACAGCCCTTGGGTTAGTCCAAGTCAAGTGGTGTCAAAGAAGGCCGGCATAACGGTTATTCCGAATAAAGATGACGAATTAGTACCAACATGGGTCCCCACCGGATGGCGGATGTGTATCGATTACCGAAAATTGAACACCGTGACTCGAAAAGACCACTTTCCTTTACCGTTCATGGATCAAATTCTAGAACGAGTGGCGGGTCATAAGTACTATTGCTTTTTGGACGGATACAGCGGGTACAACCAGAAATCGTTCCTGAAGATCAGGAGAAAACAACTTTCACGTGTCCGTTCGATACTTTTGCTTACCGTCGTATGCCCTTTGGCTTATGCAATGCACCTACTACTTTTCAACGGTGAATGTTATGTATATTCAGTGATATGGTCGAACAAATACTTGAAGAATTTATGGATGATTTTTTTGTGTTCGATCGTAGTTTTGAAAATTACTTAGATAATCTGGAATGTGTACTAGCACGATGCGAGGACAAACACTTAGCACTAAACTGGGAAAAGTGTCACTTCATGGTGACTAAGGGATTAGTCCTCGGCCATATTGTTTCTGGCAAAGGTATCCAAGTAGATAAAGCAAAAATTGACAAAATCTCAATCCTACTTGTCCCTCGTATAGTTAAAGATATTCGATCTTTTCTGTGGTATGCAAAATTCTATAGTCTCTTTATCCAAAATTTTAGTGCGATCTCCCGACCACTATGTCAACTATTAGTAAAGACACGCCATTTGAATGGTCGAAAAACTGTCAAACATCTTTTTATGCATTAAAAGAGCACCTTACCTCTGCACCAATAATACAGGCACCCAATTGGGGTTTGCCATTCGAATTAATGTGCGATGCTAGCGACTACGCCATTGGTGGAGTGCTAGGTCAGAGGAAAGATAATCAGCCTTACGTAATTTACGTAATCTACTATTCCAGTCGAATGCTAAATGAAACTCAAATGAATTATATAACCACTGAAAAAGAGCTACTGCCTATAGTCTTCGCTTTGGATAAATTCAGTTCTTATCTAATAGGGTCCCCTATTGTCGTTTTCACAGACCACTTGGCCCTCAAATACCTGTTATCCAAGAAAGACACAAAACAAAGGCTTATTCATTGGATACTCCTACTCCAAGAGTTTGATATCACAATCAAAGATAAAAAAGGAGTAGAGAATGTGGTCGCAGACCATTTGTCTCGGTTAATGTTTATTGACAATACTAAACCGACACCTATCAAGGATGAATTCCCAGATGAGCAACTGATGACAGTTTCTAGTTTGCCCTGGTATGCCGATATACTAAATTACCTAGTCTAAGGAAAACCCGAACATTGGTCAAATCAAGATAGAAAATGGTTCCTCTCGTTCGCACGTCATTTATTTTTCGATGACCCGTACTTGTTCAAATGCCTCGCTGATCAGGTCATCCGATGTTGCATTCCGAATGAGGACATAACCATAATTCTGGCTTCATGTCATTCGAAAGCCTGTGGTGGCCATTTTGCTTCACAGAAGACCACACAGAAAATCTTACATAGCGGATTCTATTGGCCAACCATATTTAAGGATGCCTATTCTTTTTGTTTTAATCGTACCAACGCTGTCAAAAGCTTGGTTCAATTTTAAAATGAAACTCTATGGCTCTGACTCCCATAATCACAATTGAAATTTTTTATTGCTGGGGCATAGCCTTCATGGGCCCATTCCCGAAGTCAAATAACTGCGAGTACATACTCCTTGCTGTGGAGTATATCTCGAAATGGGTAGAGGTAATCCCCACAAGGCGAAATGATCATCGAATAGTTGTTTCTTTCTTAAAAGAAAACATTCTTTAGCGTTTTGGAACCATTAAGGCATTAATTAGTGACCAAGGAAAGCACTTTTGCAATATACCCTTGGAGTCACTTCTCAAAAAGTATGGGGTTAACCATAAAATAGCCTTAGCCTACCACCCACAAACTAATGGGCAGGCGCAATTGGCTAACCGAGAAATAAAACATATCCTCAAGAAAATGGTTAGTTCAAACAGAAAAGACTGGGCATATAAGCTAACCGGTGCTCTATGGGCGTACCGTACTGCTTATAAGACAAACCTGGGGATGTCTCTGTATAGGCTAGTGTACGAAAATATATGTCACCTGCCTGTCAAAATCAAGCATAAAGCGTATTGGGTGACACGCTCTTTGAACTTCAATATTAAAATGGGAGGTCATCTTCGGAAACTCCAGTTGGCTGAACTGGAAAAAATCCATAGAGATGTGTATAACTCTGCTGAGTTACATAAGGAAAGGTTGAAGGCTCGCCACGATAGAACAATCTTTCAAAAATCATTCAAGCTGGGGCAGAAAGTCTTGCTGTACGACTCTCGCCTTTACCTTTTCCCAGGTAAGTTGCGATCTCGGTGGACAGGTCCATTCATCGTTAAATCTGTCTTTCCACATGGGGCTATTGAGCTATTCAATCCAAAGAACGAGGAAAGTTTCAAGGTCAATGGCTAAAGATTGAAGCCGTTCTTGGATAACTTCCAACCTGAAGTTGAGCACATCCAACTAGATGAGCCCAACTACTCCTAGATCTTGAAACACCAAAGTGTGTTCTTACATTGTTGTTGTATTATTTCCTTTTACTGCATTTTGTTTGTTTTATTTATTTCTGTCTTTTTAAGTATGACCTCGACTCTAATCTGCTATTCTTTATAATCTCTCCCCTGCAGGCTATAAGAATGAGAAACGACGATGTCCATTCAATCAGGTCATCGGCTGATTCAGAATACCAGAACCTCTCTCGACTGCCGAGGAGATTGCATTCTGCCTTTCTCCTTATCAAGAGCCCGGGGCGGATGATGCAGTTGACCTGACCCAAGGGTGCATCCCTTACAATCCTGCCTTTTTCAACATTAATCCTTTTGAGCATATAGACCTCCCTGAAGCGGAAGGATAACTAGAGGGGTATTTCATTGGGGAAGTTGATATGCCCTCCTGGAACAGTGGGAGAAGGACTCGAGTTGATTCTGTGTATTTATGTGAACATGAGCTATTTGTTGTTTCGGCTTCAATGCCCCCTACCTGCTAGTGCACATGGTTCCATAATGGTCTACCGGTGTTCCTTTCGCATCAACTATTTCATGGACCTGGACCTTACATAGGGTCTCCTGGTACTCTGCTACAAGAGAGCAAACATCTAAGAAATTATACTCCTCTATCAATGTCTCCATTAGGATCACCTCTTGCCTGTGCAATCAATTCTTTGGAGGATTCAGACACTTTCGATGATATTCTTGACGCTTTTTGATCTTTCTAGGAAAGGGAATCATCAAGTTTGGACTCCACATTCGAAGATTTGGCGGAGGAAGAAGCAATTCTGGAAGATGGAATATTCATGTTCAACGAGTAGTGATCCACTTCAGTTGTGCTTTATCATTTGGTCATTCTCATATCAATTGAAGTGTAATGTGGGACAAAGAATTAATATTTTTGTTTTTAATTTTTTTTAGTTTCTCTTTGTAATAAGGTCTTTAGTGCCAATTAGAGTTTATAATTTGCAAAATGGATGCTATTAAAAGTTGTATTTATAAATTTTGTAACTTTTTTTATTATGTTGATGGTGATTTCTAGTTTACATGTCTGCGTCTGCACTGCTTTTAGCCTATTCCTGTAGGTCTAGGACTGATTGTGTCAGTTGGGGGTACATAGATGCTCTGCTTATAATTTCTAGACAGTTTCATGCTCGACCGATCGAACAACTTTCGATTGATCGAGTATCTGGAACTCTCAAGTGCTTGAAAACTCTTAAATCGATCGAATATTCGATTGATCAAAATGTCTCAAGCGCTCGAGAGTTGTTTTTAAACGAGGCGTCTCTATCACACCTCTTTAGTTTCTCTCTCTCACTCTCACATTCTCGAGCGATTCCACATAGAGAGAGAGCGAGCTCGGGGCTATTTCGTCCTCTCCGTACCTAATCTCACTCATTGAGTAAGACCTTCACAATTATCATCATCATCACTTTTCCCCCCCTCGTTGTGTTATACCCGAGGTAAGGATTCCATGAACCCTCCTATTTCAAATTTTTTGGTTAAAACCTTGAGGGGGTGCCCCCCATTGGTCCTAAGACCAAATTATAATCTTAGTAATCATAGTATTCTTATGGTTTTTCTTTTTTCTGCATGTTCTTGTATCACTGCAAAATTTCTGTGCTCGATCGATCGAGCTGGGCTTAAGCGCTTGAGCCTGGCCTTTGTTCAATCGCTCGAGAAATGTTTGATCGATCGAACTGTGACAGTGACACTTTCTTTCTTTTTAGTCTACTATTTTAATTAGTTTTTTTTTCTTGTATTTCTCTTTTTAGGGCCTTTGTAATGAATTCTATCACGGGGTACCACAAATCAAAGCCCCTCGAACTCACTATACCTAATCCGATATCCGATTATGGGTATTAGAACGACGAGGATCAAGTTTTGTTCACCCATTGGTTTCAAACAAGGAAAGTGATGTTTGAGCGACCACTCGAGTTCACATGGCTATCTGCTCCATGGTTCTTGACGAGGATTAGGGACATGCCAAGCTGGTATGAGATGTTGATTCTGTCTAAGAAAATCAACATCAGTTGGGTGCACGAGGCATGTGTGACCATGATTAAGGATCCTGCGGCCACATTCACATACTGATCATTCTTTCGCGTGCCACTTTAGGGGTACATGAGGTACCTAACCGCTTCTACGCTCGTAGACCAGGTTCCCTATAGACTTTGCCCTCCGCTATCATCCAGGAGATCACGGGCGGAGCTATTCAGATATGGAATGGCGAGTCCCTTATAGAGGACCAGCTTCTCACTGGGGAGTATCATCTCCTCCACCTGGTGCTTGCCAACTGCATCCTAATGACTTCTTACCACGAAAAGGTGCAGCAGTGGTACGCTCGAGTCCTTTATGTCAATGGGACAGGCCAGAACGTTTGGATGCCTCGCCTTTACATCGATTTCTTTATTCAGCCGACACGGTACGTTGCCGCCAAATGCCATCTGCAGGACGCTTGACCCATCCATAGAGTGATTGAGGAGGTTAGATTGCTTCCGTTGGCCACAGATACAATTACACAATCCTCAAGTCAATTTGGTGAGATAGTGGCGCGCCTTTCTGATGCACAGAAGAAGAGACAATTGAAAGGTAAAGTGAAGGCTGGAGCGAAGAGGAGGAAAGGTGGAGGCACCGACACTGAGGGTGCTGCTTTTGGGACACCCACTGAGGCTAAGGAGTTAGATACAGATGAGGAGGAACCCATTGCTGCTGCACAGCAGTTCGAGCTGAGACAGAGGTCTCAGGCTCCGGCCCAGGGAGAGTCTTCTTTCGTGTCTCTACAGGCTCTCCACACTTTATTCATTGTGGAGAGGGAGGCACAGATAAGGCTCGAGGGCAAGATGGACTGCATATCAACTATGCTTGAGGCGATGCTGATGCAGTTGGTGGTTGATCATTCCTTACACACAGATTCCCATCCACCACCACCTGCTGTACCACCCACATCTGACCCATCATCTTCTGTTCCACCTCCTTCTGCTGATCTTTTTGCCCTTTCATCATCATCTACACCACCTCCGGTTGGGACTGTTCCTTCTTCGACCATTCTTTCTGCCACCACTACCAAGACTCCACTTCCACCGCTTCCAGTTCATGAGGGTTGCAATACTATTACTCCTGCCGCGCTGATCTAGATCTAGTATAATGTGGCCAATGATTAGTTGATTCTACGAGATGAAAGTTGGGAGTTTTATTGTATTGCATTTATTTCTATTTTCTCTCTCCTATCTCTTAGTATTCTTTTAGATATTTGGATGTCATGGGACTGTTGGATATTTTGGACATTTTGTTCACTGCCTGTACTATTATCATCTTATCATCAGGTGTTTGATTATTTTAGATTATGTCTGAATCATGTTCTATGATTTTATGTTTATTTCATTTGATCTTGGCTGTTTAGAGATTATATACTTTCTTTACAGATTGCTTTGTTTGCGGTTATTGCTTTGCTTTATCAGGTGATATCTCTCTATTTATATTTGAAAATCAACTTCTGAGGACATTGCAATTTTCAGTTGGGGGTGGGATGTAGATAGATAATCACCTGCATATGTTCACACTTAGCAATATGGATAACTTTACTGCACATTTCATACAATCTCAATTAGAATTGGATTAAAATTTAAAAAAAAATTAAGAAATTTGAAATTTTTTTATTCTGAACTTTATTGGTAGAATAACTTTGAAGATTCACATTTGCTTAGCTGTTATCAAGCAATGACACATTCATATTATTCTCATCCTTTTATGAATTAAGGTCACACGTTTTTCTAGTATCACTATGATGATTGCATGTGTGGACCAATCATGTATCCAACATCCATATGCACGTGTTAATAGCTATGAAAAAAAACAAGCCTAAAAATGAGTTAATACGACTATTGTGCTCACAGAACGAGTAGTGGAAACTAATGACCCTTAGTGAGCTTTTGATCCAATCTTTGTTTCTGAGCAAATTTTCACAATAAATTTGATTTGTTTTCTTCAATATGCGTATTCAATTTGTTACACTAGTCTCAATTAATTCTTTCCTTTTGGCAGCTTAGTAGAGGAGAACGTTCAGGAGCTACCAACTAAACTCAATAAACATTGAAGTGCAAAAACTAAGACATTAAAAAAATGATTTAAGCCATCATTACCTATTTCCTACCACTATCCATATCCCATTACCCACTCCGACTTAATATTGCCTATTCTATTATAAAAATACAAACTCCTAATCCTTTACCTTGACTCCAATGAATCCCATTGCGCATCTAATAATAGATAACTGTCAAAGTATGTGATTGGAGGAGAGTAGTTGTGGAGGTGTTATTTCTTAAAAAAAATTGAAAAGAAGAAAAAGGGAAAATATGGAAGAATGGAAATTGGTTGGAGATGTGAAAAGAATGTGATAGGAATAAAATGAGATGATAAGCTCCAACATATGCTAAGTTGCACAATCTTTCTTTCTCATCATCTTTATCTACTACATTAAAAACCCAAAAATTTAAAGTCTTAATGATTCTTAACAACTTAGTTTGAACATGAACGTGCGAATTGAGTTATCCATGCTAGTTCGCTCCTCTAGTAAGTAGTATCCTATTCATGAGACTATACTCTCTAAATGTTCGTCCTTTATTGAGTCAGGTGTGAAAGCATTAGTAACCAAAATATCACTAGTATCAAAACTTTCACACCATGTGTGATCATTATTAAACATGTTTCTGTGAGATGTTCATTTATAAGTATAAACCAATGTGAGAATTGAGTAGAAACTACGAGTTCTAAAAGTACGGTAGTCCTAAATAACTCTAAATAAGGTTTGACGCATGGCTGTTAACTTTACACACACACAGATACATGATTGTGATGCATATGTTATATCTATCTTGGTGGCATGAGGAGCATATGAATTTCTTTCAAGGTTTGCTTGAGTTTAATATGTCTTTGTAGAGCTAAGTTAACAGTTGAATGGGAGAGATTGTTTAAGAGTTTTTCTACATCTTTTTGAACTTAAAAATTGAGAATTTTGTGGGTATATTCACTGTAAACCCTCACGAGAAAATACTCGTCCACTAGGGGGAACCTAGGGGTTTAATGGCTTGTTGCATTCACTAAATGCAACTGTGATTCCTGCGAAAGTGAGATAGGTACAATCTCTTCCTTTTTAGATTAGTTTGCTTTAGTTTATAATGTTTTCTTTTAGTCGTTGTAGTAGTAGTTTAGCTTGTTTTTATTTTTGCTTTATCGCTAGGGACTAGCAATAAGCTAGTTGGGGTTTGTGACAAGCGGGGGTATTTGTAAAATACAACCACGCTAAAAGAAGAAAATACGTTGATTTAGTTTATAACTCCTTGTCATATCTACAATTCGTATTATAATGCTAGTTTTTACAAAATATGATTAATCTATGATAAGTTGTATTGTTTTAGCTATTATTTGTGCAGATTACTGTTTTGCTGTGAGAAGAAATGAATAACAGGATAAAGGAAATGCTGGATTATGAATAAGTGAATTCAAAGCTGAAGTATGAAGTTCAAGCGATCGAAGAAGTTCAAGCGATCGAGATTTCAATTGATTGAGGAATATTCAAGCGCTCGAGAAATCCAGAAGTTCAATCGATCGAGTGTTGTTCGATCAATCGAACATGCCTGTGATCAGAACTTAAGCGCACACAGCAGAAACACGGATTATAACCATAGCTCTTAGGTTGTCTATATATCAGTTTGTAAGACATCCATAGGGACGCCCACATTTTTTTCAATAGTTTATAGAGAGATAGAGAGAGTTGTTCTTGATTTTTGTAGGTTTTCTCAAGGATTATTATTATTTTGGCTTGGATTCTTAGTGTGTAATCAAAGTTCTCCGTTCCAGGTTTTTTTATATTGTTTAAATCACATTATGCTACTAGTTCTCATAGTACAATCGGTCAGAATCATAGTCTTGCATGCTAGCATAGTGCTAAACCATAGTTTTCATAGTTTTTCATGTTTAAATCACAACCAAAAAAAGTCTTAATGAATATTTACATTAAAAAAGAATCCGTGACACTCCAGACCATGTCTGAGTAGTCCTAGGGTTAGGAGATCACGATGAAATAGTGATCTCTAGTCTTTCCCATGCAGCAGTTTAAAACCTGTGTTCGATCGATCAGACCACGAATAGAGTCAAGCGATCAAAGACATTTCGATCGATTGAGAGATGACGATTTTCGATCGATCGAAAGCGCGTCAATCGATCGAGCCTTTATATTGTTGAGAACATTCTATGTAATATTCCTAGACTTCCTGTTTTTGAGATTTGTTATCAAACTGTCCCTAAATGCTCAGTTTGTCAAAATAGTTTCTGAACATTAAGCCTTAAGGCATTTTTCTTCAATACATTTTGCAAACCACCCTCAATGCTAACACCATTGTAGGTGCAAGTCTTTAACTATTGATTTAAAACACCTTCATGTGTTTCAAATTAACTGTGATGACATAGTCCTGGTCATGTAAGGGCTATGGATTCTTTATTTTAAGAGAAATACGGGACATTGTAGAAGATGTATTGCATTGAGCTTCAATGAAACTGCATGGTAGATGGTTAGGTCACTGTGGATTCGTGTAATCCCAACGTCCCCTTTTATTAAGTAAAAACAAATTTTAAAATATCGCCTTAGCTATTTAGTTAATCATTAGTTTAATTTTATCGCTTTAGTAGTAGTTACTTTGTGGAACTTCGTGTTCTACACCATACTTAAATCTTGAATTTTCTTTTCCTTTTTGAGTTGAATCTAAGTTTCTAGTTTCTAACTTTCACTACAAAAAAAGGGTTTTTGTGACGGAAAAAAACCGTCATAATAAAGGTGCAATTCCGTCACAAATACTTTTTGTGACGGAAATGCACCTTTTGTGACGGTTTTGTGCTCGAAACAAGTTAAAGGCGTCACAAAAAGTCTGTGTCGGTCAAAATCCGTCACAAAAAAGTTTTTGTGACGGATTTTTGTGTGACACAAAAAATAGTGTCACATATATATATTATTTGTGACAGTTTATTTGTGTCGACCCGAACTGTCACAAATAGTATTTTTGACGGATTTGTGTGCGACACAAATAGTAGTGTCATATTTAATTTGTGTCGACCCACAACCGTCACAAATACTATTTGGTTTTGGACAAATAGTATTTGTGACGGAATAAATAGTGTTTGTGACAAAATTTTAATATTGTCACAACAATTATTACCAAAACCGTCACAAATATTATTTGTGACGGAAATTTATATATTGTCACCCAAAATCGTCAATTCTACATCACAATATATTATGCCATACTTATTTTTAACGACAAGAACCACATAAAATTTAAAAGCATATAAATTAAAGATAAAATAAGAGACAATAAAGCATATGTTCATACATAATTGTTTTATAGCTGACATTAGTAGAAATAAAAATAAAATGATAACAATCTAAATAACGTCTTTACGCTCATAATTGATTCAATTAAAAACAGCAACTTATACTCTAATTCTCTCGCCACAACCTGAAACAGAAAACGAAACTTGAATTCAAAATATAATAATGCAACCACCTAGCAAACCAAAGAGCTAAACAAGACCAAATATACAAATAAAAAACTATCCAAACAAGCAACATAAGAACAAAAAAAAAGGGTAAAGATTCCTAAAAAAAATCGACAGAGTTTCCTCCGTTTCTACAACATCCGAAAATTTCCATGAACCTGCGTAAATAAATTTATCACAACCCAAAATCAACATACAACTCTTTGGCACTTTATGATCTAGCATAATAAATTTTAGCACAAATTTCTTATCTCAAAGTATTACTACCAACATGATGAGTCCAATGTTACTTCATGCTATACAACAAACAATTGAAGATCACTAACCCTAATTGTGAATACACCACAACTCACAATTCTGTTCATTAATACAAGATAATCAACCATATTGTTTCACTACATAAAAACATGCACTCACACACTATAACTCACAATTATGCTCATCAACACAACTAATAATGAATAGGAAATAAACTAGAGCTATATCTAACAATTTTGTCGTAAACTACATGTACAAAGAATTACCTCATCACCTTGGCTTGTATCTCTATCAGCCTCAGAGTTTGGACGGTGCACACTTGATGAAGTAGGAACCTACAAAAATACAAATATTACATCAAAATTTTAAAAATATTCCAAATTCCTCGAATAGAAATATAAGTGCAATATTAATATTTGTTACCTGGTTACCGACACTAGATGGGCCATCTCCAACCCATCGACTATCTTCCTCTATCCTAGATCGAAACAAATTCATCATTTCAGCAATTTGTGAATCAAGCAATGCATTGACCTTTTCAACTATTCTCTGCTCTAACTCCATATCCCTAGATCTGGTTTGCGACCCTGCTCCTGTACAAAACACAGTCCTCGGAGTGGCACCTGTCCCGTAATTTTTAACTCGACCACGAATATCAGGTCCTACTACTTCCGTAAATACCTTTTCCTTAAAGGCGGTGGTACACTCCTCCACTGAAACTGTATCGAGTCGACTTTTCGTCTCAGCCTACAATGTTACATGAGTTTAGTATACATGAAAAAAAATACTATGTCATTTCAACATTACCTTTGATTTAACAAAAGAGAGGAAATATATTATAACATATGATAGTTGAAACATACAATTGCAGCAGCAGTCTCCGGAGCTTACGGGTGACCTTCCTTGGGTTTATGTGTCTCAATGAACACATTAACTCGATCGGTCTCTTCTCCACGTGCCTCCATCTAATACGTTTATTTTAACAAACAAATTTATAAAAATATGATTTTAATAGTAGCAGCAAGTTTAATAATGAATGAGCAGCATAAATACCCTATAACATACCTCATCCCTTACATGAGCATATTTTTTCCTCCCAGTTGTATGATTGAGTACTTCATGTTCACGGTTCCTTTTATTTTTCATAGCAATTTCCTACAAAAGAAACTAATCATATTTTATATTTGATATAGAAACTACAATAAAGTAATTAATACCTAATTGTCTCATTCCCCCAATAAGTTATAAGTTTTTCCCACTGATCAGGCTGGACACGGCTTGGCCTATTCAATAAACGCTCCCCATCTGTGTCATATTTGTGGTAGTAATCATGTTTAACTTGGCCCTTCCAACGTCTCCAAAACGCCCCAGCAATGCTTAGACAATTATCTCTAAACTCTGGAGGAGCATCAGTGTTGTCCCTTAAATAAAATTCAATCAAGTTATTTTACATATAAACATTGAGACAATTCAGTCATGTAGGGACAATTATTTTATGTGTTTAAGTGTTACCTTAACCTCAGTCCATATATAGTCCAATGTATCCTTTGCCATATCATCCCATCGCGCATAATGGAGAAGAACTTGCTCCCCATTTCGTACCATGATTCCAATATGTGTCGCTAACTGTGTAGAAGATTTCCCAATAGCTTGCCCCAAGTCATTAAACACCAAATGAAGCTTTTGATTTGTGCCCCACGTCTCCAAAACTTTTGCTACTCCTCTACCTCGCCGTCTGGTAGAAGTGGATCCTGTAACTGAATTACTTGCTCAATAGTGAAAAGAAAATATGTTTAGTTAAAAAATGATATGCAATTACTTTGTAGAATATCACAATAGTTATAAATATAGGGATGTCACAATAGTTATAAAATATGTACCATCAAGCTGAGTGGACTGTGAGGCCTCTGGTTGAGAGCACATGCTTATAGAATGAGTTTGTTCTTGTGACTGCACATGTACCTGTGTCTGTGCTTGGGGTTGTACCTGTACTTGTGGTTGTGGTTGCACTTGTACCTGTACCTGTGCTCGAGCCCGAGTATAGGGATGTGACTGGGCTTGGGGTTGTACCTCTACTTGTGCCTCGCGCTCCTGCTGGGACTCGGATTGCAAAAAGTCTAATATTGTTCTACCATGTACTTTCTTTGTTCGTTCCATAATATGACTATTGATAAGGAACATACATAAAAGATAATTTAATATTCACATAATCATAGAAGTCATCTCATCATAAACAGTCATAGAAGTCATCTCATCATAAACATATACAGTCACAAAAGTCATCTCATCATAAACATAGTTATAGAAGTCATCTTATCATAAATATAGTCATAGAAGTCATCTCATCATAAACATATATAGTCATAGAAGTCATCTCTTCATAAACATAGTCATAGAAGTCATCTCATCATAAACAGTCATAGAAGTCATCTTATCATAAACATATATAGTCATAAAAGTCATCTCATCATAAACATTATCATAGAAGTCATCTCATCATAAAACATCACAATAGCATATCAATTATCATCATAAATGTCCATTTCATCATTGTTTGGCGGTTCTGTAATAGTTTGGTCGACTGTTGTCCCAATTATTCCTTGTCTCACCCAGGGAACTTCATCATCGTGAATAAAAATAGTTTCATCCACCTCTTGATAGTGAAATGGCTTGACTTGAGGAACTACTCTCATATGTGATGAAGAATCTTTTGGATACATGTCAAACAAATTCCTAAGTGTCATCCGAACAACAACAAGCCAGTCTAGCTCCATAGGATCTTGCACATACCAAACCTGCTCTGCTTGGGATGCAAGGATGAAAGGCTCATCAGTTGCCCGATTATTTGGGTAGAATGTATGATTAAAGTTCACTAGAGTAAACTTATACTCATCTTCTTTCTTCCCTGTTCTATTATCAATCCAATTGCACTTGAATGACATGAACTTCTTAGCATTAGTGTAACGGATTTCAATGATATCTGTCGACTCTCCATAAAAGGTAACATCACCACCACGAGGATTCCTGTCCCTTCGACTAGCATAACTCAATGTATGTGATTTAATAGCAACTCCACTATTTTGAGTTCTTCTACTCCTATCACGATCTTTTGTGCAAAATCGAAAGCCATTAATGAAATATGCTTTAAATCTCCTTCCAAACTGGTCAGGACCTTTTGCCAAAATTTTGATCTCCTCTGAGATTTGTTCATTATCTGTCATTTGCAAATTATGAACCTATTTTGAAAAGAAGAAAAAGAACCCAATTGTGAATACATAGGCATAACTAAGATGATTCTTTTTGAAAAATTATTTGCAAATAACTTACATGATTCTTGAACCATGTGGGAAATTGTTCATTATGAATACGTTGGATCTGATGCTCTGGTAAGTTTCTCATTTCGTGTAAAATAAGTGCATAGTGTTGACTGTAAAGGTAGCAAAAGCATGGTACCAATTCATTCTAATTTTGACATATATATATATAGAGAGATTTTTAAGTATTAATGAAGTGATAACGTACTCTCGGAATGGTGTCACTGCATCAGTGTTCGCAAGCACATATCGATGAGCTTGTGCTCGTGTAACATCATCCATGTGAAAACGTTGTCCTTTTCCCACAGAACGACCCAATCGGTCATCTCCATCAAAGTTTCTGATTGGTCAGCTAGACTTGGTTTCCACATCATCTAAGTACCTCGCACAAAATGTCGTAAATTCCTCCATGATATATCCATTGACAATTGAAGCCTCAGGGTGAGCACGGTTGCGCACATAGAGCTTTAGTGTGAGCAGATACCTATAACTAAAATAATTACTAAAATAGGCCAACAACACATATGTTAATTACTTGAAAATACATTGATACCTCTCTATGGGGTACATCCATCGAAATTGAATTGCCCCGGCAATTAATGCCTCGTCTGCTAAATGTATAGGCAAGTGTTCCATTATGTCAAAAAAGGCCAGTGGAAAGATCTTCTCAAGACTACAAAGCGTAATGGCAATGCGATCTTGAATTTTTTCTAAATCGGATGCCGTGTTAACTTTAGAGCATAATTCTCTAAAGAAATTAGTTAACTCGATTAAGGCTTCAACCACATTCTTAGGCAATGCCCTCCGAACAGCTAGAGGAAGTAGTTGTTGCATTAGAATATGACTGTCGTGACTTTTTAGACCCCATATACTCCTCTCTTTCAAATGCATGCACCTTAAAATATTAGAAGAATAACCATCTAGAACTTTGACACCCTTTAGTACACTATAAAAGATATCTTTGTCATTCTTATCCATCGTAAAGCAAGCGGGAGGTAAGTATACCTTTCTTGACCCTCGTGGCTGAGCGTGCAAGGGTTTCCTAAGTCTCATTTCTTCAAGATCCTTCCGAGCCTTCAAGTTATCCTTGGATTTTCCTGGAATGCCTAACAACGTGAATAGTACATTATCGCACACATTCTTCTCAATATGCATCACATCAAGATCATGATGAATGAGGTTGAACTCCCAATATAGAAGTTCAAAAAAGATACTCTTTTTTCTCCAATTGTCTCTCCTCTGAGTTGAAGGCCCTTCAGCATCTACATTTGTTTTTTGTTTTCGAGCCTCCTCTCTCTTCCTTTTTTTGATAATATCATCCTTCTTGTACTCGGTTTACATTTCAATGTCACTCAACTATTGCAATAACTCTGATCCCGTCAACCTTTTAGGCTTTCCTCCGTATTCCCAACAACCATTGAAAGACACTCTGTCTTTTCGAAATTTATGTGATGGTTTTAAGAAGCGACAATGACCCATGTAACAATACTTACCACCATGTTTCAACCAGGTAGAACGAGTGTCCTTATTACAATAAGGACAAGCAAATTTGCCTCTTGTGCTCCATCCAGATAAGTTAGCGTATACAGGAAAGTCATTGATTGTCCACAACAATGCTGCATGCAACTTGAACATCTGGTTGGTTGATGCATCGTAAGTTTGCACTCCCTCATCCCACAATTCCTTCAACTCCTTAATTAGTGGTTGGACGTATACATCAATCTTATTACCAGGTCCTTTTGGACCATCAATAAGCACCGACAAAATGAAGAAAGGTTGCTTCATGCACAACCATGGTGGCAAGTTGTACGGCAAGAGCACAACAGGCCATGTGCTATGAGCAATATACATTGACCTGAACGGATTGAATCCATCTGATGCTAACCCAAGCCTAACATTTCGACTATCACTAGCAAAAATATGATTTTTTTCATCAAAAGTTTTCCAAGCAAGAGAGTCTACGGGATGCCTCTGCACACCATCACTTGGACGTGACTCAGCGTGCCATTTCATGAGCGAAGCAGTCTTAGATGACATATAAAGTCTCTGTAATCTAGGCTTTAATGGAAAATACCGTACTTGCTTTGCTGGTATTTTTTTACCATCATTTGGATGGTCATCAAATTTTTTCTATCTTGATTCACCGCAAACCTCACACTTATCAAGTTTCTCCGCCTCACCGCGAAACAACATACAACTATTGGGGCATGCATCCCATGTCTTGTAATTAAAACCCAAGCTAGAAACTATCTTATTGGCTTCATAAAAATTTTTCTGCAATTTTACATTCTCCGAAAATGCCTCATTTAACAGTTCCAACAACATCGTGATAGACTTGTCCGTCCATCCACAAAGCACTTTCATGTGCAAAAGTCGGACAACAAATGAGAGTTTCGTGAACTTTCTACAGTCTGGATACAACTCAATCTGTGCATCTTGCATAAGTGTTAAAAAATTTGAAGTTTTTTCATTAGGCCCTCCCATATTATCCATATTTGGAATTCCCATTGCCTTGTGTACCATTTCTTCCATTTCATCTCTAATATCTGAACTCGTTGACATGTCAGTCTGCTCTTGCTCTCGATTTTGATGTAAAGAAACGTGGGATTCTCCATGATAATTCCATTTATTATACCTTTCAAGAAAGCCCGCTAAGATTACATGTTCTCTCACAACATTTTGTGATTCATAAAAGCGATTGGCACACACTTTACATCGACAATAAATAGCCGAGTCAGGAGACTTATTGGCATAAACAAAATTCAAAAAGTCATCAAGCCCTTTAAAAAATGCCGCTGAATTCCTAGGTAAACCAATCCAACTTCTATCATCCATGTATACTTTCTTGAACTGTTATCACATAACAAGAATCACAATCACAAAGGGTACAACAATATGTGAGAGAACAAATCTATCAGTGACAAAAGATTTTAGCTATTATGAGTGCATTCAATTTCTTTAAAGTAAACATAACCAGTGAAAATCTGCATTTCAAAATTCTTCATCAAATCTATTTGTATGAAGTACTTTGTTTGATTAACAACTAGCTATTGGATTATTTAAACTCCTAACTTGAATATGCCTAGCATTTCAAAATTCTTCATCAAAGCATATTTTTTAGGAGTTGATGTACAATACCTTGACTCTGTGCTCAAGCGGTTCCAATAGAAACTCAAAGAATCTCTTTTACAATACCTTGACTCTTTTCCTCACATCCAGGAGTCACTTATCACCTGTAAAGTTCCAAAATCCATTCACAAACAAGTGATGTTTTGGTCAAATAATATATGTTTGTGTGTAACTTTCTGGAGCCAAAACCCCCAATATTGAATAACAATTCTAAATTGTATAGAAATGCACAACACATTTACCTATTAGTTTTAATGAATAGTTGGAAGATTCCATGAAAGTGGGACTTTGTACCCATCTTCCATCCAAAGGGAATTATGTTTAGATACTATTTTACAATGTTCTCCTAAAGGTTCACCAAACCTTTCAAAAACTCATTCTATGACTTAAGCTTATCCTCTTTTAGGTTGTGATGTCCCTATTTTGTAAGAACCTTATATAGTAACTAAATTAGAGGCATAAATTAGTGCTGATCTAGTACTACAAGGTAAAGTGCTTATCGGATAAAGAGAATAATTAAAAACTACTAAGAGACTAAGAGACTGCCAAAATTTGATACATGCAATGTTAAGACCAAGAGCTGGCCACCTCATGACAAATTAATCACCAAGTTTTCAGAATGGATACAGAGAAATTTCCCTTGTTATCAGAATGGATCAACAACTTTTCAGATGTTCCCTCAATCAAAGAGAGCTGGCCACCTCATGACAAATTAATCACCAAGTTCATAGCTATGCGTTTTGCCAGTGCACCTAAGTGAACCAAATCATTAACTCTTGTATGAGCCTTCGAAGCTCACACACTCATGACAAATTAATCACCAAGTTTGGCTTAATGTCATTGGTGTCCCTTGATTTCAATTTGGTATCATAGATTTACAAATATATTGGAGGCATTATAGTAGTTTTGGTGTCAATATATTGATGTTGGGGAGAACTATGACACAAATACGAAAAGTAAGAGAGTGATGAATGACAGTGGTAGGATGTTGGTTGGATTTAGAAAAAGAACAAAGAGTAAACATTCATAGAAAACAGTTTCTCGTAATTTAACAAATGAATGCATTTTCTATTTTTTTTCATAGAAAACAAAATTTGGAAATGAAAAAGAAAAATGGAAATGGAAAATTGAAAACTATTTTGCTAACTAAACAGGCCCTCAAATTTTATAAAAAGTCGATGGTCAGGATGGAGGACTATGTCCATGCAAGTAATAATACTCATATTAAAAGGATATGACTTCTCATTTTCCAATAGCAAAAACTAAAAACAATGTGCACTTCACTACTGAAACAGTTTTTCACTAAAGAGGACATGTGTCACCCTACTACAAAACTTGCCTTGAGGCTTCAACTTTTAGCATTTAGCATTTACATGGCTTATTTTGATCAAAAGATGATCTCTACGTTTTACCCTGTATGGATATTATCCAAGAAAAATAGAATTTGACATGCTACAAAAAAAAATTATTTTGAAATTCCACAATGTATATATTTTCCAAATAAGGAAATATGCTATAAGGATAATCAAAGAAACAGTAACTACTGAAAGGATGAAATGGAAAGGAAAAAAAAACATACAGTTAAAATTATCGCAGAGAAAGGATGTCATATCTATATATAACTAGAAAATAAATGTAGTTTCAGCATCTCCAAGATAAATCCCCATGCATGTCTAAGAATGACAAATAGAAAGATATGTTCAAGGCTACCAAGAATACATACATAGAGGAAGATTGGTTCAAGGCTGCGGCGGCTTCATTAGCGGAGGAATCGGCGACCGTCGGCGAGGTGAGAAAGAGACAGCGAGAGAGAGAGAGGACAGCAGCGAGAGAGAGCACAGCGGCGAGAGAGAGACAGAGAGAGAGAGAGAGAGAGGACAGCGGCGAGAGAGAGAGGACAAGCAGCGAGAGTGATGAGAGAAGAGGGAAAATGAGTTTCATTTAGGGAAGATGAATTTCATTTAGGGCAAATCTCACATTTAGGGAAAATGAATTTCATTTAGGTCAAATCTCACATTTTTCTTTTTCTTTTTCTTTTTCTTTCTCTTTTTCTTTTTTTTTTTTATCCCTAACTTTTAGGGAAAATGTACATCTGTGAATACATATGTTCCTATTATGGATACATTGCAATTTGCTAGTGAGTAATACTTGGGGCACAATCAAAGCCACAACATTTTGCTCACAACCTCCATTTTGTGTCTATCTCTCTCCAATTATTTGCAATAGTAGGCGTGAAAAATATTTAATGCTTTCATTCACCCTAGGAGAAAAAATACATATATATACTACAGTATACTGTATATATATTAAATAAATAAGTAAGTAAATAAAAACATCTATATATACTAGCATTTGCCCTTGCTATGCACGGGTATCATTTAAATATATGTGTATTTTTTTTTTAATTTAAATATATCACCCATGAAATTTGTTAAAAAAAAAATATGAAAAAAATATAATGTATGATGGGAGAGAGGAAGTTACAATAAATGTGAGAGAAGTTACTCCAAAATTGTAGGAGGTTAGGAGGGTTTTTTTTAATAACTTTTTAAATTTCATTAAATTTCAAATATATATACAGTCATATATATATACATATATACATGGTGTAGCAATGCCATGTAGCATTCCATGTACATGGGGTTGCCATGTGGCACCTACATTTGTATTTATATATATATATATATCCATTTTTTTTCCCTAACTTAATGTATTTGTGACGGATATGTACATTACCGTCACGAATAAAATAGATTTGTGACGGATAAGTACGTTTCCGTCACGAAAAAAAATATTTGTGACGGATAGGTACATTGCCGTCACGAAAAAAATAGAATTTGTGACGGACATTTTCCGTTACAAAATCCGTCACAATAACTTTTTTTGTGACGGATTTGAGTCCGTCACAAAAACGTTCGTCATAGAAAGGCCTGTTTTCTTGTAGTGTTTCCCTGTGGGATCGACCTGGTCTTAACCAAATTACTACTTGCACGACTACCTACACTTGAGTATTGCACACAAGTGCACACAAAATAATTCTCGTGTCAGCTTAAAGTTTAGAAACTGTCTTGACAAACTAAGCACGTGGGGACAGTTTGGTAACAAATCTCAAAAATAGAAAGTCTAGGGATACTGCAAGGGGTCATCTCAAGAATCTGAAGTCTCGATCGATCGACGCGCTCTTGATCAATCGAGATTCGTCATCCCTCAATCGATCGAAATGACTTCGATCACTTGACTATATCTCCTGTTGGATCGATCGTAATAACTTCGATTGATCGAATGCAGGTATTTTTCTGGTGCATGGCAGAGGCTGGAGATCACTGTTTCATCGTGATCTCCCAACTCTGGGACTACTTAGACATAGTTTGGAGTGTCACAGAATAATTTTTAACGTGAAGATTCATTAAGGCTGCGTTTGTTGATGTTTTTAACATAAAACTTACGATAACTATGGATTATTATGAAACCAACGAGCAAAAACTAAGTTTAGTACTAATCATGCTACTGAAAACTATGAGCAGAATATAAACAAACCAATAAAGCAGAACCTTAGATGTTGGATTAAGATCAAACTTGCTGAATATCCAAGAAAAACAAATACTGAACTTTCAAACCTACAAAAATAATGTAAACTCTCTATCTCTCACTATAAATGTGTGAAACTAAAGTTGGGTGTCCTTTTGGACGTGAATACAACTAAAATTTATAGAAAAAACCTAAGGCTAGGGTTACAAAATATGTCTCAACTGCGTGC
This sequence comes from Hydrangea macrophylla, assembly GCA_033977485.1. Taxonomy (NCBI): domain Eukaryota; kingdom Viridiplantae; phylum Streptophyta; class Magnoliopsida; order Cornales; family Hydrangeaceae; genus Hydrangea; species Hydrangea macrophylla. Next base: position 17,989,600 of record CM066988.1, read on the forward strand.
GTGTAAGTTTCTGATAAAGGCATATTCGATCGATCGAACACTGTTCGATCGCTTGAACTTTTAGAATTCTCGAGCGCTTGAGAATGATTTGAACGATCGAGCACTCGATCGCTTGAACCTCCTTCAATCGTTTGAACTCCACTTTTCATCTCTTGATTGCCTTGCTTGTAATCAAGCTTTATCCTTTCTCTATTATTCATTCCTGCACACAGCAACATAGTAATTTGGACAAACAACAGCTAAAACAACACAATTTATCATAGATTCGTCATATTGTAAGTAAACTAGCATTATAACGCAAAGTGCAGATATACTAGGGAGGTGTAAACAAAATCAATGCATTTTCTTCTTTTAGTGTGGTTATATTTTACAAATACTCCCGCTTATCACAACCCCCAACTAGCTTATTCCTAGTCCCTAGCAATATGGCAATAATAAAGACAAGCGGAACTATACTACAATGATCAAAAGAAAATAAAATAAACTACAATTAAGATAATCTAAAAATAAAGAAATTACCTAACTCACTTTCGATGGAATCGTAGTTGCATTAGCGAATGCAACAAGCCTTTAAACAGCTAGGTTTCCCCTAGTGGACGAGTGTTGTCTCGTGAGGGTCTGCAGTGAATATACCCACAAAATTATGATATTTAAATTCAAAAAGAATAAAGAACAACTTTTAAACACACTCTCCCATTTAGTAGCTAACTTAGCTCTACAAAGACATATTAATCTCATTCAAAGCATGAAAGAAATTCACATGCTCCTCATGCCACCAAGATAGATATCACATATGCATCACATCGATGTATCCGTGTATGTGTGAAGTTAACAACTATGCATCGAACCTTATGTAGAGTTGTTTGGACTATCGTACCTATAGAACTTGTAGTTTTAACTCAATCCTCACATTAGTTCACACTCATGAAAGAACGTGTCACTGAAACTTAGTTAATAAATTATCGCACATTTTGATAGGAATTAAATTTAGGATACTAATGCTTTCATCCATAACTCTATGAAAGACGAACATTTCGAGTGTATAGTCTCTTGAAAAGGATACTACTTACTAGAGGAGCGAAATACCGTGGATAACTCAGATTACACGTTCATGTTCAAACTAAGTTGTTAAGAATCATTAAGACTTTGAATTTTCGGTTTTTATATGGTAGAATAGAAATGAAAGGGGAGGAATCACACATCTTTAGCATGTGGTGGAGTCTAATTATTTTTTTTCTTCTTTCCTTCACTTCATTCCACGCATCCTCTATTTTCATATTTTTTTTCTTACTCCTTCTTCCTTTCCTTTTCTCCTTTTCTTCTCTTTTTTTTTCTTCCACATTCAAACATTATGAGGTCACTCCCACAACTACTCCCTTCCATACTTCAACAGTTTAATCATATTAGATGTGCAATGGGGTCCATTGAGGTCAAGGTATAAGATTTAGGAGTTCGGATTTTCATACTAGAATTGGCAATATTAATCGGTGTGGGGTTGGGCACGAAGCAGGGTCTTGAATGTAGATAATGGTATATGGAAAGGTTAAGGAGCGAATGATGATGGCTTAAATCATTTTCCTAATTTCTAGTTTTAGCACTTAGGCGTTTATCGAGTTTAGTTGGTAGATCCTGAACATTCTCCTCTATTAAGCGGCCAAAGTGAAAAATTAAATGAGACTATTTCAACGAATTATCATAATCATGAAAAATGATTCGAATTTAATGTGACAATTCCCTCAAAAATAAAGATTGGATCAAATGCTCACTAAGGGTAATTAGTCTTCACTACTCATTCCTTGAGTACAATAGTCATATTAACTCATTTTCTAGGTATTCTACATAACTATCACTGGTGCATATGGATGTTGGATACATGAAAGGTCAACAAATGCAATCATCCTAGTGATAAGAAAAATGCGTGAACGTAATTCATAAAAATATGAGAATAAAATGAATGCATCATTGCTTAATAACAAATAATCAGGAGTGAAGGTTCAAAGTTATTCTACCAATAAAGTTCAAGATTTAACAAAAAAAATTTTTAAATATTTTCTAATTTTTTTGTTAATTGAGATTGTATGTTATTTGAAATGAATTCATCCAAAGTGCTAAGCGTGAATATGTACAGGTGAATATCTATCTGCATCCCACCCCCAACTGAAAATAACAATGTTCTCAGAAGTTGATTTTCAAATGAAAATAGATGGATATCACCTGATAGAAGCAAAGGAACAACAGCAATCATAGCAACCTGTAACTAACGCATACAATCTCCAATCAACCAAGATCCATGAGAAATAATATATAAAATGACAAAATATGATCCATACATAATAAAATAACTAATCACTGGGATGATAAAACAATAAATGCACTGAACAGTGATCATAAAGTCCAAAACATCCAAACAGTCCCAAATAAAAGTACTAAGAGAGCAGTGAGAGAAAACAGAAATAAAATAAATACAACAAAACTCCCAAACGCTCAACTAGTAGAACCAACTAATCATCAGCAATATCGGATAACATATCAATGGGCCCAGCCGGAGCATCAGCAGCTCTGCCCTTAGTAACCAGAGGTGGTGAAAGTGGGGCCTCAGAGGTGGTCAGTGGTGCTGTCGACGTAGAAGGATCAGATGGATCAGACAGCGGTGGCGGTACAGATGATGAAGAATCAGTAGTGGGTGGTGCAGAAGGGACAGTACTCGGTACGGTAGCTGATGGTGTATGATGGAGTGACATGTCAAATCATAAGCATAGAATAACTACATCCAACTGTGCAGACAACTAAGCAACCATGCCCTCAAGTCGGATCTGTGCCTCCCTATCCTCGATAAACAATGTATAGAGAGTCTCGAGGGACATAGAAGATGACTCTCCCTGGGCCTGAGCATGAGACCGCTATCTCAGCTCGAATCGCTCTACCTCCTCCACAGGATCAACCTCCTCCTCAATATCATGCTCCTTAGCCTCAGAAGGCGTCCCAGAAGCCGCACCCTCAGTGTCGGTTCCTCCAACTCATCTCCTTTTTCCCACCTTTGCTTTTCCTTTTAATTACGTCTTCTTCTGCACATCAGAACAGCGTGCCGCCGCCTCGTCAAATTGATTGGAGGCCTGTGTAATCACATCTGTGGCCAACGAGAGTAACCTAGCCTACTCTATCACTCGATGGATGGGCCAAGCGCCCTTCAGATGGCGCTTGGCAGCAATGTACCGCATCGGCTGGATAAGAAAATCAATATAGAGGCGAGGTAGACAGCCGTGCTGGCCCGTCCCAATGGCATAGAGCACATGAGCATACCATGGTGCCACCTTGTCTTGGTATAAAGTCATCAAAATACAGTTGGCAAGCGCCAGGTGGAGGAGATGGTACTTTTTGCTCAGAAATTGATCCTCGATAAGGGAAATGCCGTTCCAGATTGGAACAGCTCCTCCCATAATTTGACGTATGATATTGGTGGGAGGAGTCTCTGGGGCTCCCGGTAAATACGGGTAAAAGCTGTCTGGCACCTCAGGCACCCCCAGAGCGGTGGCTATAGTAGCAGGGCTTAAAATGATCTCACGATCTCGGAAGAAAGATCGATATATGATTGGGGCCGCGGGATCCTTGATCATAGTGGCACAGGCTTCTCGAACCTAAGTGATGTTTATGTGTTTAGTCTGAACCAGCATATCGTACCAAAGGGGCATGTCTCTGATCCTTGCTAGGAACCATGGAGCGGGTAGCTATACAGACTCAAGTGGTCGCTCCAGCATCACCTTTTGTGCCTGAAAATAGCGGGTGAGCAGGTACCGGATTAAGTATAGTGAGATCGAGGGGCTTAAACTTGTGGTACCCCATAATAGGGTTCATCGCGATGATCCTAAAATATATAAAAAGAAGACAGAAATCAAAAATACAGAAAAAAAAACAAGGAATCTGCCTCTGCTTGAGTTTGATCGATCGAACATCTCTCGATCGATCGAACAAGGACCAGCTTCGATCGCTTGAACCTATCTCGATCGATCGAGCATAGAACATGCGCAAAGACAAGAAAGAAGAAAAGAAATGAATAACAAACTACAAATCTATGCCTAGGATGAGTATTAATTTGTCTTATAGGTCAATGGGGGGCACCCCCTCATGCTTTTAAACAAATCAGGAGAGGGAGGGTCTCAGGACCTTACCTCAAGTATAGCGCAGCGAAGAGGTGTGGGATGATGATGATGATGATTATGAGGGGAAAGTCAGGGCTCTTCAATAGGCGTGAGTGATTAGGAGAGAGAAAAATTGCCCGGAGTCTCTCTCTCTCTCTCTCTCTCTCTCTGTGGGAGTGCTTGAGAGTGTGAGGGAGTGAGAAATAGACTGAAGAAGTGTGCACTGGAAGCCTCATTTAAATACAAGGCTCGATCGATCGAGAAAGTTTGAGCAATCAAAGTGTCGATCGATTGAGGCCTATTCAAGTGCTTGAGGATTCTAAGACGTCGATCGATCGAGGGTAGTTCGATCGATCGGACACCAATATTTTTAGAACTCTTTTGAATTGAATACCTATGCACCCCCAACTAATAAAAACTGTTCTGGACCTACAAGAATAGTCTAAAAGCAGTGCAAACATAGAACATGTAAGCCAGAAAGCATCATCATAATAATATATATTGCAAATTTTATAAATATAACTTTTTTTATAGCATCCTTTTTGCAAAATTATTGCCCAAATTTGGTGCTTAGACCTTATTACAAAGAAAAACTCAAAATAAAAACCAAAACTAACAAATCCTTGTCTTGGATTACACTTCAATAGAAAAAAGATGAATCAAATGACAAAACACAATTGAAGGGGGCCACTATTCATCGAACATGAAAATTTCCTCTTCCGTAGTTGTTTCATTCTCTGCCAAATCTTCAAAGGTGGAGTCCAAACTTGATAATTCCCTTTACCAGAATAGTCAGAAAGCAGCGAGGATATCATCGAGCAAGTCTGAAATCTCTAAAGAATTCATTGCACAGACAAGAGGTGATCCAGATGGAGACATTGATAGAGGAGTATAATTGCTCAATGGACTTTCTTGTTGCGATGGAGTACCCGGGGACCCTACAGGAGGTCCATGAAACAATAAATGTGGAAGGAACACAGTCAGTAGCATTGGATTCATAGTGATATTCCTGGACAAAGACAACAAAAGAAAACAAAAAGAAAAGAAAGAGAATCAACATAAAAAAAAATGAGAGACCTAAAATTGAAAGGGCAAGCAAAAAAAGTGAAAATAAAATGAGTTATGACAAGGAATTAACCTCACTATTGGCGTGATAGAACTATGCGCACTAGCAGGTAGAGGGCATTGAAGCCGGAACAACAAATAGCTCATGTGCACATACATATATGGAATCAACTCGATGACAATGAAGTCATCCACATATGTGAAGACATCGTTATAGCGTTGAGGCACCACATCCTGTAAAACTTCTTCATCCCATGTTTCCCACATCGAGTCGTTCTCCTACTGTTGAAGGAGCGCATGATCCACCTCACAGACAAAATACCCCTCCAGTTCCTTCCTCTTCTTGGAGGTCCAGATGTTTAAAAGGATTAATGTGGATGAGAGCTGGAGGGTAAGGGATATAACCTTGGGACAAGTTGATAACATCATCTGCCCTTGGCCCTTGATAAGGTGAAGGCAGAATGCAATATCCTCGGTAGTCCATAGAGGGTTAGGATATTCTGAATCAGCCCATGACCCAATCGAGTGAACATCATAATCTCTCATTCTTACAGCCTGTAGAGGAGAGATTATATAGAATAGAAGATTAGAGTCGAAGTCACACTAAAAAAAAAAGACAGAGACAAAATAGGAATCATACGCATCTCGGCAGATTTCCTCTAGCTCTGCAAGTTGTAGTTTTCATAATTGGCCTCCCTCTTTAATATCAAAGTTTAATGAGCATGTTGCCTAATATGCTTTATGTTCGATCTCGACAAGGATGTGGCAAGCTTTTCTGTACACTAGTCCGTACGGGGACATTCCCAGGTTTGTTTTGAACGCGTTTCGATATGCCCATAGAGCATCGGTGAATTTGTATGCCCAGTCTTTCCTGTTAGAACTAACTGTCTTTTCGAGAATTCGCTTTATTTCTCAGTTTGCCAACTAAGCATGCCCGTTCATTTGTGGGTGGTAGGCTAGAGCGATATTATGGTTGACCCCGTATTTCTTAAGGAGTCACTTCAAGGGCCTATTTCAAAAATGCTTGCCTTGGTCACTTAGTGATGGCCTCGGGGTTCTAAAATGTGACAGAATATGTTCTTTTAAAAAGGATATAACTGTTCTGTGTTCCTTGCGTCTTGTTGGTATTGCCTCTACCCATTTTGATACATATTCCACAACTAAGAGTATATATTAATCGTTGTTTGATTTCAGGAATGGGCCCCTGAAATCTCTGCCCTAATAATCGAATATTTCAATTGTGATTATAAGAGTTAAGGGCATAGAGTTCCTTTTTGAAATTGTTCCAAGCTTTTGACAGCGTTGGCACAATTTACAAAAGGAATAGGCATCTTTAAATATGGTGGGCCAGTAGAAACCACTATGTAATACTTTTTGTGCAGTCTTTTGTGAAGGGAAGTGGCCACCATAGGCTTCTGAATGGCATGATGCTAGGATCACAGTTATATCGTCATTCGAAACACAACGTCTGATGACTCGATCAACGCAATATTTGAAAAGGTACGGGTCATTAAATAAGAAGTGACGTGCAAATGAGAGGAATCATTTCTTATCTTGATTTGACCAATGCCCGGGGGTTTCGCCCGTGACTAGATAGTTTACAATATCTATATACCAGGGCAAACTAGAAACAACTAGTAATTATTTATCTGGGAATTCTTCTTTAATCGGTACTGGTTCAGTTTTGTCAACAAATATTAACCATGATAGATGGTCAGCAACAACATTCTCTACTCCCTTGTTGTCTTTTATGGTTAGGTCAAATTCTTGGAGTAGTAGTATCCATCTTATGAGTCTTTGTTTCATATCCTTCTAGGAAAAAAGGTATTTAAGAGTCGAGTGGTCTGTTAAACAAATAATTGGAGACCCTATCAGATAAGATTTGAATTTTATCCAAGGCGAAAACTATAGCTAGCAGCTCTTTTTTGATAGTTATGTAGTTCATTTGAGTCTCGCTCAGAGTTTTACTAGTGTAATATATAACATAAGGCTTGTTATCCTTCCTCTGACCTATGACTGCGCCGATGGTGTAATCACTAGCATTGCACATTAATTCGAATGGGAGACTTTAATCAGGAGCTCAGATAATAGGTGCGGTTGTGAGGAGCTGCTTTAGTGTATCAAATGAAGTTTAACAGGCATCCGACCACTCAAAAGGTATGTCTTTTACCAGCATTTGACAGAGTGGTCGGGAAATGGCACTCAATTTTTGGATAAATCTCTTATAAAAACCCGTATATCCCAGGAAAGAGCGAATATCTCTGACAATGCAAGGGCAGGAAGGTTTGAGATTATATCTATTTTCTCCTTATCCACCTAGATAACTTTGTCAGAAATGATCTGGCTAAGGACTATCCCACTGGTTACCATGAAATGACATTTTTCCCAATTGAGCACTAGGTGTTTGTCCTCGCATCGTGCTAGCACACGTTCTAGATTCTCTAAGCAATTTTCAAAACTATGGCCGAACACAGAAAAATCGTCCATGAACAGTTCAAGTATCTGTTCGACCATATCACTAAAGATGCTTAACATGCACCGCTGAAAAGTAACAGGTGCATTGCATAAACCGGAAGGGCATGCAACGGTAAGCGAAAGTACTAAACGGACACGTAAAAGTTGTTTTCTCCTGATCTTCAAGAGCGATTTCAATTTGGTTATATCCACAGTATCCGTCTAAGAAGAAATAATACTGGTGACCCGCCACTCTTTCTAGCATTTCATCCATGAATGGTAACAGAAAGTGGTCCTTCCAGGTTACAGTATTCGATTTCCAGTAATCAATACACATCCACCAACCGGTGGGGATGCGGGTCAGTACTACCTCGCCATTGTTATTTAGAATGACAGTTATACCTGCTTTTTTCGGTACCACTTGGGTCGGGCTGACCCAAGGGTTGTCAGATATAGGATAAATGATCCCAACGTTAAGTTGCTTTAAAACTTCCTTTTTGACTACTTCTTGTATGTTAGGATTCAGACACCTTTGCATTTGTCGTGATGGTCTAGCGTCTTCTTCCAAATATATTTTATGGGTGCAAACAGATGGACTTATGCCTTTGAGGTCAGCAATAGTCAATCTTAATACTCCCTTATGTTATTTCAGCATTTGGATTAGTTTACCCTCTTGCTCGAGACTTAAAGTAGATGACATAATGACAGGAACATCTTTTCAGTTCCTAGGAAAGTGTATTTGAGCTCCTTAGGAAGCTCCTTTAATTCCAGATCAGGAAACTAAAAGTTTGATAGCATAACTAACTTTGCTTTTGGAGGCAACGGTTCATATGGTGTTACCCACATGCATTCAACTCTGTCCTCCTCCTTTGTTTCCATCATAAGGTAGGTTTGATTTAAGTCAGCGTCTAGTGGAGTAGAGTTTTTAGGTTGATAGTCAACATCCAATTATGATACAACTACCTCCCAAGGATCTTTTGAATCGGCCAAATCTACCTCATCTTTAAGGACCGTCTCAATGAGGTTCACTTCTTCCTCATCGTCGTATTCTTCAAGTCGGGGATTTGAAAATATTTTGACATTTAAAGTCATATTCTTGAATATGATGGCATTATACCACTTCTTATTTTTATTGTGGCATCGATTGTGTTGAGGAATAGACGTCCAAAAATTACCAAATTTGTGCACATGGATTGGACACAGGTTTAGTGTCTAAGATCACGAAATCAACCGGGAAGATAAACGAGTCTATTTGAACAAGGAGGTCTTCTAGTATTCCTCTAGGATATTTCACTGACCTATCTGCTAGTTGTAGTGCAACTCGAGTAGGTTTAAGTTCACCCAACCGTAGCTGTTTATAGACAGAGTATGGCAGCAGGTTTATGCTTGCTCCTAGATCAAGGAGTGCGTTGTCTATCCTTTGATTCCCAATTTGGCATGAGACAGTAGGAGTACCGGGGTCTTTGAGTTTATGAGGCAGTTCATTTTGGATAATTGCGCTTGCTTGGCAAGCGACATATGCGTGTTTTTTCATACTTTGTCGCCTCTTGACCGTGCATAAATCTTTAAGATACTTAGCATAGGCCGGTACTTGTTTGATAGCATCAAGGAGTGGAAGGCTTATTTTAACTTGTTTGAACAGCTCCAAAAACTCCTAATTCTTTATCTCATTTTTAGGCTTCTTTAGCCTTTGAGGGTAAGGCGCGGGGAAAGGGCACCTAGGTAATTCATCCTTAACTTCCTCCTTTCCAGGCCTTCTCTCAACTTCCTCTACTTCTGTTGGAGCTTCCTCATTTGATTTTAATGATTCATTATTAGCAAATGACTCCTCTTCCTAAGTAGAAGGTTGTTATTTGTTTACCACTTCCTCCTCTTAATACTCTTTCGGTGTGGAAAGAGGCATGTTGTGCCCTATAATCTTACCACTTCTCAGAATAGTCACAACTTTAGCATGTTCTTGTCGTGCCCTATAATCTTGCCACTTCATACTCTTTCGGTGTGGAAAGAGGCATGTTTTGAAGTGGTTGGGCAGGAAATGATCCTCCCGATCCCCCTTGTCGCACATCTATTCTCTCTAATGTACCAGACATTTTACTCATCATTTAAATTATTTGTTGCGCTAGGTTTGCATTGAAGAGCAGACCTTCTTCTTGTACCTTTTTGTTCGGTGGCATGTACACATTTGCCTGTTGGGTATTAGAGGGCTAAACTTGGTTGTAGTTATTCAATCTTTTTTGATTGAACGGTTGGGACTACCTATTGTATTGCCCTTGATATTGGTTATTGTTGTTGTAGGGCTATTGCTGATATTGGTTTTGGGTCCTAGCATCATTTTTCCAATCAAAATTGGGGTGATTCCATTGATTGTTATTTTGAAAATTATTGTTGTTATTGTAGGAATTCCCCACCCCTTTGTATCCTTGCATGGCGTTCCTCTGCACGGGGGCTTGTTCTTGAAAATATGGCACGTTGGGATAGTATTGAGTTGTGTGTCCCAACATATTACATGTACCACATGGTTCTTCAAGCAAAATCTGCCTAGAACTCTCGCCTTTTCATTCTTAGCTTCTCTACCTTTCTTGCTAGCTCTTCATATTTTGTCATTAGATGATCTTCACTTTTTAGCCGATAAATACTTTTCTCCTCTACAACTAGCTATGCACGCGAAACCTCTTCAGAGTTAGACCATTCATGAGCGTGTTCGGCTAACCACTAAAAGTGGGCATCAGCTAAGAATTGGACCCGCCCTCATGGTTTCAACCAATATTTTTGTTTCACCATTTAGACATTCGTAGAAGTAGCTAATGGTTCACCATTTCTCATACCCGTGATATAGGCATGAGAGAAGCAAATCTTTGAAACGCTCCCAAGTTTGAGTGAATGTTTCGTTGCTATTTTGCTTATAGGAGTTTATTTGATGTTTTAGTTTGGTGGTCATGCGAGGTGGCAAGAATTTATTTATGAATGGAGTGCTCATCGCATGCCAAGTGAAGATTGAGTTTGGTTTGAGGGTGAGCAGCCACGCTTTTGCTTTATCCTTCAAAGTGAAAGGAAATAACATTAAGCGTGTCACATCTACAGGACAGTTCTGAGAGAATATTTTACAAATATCCTCGAAATCTTTGACATGTAGATATGCCTTCGCCTGCATGGGGTGGAATGAGAATACAAGTAGGCGTCAGTGCGTGTTCAGGTTGCATGAGATCCCACAAAGAACGCAGGGAATCGTCAATAGGCCCAACCCTATTCTCACCATTTTCGCTTTGATCATCAGCCATAGATTCTATAGGCACATCTACGGGGTTGATAGAACTAGAGGAATTAGATGAGTATAGTGGATTTCTGAAAATTCCTTCGATGGAATTATCGGACATGAAAGGGAAAAGTCTAAAAAGAGTTTTAACCTAAAGAACTAAAGAAAAATAAAAATAGAAATAGATGAAGAGAGAGCGAGGTAATCTAAGTACTAACTTGTTGCGTTCCCCGGCAATGGCACCAAAAACATGACACGAGAAAAATGTTGTGTGCACTTGTGTGCTATACCCAAGTGTATGTAGACGTGCAAGTAGTACTGGATAAGACCAGGTCAATCCCATAGGGAAGGGTTCGAGTTATAAACTTAGACTAAACTCAAAAAGAAAATAAAAATTCAATTGTTTAAAGGGGATGTGAAACACGGAGTTTCATAGATTAACTACTGACACGACTAAAAAGTGGTGCGCTCGTGTGCAACACCCAAGTGTAGGTGGACGTGCAAGTAATATTGCATAAGTCCAAGTCGATCCCACATGGAAGGAATAGGAAGAATATATACTAAGTTACAACCTAAAGACAAAAGCAAAGATGAATTGTAGGAGTGAAAATTCTAACAAATCCTAAATAATTAAATTGAACTAAATAACAATCTAAAGTGTAAAGAAACATAATAATCAAATAACTAAATTAAAAGTGTTGGAAACACGTGATTCCACATTGATCCTAACCATCTACCATGCAAATTCATTAACGTTCTATGGAGGTCATTCCTCTTCAGTATTCCATATTTTTCTAAAGATAAAGAATCAATAGCCCTTTCATGGCCGGGACTATGACATCACGAGTGATTTAAAATACTTGGAAGACGGTTTAAAATAATGGTTATTACTTGCACTCTAAATGGTGTTAGCATTCAAAGTGATTTTCAAAAGTCAGTGAAGAAAATAGCCTTAAGGCTTTAAGTTCTAAAAATTGTTGTGACAAACTAAGCTTATAGGGATAATTTGATGACAGATTTCTAAAATAGAAAGTCTTGTAACACTTAAAAGAATCATCTCAGGAATTAAAATGTTCGATCGATCGAAGGGATCTCGATCGATCGGACAGCATCATCCTTCAATAGATCAAAATGTCCTCGATCACTTGACTATGGCTCTGGTTCGATCGATCGAAATGTCTTCAATCGACCGAGCCCAGGTTTTCTAAAGATTGCATGGCAGAGGTTGAAAATCAATGTTTTATCACATATTTCTAATGTCTAAACTACAGAAATATAAATAAACAAGTGCAGGAATAATAAACTAAAGCAATCATAACAACTATATCATTAAACAATCAAATAAGATAAAGGAAGGAATAATAAACTAAAGCAATCATAATAACTATATCAATAAACAATCAAATAAGATAAAGGAAAGGAAAAACCTGGAATAAATCTGAAAATTACTTGTAATAATCTTGAAATAAACTTGAATCTTCAATAATATTCAGTAAAACAATGAAAAAAATTAAGAATAAAATGAATCTAACCTACTCTGCTCCTAATCTAACCCTAAAACTACCCTAAAACTATTGTTTTTCAAGTTCTGGAGCGTCCTCTTTTGGTCTGTCATCAAAACGACTTATTTATAGGGTTCCTGCAAAGTATACGCAACTTTTGGGGGAAACTAAAGTTCAATCGATCGAGCTTAGTTTGATCGATCGAACTCTCAATCGATTCAACTCTCCTCAAGGCTTTGAACTTCTCTGATTTTGACAACTCTGCGCACCGATGGGAGAATGGCCATAATGTTTTGCTCGGATCTCGAATTGACCTCCCATTTACGGCCACGCAACCGTAACTCAAAGATCTACACTTCATATTTCTGGGAAAATCTTCTAAATCTGAAGTCTTCATTGTCAAAAATGGCATTTTCTCAGCTGCTTTCGTTGTTCTCTTCATCATAATCACTTTTCTTTAGCTTCACTTCATTGAAATAGATCCTATTACCTATAAAATAATGCAAAAACATATGTTTTAGCATAAACACAATAAAAATAACATTGCTGTCAGAATGCACCTAAAGCTATGGACTTTGGGGATAAAAGTATGCATAAAGGACCATGTAATATGCTATGAATATTAACTTCTCACCTCGAATCACACCCCCAAACTAGCTCGTTGCTATTCCCTAGCAATGAAGCAAACTATAGCAATGTTTATTTAAACTCTAAGAATTGAAAACAAAAGAAAGCAAAAATCCTAACTCACTTTCGCAGGAATCGCGATTGCATTAGCATATGCAACAAGCCTTTAAACCCCTAGGTTCCCCCTAGTGGACGAGTGTTATCTCGTGAGGGTTTGCAGTGAATCTACCCAAAAATTCATGTTTATGGTAATGGTTCTAGTTTAAATGTTTTCAAGAAATTTTTCCTCTCTCATTTAGCAATATAGTTAAGCTCAATAGTCTCATGAAACTCTCTAGTATGCCATAGCTATGTAACACACATTGCAGTTTATCTACTATAAAAGTCATTAGAATATTCTATACCTATTCATCTTCAAGTGTGTGTGTGAATGAACAACCATAATGCAAAACTTTAATTTCAAAGCTCGCATAACCTAAGCCACTATCAAGACATTCATTTTGACTTAACTCTCACAAGGATTACACTCTCAAGATGAAATCACTCCGAATTAGGTGTAATAATTATCACTCATGATATGGAAGCTATAAAGAGTAGATGTAAATGGAATCTAATACTTCTCATATCTAAATAGAAAGACGGACATTTTATAGTACACAAAGTCTGATGAAAGGATACTTTTCACTAGAAGAGCGAGATACCATAGAGAACTCTCTCATTACCTTAACATCAAATCCAATTTACTTAAAATCACCAGGACTTTGAAAAAGTGGTGTTTGGTTAAGAAAAAAGAGGCTCGTGATATTCAATTGGGTCAAAGGATGTGATTAAAATATCTACTATAACTTTTCAAACTCCCACACATCTCTGATCTCTTTCTCTCTCTTTTGTTTTTTTAATTCTTTTTTTTCTTTCCCATACTGTTCTCTTTATTCTTGTTTTTTTCTTTTGTAACAACCATTGGCAAAAAAAAAAATTTTTTTCTTTTTTCTTTTCATCATTTTTTTTCTTTGCCAACTTGCCCTTATGCACACAACCAAACTTCTTGTCAAGATTACACCTCCCAATCACACCTAGATAAAGAACTGAGGCTTGAACTCATAATTTGGAGTTAGGTATATACTTTAGGATTGTGAACAAGGCAATTTTGATAAGGCTCAAGAGGTGAAGTAAAATAATATCATAAAGGTAGGCCAAAGTTGCATTATACATGTATGGTCAAGAGATGGCCTAAATCATCTTCTAAGTATAGGATTATTCATTTCAGTAACTTTAAGAGCTCTATATTTTGGTAAATCCTGAACGTTCTCTTCTAGTGATCAGTCAAAATGAATAAGAAAAATGAGACTTTCAACAAATTACAACGCTTTTCAAAAAGTAAAAGTAATTTTATAAAACCCTCAAAAACAAAGAATGGCACAAAAGCTCACTTAGGTTATTAGTCTCCACTATTGTCTCTCAAGACACCTAAGTTATGCTTACTAATTCATTTTAGCTAAGTACAAGGTTGTCATAATGTACTCAAAGTTGTTTGAAGATTAAAAAGCATAAAACATACTATAACTGAGATAGTAAAAAAACAACCATAGTGTATCACATACTAATAGCATACCGAAAATAACACTACTGCATCATAACTATCTATATTTACTAAGAAAGAAATACAAGAACCATTTTGTTATATTTAAAAAAAAAATTAAAATTTATAAATTTTTTGCAAATTTTAAGTTACTGAGTTACATGTTACTAAGCAGGTATATGACACTAAAGTACAACAAAAAGATATGAGGCATGCAATGACTCACTCTCCCCAACTAAAACTAAACATTGTCCTCAATGCTCTAAACTAAGCACATGGACATGTAAAGTAAAGTAAGAGTAGGAAGGATGTTCCCTCGAGGCGTTAACATCCAACGTGTATTTATTTATTTTTTTTAGTTACCTGCAAAATTATTAGTAATAAGGAAGAAAAAATAGACAATATAATACAACTACTCAGTAAATAAATTCGGTTAAACAATATTTTTATCATAAAGTAATAACCAAAAATTTTGAGGATCTGTCCAATAAAATAATTTAACAGTAAGTAGAATGTTGGGATCCTCATAAAAATACAACTCCCCCCAACTGATGTCAAGCTCAAGGTCAGAGGAGATGATACAAAAGCTATGGCCTCCAAATTTTTATGGGATAGTTATAAAAGGTATACCACACTTCTTAGGAAATATATGCAACAAGCAATCTTTAGTGTTGGTAGTTCCTATAACAGCCTTCATTTTAATACAAAGAGGTGGCCACAGTTTGATAAAAGGAGCAGTGTCTAAGTAATGTTCTAATAAAGTTTCATTACCCTCTTCTTGTGCAATGCCTGTAATTTCTCTACGTGCAATAATATGAGTTTTATGAATTTCCATGTCTAGTCTATTATTATATTATTTTATCTATATGACTATCAGTGTAATGCAATTACTAATTAGACAATAAGTACCGAACCGACTCGACCGTAATAAGATTAATTTAGTCCCGTACCCAGACCTGGACATCAGAAATAATATCCGTTTGCACGTAAACTAGAACCGACACGCACAATGAGAAACTTTTGCATGCAAATTGAGGTAATTACACAAAACCCAAGGTGGGCCCCACATGGCCTGCCACTTGTTGCACATGCAAACCCCCTAGACACATGTCATCATCTCATGTGACACTTTTCCACATGTGGGACACTTGTCCTTGCATGAGCACATGCAAGCATGTATGGTGACACATAACCCCTCCACCATCTCTATAAAAACATGCATATGCTCTTGCATCTCATTTTCTTGGGCACTATAATCTACATATAGATAGAGAGAGAGCTAGGAAGAGAGTTCCATGGAGAGACGAGGATTAGAAGAAAAGCCTAAGCATTCATCTTCTTTCTTTTGTACAATCTTCACAAACATACGCCCATACACTTATACACACTCATATAATTACATCCACACCACCATGGGGACTTAGAATCTATAATAAGAAGTCTTAGAAGACCTACAAAGAATCCCAAAAGTAAGAGGATTAGAAGAGGAGGAAGAAGAAGATTCCATCACTTGAAGCTTGTGCCCTAGCTTTCTTAAGCTCAAATCCAAAGCCCAAGCTCAATTTGAAGATTTGGTGAGTATTTAACTCACTTTAGAACCTATATAGTATGTAGTAATATTTAGTAAGTGTTTGATGTTGCATATTGAGATTCTATGCAACATGCAAGTCAAATCTTCAAATATGGGATACAGAAACTTCCAGCAGAATGTTGTTTAGCAAAACGAATATTTTGAGCGGTTCAAAAATGGGAATGAGGCTAGGTTTTTTTGTGGAGAAATCTAACTCATTATCTACAAATAACTCCTTCATAGTTGAAATGTATGTACAACATATTATTATCAATCTGAGAAGCAGAAACTTCCAGTAGAATGTTGTTTAGCAAAATGAACGTTTTGAGCAGTTCAAAAATAGGAACGAGGCTAGGTTTTTTGGTGGAGAAAGCTAACTCATTTATATACAAATAACTCTTCTAAAGCTCAGTCTAGAAATCACTAATTCATAGGTGAAATGCACATGCAATGCAGTACTATAAATCTGGGATAGAGCAGCCCGAAAATATATAAATATCAAAGTAAAATAAATATTTTGAGCAGCTCAAAAATGTAATTGAAGCTAGATTTTTTTGTACACGAATCTGATCCAATTATGCACAATGTTCTAGTTTTTAGTTTGATTTACAAAGTAATATATCATGCCCAAATAAATCATATCAATTCAGTCGATACAGTAAAATTAATTCCTGGCAGATTGTACAACTACTTGTATGATATCTTTATTGATGATGCTTGTTCTCCGATACCTGTATGGTTATGAATATCTTGTGCTATGGTAGTTCTATCGAGTAGATGAGTATGTTAAGGGACTGTGTAATTTTGTTAGTTTTATAGACATGATAATGAACCCATGCATGTATTTTACAAGTTTAACCAAGATGATGCTTTGAAATCTTAACATAAGTTTGAATTAGTTGTACATAGACCCATGCTTGGATATATATGGAGTATCTACACTACTGTAGACAAATTATACTACTCATAGAAGTTTATCATTTGCATACCCTGAGCTTAAATGATTGTACATTGCATAAAAATAGAGGATTTAAGAATTTGGCGCCAGAAACCGATTTATGGGAGAAACCGGTTTCTGGGAAGTTTTTTCAGGAAAAGTTTCTTTAAGGAACTATTACAACCATAAGCTAAATGACGACGTTAATTCTGACTTCATGGGTATATTATAAAAAAAAATAACAACGGACGTAGGAACGTAACCTTGTATGTGTAAATGAACGTTATTAACAAATTAAACCATGGAACAAGTGATGCGATTGCGGCCAAGGATTTGTAAGAATTGATTGTACTTGGTTAAGAGCAGCGTATGTCAAGGATAAGTGTTGGATAGGTAAACAAATCCACGGAGGCCAGGATAGTGAGCAAAGAATGTGTTTGATGTGTTGTTAAGTGATGAGTATTGTGTATCCTTTCGGGTCTTCGTGACGAAAGGGGGTATGGTAAACGCTTCGGTTCTTCGTGATGGCGAAGTGATGTTTCTTAGAGTGAAGACTCCTTTTGGTTCTTAATGATGAAATGGATGTTCTTGCACTCCGCAAACACATCAATTCTTCGTGATGGCGAAGTGGTGTTTCTTAGAGTGAAGACACCTTTCGGTTCTTAGTGATGGAATGGATGTTCTTGCACTCCATAAACGTTTCGGTTCTTAGTGATGGAATGGATGTTCTTGCACTCCATAAACATTTCGGTTCTTCGTGATGGCGAAGTGCTGTTTCTTAGAGTGAAGACTCCTTTCGGTTCTTCGTGATGGAATGGATATTCTTGCACTCCCTAACACTTTGGTTCTTCATGACGAGGTGGTTGTTAAAAGATGGTTCGATTGGTGGAAGGTGTTTTGGTAAATGCAAGATGGTTTAGTTAGTAAGAGATGTTTTTGGGTTAGTAAATGATGTCGGATGTTAGCAACTGATGATAGTGGCGTTAAGAATGTCAAGATGAGTTTTCTCAGTTGGACGTTTTCTTTTCGAATATGTGGTCGGGTATATTGGTAGTTATAACCCGACGGTGAGAACGCAAAGATCTTAACAGACGTGTTAAAAAGTAATACGTGTATCTTTATTGTGCTTTACTATATATGTTCCATTTGATTTAGTTTTCTCACTCAGCTTTCATAAGTTGACGATGTTCATATCGCTGGACATTCCCATGTCCAGCTTATCCAGGTCACAAGAACACAGGCTATGGAGCTACTCAAGAATATAACATGGAAGAAGATTATACTGAAAATGATTATGGTTATGCGAGGTAGGAAGAAGACCAGTAGCTTCCCTTTGTAATAATTTTTTGTTGTAATCAGAAGACTTATCATATTTTTATAATAGTTTTTGTAAGGCCGAGAGCCATAAGACGCTTATGTATTTAATTAGCCAGTACCGTTGTAGCCTTTCATTGTAACATATTCCAGTAGTAGCTGTTGCTTTTACCCTTTTATCATAACATTTAGTTATTATTATTTTGGTCATGGAGAATTCGGTACTTCCACCAGTCACGTGCCTCAGGGTCCAAGATGAAAATTTAAAATTTTCCATATTTTGGCTATGCCGGGGCGTGACAGGTATTTTTGGTATCAAAGGCTTCGGTTAAGAAGTGTGCACCAATTGTCCTACAAACTTAAGATATGAACCTTAAGATAGTTTTGTGATTAGCATGGAACCTTATTACATCCCGGATGGATGTTGAGGACTTCTGGATAGGATTCCCAACATCTGGAGCTTTACTTGTAATAGGGTTAGTAGTTCATCTTTTGTGTATATAGATGTATTCAGGCTTGTGACATGTGTTAGCAGACATGTACGCCTTTTGTTATCTATATGTTTTTGGTACCATTGACCCTACTATTTGTTTTTAGCGAGCACGCTTTCTTATGTAAATATTTAGAGTTATTAATGAAGACTAGCTTCTTTTATATGATTATATGAATTCTTGATGTGTTATGTGTTGCTACTTATAACCCAATTATTCATATATCTTGTAACTATGGTTAGCATTGGCGAGTAACCAATAGATATTCATGTAGGTACATAAGCACACTAGCACATTGGTTGGAAGACCAAGAAGAAATCATAACGGAAGGCCACCAGATCCCATTCCTGAAGGAATCGATCCTACTGGAATCTTTAGCACATTTTTGCAGCGTCTGGACCAAATAGGCAACAACCACGGCAACGAAAATGGCAACAACATTGACAATCGCCAAAGACCACCACCCCATACACGCGACAGACCAATGGAAGGATTCAGAGCTTTGCGTCCTGATAGGTTCGACGACACCGGTGAATCCTGGCAAGTAGAGATGTGGATCATATTTTCGAGTCGATCGAATGCTCTGAAACAGAGAAGTGCCGCCTCGCCACTTTTCAACTCACTTATGCGGCAGCCGATTGGTGGGAAGCTGAGAAAGCAACTATTGGAGTAGAAGCTTCAAGGAGGACGACCTGGACTGCCTTTTGGGATAAGTTTTTGGAAAAGTATTTCCCCGACGATGAAAAGGATCAGAAAGAAAATTATTCATCGATTTGACTCAAGGAAATAGGAGTATAAGAGAGTACACGACCCAATTTGAACGCATGTCCCGCTTTGCCCCTCACATGATTGAGACACCTCAAAAGAAGATCAAAAAGTTTCACCGAGGACTCAATCCG
Organism: Hydrangea macrophylla; assembly: GCA_033977485.1. Lineage (NCBI taxonomy): Eukaryota > Viridiplantae > Streptophyta > Magnoliopsida > Cornales > Hydrangeaceae > Hydrangea > Hydrangea macrophylla. The sequence continues at coordinate 18,009,427 of CM066988.1, forward strand.
CACCTCCGGCATCTTGCATTGGGACACCTGAATCAAACTTTCGAGGCTTTGGTCAGGTTAGCAGTAGGTTTGGAAAAAGATGGTTGCCAAGGCCCAAAACAAATGGTACGCCGACCAGCCCCGCCAAGGAGCAGACCAAGAGGAAGATCTTTGACTCGTTTCCAAGGAAATAAGCGTCCATGGACCAACGACATGAAACCAGGACCCACCTTTCCTCGAGATAAGAGCGCGGTTCCTCCTGCACCACAAGTACCAACCACTGCCACCAGGAACAACAATGGCAAATGCTTCAAATGTGGGATCCCCGGACACATGGATCAAGACTGTGTAGCCCCCAAGGATAATAATCAAATTAATGTTGTATGTTACAACTGCGGCAAGAAAGAACATATAAGCGTGGAATGCAAGGCACCAAAAGGAAACTACTACGGGCCTACTACTACTCAAGGTCAAGCTGGTAAGGCTCGACTCCATGCTATCATTCCCGAGGCAGCTGTCTATGATGAAAAGGAACAACAGAACTTGGAAGGCACACTCTCATTACATGCTAGTCGAGTTAAAGTACTTTTTGATACGGGTGCTACGAATTCGTTTATTGCCTTTGAGATTGTAAGATGATTGGGTTTAGTACCCCATGCACTTGAGGTAGCCCTGAACGCGGTATCACCTTTGGGAGTCACCACAAAGCTAGGAAAGGTGTACAAGGATTGCACTTTAACATTGGAGGATAGAAACCTACCTGTAGACTTAATTGTTCTATCAATGAAGCAATTCGACATAATCTTAGGATTTGACTGGCTTACTAAGTATCATGTGAAGTTAGATTGTGCTGGTAGGTCGATTACATTTTCAGTACCTGGAGGTACACCCTACAGTTTTCAATGCAACCCCACTAGTGACGCCTTTCTTACAAGTCGTTTAGCTGCTATGGAAACTATAGGCTCAGAATTGACCATCGCTCAGATTCCGATAGTCCGAGACTATGAGGATGTCTTTCAGGACGTTTTCAGATTACCACCGAAGCGCGAGATCGACTTTTGTATTTAGTTAGTACCCGGAACGACACTGATATCCAAGGCTCCTTATCGTATGGCCCCAGCAGAAATGCTAGAGCTGAAGAAGCAAGTACAAGAGTTAGAAGTTCTTGGATTTATTAGAACAAGCACATTACCTTGGGGAGACCCGGTTCTATTTGTTAGAAAGAAGGATGGAAATCTTCGACTCTGTATCGACTACAAGGAGCGATGACCTTTTTGAAGATTGACTTATGATCTGGGTACCATCCGTTACTTGTCAGGCCAAAAGATATACCGAAAATTGCTTTTAGAACAAGATATGGGCACTACGAGTTCTTAGTTATGCCTTTTGGATTAACTAATGCTCTGGCGGTATTCATGGATTTGATGAATCGACAGTTCAGACCCTTCTTGTCTCAATTCATCATCGTGTTTATCGATGACATCCTTATTTATTCGAAGAATGATGAAGAACACGAGAAGTATGTAAAGATTGCACTTCAGACACTTAGAGAAAATTGTCTCTATGCTAAGTTCAATCAGTATGAGTTTTAGCTAAAAGAAGTCAAATTCTTGGGATATGTAGTCTCACAGGACGGAATTTCAGTGGACTCAACCAAGACGGACGCAGGTTCTAGTTAGGATAGACCAACCAACGCCTCAGAAGTACGAAGTTTCCTTGGATTGGCTGGATACTATAGGAGATTCGTGGAGGGTTTCTCTAGGATCACGTCTCCTTTAACCGGACTAACAAAGAAGGATTCAAAGTTTGAGTGGAAGGACAAGCACAAACGCACCTTTCAGGAATTAAAGGAGAGGTTCACATCAGCGCCAGTGCTCGCCATACCCAAGAGTGGTGAATAGTACACTATCTACAGTGATGCTTCATATCAAGGACTAGGATGTGTACTTATACAGAATGGTCAAGTGATTGCTTATGGATCAATGCAATTAAAGCCACATGAATTAAACTACCCTACGCACGATCTGTAATTATCTTTACACTCAAAAATTTGAGGCACTATCTCTACGGAGAGAAGTTCTACTTGTTTAGCGATCACAAAATCTTGAAATACCTGTTCTCTCAAAAGGAATTAAACATGAGACAACGACGTTGGGTAGAGCTACTAAAGGACTACGACTTTAATTTGCAATACCACCCCGATGAATGGAATATTGGAAACGCCAAAGGTTAATCGCCTCACTTTTAATCAGGGAATGGAAAGCCTTAGCAACTTTAACAGAATTTGACTTTTAGACTACAAGACCAGGTATTGGATGACCTTTTGGATCTCTTATGGTTCAGCCAACCCTCATTAACCGAATACTCGAAACTCAAAAGAAGGACGAAGGATTGAGAAAATGGTTTAAGAAGGCGAAAGCAAAGGATCCGACTAAATGGAATATTATAACAGACGGGGGATTCAGATGTAAGGACAGGTTAGGTGTACCCAACACGGATCAATTGAGCAAAGACATTCTGAATGAAGCCCACAAGTCAAGGATGACTATACACCCTGACGGAACCAAGGTGTACAAAGACTTCAAAAGGAACTTTTGGTGGGAAGGCATGAAGAGAGAAATCGTAGAATATGTAGCAAAATTCTATACTTGTCAGCAAGTCAAGGCGGAACACCAACGACCTCCGGGATTACTACAACCTCTACCAGTCCCAGAATGGAAATGGGAGCATATCACCATGGATTTTGTTGTTGGATTACCAAGATCCCAGCAGAACCATGATGCCATTTAGGTAGTTGTTGATCGACTGACCAAATCAGACCATTTTATTGCATACAACATGACCTATCCTATCGAGAAGATGAGTCGACTTTATCTGCAATAGGTTGTGCAGTTACATGGGGTACCGGTATCAATAGTATTAGATCGAGATTCGAGATTCACCGCTGGATTTTGGGAGAGTCTTTAGAAAGCGATGGTAACGTCTCTGAAGTTATGTTCTGCATTTCATCCATAAACTAACGGACAAACAGAAGGGACGAATCAAGTAATGAAGGACATGCTCCGAGCATGTGTAATTGATTTCAAAAGTTCGTGGGAAACTCACTTATCATTGGTTGAGTTCACTTACAACAACAGTTTTTATTCGAGCATAGGGATAGCACCGTTTGAAGCGCTATACGGAAGACCGTGCTGATCACCTTTATGTTGGGCCAAAATTGGGGATGGCAAACTGTTGGGACCAGACTTAGTCCAGGAGACTAATAAAGGAATCAATACGGTAAAGGAAAGAATGAAGGTAGCACAAAATCGATACAAGAGCTACGCGGACAAGCGACGTCGAGACCTAGAATTTGAAGTTGGAGATCATGTTTACCTGAAAGTTTTCCCGGTTCGAGGCATTGTAAGGTTTGGCTAGAAGAAGGGAAAACTATCACCGCGCTACATTGGACCGTTTGAAATTCTGGATAGCGTAGGAAAAGTCGCCTACTGGTTGGCATTACCACCCATGATGTTGGGAATTCATAATGTATTCCATGTAAGCATGCTGAGGAAATGTCTTCTTAACCCGACACACGAGATCGACTTCAGAGATATCAAAGTAAATGACAATGTTACATTCATTGAAGGACCTATAAATATTTTGGATCATGGAATCAAGAAGCTAAGAAACAAAGAGATTCCGCTGGTAAAGATTCAGTGGAAACACCATGACGAAGGAGAAGCTTCTTGGGAGCTGGAATCGGAGATGCGAGAGAAGTTTCCATTTCTATTTAGCACTAGCTCATTCTGATTTCGAGGACAAAATCCTGTAATAGGTGGTAGAAGATGTAATACCTGTAATTTCTCTACGTGCAATAATATGAGTTTTATAAATTTCCATGTCTGGTCTATTATTATATTATTTTATCTGTATGACTATATCAGTGTAATGTAATAACTAATTAGACTATAAGTACCGAACCGACTCGACCGTAATAAGATTAACTTAGTCCCATACACGAAACCCGAATATTAGAAACAATGTCCGTTTGCACGTAAATCAAAACAGATGTGCATAACGAGGAACTTTTGCACGCAAACTAAGGTAGTGGCACAAAACCCAAGGTGGGCCCCACATGGCCAGCCACTTATTGCATATGTAAACCCCCTAGACACATGTCACCATCTCATGTGACACTTGTCCACATGTGGGACACTTGTCCTTGCATGAGCACATGTAAGCATGCATGGTGACACATAACCCCTCCACCACCTCTATAAAAGCATGCATATGCTCTTGCATCTCATTTTCTTGGGCACTATAATCTACATAAAGATAGAGAGAGCTATGAAGAGCATTCCATGGAGAAACAAGAGGATTAGAAGAAAAGCCTAAGCATTCATCTTCTTTCTTTTGTACACTCTTCACAAATGTTTACCCATACACATATACACACTAATATAATTATATATACACCACCATGGGGACTTAGAATCTATAATAAGAAGTCTTAGAAGACCTACAAAGAATCTCAAAAGTAAGAGGATTAGAAGAGGAGGAAGAAGAAGATTTCATCACTTGAAGCTTGTGTCCAAGCTTCCCTAAGCTCAAATCCAAAGCCCAAGCTCAATTTCAAGACTTGGTGAGTATTATAACTCACTTTAGAACCTATAGAGTATGTAGTAATGTTTAGAAAGTGTTTGATGTTGTATTTTGAGGTTCTATGCAACATGCAAGTCAAATCTTCAAATCTGGGATACAGAAACTTCCAGCAGAATGTTGTTTAGTAAAATGAACATTTTGAGCATTTCAAAAATAGGAATGAGGCTAGGTTTTTTGGAGAGAAATCTAACTCATATATCTCCAAAGAACTATTCTATAGCTTAGTCTAAATATCATTCCTTCATAGGTAAAATGTATGTACAACGTAGTATTATCAATCTGAGAAGCAGAAACTTCTAGCAGAATGTTGTTTAGCAAAATGAACATTTTGAGCAGTTCAAAAATGGGAATGAGGCTAGATTTTTTGTGGAGGAAGATAACTCATTTATCTATGAATAACTCTTCTATAACTCAGTCTAAAAATCACTACTTCATAGGTGAAATGCAGATGTAACGCAGTACTATAAATCTAGGACAGAGCAGTCCAAAATTATAGAAATGTTTAAGTAAAATAAATATTTTGAGCAGCTAATAAATGTAATTGAAGCTAGATTTTTTTCGTACACGAAGCTAATCCAATTATCTACATTGTTCCAATTTTGAGTTTGATCTACAAAGCAATTTATCATGCCCAAATAAATCATATCAATTCAGTCGACACAGTAAAAATAATTCCTGGCAGATTGTACAACTACTTGTATGATGTGTTTATTGATGATGCTTGTTCTCCGATACCTGTGTGGTTATGAATATCTTGTGCTATGGTAGTGCTATGGAGTAGATGAGTATGTTAAGGGTCTGTGTAGTTTTGTTAGTTTTATAGACATGATAATGAACCCATGCATGTATTTTACAAGTATAACCAATATGATGCTTTGAAATCTTAACATAAGTTTGAATTAGTTGTACATAGACCCATGCTTGGATATATATGGAGTATCTACACTACTGTAGACATGTTATACCACTCATAGGAGTATATCATTTGCATATCCTGAGCTTAAATGATTGTACATTGCATAAAAATAGAGGATTTGATAATCTGGCACCAGAAACCGATTTTTTGGAGAAACCGGTTTCTGGGAAGTTTTTTTGTGAAAAGTTTCTTTAAGGAACTATTAAAGCCGTAAACTGAACAACGACGTTAATTCTGACTTCATAGATATATTATAAAAAAACAACGGACGTAGGAACGCAACCTTGTATGTGTAAATGAAAGTTATTAACAAATTAAACCACGTAACGAGTGACACGAATGTGGTCAAGGATATGTAAGGATTGATTGTGTTTGGTTAAGAGTAGCGTATGTCAAGGATAAGTGTTGGATAGGTAAACCAATCCGCGGAGGCCAAGATAGTAAGCAAAGGATGTGTTTGATTTGTTGTGAAGTGATGAGTATTATGTAACCTTTCGGGTCTTCGTGACGAAAGGGGGTATGGTTTATGCTTCGGTTATTCGTGATGGCGAAGTGGTGTTTCTTAGAGTGAAAACTCCTTTCAAGTCTTAGTGATGGAATGGATGTTCTTGCACTCCGTAAACACTTCGATTCTTCGTGATGGCGAAGTGGTGTTTCTTAGAGTGAAGACTCCTTTCGGTTCTTAGTGATGGAATGGATGTTCTTGCACTCCATAAACGTTTCGGTTCTTAGTGATGGAATGGATGTTCTTGCACTCCATAAACGTTTCGGTTCTTCGTGATGGAAAAAGTGGTGTTTCTTAGAGTGAAGACTCCATTCAGTTCTCCGTGATGGAATGGATATTCTTGCACTCCCTAACACTTCGGTTGTTCGTGACAAGGTGGCTGTTAAAAGATGTTTCGGTTGGTGGAAGGTGTTTTGGTAAATGAAAGATGGTTTAGTTAGTAAGAGATGTTTTGGGCTAGTAAATGATGTCAGATGTTGGCAACTGATGATAGTGGCATTAAGAATGTCGACATGAGTTTTCTCAGTTGGACGTTTTCTTTTCAAATACGTGGTCATGTATATTGGTAGTTATAACCCGACGGTGAGAACGCAAAGATCTTAAAAGACGTGTTAAAAAGTAATAAGGATATCTTTGTTGTGCTTTACTATATATGTTCCATTTGATTTAGTTTTATCACTCAGCTTTCATAAGCTGATGACGTTCATGTCGCTAGACATTCCCATGTCCAGCTTATCCATGTCACAAGAACACAGGCTATGGAGCTACTCAAGAATATAATGTGGAAGAAGATTATACTAAGAGGATTATGGTTATGCGAGTTAGGAAGAAGACCAGTAGCTTCCCTTTGTAAATAATTTTTGTTGTAATCAGAAGATTTATCATATTTTTGTAATAGTTTTGGTAAGGCCGAGAGCCATAAGACTCTTATGTATTTAATTAGCCAGCACCGTTGTAGCCTTTCATTGTAACATATTCCAGTAGTAGATGTTGCTTTTACCCTTTTGTCATAGCATTTAGTTATTATTATTTTGGTCATGGACAATTCAGTACTTCCACTAGTCACGTGCCTTAGGGTCCAAGATGAAAATTTTAAAATTTTCCATATTTTGGCTACGCCGGGGCATAACATCTTGTCCTAGAACAAAATCTATAGATATATGATCATAGGAATTTAATTTCTGTGTATGCACATGGTTTTGGACTTGACTTGGATAAAGCTATCTATTTGAGCCTCTATGTCATTATCAGTCAAGAAGGTCAAGCAGTTTAGAAGATTACTAGCTTCTTGTTGAAGTTTGGCCCAAAAGTTTCTAAGTCCTCTCTCAAAGAATTTTGAAAAATAAAATTTTGTAAAGTGCATGGGCTAGAATCCTTACCATCCACTTCCACAACACATTCTAATTGTTCAATAGTGGGGTACACATAACTTTCAAGCTCGGGATAAGAGCTTTGATTGACAGTGAAGGTAGGTGATGGGCAACTTGGTGACACCACCTCTTCGGCCAAAAAAGGTGAGGGTTCATAAATATCACATGAATCTAAATCGGATTTAGATTTTTCAATGATCTCCTCCTTAGGGTCATTTTCAATGGTAGGGGTAGAGTCAATAGGTAACTCCTCCTCTCCTAGTTTTGTGCAATAACCTAAACTCTCATCATCTTTTAAATCATCATTCTCATCCTTGTAACTCTCCTCACTATGTTTGTCGTCTATTGAGCTGCTCTGGACAAAGAGATTGTGCAATTTTATCTAGGTAGTGAAGGAGTTGATGTCTGGGATTGTATATTGAGGAGAAGATGGTTCTACAACTTCATGCTCAATGGTTTGGTTTTGGAGTTCTTGTTGGTTTATCATTTTCTCAAATGAGTTGTTAACCTCATTCGGTATAAACCCGTCATTATTCTCTAATTCCATTCCATTATTAGTGTCTTGAAATTTAGGTTGCAGTGTTGATGGACTGGTATAGTCTTCTATAGGTTGGCTATGAAATGCTTGTTGATATCTCGTGTCTAATTTATCAAGTGCACTATCTAGCCTTTTCATTTCACTAAGTAGTAATTTTAACATACCATTATCCTCAACTTGGTTATTCTCCTAATTATTTCTACATGAATTTTTGCACCATTGTGGTTGGTAATAGTCCCTTTCCCATTGTATTTGTGGACAAGACTTGCCAAAGGGAAAGTCTTGTTACGTTTGGTAATCGTGGGAGCTACTACTATCTCCTACATTATTATTTTTGTTATACCCATTGTGATTGATAGAACTCTCCATATGGAGTTTCTTGATATGTTTGATAACGTGGGGCACTAGTACTATTGTTTTCCCATTGTGGTGGTTGGTAGCACTCAGGTTGATAATCTGCATCAGATGTGGGTGCTTGCCAACTTGGAGGATAACTATTTTGATTACCTAATGTGTACCTATTTGTGGTGTTTGTGCTGTATGGAGGGTAATATGGACACCCAAATTTTTTAAACAAAAGAATACTTATTTATTTATTTATTTATTTTTACTTAAGAGAGAAAAAAGTCCAAAGTTTTCGGTAATTTTTATTTTTTTTGTAAAGAGTAAGAAAAATTGTAAATAACTTAGTAAAATTCTAACCTAGTTGCCTTCCCTGACAACGGTGCCAAAAACTTGACATGATTAAAACATTGTGCACACTTGTGCAATTCCCAAGTGTATGTAGACATGCAAGTAATACTGGATAACTCCAGGCTGATCCCACAGGGAAGGAATAGGAAGAATATATACTAAGTTACAACCTAAAGACAAAAGCAAAGATGAATTATAGGAGTGAAAATTCTAACAAATCCTAAATAATTAAATTGAACCAAATAACAAACTAAAGTATAAAGAAACATAATAATGAAATTACTAAATTAAATGTGTTGGAAACACGTGATTCCACATTGTTCCTAACCATCTACCATGCAAATTCATTAACGTTCTATGGAGTTTATTCCACTTCAGTATTCCGTATTTTTCTAAGGACAAAAAATCAATAGCCCTTTCATTGCCGGGACTATGTCATCACGAGTGATTTAAAATACTTGGAAGACGGTTTGAAACAATGTTTATTACTTGCACTCTAAATGGTGTTAGCATTCAAAGTGGTTTTCAAAAGTCATTGAAGAAAATAGCCTTAAGGCTTTAAGTTCTAAAAACTGTTGTGACAAATTAAGCTTATAGGGACACTTTGATGACAGATTTCTAAAACAGAAAGTCTTGGAATACTTAAAAGAATCATCTCATAAATTAACATGTTCGATCGATCGAAGCGCTCTCTATCGATCGGATAGCATCATCTTTCAATCGATCGAAATGTCTTCAATTGCTTGACTATGGCTCTGGTTCGATCGATCGAGCCCACGTTTTCTAAAGATTGCATGGCAGAGGCTGGAAATCATTGTTTCATCACATATTTCCAAAGTCTAAACTATAGAAACAAAAATAAACAAGTGCAGGAATAATAAACTAAAGCAATCATAACTATATCAATAAACAATCAATAATCTGAACATTACTTGTGATAATCTTGAAATAAACTTGAATCTTCAATAATCTTCAGTAAAACAATGGAAAAGATGAAGAATAACATGAATGTAACCTACTCTGCTCCTAATCTAACCCTAAAACTACCCTAAAATTGCTGTTTTTCGGGTTCTGGAGCGTCCTCTTTTCGTCTGCCATCAAAACGACTTATTTATAGGGTTCCTGCTGAGTATATGCAACTTTTGGGGGAAAATAAAGTCAATCGATTGAACTTAGTTTGATCGATCGAACTCTCAATCGATTGAACTCTCCTCAAGCCCTTGAACTTCCCTGATTTTGATAACTCTGCGCACCGATAGGAGAATAGCCATAACGTTTCACTCAGACGTCGGATTGGCCTCTTGTTTGCGGCCTCGTGACCATAATTCAATGATCTACATTTCATATTTCAAGGGAAATCTTCCAAATCTAAAGTCTTTACTGTCAAAAATGGCATTTTCTCAGCTGTTTCCATTGTTCTCTTCACCAGAATCACTTTTCTTTAGCTTCACTTCACTGAATTACATCCTAATACCTATAAAACAATGCAAAAACATATGTTTTAGCATTAACACAATAAAAAGAACATTGTTATTAGAATGCACCTAAAGATAGGGACTTTGGAAATAAAAGTATGCATAAAGGACCATGTAATACGCTATGAATATGCACTTTTCACCTCGAATCACTACTGATTTAAAGCAACTAAGCTAATTTATCAATTAACTAACTAACTAGCTGAAGCGATATTAAAAATGGTTTTTAACTTTATAAAAAGAAGTGTTTGGATCACACAAATCCGCAGCGACCTAACCATCTACCATGCACAACCATTAATGCTCTATGGGTTCATCACTTTACAGTATCCCGTATTTTCTAAAGATGTAGATTCAATAGTCCTTTCATGACAGGGACTATTTCATCATTGTTCATTTTCAATGCGTGAAGGCGGTTTAAAATAATAGTTAAGACTCGCACCTTCAATGGTATTAGCATTGATGGTGGTTTGCAAAAGTTATTGAAGGAAAATGCCTTAAGGCTTAATGTTTAGAAACTGTCATGACAAACTGAGCATACGCGGACAGTTTGATAACAAATCTCAAAAATAGAAAGTCTAGGGATACTACAAGGGGTCATCTCAAGATTCTGAAGTCTCGATCAATCGACGCAGTCTCGATCAATCGACGCACTCTCGATCGATCGAGATTCATCATCCCTCAATCGATCGAAATGACTTCGATCGCTTGACTATATCTCCTGTTCGATTGATCGAACTAACTTCGATCGATTGAATGCAGGTATTTTTCTGGTACATGGCAGAGGCTGGAGATCACTGTTTCATCATGATCTCCCAACTCTAGGACTACTCAGACATAGTCTGGAGTGTCACGGAATAATATTTAATGTGAATATTCATTAAGACTGGGTTTGTTTGTGTTTTTAACATACAACTTACGAAAACTATGGATTATTATGAAACCAACGAGCAAAAATTATGTTTACTACTACTTATGCTACTGAAGACTATGAACATAATATAAACAAACCAATAAAGCAGAACCTGAGACATTGTATTAAGATTAAACTTCCTGAATATCCAAGAAAAACCAATGTTAAACTTTAAAACCTTCAAAAACAATGAAAAATCTCTATCTCGCACTATGAAACTGTGAAACTAAAGTTGGGCGTCCTTCTGGACGTGAATACAACTAACATTTATAGGAAAAACCTAAGGCTAGGGTTACAAAATACGTCTCTGCTGCGTGCGTGTAAGTTTATGATAAAGGCATGTTAAATCGATCGAACAGCGTTCGATTGCTTGAACTTTCAGAATTCTCGAGCGCTTGAGATTGATTCAATCGATCGAGCACTCGATCGATTGAACCTCCTTCGATCGCTAGAACTCCACTTTTAATCTCTTGATTACCTTGCTTGGAATCAAGCTTTATCCTTTCTCTATCATTCATTCCTGCACAGAGCAACATAGCAATCTGCACAAATAACAACGAAAACAACACAACTTATCATAGATTTGCCACATTGTAAGTAAAATGGCATTATAACGCAAAGTGTAGCTATAGTAGGGAGTTGTAAACAAAATCAATGTATTTTCTTCTTTTAGCGCGGTTGTATTTTACAAATACTCCCGCTTGTTAGGCAATACCATTTTCTTAGCTTGGTGTTCGAATACACTACTGGCTCTGAACTTCTTTTTTGTCCCTAACTGACTGAACCTTTCACTTGAGTCTGTAGATGATGATTCCCCTCTCTTCTTGGCTTATTCTGCTTGCTTGTTTGGGATATTACCATATTTTTACCTTTATCTGGCCTATCTTCATTCATTGTGACCCGAAAACCTCCTGGACATTGGATCACCTTACCTTGATTACTTCCTCTCTTAAGAGTTCTTTTATCATCCTTAAAAACATTGTTGTGTTTTCGGAGCAGTATTGCCAATACCTCTGCGCACCTGATACGGAGAATTGGTTGTTCGCTGGCTTCTGCTAACTCGTGTAAAGACCTCCTTGTCATAATGTATGACTCATAAGGATTAGAAGTATGATAATCCACTCCTATCCTCATTTTGAATGGTGGTGCTTATGGGTTGAGGCTTCTAAACTGAACTTTAGGCCTTTAGACCACGCTTTTTATCCTCTCTATTTTAGAAACATTCTTCATTTGCCATTGTGGTTTGACTGGCTTTGTCAAGTTGGTAAAATCAGCTGATACCATATTGACATGTGCTTCAGCCACGAACGGGTTTTTGTCAACCTGTCGCATAGGCTTATCATTAGGGAATTTTATGGTTCCGTTCTTTATCCACTTTTATATGGACTCACTAAATGTTGTACACTTATTAGTACTATGAGTCCATTTATTATGCCATTTGCAAAAAGTTTTCCCTTTTACTTCACTGTTCGATGGCAAATTATGTGTTAGTTTTGTTTTCTATTCTTTTACCAACCAATCAAAAATCATGTCAGCCCTTGTAATATCAAAATCGTATTTTTTATTAGGCTTATCAGTCTGACTGGTAGCATTCTTTTCTTAAGCTTGGGCTGGTTTAAATAGTATATCACATACAAATGGCTTGTGAGTAGTTATTTTAGCTATAGCACATTCGTATGTATTTCATTTTCTTCGTCAGCCTGAGCTTTATCCTCGATTTCCACCAGGTGCGCAGGCTGATGATGTCCCTTGTAATATACACCCCTTGTACTATTTTTATTTTGATTTTCCTCATCCATCACTTTCTCGTACCGTGCTATGGCATCAACAACATGGCATCCGTAAACTGCTGACCCACAAACTACATCCTAAGTGTTGATTTCAAATTATCGACCAGTAACCGCACATATTCTTCCTCTAGCAACCTAGCCTTACACCTAATCCATGCAAATTTAAACATAGTGATAAATGTTTCTACATTCTCTCCTGCATTTTGTTTTAATCTAGCTAAATCAGCAATTATCACATCTGGGTTAGTCTGATAAAACTGAGTATGAAAGATTTGTTCCATATCTTACGAAGTTTGGACAGAGCCTATAGGGAGGTTCACATACCAAGTAAAAGCAGGGCCAGCAAGTGAATTGGTAAACAATCTTAATTTTAGCATATCATTATAAGAAATCTCACCACATTGTGCCGTGAAATGAGCAATGTTCTCCAAGGTAGTCTGTTTATCTCCACTAGAGAACAAAGTGAATTCAGGTATTCTAAAGTATTTTAGGAACTCAAACATTCTATTGATGAAGTCTGGGTACGGTTTTTGGTATTTTGGACGTATAGGGGCCCTAAACACTGCACCAAACTGTGCTCTTAGTTGGTCATTGACCTGCTCCCTAACTTGCGCATGTACCTATTCTCTAATGACATCTACTATTTCATCCCTTTTTATCCCCAAAGGAATATGCCCATGAATATCTGGATAACAGGGATTATGTACCTCATTTCCAGCAAGCTGATTGATTAAAAAATAAGGTCCTCCATTGTGTACTATGGGTTGCTGACATTGGACTCCTGCTGGTGCCATCGACTGTTGATGCCTCCGAGTATGCCCTAACAGTGGCCTAGGCTGCCCCCCATTCTATATTGTTGACTGTTATTGTCCCCTCATCTATTCTGTTGGCTGATAACACCCTCTAGTCTGCCATCCTGACTGATGAAAGTGTCCCCCATTCTGATAAGTCAGTGCTTGGGATGTACTTACCATGTGAGCCCATGATTGGATAGATGGACCTGCATTTTGCAACAAGGGCTGGATTGATGATCTTTCCATTGAAAAACCAGCTGTTTGTGGATAGGAACCATCATAGTAACTAGGCTGATGGACTGGTACCATCATTTGTTTGACTTGGAACCTATGGTAAGTGCATATATTAAGACCATTTGATGCACGTTGAATACCTGTAGGCCCCACACTCTGTCCCATATGGTTTGATCCCAGTTGGTTACTAGAACTTGATGCACGATCAAACATACTAGATCCAAGATAAGTTGAAAAATCAAGCATTGTAGGCTAGGCTAGAACCTTTACATTACCATAACTTAATTGTGGAGCCTGAATATAGGAATTTGTATAGGCTCCTTCTGGGCACTACTTTTCAAAGAAGACGCTGGACCAAATTTTTCTGTCATGTACGACATCTTCCAGTCAATACTCTTAGTAATCTGATCTCCCATCTTCTACATCATATCCGTGAACGGTTTCACAATTGTAGATATTTGTTTTAAGTTGGCTTGAAGCCAATCATGCAGTGCACTATCCAAATTGAAACACATTGCTGATGCATATTCCTTCAGAGCATGTTAGTCTGGCCCCCTTATAGTGGTCTCAACATTTCCAAGCTATTGTTGGAGTGATTCATGACTGCCAGTGTGAGACTGGTCAGTGGTATTACCATGAACCTCCCCTTTAGCGTTTTCTTCTGTTGTCGACACATCCATTTCTTGTAGCGCTGCGACCCCTTTATCTTTTGTAAAATTCTTCTTTGGTGGCATGATGAACTATTCAATTCTTCAAAAAAGTCCCATCGGGCATGCTAAAAAATATATAGCGGATATTATACAAGTCCGGGCGTGCTAGATAATGTCCTCTTGAAGTGAACAATTTGACAAATCAGACAACGAGAGAAACAGAGGAACGAGATTTCTCTAAATAGGTTCAGGTTACCTTAACCAAAGATCAAGGACTTGAAAAGTGAAGAAAACTGAGAACAGTAGAAAGGAAAATAGAGCGCGAATTCCATTAAATCATTCAAAGAGCAAAGCACAGTTAGAAATGGTAATCTCGCCTTATAACTGGAGTTTAATTATAGATCTACTCCTAATAACTGACAATTAAAGATAAAGGAAAAGAAAAGACATCATGCAGAGTATGAAAATATGCTAAGTGTTCTTCATCTTTCAGGGATCCTCTCTCCTTGTTTCTTTGTCACTTTAAATAGGTAACAACAGTGGTAACTGCTATCCCTGTACTAAGAAACCTCTCGCTATCTCCATGATCTAGGAATAATGGGCTTCATCCATAATCACACTTATTACTGCTTTGTCATCACATGTATTATTCATTTAATTTAACACAACCGCCAATAACTGTCCTGCTACTGACGTGGCTTGTGTCCTAGATTATAGCATTGTTATGTTTACTTTCTCCATCAGTTTTCCTTCATACACATTCCACATGTTATTCTTTTTCAGATTTGGTGGACCCACTTTTAATATTATTTGGTGGTGCAAACAGATACGTATATGGACTGAACAACGACGGACTTCTCGACAACGATTGACGCGCCTAACGACTTTGGTTTTCAAAATAGGCTATATATTTGGACTCTTGGAGATGAGACTAGCATTTTGGTACCAATTTTATTGAGTTTTGTGACAGTTTTTCTACGACCCATTTTGGGTTTAAGCTCATAACTTGTAATTTATGTATAGGATTTGTACCTGGTTCATAATAGGACTCTAATCTTGTGTTTAGGAGCAAAACCCAAGAGGTGAGTGATGTTAATTTTGATATTTGGATGATTTTCATGTTGGGTTATATTGTGATGCCAAAGCATGCCTAATTAGCTTAATTTATTTTACTTAGTTTATTATTGGGCAAAATTCATGTGGTTAAATTAGGTCCAATTGGACTGTGATTGCATGGTGTGATGTTTAAATGAGCATGTTGAGTTACCTATTTGGGTCAATGGGATTGCTAGTTCTATACTACGATGAGGTAATCTTTATGGTGACGACCACGACCACCAGAGGCTTATGGGACCGCATGTGTGAGGGCGTGGGTCATGACTAGTCACGTGGGCTTGGGAAGTGGAGCTGCGGGCTAACCGGTAGTGGCAGGAGTGAACTAGTAATTGTAGGAGACTATAGTTATTTGTAATGAGTTGAATTGAGCATGTTTATTATCCATGATCATGATTAGCATTATTCACTAAGCATATAGCTTATATGTTGTAGTGGTTATTGAATAACCATCGTAGGTGATCATGGCGAGGAATCAGGGAAGTGAGCTGGGAAGTGGCTTTATTTACAGTTACTTACTTTTAGAGTAAATTCGGTAAATAATTGTAAATAGTTTAAATTTTGGTTGATTATGTTGTAAAATGTTGATTTCAACTTAAGGTTGAGACTATGTTTTGAGTAGTTCTTGTAACCAAATTAGGAAGTTGTGTAATAGTTGGGATTGTGTTTTATCAGGGTATTTTTATAATTAGTGTTATTGGAATGGGACGTTTGAACTTGGGATTTATATGTTGGGTTGGTTGTAAATGGTTATATGTAGTACTTTTCTTAAAGTGTTTTTAAACTCTTGTTTGTACATAGACGCTCTTGTTTGTGACTTTGGTTTGACTCTAAATTGTGTAAAGCATTAGTGTTGATTTCAACCTGTGATTTGGTAATATTATATTAGAATTTACTACTACCTAAAAACAGGATTTTTGGTCAATTGCAAAGACAGTTTGTCATTTGTTGGTTGAGCATCTATGGTTTAAACTTATTTTAAACTTATTTTGGAACTTTAATGACTGGGATTAAGCCTTGGTGGCATGCCACATGTCCTAGGATCATTTGAGTGATTTTAGGGCATGACATGTTGTAATACCTGTAATTTCTCTACGTGCAATAATACGAGTTTTATGAATTTCTATATCTGGTCTATTATTATATTATTATTTTATTTGTGTGACTGTATCAGTGTAATGTAATTACTAATTAGACTGTAATCACTGCACCGACTCGACAATAATTAGAATTAACTTAGCCCCGTAACCGGACCCAGACGTTAAAAACAACACCCGTTTGCACGTAAATTAAGACCGGCACGTATATCGAGAAACTTATGCACATAAAACGAGGTAGTGGCACGAAACCCAAGTTAGGCCCCACATGGCCGGCCACATGGCAAGCCCCATGCATCATCCCCTACACTTGTCATCCTCTCCCATGACATTTGTCCACTACAAGGACATGTGTCCTAGCTTGCACACATGCAAGGTGACACATAGCACATATAAGACTCTTTATATACATGCATGCACACATACATTATATCTTTTAGACACTTACAATCTGCACTTAGAAGGAAGGAGATGGGAGATAAGAGATACATGGAGATGGAGAAGATGAACAAGGAACAACTCTCCACCATTGAAGTTGAGTTCAAACTTCCTAAGCTCAAATCCAAAGCCCAAGCTCAATTTCAAGTTTAAGTGAGTATTCTAACTCACTTTAGAACCTATATAGTATGTAGTAATATTTATTATGTGCTTGATGTTGATAGTTTGAGAGATCCATGCCATGCAAGATAAATTTTCAATTCTGGGAAGCAGAAACTTCCAGCAGAATGTTGTTTAGTAAAACAAACTTTCGAGCAGTTAAAAATTGGGAATGAGGCTAGGTTTTTTTGTGGAGAAAGATAACTCATTTATTTACAAATAACTCTTCTATAGCTCAGTCTGAAAATCACTTCTTCATAGGTAAAATGTACATGCAACGAAGAACTTTAAATCTGAGAAATAGAAACCTCCAGCAGATTGTAGTTTAGTAAAATGAGTGTTTCAAGCAGCTCCAAAATCTGAATTAAGCTATGTTTTTTTGTAGAGAAAGCTAACTCCTTTATCTACAAATAACGCTTAGATAGTTTGGTCTAAAATTGATTCCTTGATGGGTGAAATGCACATGCAACGCAGTACTATAAATCTGGGACAGAGCAGTCCAAAAATATAGAAATGTCTAAGTAAAATAAATATTTTGAGCAGCTCAAAAATGCAATTGAAGCTAGATTATTTTGTACATGGAGCTAATCCAATTATCTACAATGTTCTAGTTTTGAGTTTGATCTACAAATCAATTTATCATGCCCAAATAAATTATATCAATTCAGTCGATATAGTAAAATTAAATTCTGGCAGATTGTATAACTACTTGTATGATGTGTTTATTGATGATGCTTTCTTTCCGGTACCTGTGTGGTTATGGATATCTTGTGCTATGGTAGTGCTATCAAGTAGATGAGTATGTTAGGGGCCTCATCTATATATTATTGGTATTAAATCAACGAGCTACACACTAGGTTTCCATTGTTATGAATATAGTGTGATGACCATAGAGAGTTCATACCCAAGCTATAAGTATGTTGTACGACACGATTATTGTGCTGATAGTGATTGGATAGGTTTCCATTGTCAGTATATTACGACATAAAATAGGATGACGGATGTATAAACGTAACTTCGAAATTATATTCGGAAGTCCTTTAATGAACTGAATTCCAAAATGAGTGACGAATGCGCGGTCGGGAAAACGTAAGGGTTGGTTGTGCTATGTTAGAAGCA
This sequence comes from Hydrangea macrophylla, assembly GCA_033977485.1. Lineage (NCBI taxonomy): Eukaryota > Viridiplantae > Streptophyta > Magnoliopsida > Cornales > Hydrangeaceae > Hydrangea > Hydrangea macrophylla. The sequence goes on from CM066988.1 coordinate 18,027,854, forward strand.
GATTATGGTAAGGATAATTGTCGGATAAGTAATCTGGTGTAATACCCCGTATTTTTCTATTACAAAATATTAGATTTTAAAATATTATAAAGTATCAGTTTATTTTTTTGGATAGTGTTTACAGGCCCTATATGTATTTAGTGATATAATTAACTTGAAAATTTAATACCCGGGTCATGTATACCCATTGGGCTAGTGTTTTAAGCACTTGAGAATGTGTTTCGGGCCCATATGAAGCCTTTTTGTAAGGCCTAAAACTAAAAAACGGGATTTATTATTTATTTTGTTGTTTTTAGTTTCTTAGACCTAATCTAACCCTAGCCACCTCTCTTTCTCCCTACTCACATACACACACTTAATCTACATCCAAGAAGAAGATGAAGGTGGAGAAAGAGAAGAAGAAGATTGAAGATTGGAACTTTCAAACACATTCAATATATACTATGTTTCAACTATTTTCTTTCTCTTGGCTTGGTGAGTAAATCATACCCATTATTTTGTATAGTGTTTCATTATCTTCTATATTGTTTTACTTCTTTTTATGAGTTTTGAAGTTGTCAATTGATTAATTGAATTAGGTTTAGAAAAACTCATGATCATGCTCCGGTTTGGTCTAGAATAGTAAAAATTAGGTTTCTCGTTACTCCGACCTTTTTAAGATCTGAAATTTTAAAGGTAGACTCCTATAATACCCATACAACTACCCTTAAAACAGTTTTTGATTTTCTTACACAAAGGGTAAATTGGTCATTTAACATTCTGTGATTTGAATATGGTAAAATCGACTCTTGATTTGGATTCTATGCAAAATTTCACACAAGATAAGCTCTTGAATCACTTAAAAAGGTTAAGGAATGAGAGAGTTATGACCTTTCGAAGTTGGACATAGTAGGCTGTCCAAACAGTGCATTCTGTCCAGATTTTATTTCCGAAAATTTCATTTACACCCCTAAAACTTTAAACGGACGTATAGAGGTCTACCGACATCGGATTTGGTCGCGGTTTCGAGCATGGTACTTGTAATTCGGTTTATTATAGTATGAAAATATTTATTTTACAGTTCTTGGAATTTTTATAAAATACCTTTATTCTAGTATAATTACATAGTTGTCCCAAAACTTTTTAAAAAGGCTATTTTGGACATTCTGAAAGTTCGCTCAATCATTATAAATTATTTTATATTATTCTGTAAAATGTCATACTTTTATGATGATGATATTTATTTATTTTAATTATATCACCTTTAAAATGTTTGTTTATTCGTTATAGAAATGAGCATTAAATGCTTGAGGATTTTATAAATTCTAGAAAATTGCTATAAATATATTACTGGTATGGACACACTGTTTTATAATTTATGAAATTATGAAATCTTATATTAGTATTTTAATTGCTATTTAGGATTGAACTTAAAGGAAAGTTTGATCATTTTAGAGATTACGTACATTGCTAAACTTTTGGTGAAATACAATATTATTCCTATGGAATTTTGTACCTCTTAAAGATTATTTCATGTGTGATTTCTTATATTTGGGCATAGTTATGGAATTACGGTTCTATTACTACTATTGTCAAAATAGTATTTTTATTTTAAAGATGCATAATTAATTATTGGTATTTTTGAAAAATACGTCGTCAGTGCCTAAAGTCTTAGAATAATGTTTAGAATAGTTTTCCTAAGTTTGCAGACATTTCTACACCGTCTAAAATATATCTTATTTCTAGACTCCCGTTGTTATAGAAAACTTCTGTTTTCAGATAGAAAACTGTGATAGTCTCCAGATTGAATCTCGTCAATGTTGTTAAACTTAGAATGATGTGAAGATCATCATATTGATTTTCGGACACACTTTTGCTGAAATTATGAAAATGCCATTGTAGAAGCATAAATTATTGTTTTGTCCCTACATTTAGAATATAGATTTAATTGTTATTCTATCATGATATGAATTGTAGAGATCGTGATATAACTTACATTTCGAGAAAAAACTATTACATTGTGAAGCTATCACGTGAGTAAAGCTTTTTCCTTGATTAGCGTGAATCATGGTGTCGCTCTCATAGGTTGAGAATGATAAATCTTCTGATATTCTATACTGTTGTGAGAAAAAGCTTCACCCTTTTAAATGTTAACTGTGGTGTTGATCCCATAGGTTGAGGATTATGAATCCTTTGGTATTTTATATGGAAATGTGAGTGAAACTTTATCTTGTTGATATAATTGTGGTATTGCTCTCGTACATTGAGGAATATTATTCGTTTGGGATAATTATAATTGATTTATTACTTACTCTCCTATGGTGGAGAATTGTGAATTTGATATTGTAAGTGATTTACTTCATTGAATTAAAGAGATGGATACGTAAGTAAAAATACTTGTACACTATTGTGTTACTCTCTTATGGTGGAGACTTGCGATTGTCTTAATATAAGATATGTGGAATTTTCATTACTTGATTTACCCAAAGAAGTGTTTGGAATTTGTTATGATAATTTAATATGAAATATTCATAGTTGTGACATTGTTTACGATGATAATGAACCTAAAGGAAAAATCCAAAGCCACCGCCACAACCCTTTTGTTTTTATTTGAATCCACTGCTTACAGAGAAACTAACCCTTATGTCTTGCGGCAAGTGGTACTCATGTCCAATCAGAGGTGCATGCCTTGAGGAATGGGATTGGGTTGATGCCCTTTTTGTTTTGTTCACCGAATAGTGGTGTTTTATCCCGTCTCAATATGTGACGTTGGATCTTATGCGCATTTTAGCCGAATAGTGGCTTATTATTATTTTCTCATACGTCGTAGCTATTCGGGATTGGGGCACACTCGATACTCGATACGCCCGATTGGAGTAAGTGTCAAACCCGAAGAAGTGGCTAGGGTATGAGGGGGACCTATGGGTATGTAGGTTTTGGCATGATGTGAGGTGCAATTGTGGTAGTAAGTGTGGATTTGGTACGAACTAAAAATTATATGTGCTTTTACGGTGTAATGTTCTAACATGTTTTCCTGGAACAGGGTGGTAGGCCACATGCACACTTTTGCAGGGTAGCCTACTACAAAGTGATTTTTTATATGCTTTGAAAGTCGTGAATAAGAAACTAACTGCCTGAGTCTCTTGCTGGAAGGGATGATGGAACTTATGTCTTATCACGATATTGTACAGTATTTTTGTTGTTCATGGATATGATAATGGTTTGCTTATATGTTGATCGTGAATAAGAAACTAACTGCCGGAGTCTCTTGTTAGAAGAGGTGATGGAACTTATGTCTTGTCACGATATTTCATATTGTTGAATCTGTTGTTTGATATACGTGAATATGTTAAGACTATGATGATTTAATGTAAAGTGTTGTTATGGATATTTTCTTTGTTTGATATTATTATGATTGAGGTCAGTTATTACATCTAAATGCTTCTTTGTAGATATACGAATAATCTGTCCCATATAGGCAGTAGTGTTTTATATTCTTAACAAAATAGTAAATGAATTAATAAAATTGAGGCATTTGACATCTTAAAGAGGAATTTCATTATAGACATTTTTCGTGTTTTATATTTTTCAAAAAAAAAAATGTCATTTAGAGCTTTAAATTGGACTTTGCAGTGAGGTGGTCGAGTGGACAAAATGTGCAATTTTTCCTTTTCGCATGTTTGGTCTTAGGAATGAGAATATATTTAATTCTTAAGGCTTCTATTGTTTATAAATGATATGGTAGAGTTATTTTATATTTTGGGTTGTTCGAGATAGAGTCGTAAGGAAGGACTTTTAGTCTGTTCATGGTTAACATTTAAAACGTTATTTTGTATTAATTTCTTTGATTGCAGGAGGGTAGGTCCGCTAACATTTTTGTGCAGGTTAAACCTCCCCTACGTAAGGTAAGTAGAGTTGATATTTAGTAAGAGCACGAGAAACTAAACTGTCATCCCTTGGTTCAAATCTTGTGGGTGAAACTAAAGTCTTGTGTCTCATCCTGTTATTATTGTAGAAGTTCAGAGCCTCTTTCTGTTTGGAAAAAATTAAAAATAGTTATCGACCTCAGAAAATTATAAAGAGTTGTATGGACATGTAAAACTTAATTTCGAATAGTTGGAGTGTTTGAGTTTTTACTAAAAACGAAGTTAAGACTTGGTATTGGTCTATTTCAGCGGAGGTACTCACGTTTCGACATGATATATTATTTTGATTTCTTTTGGTTTGTTCATGGATTATTTCGGGGTCTCATGTTTTACTCATACCAGTTTATACTGACCCGGATGTCTCCATGCATCTCGGGTGCGTTCAATTTATGAACGTAGCCGGAGAATGTTTTCAGGTTATGATCGTTGTATCCAGTAGTGGCTTGGATCATGTTGGGATTAGCAAGCTTGGAGTTCTAGATCTTGGAGTTTAGTGAGGTTTTGTATCGTTGGGGTTTTTAGTGGTTGTGCCAATTGTTTTAAAAAAATTGAAATTTGAGAGTTAGTATCTTTTGTATTTCGATTTAAATTTATCCTAATTTTGGAGTTATGTCTATTTTGGTTTTAGATGGACTATTATTGTTTAAGCCGGTAGTTTATTTTATTGTTGTAAGGTAGTGTTCTGATTTTGTGTTGTTAGAAAATCGGGGCGCTACAGTTTGGTATCCGAGCAAGGTTATCC